>JALGQZ010000009.1:20627106-21827106 GCA_023105745.1 Austropuccinia psidii | reverse complement strand
TATGTGGGCGTAAGAGGTTCAGATGTGGTTCCAAAACCACATTTGGACACTAATACAGGTTTGTTTGGTTTTGTTGAACCACAAACAAGCCACCTGAGTTATAATTCTTACTTCGTCAACATAGTTAGAGGTTATCCACCTCTTTCCACCCTGGTTTGAGATGAAAGGAGGATTTATCCTCTAGGAAAACTCTTTTAATTCTCTATTAAAGCAGGTTTGTGTGTCACAGTCATATTGAAAGCTTGTTATTATGCCCTCATACCCTCTAAATATACTCATACCGACATTCTTGTTAGACATTTTGAAGCTTATATTACATGAATAGGAGATATCACATGAGTTAATGGGTCTATTCCTATGTTACATTCCACAAAGATCTGGAAGAGCTGTGATAATTTACAAAAAATATCAATATTTATTCATGGACTTCCATTTCTCCTCAAAGCTTTGTCTTTTCAAGATTAATGACAACATCCTCGTTTCTACACAGTATAGAAACAAGTTTTTTGATAAATATCTTTTTCAAAACCAAAATTTCTAATCTGATGCAAGGAACATGTGAAAAATTTAACTGTCAAAATCCAAAGGAAATAATAGAATATGAAGAGTTTATATTATTTGGTTTTGCCTAAATTTATTTATTCGATGAGAAAAATATTGAAATTAATGCTAAAGATGTATCAAGAGGTCAATGGGATAAAGTATTTTAAGAATTTCATACCATTATTAAGAACTACTCAATATTCTCCATGCATTCAACCCATTTTTTTCTGGTTTACAATTTCCCATTTCTTAATTTATTATTTCTTGGTATTGATTCAGCTCCCAGAGATACGACATTTGATTTATTTTTTATTCTCAAGATTTTCATTTTACAGTTTCTTATTTCAAACCAATACTTTTAATAAGGTTTATAGAATCTCTTTCTCAAGGCAAGTTCCAGATCAGCTTATGAATATTAGAAACTGAATTATTGCTTCTTATTGGTTTGAGCCATGAGTGAGCTTGATGGGCTTAAATAACCTTTCAAATTGATCTTTTGATAATATGATCAGATTATTTGAAATACCCATTTTTATTAGATTTATATTTTTTTAATTTAATATGAAGGACTTTTATGACCTTTCTCCTCTACTTTACTTCTAGAAGAATCATTTTCTGAGATTAATTCCATTCGTATGTGGATCAGTCACATTTTCTTCATAATTTTCTCACAAGAATGAAACTTCATAATTTTCCAACTTATAGCTTTACCTATAGTAGCCCAAGATATTATTCAATGTTAGAGTAATTCGCAAAAAGCGCATCCTGCAAATTAGGAAGAGGTAGGCCCCTCAGAATTTCTCCGATAATTCTATTCCTTTTGATTCCCCCACACTAAATACAGAGCATATAACTTTGAAAAATATGCTTTATAAATATGTATTTCCTGTTAATCTTGCGTCTTTGGACAGAATATCTGTACCTTTAGACTTATTTTGTATTTTAATTACTTAAATGGAAACAAAATAGTTGAAATTATGTTGTCTTTTCAACACCTATTCACCAATCATCCTAACATTTGTTATTGAGACATCTCCTTTTGATATCAAATATTCTAATGATGCAGAAATGTTCCATAATATCTCAAAAAAGTCTACCTTTTTTTAATGATATTGAGCTAACTATACTTTTAGTTTTTGTAAAAGATATCTTTCCTTTTCTCATTATTCACTATAAAAGGATTTACCCCCTCTAGTGGGGTTAGGTAGTCCAACCAGCCTTCCAACTTGCTTCATACTGGGGTCTAACTTTGAATTATCATTTGGGCCTCTTACAAGCCATATTTTAAAGATTCAGAGATACATACCATAAAATTAATTGTATTATTCAACTTCTGGAAAGCCTGAATAATCCTTCATAAGAAAAATTCTTTGAGAAAAATCCCAATAATGTTGGAATGAAGCTGAAATCAGTAAACATGAAATATTTTCTTTTAAATTTCTCAAAATAGAAATACCCTCTTTCCTCATATCTTATCATATCCCTCCTTCCATGGACTCTTTTCTCTTCAAATTTTGCTATCAGATCTCAATATTTCCAACCTTGAAATTATATACATAAAATTATTCCTCTTTAATTCATTACTCATCATAGGATTTTCTCACTCACCAAAATAAAATATGTGTAGGTTCAGTTTTTACTTTGTCTCAAAAGCATAATTTATCTTTATTTCCAGAAATTAAACACAAATTAAAATAAATCATGCGCTTCTTTAACCATTGGGAGACAATTTTGTCAATTTCTTGTGAATATTAGGTTTAAAAGGAATATTTCCCAAAGAGATTCACTTACTATATTTCTTGCGTTCTCTTATCATTGTTACTCATTGTTTCCATTTGAAATTCAGAGGAAATATTGTTTCAATTTTCCAAGATTTGAGATATACTCACTGTGACATCTTTTTCCCATGACATAAGTAACCTAAGCCTTCTCATGTCTCAGAAAGAATTTTTTTCCATCTCAAAAATCTAATATACCCAACAGTTTCAAAAAATACTTTATAGGAATATATTTTGAGCTTATTTTACTTCATACAAAGGATATTATTAAAACAATCATTCATTTTATCCTACCATTGTGATGAAATTAATGCTAACTGAGGTTCTTAAGTTTTTTCTATTAAAGAGAGAAATCAGTAATCTTATGACAATTTTTCCAAATAAGAAATAGGTGATTGACTTACTAATACTTCATCAAAAAAACAATTTTACAATTTTAAAATTATAAATTCTAATTCCTCATATAAACAAGAATCTTATTTGGATTGAAAATCTGCACTAAGCCATGAATAATATGAGAGTAAGTAATCCATTTGCAAGTTTTTAAGCTTAAATCACAATTTGAGGATGTAAGAATTTAAATAAGTAATAACTTTCATGATATGTATTTTGAATTTTCTCATAATTATTTTTCTGAGGAAAATTATTTTTCTCAAAAATTCTTTGGAATCAATTTATAAATTCTTTTTTATTTTGATTGTTCTAATAATTATAACTCAAGTATAACTGAAAAAATTTAAGATTAATAATTTTCATTTTTGAATTACAAAGAATATTTATCAAGTAGGGATCTCTCTTTGAAAACATAGATTCACTTGTATATTTATACTGGGCTCTAATTAAAAAAAATCAACACACGGAAAAACTCAGGTAATCAGTATATAAATCTAATTTCTCTTATGAATAGTTAGTACTGAAGAAAGAAATTCATAATAATACTCAGACAAAAATCTCTCATTTGGGAGTGAGAATAATTGACTTAATTTCAAACCTTTCCCTAAAATCAATTTATCAAAAAATTGCTGATTATTATTTCTTTAATAATACCATACTAGTGGTAAAGCTAATCTCTTTTAATAAGCTCATTTAATTCCTGAATCTCAAATGTCTCTGACTTGATATGTATTGCTTCAACCTAGAAGGTCTAAAATAATATTCTTCCAAGAATTTGTGTCCCAGTTATCTGGCAGATTCCAAAACCTTCAAGTGTGGTTGTGCACAGAAAAATGTTGACCTATTTTTATCTTTCATTTTGAAAAACACAAAGTATATTCAAAATACTTACTCTCAGATTAATATAATTCAATAGAGCTATTGAGATCCAGAAAATATAACACCCCAATTATTCATCCCCTCAAAGGGAAAATTGGCCAAGAAGCTTTAAATTGTGTAGCTTTATTGGAGTTTTTTAATAAATACCTTGAAATGGAGATTTGTTTCAGAATTGTCTAATTAAATCTATATATAAATTTAAATCTCTTTCTGAATTATATTTTGGTAAAGGCTTTTGATTTAAAATTTGATCAAAATCTATCTACTATTCCTTTATCCATGAAATACTATAATTTAAAAATCTTAATAACAATTAGTATCATTTTTCTTCAGTGAAGATTTATTGCTATTAATTCTTTCAAAATTTCATTCTTTGAAGATGAAAAGATGTATCTCCAATCTATACACTTGGTCCAGACCAAATTAGGTTTCCATAAAGATAAAGCTCCAACAATCTCTTTAAAGGAATTTTTCACTCAAAGTTTCTGTCTCCAAATGGACAAGATATAAAAAAGCTTCATGGTAATAATTTATGACTTTATTTTCTCTTTATTGGGAAAAGAAAGCCTGAAATTAATTGAGGATGTTGGTAAGCCCACATAAGCCATTTGAGAAAAACACGTGAGCCCTTATGAGTCTTTACTAAAAGCTTACGTTTTTTTCCATGAATTGGTACCAAAATGTCAGTTTTTAGTAGAACCACTTAAGGGGTGTTTGTTAATTGAATTTTAGCAAAAAACACCTGCATAGGAACAATCCCCATATATCAAATTTTTAATGCCATTTATGGTACTGTGGATAATTTCATAAGTGACATAAGTGTCACTGTTAATGCCATTAATGGCATTTTTATGGCACTTTTGATGCAATTTATGGCACTTTTTATACCATTTGTGGCATTGTTATGTCATTTTTGATGAAATTGATGGAATTTTCCATTCAACTAATTCCATAAATTACATTTCCAAATCCATTAGTTTCATAGATGGCATTTTAATTTAAACACAAACATGAACAAAAAACCATAACAAAAAGAAAATTTGGGCCTCAAATTGTCCCACCCAAAAAAAATACCAAAAATTTGTGTTTCTGTGTTTTTATTCTCAAGATTAACCCCCTTGTTTTTAAAAAAATTATCAAAATCCATAAGTGGAAACATTTTGAATTAAGCTTTCCAAAAAATAGGCCATTTTTTCAAATTGGTGGAGTGAGAGAAATTTGGCTGAAAACATTTGGGGATCTTGATGTTGCATGTTGGCAAAAATATCAAAATTCAAAAATCCTCAAAACTAACCATGAGGAATTCTTTTAAAAATAGGCCACTTAGGTGTTTTTACACTAAAATTATTTCATTTGGCCATGAATTCATAAAAAAAACAGATGTTTATTGTAAAAACATGTAAATCCTTATGTGTGTTGACCAGCATCCCTATTTCCAGTCAATTGTTGTAAAAAAAAATCTGCATCATAGAATAATACATATTAAACTATCCATTTTTTACTGCTTAGTTTCAGATAATTAAATGAAATTTGTGTAAAGGATTGGTGAAGTGGCAGAATTATCAAACTTTGAGTAAGTAATACTGTAATGAATGTCTCTATGTAAAATGTGAGCCTTAGAGTTATTTTCATATACCCAAAAAACGACAATTACCAAAATAAGATACAAATATAAATAAAAATGAATTTATTTATATTATCAAAATAAAAATTAAAATATAAATACAAGTTTATATACAAGAATATAATTTTAATTATAATTTAAAATAAAAATTACATTAAATTTTAAAATTATGAAAATACATTTTTACTTGAAAATATAAAGTAAAAATGAATTTTTAATAAAATTAGTGAAATTAAAATATTTTTGGTAAAAGGTTACATAAAATATATTACGACTCTTTATCCAGTAAATAAACATAAGAAAATCACTTCACCATTGGATTCTTCACAAAAAACTAAGGTGGGGTCACCTCTGGGTAAAATTTCTGTAGCTCAACTCTAAATAAACTTGAATTAAGTTCTCAGTATTTTCTGTACAAAAGTTGAAAATCCTCAAAGCCTTAGTTTAATTTGCACCAAATGTGGTGTTAACCATCAATTTTTTTGTTAAAATTGAGGTGTTGTGTGTAGTTTGGAAGTTATGAGGAATTGAAGTATTTTCAATTGAAAGGTCAATATGTGCGCGTGTATTACATAAGTGAACTGTAATTTACATATGAGGTCTCAATTATTACAGTTGTGTACTGTAAAACTCAATTGAATTGTATGTGTAGATTACAAGTGTAATACATGATGAGGAATTAAAGAAAAAATAAATTGAAAAGATTAATTCTGGGGGGAAAAGGTACTCTAGCTCCAAGGGGGAGCCAGACACCCAAAGTCCTTGCTGACAGCCATGGGATGTCAAAATCCACGCAAACATTCATCACTTTTGGCTTGTAATTGAGTCACAGGGTCTGTGTCTCAATTGGTGATGAGGTTTTGATACCAACCAGGGCAGTTTTAACTGTTGCCACAAGGGTAAATGTAAGATTTGACTATGAAAGTGATGATAATATTAACATTAATCAACAGTGCTATGTCTGTTCTTATGAAATATAATAAAAAAATATTATTATGACCACAATTAAATAATTAAATAATTATTTCTTTCATCATGTGTTAAACACTACTAGTGATTTTAACAGTGAGCAGTAATTGTCAACAAGAATCAATTACAAGAAGATTTTAATAATAAAACTTCTTTTTATTAAAATGATAAAATTATTTTAATATATAATTATCTTTTGCAAGAATAATTATAAATATAATTCTTGAGGAGAGCTAATTTTTTTAGAGAACAACTTGAAGAATTAAAGATAAATCACTCACCAATATTATAAAGAGCTTATTAAAAGATAAGATAGAGAGATTTGACGTAGAATTGTGGATATAATGGATCAAAATGTATTTATAACAGTATTACAACAATATATAGTTGTATTGTATGATTTGATGTCTTTTGTATTGATTATGAAAGAATTAAAACACTTAAGAATAGATTTAACTAATACTTACTTGTTGGTAACAATGATTTAAATGGATAATAACATGATGATGTGGAAAAAACAGCAATAGGAGGCCTCTTTTAAGTCAACAACAGCTCACAGAGGTGTTCCATGGAGCAGACTGGAAAACCAGTGAGTGAGAAAACAATAAGCCCTTTTGGATTATTTCTTGCATCATCTGTTGTCATGTAAGACTATCATAATTACTTAATTAATGCTTTTTACTTGACTACCAACCCCAATATGGTTGAGAATAAAAGAAGTAACATCTGTAAATATTCTTTTATTCCAAAAGAATAATTGATTTCTCAAAGTTATCAATGTTATTGGAAATTTTATCATAGGTTGTAATTACTGTGAATTTTTGAAGATTCAGTGTTTCATGTAGAATAATCAAAAATGGACTGTAAGTAAAACTTTGAATTTTACTAGTAAAACCATAATTTTTTCTTGGCTTTACCATAGATTATACAGTTCTCCATTGGTCCTAAAAGCTTCAGAGAGATTCATTAAGAATGGTATTTTTAATGAATTTTTGAAGTTTTTACCTCATTTCTATGTAGAATCTCAAATATCAGTGTTTAACTGGTTGCTATGAGGTAAATCAATGGAAACAAGTCCAAAAATGGTTTTAATTACTCTTTTGGGGCTTATCCATCAGAAGTCATTAAGAATTGACATGGTTACAGGAGTCTAAGTAGCTCTTTACCTCCTTGGCATGTCAAAATAGCAGGTTATTTGCTATTTCCTTAAGATTTACTGTAGTTGTAACAGGGTAACCAAGTTCCCAAAGTGTTTTAGTTTACTAATTGGACCAAGATCAGCCATGGATCCAAGCTTTGGAGCCTTCCACGCTTCTGAGGCCTCAGAAGTTGAGTACCCTGGCTCTCTTTGATGTCTTTTGTCCCCCTTGCCTATTTTTCACATTAAAATAGAAAATTAAGCTTAGTGAGATATCCACTATGGGTGTACCAAAAGTCCATGTAAGAATACCATGATATTAAGTGCCCAAAACATGCATAACACTATTCTTAGTGTATATGTAACATGGGATTTCTCACATTCCCATTATTTTGGCATGAAATTAAGAAAAACAAAAATTTTCATGGATCTTTTATGTGGTATTGATGATGTGGTATTGAAGTATTTTCCATATTACCACCTCAAAGAGATAATTTGAGCTTATTCACTCTATGGAGCTACCCTAGGTGAATTTCTGTGTAGAATCCAAATCTGGCCTCAAATCCATGGATTTACTTACTCAATAAAAGGTTATTCATCTTTTCTGAAATCAAAAATGATGAATTTTGGATATATGCATGGCTTATGAGTTATGCATAATTCAAAATTTATTTTTAACATAATTGTGGCCTATTTGGGTATGTAAAATATACCTCAAGGCTCACAGTAAAACTACCCTTAAGTTGACAAAATCTTAGTAAAAACAGTTTTAACTGGTTTCTATGTCTATTACACACATTCTGAAGTGTTTCGAAGGCTCTAGACCAGGTATTACTATATTAATGGCTGATTTAAGGGTCTAAAATGGCTAAAAATAGCAAAGGATGGCTAAAATCAGCCCTTTTTGGTCTAAACCAGGGTTCAATGATGCCATAATTGGCTTTTCTGTTGTCAGAGTGTTTTACACGACTGACAAGAGTAAGCTTTACTTTTGGAGTAAGAAAATTGATGGTTATAAAACAATGTCTTCTTTGCCCCACTTTTCTGTTCATGTTAGAATCTTTTCCTTTTCTAATTAGCTGAAACAATGTTAAACAAATCAATAAAAGATTCCAACCATGCTTTTTATATCATTTTAAACCTTTTACTCACATGAAAAATTATTATGATAATGGTTTGTAACTTTTATAATCATTTTTACCCCTTGAACCACCCCATAAATGAACTAAAGCATATTTCATCACTGTTAAATTTGTCAGTTTGTTTCCAAATTCACTTTGGTAACTTTTAGGTGTGTTTTCTCTTTAACTACCTTTTTAAAGAGCTTGTTGTTTAATTAATTGCTTTCAGTTCTTTTCTCAATTAATTACAATCCAAATTGCTCTTGAAGAAATTTCTTTTGTAGCCTTAAATATCTCATGTAGAGTATTCTTGGATAAATCTTTATTTTTAGTAAAACAATAAATCTTTATAATATTATCTTTTTATACTTATAAAGTTAAAAACAATAAAATTGGTGTGTTTTCTCTTAAAAATACTATTTCATACTTTTTTAATCATATTTTCCCTTATACAAATTTTGAGGACAGGAAAAGTACTTGATTTTTAATCAAAGTTTGATATCCACACCTTACATAAAAGCTTTGAATCCTATGGGAGTTTTTTATATTTATAAAACCACAGAGTATAAGATTTTCAGATATCTTAGTCAGAGTGAATAAGAGTTTCCTTTGAATTTTCCTTGAAATTAGTAAAGTAAACTGCTGAGTGGTCAAAATGTCTGCTTCCTATTCAACATATAGTTTTGTCAAGAACTGATCATGTTGAAAAACGGCTCCTTCAGACCTTTCTGTGGTTAGTTTTGTTTTCGTTTTAGCTTTTTATGAACCTTAAATTCACCTCCATTTAAATTTGTATCAAACCTTTGTCCCACTCACTTGAACCAGCTGAATTGTAGTCAATCTCGAAAGAAGTTGGATATGGGATTATTTAATAATCCATTCTTCTTATACATTCCTGAATTGAAAGCCTGCTAGATGTATGTCTGAGGTTATGTGTTCAAGTAACATACACATAACTTGGATTCAATTATTACAAAGGGATACCCTCTAATATCTTATCAGTAATTTTGGAAATGGTAATATATATGGTGTTTTAAAATTTTTCAACATCATTCAATTATTTTGAAAGACAGCCGTAATAATTAAAGGCATCTTAAGAGTCAATATAGCTTGATCCAGAGAGATTTATTATGTAAAAGATTCTTTTTTGCAATATATGTACAAATTGCTACATCATAATTCTTGGTAAGGAATGTATAGCATTTTTAACCATTTTATACTTTACATCGTAATATTGGTATTTTTGATACATTTTTTGTGATGTTATTTCCCCATTTAACCAATATGGCTCCAATCAAAATGATCATTTTAATCAGTGTATGTGTTTTTGTAAGTATTTTTCTTGATTTTTTTGAATTTTGATTTGGTTTTTTTCTCATTTTTTTCTTTTTGAACTCTTAGCTTGTTTCAACTTTTTTATTTTGCTTTTGATTATTTTTGCAAATTTGTGGTAATATTACTTGATTCTTATTGTTTGATTTGCATTTTTTGTTTCTCTTTTCTATCTATATTTTCTCTTTTTGTTTTTTTCTTTTGTTGATTTTTCTTGATTTATTATTCTATTATTTTTATATTCTATTTTCTGATTTTTTGTTATTTTTTTTTAATTTTTTTTTGTGGGGTGCCAAAACTCCAAATCAGTATAGAAACATTTATTTGAAATATCTGCACCCACCAAAAAAAGAAAGTAAAAACAAAAGAAAATAAAAAGAGAAAAACACAAAAAAGAAATGAAAAAAATTAACAAAATTGAAAATAAAATATATGAAAAATGCAAAAATGAAAAAAAAAATGAAAATTGGAAAAAATACCAATTCAAAAATAAACATTGATAAAACTGAAACTGAAAAGACAATAAAAATGGAAAAAATTGAAGAACTAACAGAAACTGAAATAATGAAAATACAAAAGCTCCAAAGAACAAAGAGGAAAGTCAGAAATACTTCTGCAATATTTCCAAAAGCTAAAAAAATGAAATCCATTTGTAAAAAAAAACAAAAAGAATCTTAAGCATAAAATCAAATTCTTTCACATAATTGAAAAATAAAGAACTAAGAATAAATAACTTACCAAAATTAATAAAAAAATAATCTTAAATTCAAAGAAAAAATTTCAACCTGAAGAAAAATGTGATTTTTCCTTGTGATAAACATTTTACTTTTTGATGATTTGCACTTTTTTCAAAATAAATTGTAAAATTGAAAGTGCTTTGACTATTAAGTGATATAGATATTTTTAGAACTCCATAACTCCAAACTTTAGAAATTGAATACTCATATTCTTTTCAAATTCCCATATACAAAATTTTTTGAAAAGGAATTAAGGGTTAGAAATGGTTAGGTATTCAAAAAAACATTGAACAATTTGAAATAAAATCAAGTTCAACTTTTTAAGGACCATATCACATTAATTCAAGGATTATTCAAAAGAATATGGAAGGAAATTTAAATTGGAAAGGACATTTGATGATGAATATTTTTCATTTCATTGAAAAAATCTTATGAAGCTGTAAAAATTAACTTCAGATTAATATATTGAAAAGTTGAGGAAAGAGTAAAGCTTTTTGGAGAAAAGAATACCATGCGTGATTTATGTAAATGAATAGTCAAAAATGCATCTCCAAATACTTGTAAAAATGATATTTTGAAAATATTGATAGGATATAAATGTGTAGTTTAAAAGACATTATGTACTTGTAAAAACAACATTTATGGCTCAGAATGTCCCTTTTCACGGGTATATAGAGTATTTAAGAGGGGAGAAAAATGATATGGTGCAGGATCTGGCTGGAAAATGCTTTATTCTTTTGAATATTTATGTTTAAAAATTGACTTCTTAAGTTTTAAAAAAGTTACTGATTAATGTTTTGCAAGTTTGAGAACATCTGAATTGAGCCAATCTTTCGAATAGAAATAAAATGAACTTAATGTATAATTGTTTTTTCAATGACATATATGAAAGAAGTTTCTTTCCCTGTTGGCAAACAGTTTATTTAAAGACATTCTTGTACTAATAAGTGGTTGATATGTAACTTATGGAGAAACAAATGAAAAAAAGGCAAATACATCATATTATATTTTAATTGAGTAAAATTCTGAATGAAATAACTGTGATTTAGAGTATCTGCAAAAGAAATTCAAGGTCTTAACCATGCTGACACTGGGTTTAGAAGAAGGTTGGACCTGCTACCCCCACTGGTGGGGGTTGGGGGTAGAGTTTTATAAGTGGTGATTATACAATCAAAAGATAATTATATATATAACCAACTTTCTCTAAAAACTTCCAGAATAACTGTATAATACCAATTTTATAATATTTATAAACCTAATTTTCTGATCAAGCTAAGGATTGGAAAAGATTACTTCCCAATTTCATGTTAGCCATGAAAGTATTCTACAAACAACTCCATATTAAATCCGTTTGTTTGCATAATTCAGCTTATTTAATTGAAAACTAATCTTTAGATATAATTTCATTTTAGTTTTTCTCGGATTTTATCATTTACTGAATCTACTTGAATGACCAGAGCTCAACTTGAAAGTGCTCAATCAAGATATCCTGAATCCATAGAAACTAATAAAACTGCTCATAAATACGCAAACAGAATTCTTGATCAAAAATTGAAAATATATTTTTTCAATGATTATTTCTAATCAACAATAAGCTATAAGATCACGGTAAAATATCCTAGATTTTATCTTTGAATAAAATCTTTAAATTGATATTTGAAATTTTTCGCAAATAATAAAGAACATCTTAAAAGAGACAAAAAATTGAGGCAATTCTTTTAGATATTCTTGGAGTTTTGTTCCATATGATATACATTAATTAAATATAAATAAAGGTTTATATTAATAATAGTTTCTTATAAAGGAAATCTGAAGCTTCTTTTGCATAGTTTTAATATCAATTATCTGCCAATAGCCGTAAATATTTATCCTCTTTTGATTTTGAGTGGAGTGAATAAGCTCAAATATTAATATTATTATTACCAAAATATTAAAATCCAATCATTTAACACAGATATGAGTATGGAACAAATTAAGATGACTGTACTTTATGCAGACCACCCAGGAGGAAACTTGTGATCAAGCTTCTGCTTCAGGATTTTTTTTTTTTGGAAGTAAGCTTGGTAACCAAAGATGAGTTTCAATAAACTATAGCTCCATTGTAGTGTGAGAGACCTCATAGTCCATGCATTTTTCAAATTAACATTCCAGTTCTCTTTTTTAAGATTTGAAAACAAAATGGTGAACGAAACAGAGTGATTCTTCTAATATTAAAATTTTAGTTAAATCTCCTTAATTTTTTGGTCAAATAAATCAGAAAGTTGATAAAGAAAGATCTTAAAGTAATCACTGAATTCGGAAAAATGTATTTGAGAATTGCTGATATTTTCTATGCTGATATGCACTAAATTAATGGAAGGAGGCATCAAATACAACAGGGAGTGCCATGAACCATCTTTTGCATTATGGAGTGAGTGAATATATATTGAGTAGTAGGAAATCTCTCAGATAAGTGTAGCTTATAGCTAATATATGATGAGCTTAAAAGAATAAGATCAGAATAGATTTCCTTCAGCTTAACATTACCCCTTTTAGATAGAGGAGTAAATATTCCATAAACAAATACAGTAGAATCAGGAAATTACATAGCTCAAATAGTTTGAGAAATGCTATATCCCTCCTAGGGACCTGTAAAAATTAGACATATTTCTGTAGGTTAGACTAATATTGGTATCAAAAATTGAGGATAGCGGACCAATGGTTCATAGATATTATAAATCTTAAAGCCTCAACGTAGCGGTAAGAGCGTAATGGACGAAATTCTGAAATTACTAATAAAGCTTGAAATGATATCTTGAATTTATTCAAATAAAAGTAGCTCAGATCTTTCAATTTAATTAATTATTTTGAGGTTATCATAATATACTGTTTGGGATCTGAATCACAATTAATAAAACATACATGGATCAAATGCATTAATTTCATGTTATTAATAGGAGGAGTATTTTACGAGTTCCTAGGTATTATAAGAGAAATTGACTTAGCTTGTGATAAGGGGAGCTTGATTGAGCGGAAATGTGAGAGTTGGTATGCTTTCGGTATGTCTCTTGAATAGTAAATCCTTGATATATCTATAATTAAAAGAGAAATCTCTGATTGAGTTGTGGTTTTGAAATTAAATATTGGTATATCACAAATCAATGCTCTGAGGCACAAAAAGATTGTGTTTGGTTCCTTGAGTTACCATAGCTCTCAAGATTAAGTACTCTCAAATCTTGTGGAGCTAATATGTTTTTTGAAATTTCCAATCTTGGATTTGGATTCTGAAATCCTCATGTAATCCTTGAAACACATCTACTGGGAAATATAATTGAAAAATCTATCATTCAAATTTGAATTGAGTATCAAATGATTTTTTTAAATAATTTGAATTTGTTATTAGTTATTAGTAAAGAAATGAAGCATATTGGTATATAGGTGAATTCTGAGATTCTTTTAATGTAAAAAATTTGTAATTATATGAGGTTTTTTACTTAATAAATCCCTGCTGTATTTCTAAAAATAATGATATTTAGTAACTTAAACAAGAAAGTTTTGAAATATCCCCTTATCCAAATTACAATGCGGAAAAATGCCCAATCACATTTCTGAGAATGACACTTGGAATAATTTCTTTCAGCTTCTTGAAAAAATCTGGAATTATTCTGACATTCAGATACTTTCATAATAATGTCACAGGGGCTCTAGTGGAAAACAAGAGTGGCCTGGCACTAAGGAATCAAGATCTCACTTGGAGGGCTCCAAAAAGATAAAGAAATAACAATGATTATATTTATTTAAGGAATAATAAGAGTAAGGACAAATATTCCAAAGATAAAAGAAGAAGGAAGCCAATGGCCAAAGATAATAAAAGAAAGCCAAAAGCCAAAGAGCCAACAAAATGAATCCTCAATTCACTGTTTCAACCTTCCAGAGAGAACAATGGAATTAGTAAAGGATATGACCAAAAATATCCACTGACAGGCAAAGAAGAAAAGGTGCAAATTACTTACTTAAAATTATCAGTATTTACTTTAATAAGTGAAAAGAAAATAAGGATAAAAATAAATCCAATATAATAACTAACTGGGGAAAAAGTCTCCAGGGAAGAAAAGGTGGCTAGTATATGTGAAAATTGAAGACTGATCCTGGAGGGTTTATAACCCAGCTGTATTTACTGTTTTGGGTCAATAAAGATCTGGCCATCTTGAGAATTGAACTGTGTGACTGAATTCCCACAGTGAAATACAAATTTTTCCAAAAGGGCTGAGGCCATACAGCTTGCTTGAATACAGACTTTATGGACCAATTGAGTTGTCCAAAGAGTACTCAAGTACTTAATGCCTTGAAAACTGATTGAATAATTGATAAACTCTTGGAAATACCCTTGGAAAAATCCTGAAAATAAAATACAACCCAACTCCTGCAGGGCCAGGTGGTTGGAGTCCTCAAATGGTCTTCTGGTAGCCACCAGGGATTGAAAGACTGAAAGACTGAAAAGAATTCCTTTGAAAGGGGTTATGGATTCGGGGACTTGAGCTTTAAAGACATAATTTGGTCCTGAAACATCACCATTGGATTTCTGAGCAAAATTGGTGCATAATGGTATATTATACCATATATTCACCCCACCTGGATCCTTTGGTATGGAGTACATTGGTGAAGGAGAGTTCTTCCCCTGAATTGAGGAGAAAGCTTTCTGGACCTGAGCTGGTGGCCTAAATGGCACAAAAAGGCCATTTAGGCCTTAGACCCAATATTCAAAGGGGTTGGGCCAAAGGCCCTGGTGGTGGCTAGATGTGCCAGAAATCCCTGGAAGACCAGATGGACCCCCAGGCCCAAACAAAAGGTATTGGCCTGGGGGTTGGTGAGGTGGAGAACTGTCCAAAAGGGCCAATGGTTGCAGGATCTGGCCTGATGCTATAAGTGGCCAGTGAAAGCTGATATGGCCCAAAGACCATAAAGCACCAAAATGGTCCAACTGGCCATAAATCTGATGACATGGCCAATTGGCCATAAAATGGGGTCAGGCTATTTTTGGCCTAAACCCCACTGGGGGGGTGATTACACATGGTTGTGACAAATAAGAACCATGAGCTAAAACTCGGAATATCTGAACTTTTGCTAAATTTACATGTCTTTGCATATCTGAAAATTTAAATTTAAGAAAGCTTCAAAGCCAGTATTATCAGAGAATGATATCATATACATAGATATTTTAACCTTCTCTTAGGATTATCTGTAGTAGACCTTTGCTGAAATATTATTATGCTTATATATTTGATAGATAATTGAACATTAGATTCAAAAGGTTTATGCTGTTCTGAAAAGTGATAAAATTAGAAAAGGGTACTATCTAAATTAGGATAATATTAATAAATCACTGCTTCCTAGTTTTGAAAACTGTTCATTAAAAAGTAAATGGATAAGGAATAAAATAAGAAACTTATTTTTCTAAATGCAGGGGTTCACTACCACTTCACCTACCAAAGTAGCTTCTGTTAATTAACCTTTATACTTCATTTTTCAATTTACAGAACAGGAAAGGAATGAAATTGCCAATTTTAAATAAAGGGAAGGAAGAGAAATATATTTTATAAATTTGGTTATTTGATCAGAAATAATTCATGAAATAGAAGTCAAAACTTCTTTGAAATTAAATATACTAGTTAGAAATACCAATTAATTTTGAGGAGTCTCACAAGCATGCAATACACCTTTTGATAAGGATTAAATTCAATGATCAACATATTGACTATATGAGAGTGACATGAAGATATATGTAAGACCAACTCAAAAGGAAAAATATTTATCAGAAATTCATCCCAAGATGTTTTAATAGAGTCAAAAACAATATAGAATAGCTAGAAATTCAAATTCTCTCCATGGCCAACTATTTGGAGAACTTCCTTATTGCTAAAAAATATATTAATTCCCCAATAGTAACAAAATCAATCTCAAATCATTTCATATTAGAACTCAGGCCTTTATAAACACTTGTTCATCTTAGAGACTTATTTTGATTCAATTTTAAGATTTAAATTAATCCTTGTAATAGTAATACATATATATATGGTTTGTTTTTAAGTTACAGTTATCTATTATTAAAATTGATGATTAAACTATAGATATATCTACATTATATCATGGAATGAAACATTTTATTGAATATATAGGTACTTTTATTGAACCCAAACTAAACTTGGAGCTCAAATTAAAAGATCTGAAAATTTTATTTTTGATTATTTGTAAACACTCTCCCACAAAATTCAATATTCTCCAGTCATGTATTTTTATTTGCAAAGATTTCATTTAAACCAACTATTCTGCACTGTGGGATACTGACCACTTCATCCAATAATTCCTGCTGGACCAAGCCAATAATTTCTATTTTTATCACATCTGTTCTACCCTTCCAACCATTAGAAGGGACATTCCAAGTCTAGGAGGGAGACTTAAGGCTATAAAAAGCTCTAAAACATTTTCTTCTTACACTGTGGTAACTCCTTTTGTTGTGGGATAAATAATAGGAGTACCTTGAGGGGGAAATTATTGGTGATTCTGTTTTGAATCTCAGAATTAGACAATAACAATTGTTTCTAAGGTGTATTAGCTGCCCCTCTAAATATACTGAAAAAGATACCCTTTTTGATGAGATCACAAATCAATTATATAGTTTTGTGGCTTTTCAATTAGAGAATTTTCTTCAGCAGTTTCTATCAGTCTGTCAATAAAAGATAACTATTATAATAATGGTAATAGTTCATTTTTTTAATGATTGAGGTTTGCTTAACTTCTTGTTATTGATTATATAATTATTTTTGATTAGTTCTTCTAGGATTCTTTCTTTAAAGACTTGATATATTTAATTAATACTTTTAAAGATCACTATTAATATTGAAAATAATCTTGATAGCTAATTAATACCTTTGAAGGTGATTTGATAATACTATCAATATAGCTATAATAGCTTAAGAGTAAGATAATTTTTTGAGGGTGGTTTTGTTTAATTTAAGGGTAAGATATAACTAATATAATAGTAATATAATACTATTAGTATCAATATCAATATAATCCAATATACCTAAAAGGGTTATGATATAAGGTATGAGGTTAAGATGATATCCCTTCTATAAATAAGGGTTATTGATAAATTAGATAACATCATTAATGATAATATCTTCTAACAATACTTTGAAAATACTACTATAATGGTAAGAATATTAAATAATGTTACACTCTTTCATTAATAATATAAATATCTTCCATTAATTAATCATAAATAATACTATAAGATACTGAGCCTTGCTACTGATATTTTTCAATATAATACTAGATTATCCTACTAGAGAAGGGATGGATTGATCTTCAAGATTATTGTCTGAATCAGAAGCATGGGGGGAGAAAGAGGGATAAAGGCCCTTCATTTATACCTTTTGGGCCCTCCAAAGGGCCTTCCAAAAAAAGGGACTTAGAAAAAATTCCACCTTGAGACATTCTTTCTGGTGGGTAAATTGAAAATGGTGTCACTTGATAAAGATATTGCACCATTCTGAACCTTACTATTGTCAGTGCACAGCCTTGAGACATCTTTGCTAATGGTTAAATTTGAAAAGGTCTCATTTGTTAAGGATATTTCACCATATGTTTGGTTGATTTCAACATATGTTTTGAATTATACTGATATATTGGCTAAACGTTATTCATATTACGCACAGCCTTGAGACATTTTTGCTAGTTGTCAAATTTGGAATGGTATCATTTGATACTGATATTGCACCATATGTTTGGTTGATTGCACAATTTTGGTAAAACAGTATTCTTATCTCTACTTACCTTACTTTTCTTCTGAACAGGCTTGATTTGTATTTGGTTGGGTATTTTTCTATGTAAAATTCAATTTTTAAATAATGACTGTAATGTTTGGTTATGGGGGTTTAAGTGGGGATTGAGTAATTTAAAGCTATTCTAACCTATATGTAAGTGTTTTTTATGTCAAGAGATGTAACAAATGATTTTGTAAGAATAATGGTATTACTTATGTAATATTACATGTGTTTATTCATATTGAGTATTTAAACAAGCTGCATTATTTTTAAGGATATTCTTGTACCTAGTATAAAGTAGATAGTATCATTCCTCTTCTTTAGTCCATAATATCTAGAGAATTATTCATGTTGTGGGGTTGAGGCAATATGTGATGATATGTAGAATTTGATTTAGATTCCATTGGAATACTTATTTCTTTGATTGTGATATAATTCTCTTCCTTTTTCTTGAAAATGTTTACTTTTATCTTTATTCTCTTCTCATATATATATTATCATTATCATTATTTTTGCTTAAGTCTTTAGCTTTGACATTGTGGATTTGAAACTTAGCAGGACTGGTATGGAATACCACATCCCCCTGTCAATTTAATTCTGTTCCCAGCATTCAAGGTGATAATTCACTCTTTTTTTCAAAAACAAAATCAACTATGCTCCCCATTTTTTCGAATAAAAGGATTATTATTAATCAAATTCATATTCATATTCAAATTTCTCTTCTCCTTCTTCCTCTTCTTCCTCTGAGTCCAAATCTTTTCCTCTTGGATGGAAATTCTTTATTTGACTTGCTGCAAACCTTCTTGTTAGCTTGGTACCATTTAATTCTCACAGCTCATATGTACCATTGCTGATTTGTCTCAAAGCTCTATATGGTCCATCCCATCTATTCTTGAACAATAATCCCCATTTTCACTCCAATTATTTATTGTATACAAGAACAATTTCACCTGGATGAAGTGGCTTTCTTATTTGATGTGCTATTTTCCTGTCCCAATATCTTACTGAATGCTCCCTGGCCTTTTTTAATTTCTCTTTTGCTCTTTTTCTCATTTCTTCTTTTCCTGATAGCTGTTCAGCTTTTGCTTCCAATAAACTGTCTGTCGTTGGACTTTATGCCATTCAATTGCTAAGTATGTTTTTGCTTCAATGTCTATTGATAGTACTGCCTTTTGACCAAATTGAAACTCAAATGGGTAGTAAAGGTTTGTTATTTTGGTTGATATTCTGTCAGCCAATGAAACCAAAGGTAATTATTCTTTCCATTTTGAAATATTTTCACCACACATCTTCACCAACGCATCCTTCAATTGTTTATTCCCCCTTTCTACCATTCCTTGTGACTCAGGGTAGTAGAGTGTTGCTACCCTTATCTTTGAACCAGATTTTTTTAATGCTACTTGTAATTCCTTTGAAATTTCAGGCCCTCCATCTACTGTGACATCTTTTTGGGGCTCTATACCTGAAAATCTATTCAGAAGTGAACCATACTGATACTGACTTTGCTTTAGGTTCCACTAAACCAATTCTCTCTTGCCACCCTGAGAAATTATCCCTGGCCACTACTAAATAATTTCATCTTCCTGCCTTTACATGTACTCCATCTATACTGACTCTTTCAAATAATGTTGAGGTGAATGAGATTCTTCCTTCCTCTTTTTGGTGATAATGACTTCTCTGTTGACATGCTTTACAGGATGTTAACCATTTTTGACTATCTTCCTAATTCCTTCCCACCAAAATTATTCCTCAACTCTTCTGTATGTTTCATATTCTCCTCTGTGTCCCTTTCTTCATGCAATGATTTTAATATTCTTCTTTGAGAATTCTGACTTTACACGACTACTTTTGGATTTTGTGTATCTCTTCTTTTTATTTGGCCTTCCTCCAAAAAGAAATTTGATTGATTCCTTTTGATTTTTTGATGTCATCCTCTTTACTACCAGAGGGCCTTTTCAATGTATTTAAGTATTCCACCATTAGTTTCCAAAATGCTTCTTTCTTTAATGGTAGCTTTATTCCTTACAATTTTATTATATTATTATGTTTAACTCCAAACCCTTGGTGTGGTTCTGAAAGGGTTGTCTATGAAACTTTTGATAATAGTAACAATATCAAGAGTACTATGACTGTCCTCAGTAGAAAAATATAATATGAAAAAATATTATAACCACAAATTCAATATAATTACTAAAATAGTTATATTAAAAAAAATAAATTCAATTATCATTATATAATATAATAATAAAAGACATATTAATAATTATAATAAACTATAATTATTCTATCATTGCTATAGTAACTGACAGTTATAACAATAAGAGGTGTAAAGATCTTAATGAGACAATTACACGTGGAAAAAAAATATTTAACCACTTATAAATAATACAAATATTATTTATAAAAATAAATTAGAACACACACTGTGCAGATATGATTCTTATAGAAAAATTCCATATAAAAAAACTAATAATACATAAAAAATGTATAGAACTTTAGAGAAAACTTACTTATAATATATATTTAATACAATAAGTCAAATACAAGAGTTATTATTTTAGAGAATTATTATAAGTTGCAAAAACGCCAAAAATCAATACTTTAAAAGATAAAACAACTTCTCATAATAAAAAAATATGATTAAAGAGTTTTTGAGAGGAATTTGTGGATTTTAAAAGATATTTTAAGACAATAATTTTAAAAAATAAAATGTATTATTGGTGATTATAACAATAATCTAATTTCTATGATTTCAATTCTTTGATTTAAGATTTATAAAGAATGAAAGACTTAAGAAATACTTTAATAATAATATTTCATATATAATAAAACTTTACCTGTTTAAATGTCTAATATGATTGTATTGGATTGAATTGATGGACAAACACAATGATGAATAGACTCTTTTTATGTCTTCAGAGCATCTCTCCTGATTCATAATGAATATAGAGGGCTTTCTCAGGTCAAAACTGAAAAACCATGCTTAAAACTAAGGTTCTTAGCTTAAGGTAGCTTTTTTTAATTCCAATTTAAAGTTACTGCTGTTATTCTTAAGTCCAAGTAACTTTCATCCTCATTTAAGCTATTTATCTTAAGATCTAATATAATAAAAGTTTATTTATATTAAATTTCATCACATGAACAGCTCAAAAAGAAAGCTTAAAGCAAAAATCTCTTAAACTCAATTCTTAATTAATTTTGGAAGAAATATTAATTTTCTCTAAGTATAATTAACAGAGTAAGCTTACAGGCTAATTACCAAAAAAACCTCTTTATAAAAGATACTTAAAATTTAATTTATACACAGATAACATTAAATTGGGCGCTGTGGGAACTCCTTTTGGTGTGGGATAAAATGAGGCAGTACCTTGAGGGGGAAATTTTTGGTAAGTCTATTTTGAATTTCAGAATTGTCCAATAACCATGGGTGCTAAGGTGTATTATCTGCCCCTTTAAATAATACTGAATAGTCAGCCTACAGAGAATCACAAAATAAAATAAGATTTGTGGCTTTAACAGATAGAGAAGACTTATCAGCAGTCTATAAATCAGACCTATCAATAACAATACAGTTAAAAATTCTGATCTAAAATTTCTGATAAAATAAACACTAGATTTTTTTTATTTTATTTTAATAAAAGTGATGATAATATATATATATATATGTTTTGGGTTTCTGTTATTTTAATGAAACTAATAAGAATATTTTTTTTGTTTTTTTTTAATAAGGATGATAAGAATATATATATATTTTATGGTTTTAGGTTGATTATAATGATTTTTTTTTGATATGAGTACTAATAATAAGACTACTGGATTTGATTCTTTTAGGATTTTTTTTAATACTGAGTTATATCACTACTACTTCTCTTTGTTAATAACACTAATCTTTTGAGCAAGGCTACTAAGCTATAACTACAGTTATACTACTATTCTTTACTAATGCTAAGCTACTGAGCAAGGCTACTGAGCTTTTACTATGGTTGTACTACTATTCTTCACTAATACTAAGCTACTGAGCAAGGCTACTGAACTTTTCACTACTAAAACACTACTAATATTCTAGATATCCTGCTAGTTCAGGGATGGTGGTGATCCTGGATAGTGGGAACTTGTTCCATGATGATGGGAAAAATGAGGGAGAGAGGACCTCTATTTATAGATTTTGGGCCTCCATAGAGCTTCTCAAAACAGGGTACTTAGAAAAAATCATATTTGAGAGGTTTTAGCTAGTGAGACATGTAGGTTTGGTGTAGCAACGTGCTTGCTGAGAGAATTATGCTGGTGGTGCTTTTTCTTATCAAAATCATGTGATGTATTTGAGATAATTTGGCTGGTGAGATTTTCTTTTTATCAGAGTCATGTGCGGTCATTGAGAAAATATGGCTGGTGATGTTTTCTTGAAGGTGGGGAAAGTATTTTTTTGTTTCTATTTTTACGTATGTTATGAGAGAATTATGCTGGTGGTTCTTTTCCTTATCAAAATCATGTGATGTATTTGAGATAATTTGGCTGGTGATGTTTTCTTGAAGGCGGGGAAAGTATTTTTGTTTCTATTTTTTACATATGTTCTGAGAGAATTATGCTGGTGGTTCGTTTCCTTATCAAAATCATGTGATGTATTTGAGATAATTTGGCTGGTGATGTTTTCTTTTTTGCCAAGAAAGTGGAGAAAATACAGCTCCTGACAATTGAGCTTTCTTCTAGTCATATGATATATACGAGAGAATTATGCTGGTGCTTTATGTTTCTTATCAAAATCATGTGATGTCTTCAAGATAATTTTGCTGTTGACACTTTCATTTTTGGTGACTTTGTTATGTATTTTCTGAGAGAATTATTCTGGTGGTTCCTTTCCTTATCAAAATCATGTGATGTATTTGAGATAATTTTGCTGGTGATGTTTTCTTGAAGGCGGGGAAAGTATTTTTGTTTCTATTTTTTATGTATGTTCTGAGAGAATTATGCTGGTGGTGCTTTTTCTTATCAAAATCATGTGATGTCTTTGAGATAATTTTGCTGGTGACACTTTCATTTTTGGTGAATTTGTTACGTGTTTGCTGAGATAATTATGCTGGTGTTTCTGTTCTAGTATTGTATCATTTCATATGGAGATTGCATCATTTCTATCAAGTTTGATGTGTGTTATTATTACTAAGGAAGCATTTGTTCTTGGAAGATATATTGTAATTTTATGAATAGCCTTGAAGTATTTCTTCTTTCTATTGAATCAAGGTGGGGAAAATACAGCTCTGATGCTGTGGTCTGTCTTCATATACCTTTATTTAGATTAACTCCTTTTAATTGGATAATTTGTTATTGATTATGCGATAAGGTGGATAAATCCTTTGATACTATACTGTTTTGATAAGATCTTGAGGCTGCGTATTGTATATTTCTGTTTGAAATCTGTAGTTGTAATGTGTAAAATTTCTTTGCCTAATTTGTTTTATTATCATTTTTTGCTTTTGTTTTATTGGTAAGCTTGAAACTGGTACTAATGGTATGGAATACCACATCCCCCTATTCATTTAATGCTGTCCCCAGCATTCCAGTTCAAAAGCTTGCCAATATCAATCATATTCATTTTGTTCAATTTCTTCTCCCTCCAATATTAACCCTTCATCTTCAATCTCTTCACTGCTTTCAATTTCTGACTCTGAACTTGATTGAACTTTCTTTCCTCTGGGATAAAACCTCTTGATGTGACTTGCTGCAAATTTTCTTGTAAGTTCAGTGCCATCCAATTCTTCAAGCTCATAAGGTCCATTCTTAATTTAATTTATGACTCTATAAGGTCCATTCCAACGGTTCTTGAAGAGTAAACCCCACTGTGACTCAAGTGGCTTATTTTAAACTAATACCAAGTCCCCTAGTTCAAGTTGATTTCTCAGTCTATGTGCCATCTTTTTGTCCAAATATTTAACTGATTTGTGTCTTGAATCTCTTAATTTCTCTGCTGCTGCTAATCTTATTTCCTCTTTTGCTGCAATCTGTATTGTTCTTTCTTCCAATAGCTCTTCTGTTGTTGAGATTTTATTCCATTCTATGGCCAGGTATGTGTTTGTTTCTATGTCAATTGGTAAGACAGCCTGCTGACCAAACTGAAGCTCAAATGGTGAGTATCCTGTTGTTCTTTTTACCAAAATTCTATCTGCCAAGGTTACAATTGGTACGTATTCTTTCCATTTGGATCCATTTTCACCACACATTTTTACAAGTGCATCCTTCAATTTCTTATGGCCTCTTTCAATCATTCCTTGTGCTTATGGGTAGTAAGGTGTAGTTATTCTGATTCTTGATCCTGCTCTTTTGACTGCTTCTTGTAGCTCTTTTCCAAATTCTGCTCCTCCATCTACTGTGACTTCTTTGGGTGCTCCATATCTACAAATCCATTCTGAATTAAACCATTCTGAGACCAATTTTGCCATTAGCCTAGTTAATGCAACAGTTTCTGGCCATCCTGAAAAGTCATCTCTTGCTACAACTAAGTATTTCCATCTTCCTGCCTTAATGTTAACCGCATCCATGCTGACTCTTTCAAATAAAGTAGATGTTACAGATATCTTTGCTTCTTCTTTTTGTTGCAAATGACTCCTTTTTTGACATTCGTGACATGATTTTCCCCATTTTTTAACTATCTTTTTCATTCCTTCCCACCAATATCTCTTCTTGATTCTCCTGTATGTTTCATTTTCCCCTCTATGCCCCAGCTCTTCATGCATTTTCTTTAGTATCTGTTTCTGAGCTTTTTCATTGTATACAGCTATTTGTGGATGTGCTTGATTTCTTCTTTTCAGCTGCCCTCCTTCTAAATAGAAACTACTGATCTTCTTTTAATTTTCTTGAAGTAGTCTTCCCCAATACTTTGTGGCTTTTTCAAACTATTCAAATATTCCTGCATATGTTTTCCAAATCCTTCCTGTTTTATTGGAATTTCAATATTGTTTGTTTTATTCCTTGATAATGTTCCCACTTTACTTGTATTTATTTCTTTTAGGCCAAATCCTGGATGTGGTTTAATCCAATCTTCATCTTCATCAAAATCATCCCTTTCACTTTCTTCTTTGTCTTCTCCTGTTGGTCTTCTTGATAACCCATCTGGCATAGTAAATGTTTTTCCTGGTTTGTGTACAAGATCAAATGAAAAAATTTGAATGTATGCCACCCATCTTGTCATTGGTGCATTTGGTAAACATGGTGTGTTGATCATTTCTATTAAAGCTTTAGCATCTACTTGAAGTTCAAAGTGTTGCCCCCATAATATTGTTTGAAGTTTTTTGAGTATTCTTGCTATACCGCAAAGCTCTAATTTTGGCTGAGAGTATTTAGATTCTAGTCTGGAAAATGTTACTGATTCATATAGTACTGGTCTATCCTTTCCATCTTCATCCTCTTGCATAAGAGCTGCACCAGCTGCAATATAACTTCAATATATTGCTAATTTTATTTTTCCTGAATCTTTA
Organism: Austropuccinia psidii; assembly: GCA_023105745.1. Taxonomy (NCBI): domain Eukaryota; kingdom Fungi; phylum Basidiomycota; class Pucciniomycetes; order Pucciniales; family Sphaerophragmiaceae; genus Austropuccinia; species Austropuccinia psidii. The sequence continues at coordinate 21,801,321 of JALGQZ010000009.1, read as the reverse complement.
TCATAATTTAATGTCTTCAAAGTAATCTCTTCTCCTACTATTTTCCTGAGTTTTATAAATGCTTCACATTTTTCATCCCATTTTCACAATACATCCTCCCTTGTCAATCTTCTCAATGGTGCTGCAAGTTGTGAAAAGTCCTTGATAAACATTCTGACATATGCACATAGTCCTAAGAATCCTCTAACTTCCTTCTTTGTTGTTGGTCTAGGCCAGTTTTGTATCTTGTTTATCTTCTTTTTTGAAATCTTTCTTCCTCCCAAAGACACAACATGCCCCACAATATCAAGTGCTGGAACACAACATGCAAATTTTGATCCTGAAATCGTGAGTCCTGCCTCTTCTACCCTGAAAAGTATTCTTTCTAATGTTACTGCATATTCCCAAAAAAATCTTCTTATGAGTGGATTCTCCTTCAGCTTTTCGTGCTGATACGTCGATCTGGGTCCTTTAATTCCTCCATCATCTATAAATATTCCAAGGTGCTCTGGTATTTCCTCCTGAAGTATCCAAGTCATTTGTGCTTGATAAACTGCCACAGAGTTTGTTGCTCCTTGAGGTAGTCTTGTAAGCTGAAGTCTTCCAAGTGGTGTTTCAAATGTTGTAAGTGGTCTTGTAGTAATATCCAATTCTCTTTCATCATATCCTCCCATAATATCTCCCAATCCATAACATGCTCTTCCTGAAAATGATCCTACAAATTCATCAAAATTTGGTGGAAATCCTGCATCTTTGATTGTTACTTTATTGAGGTCTTGAAGATCATGAACTATTCTAAGTTTTCCATTGGGCTTTGCCACACAAAATACTGGGCTGTTATAGCTTGATGTTGATTGTTCATAGAGTCCTGTACGTATTCTTTCTCTGACTAGTTCAATAAATTGAGGTAAAATTGATTTTGGTATTGGTATTGGTTTCTTTTGCCATGGTTCATGTGGTATAACTGGTATTTTATAAGGTTTTCCATAAGAATGTTTGAGTACACCTCTTTCTTCTTCACAAAATGCTATAGCCTTTTGCCTTAGTAATATAACATTCTTTAATAAATTAATCTCTTCTTCTGATAACCATCCATATGGTCCAAAGTTTATCATTGAAATTCTTTCTTCTGTAACTTTTGATGTTTCAAAAAATGGAGGTGGGTTAGGTGATAGGGGTGTTTCATATGGATCTATTGATAATTCAGGCCTTCCCATAGGTGGATTCAGATCTTGAGGCATAGCTTAATTGACTGGTCTAACCTTCTTGAGTACTGACTTATATTTTGCAGCATTGGCTTGAGCTTCCATGATTATTAGTCTGGTTTTAAAGCATAAATTGATAATATATATTTATATATATTTTTTTATAATAATTTTTTTAGTTAAAATAAAAACAGTATTTTCAGTTCTTTCTTTTCCTTTTATTCATAATTGTATTTGAGTTGTAGTTTTAAGTCATGCAAGGACTTTACCTCTAGGTGGATAAAACCCAGTATATTAGGTATACCAAATCCTGCAGTTTAATTTCATACAAGGACATTTGTGAATGCTAGTCCTGAGTTTACTGTTTTACTTGAGGCTTTCATTATTCTATTATTCATTTTTGTTTTACTCTTGATATCTTCTCTTTTCTTTTTATTTTCTTGATTTCTTAATTTTACTTGCATCTTCAGCCCTCTGGTGTGCTACCCCTGTAGTTTGAGTCATACAAAGACTAAATTTTGGCCGTCTGGGAACCACCCTGTAGTTTAAAGTCATAAAAGCACTTATTTTAGCCTTCAGATTGCTACCCTGTAGTTTAAAGTCATACAAGGACTAATTTTAGCCTTCAGGTTGCTACCCTGTAGTTTAAAGTCATACAAGGAGTGATTTTTAGCCTTCAGGTTGCTACCCTGTAGTTTAAAGTCATACAAGGACTAATTTTTAGCCTTCAGGTTGCTACCCTGTAGTTTAAAGTCATACAAGGAGTGATTTTTAGCCTTCAGGTTGCTACCCTGTAGTTTAAAGTCATACAAGGACTAATTTCTTAGCCTTCTTTATTTGATCTGATCTTTTATCCTTAATTTTAATTGCAACAGTTTATTTTATTTATTTTTGTTATTATAATTTTTTTTTATGTTGAAAAAATTTTTTTTTTTTTAATTTATTTTCTGTTGAAAATTTTTTGTTTTTTTTTTTTTTTATTTTATGTTAAAAAAAATTTTTTTTTTTCATTTTCTTTTTATCTTGAAAAATTTTTTTTTTTTTATTAATGTTGAAAAATTTTTTTTTTTTTTTTTTATGTTGAAAATTTTTTTTTTTTTTTTTTATGTTGAGAAGAAAATTTTTTTTTTTTTTTGTCGAAATTTTTTTTTTTTTTTTAAGAGTGATCAAATTGATGAGTGATGTTGAAGGAGGTTTCAATTTGAGGAGTGTTGTTATATTTTGAAATGGTGTAGTGCACAACTGGCAGGTAGCTGACGTTATATGCTGCGGCGTCGTCCTGACCCCCTGCGATGATGCAATTGTCTCAAATTACGTTTGACCAAACTTCTGTTTTTCTCATCAAAAGTAGATTAATCTTTTTTCTACATTGATTTTGTTTCAAAATCTCTTTCAATTACAAACTTATCCAGTCAACTTCTTTTCAACCGCAAAAAAGTTGTTATCTCAAAATTCTTTTTGAATCAACTTTTATTCAACCCTCAAAAAACGAATGGAAGTCTGCAATTGCCCTCAATGCGTCAAGTACGATTTCACTGATGAAAATGGCAAGAAAAGTCAAGGCGTTCTTGTTTCTTGGAGGACTCGTAATCGCCATTGGGCAAAGTCTTGTCAATCCGAAGCCTTCTTATCCGAAATCCTCTCAAAATCTAAAATATCAGAGCCTCCTAATTCAAACAACAATCACAGTCAAGAAACCCAAAATGTAGATTATTGCACTGAAAAAACATTCATGGAATTGATTCGTAAGTTCTTTTTATCTGCTTTTTTAACAATTGCATGTCTGACTCTTTCCATACTATAGATCTTATGTTATGCTTCATCGCATGGCTGTATGTTGTTGGTGGGCTGAGCCGAGAAAAGTGTCAAGTTGCAAGGGAGTATCTGATGTCTCTAATTCACCTATTGAGGCAAATAAATAATGGCGATACAATTTGGAAGCAGATTCCCAAAGATGTTCAAACAGTTGTGAAGAAACTTGACCTTACTCCAGAGCTCAACCAATATATTTGTTGCCTGCAATGCTTTTCAACATACGATATTGAAACAGCCCCCCATGATTGCAAATACAAAGACTTTCCAACATCTTTTCCATGTGGTGCATCTCTATTCCATCCATGGCATTTTACCAGACATTTGCGCCACATCGGAAAGATTTCAACACATTATTCTAGGTCTCAATAACAGCCGCGGAATAGAAAGCCATTCTCCATATATGTCACCCAAGATTTCTCAAACTGATTAAGATGGTTCATTCCACAAAATGAAGAATCGATTGAAAATTGGAAGAAATCTGTACTTACCCCAAACAATGCTGCCATCTATGACTATCAACAATCACCTGCATGGGAGGCTCTCTACCCTACACACCAAAAAAGCGACAACTCAACAACCCTCAAGCTGGCATTTAGTTTATCACTGACTGGTTTAATCCCCTTTCAAACAAGGCAGCCGGAAAGCAAGTCTCCCTTGGAGTTCTCGCTCTAAACTGCCTTAACCTTCCCCCAAACAGTTGATGGAAGGTTGAAAACACATTCCTTTCTGGCCTTGTTCCAGAACCTGCTCAACCAAATATGGTAACCATCAATAATATCCTCAAAGTTTTTGTTGATGAGATCTTGCGACTAGATTCAGGCATCATCATTCAAACACCCCAATATCCTAATGGTTGTAGAGTTGTGGTACGTCTGGGTTGCTTGATTGGGGATTTGGTAGCTAACCACAAAGTAGCTGGCTTTGCTTCACATTCTGCTACTCGATTTTGTTCTTGGTGTGATTGTTCAAAGGCAGATCTTCATCAACTGAAAATAGGAAGACTTCGACAAAAGCACCATGTTAAAGACCACTCACTAGCATTCAAACAATTGCCGAATGAAGCAGAACGTACCAGGATGGTTAAGAAAACTGGTATCAGGTGGTCAGAGCTGAACCGCCTGGCATATTGGGATCCAGTGCAACAGATACCAGTGGGAATCATGCACAATTGGTTTGAAGGAATACTTCAAAACCATTTCCGAAATCGATGGTCGTGGGATTTTGAAAAATACGAAAAAAAGAAAACCAAATCCAATTACACTTCATCTGAAGACGACTGTGAAATGGAAGATGGTGATACATCAGGTCAGACTGGCTTGTCATGGGAGCAAGGCCGCAATATGGTTGTAGCATTGTCCAATGTGATCGTTCCATTGGGTGTCACTTGCATCCCAAAATGGCTTGGACAGGCAAAGGAGGGAAAAATAAAGGCAAGTGAATGGAAGTCACTTTTCTCAATATACTTACCATTAGCAGCAGTTGATACATTCATTGGGGATATTGAGAAGTACGCAAACAAGACAAGTGAAGTGGCACAAGTATGCCTGTTAGTAGACAATTTCTGTGCATTGGTGGTTTGTACACACATCTTGGAAGCACGATCAATCTCCAATTTCAACTGCTTACGATTCAGTGAAGAATATCGCAATTATTGTGAAACATCAAGAAAGTTGTTTCAAGGCTATCCAATCAATCCCAATCATCACTATGCCTTGCATATCGAAATGCAACTGAGGTGGTGGGGACCTTTAATAGGAGTGGCCGAATTTGCAGGCGAGAGGTTGAATGGGATGCTCCAACAAATACAAACTTCAGGTCAAATTGGTTAGTGAGGTAGCGCTTTAATTTGATGGAATTGCTAACACATTGTTTTTCTCAAGGGAAATTTGGTCCAACAATCATGAGATCTTTTTCTCGACGCCAACGTCTGATGTTGAAGAATCACTGGGATGGGCCTGGAAAACATCAAGAAAAGAATGAAGTGGTTTTTGAGATGGATCGTGCGACTTACATCATGATCTTATCACATTTGCAAATCAGACAGCCCCATCTTTGGGATCACTCTCATATACCTCACCCAGAAGATGCAGAGGTCTTGGTAAACTATGCAAAAGAAGTCTCATCCCTTCACAAGGAAGAGTGTTTAATTAGTAAAGAAGAACCAAATAATATGATTCAATATATTAACCACGATCAGATTCGGCTTGGAAAAGTGTTTCACATTCTGAAGGTGATGAATGAAGAAACAGAAGACATGCTTCTTTTGGTCAAGCACTTGAGGCTAGCAAAAAGCGAGTGGGGTGAGGAACAATGGCTGGAAACTGTTTTTGAACGGTTATCAGTAGTTCATCTAAATCAAACAGGTTGTGTCTAAATAGTTCCTTCATCCCTAGTGTTAGGCACTTGTGCTTTTAGGAAAGTCCCAGCATGGACACTGGGATGCAAAGATCCCAGTATTTTGGTACAAGTGATAAAAAAGCTATCCACTCAAATTCATTGATGGAGGAAAAACTTGGTTTGTGCTTGATTTATCTTAATAAATAATTTGCTGTGACTTATGACTAGCTCCGACAACTTTTCAGAGCTCACATTCATTTCCCTTAAACTCGCTACCACATAATCACACTCCAATCAACACCAGCTAAGGAAATTCTTTACAATGTAGCTCCTCTTTCAAACCATTTCAATTATTCAAAATCCATGTATAAATCATTCCAAACCAAATCCAATTTTTAGAAACCATAACCCAGAAGCCTATTTACAATTCTTTATATTGCATCACACCTTTAACTATGCACAATGAAATGGATAACAATCACAAACTTCCTCGTTTTTTTATATCAGATCAGCCAGAAACGTATTCACTATTCAATCACATTTGAAACTCTAAGCAAGAACAAAATTTCTATTTAAAACTTATTTACAAGACAATTTAAAAAGTAATGAGTGGGGATTTTAATAGAATTAAATAAACACACCAAAACCAATTGGAGATGCTCATAAAGCGAAAGAAACTAAGTGGAGATTAAAATTGAGTACCTCAAATCACCAAACACTGAATTTCCTTTAACTGTTGGCCACCAATTGAATTACCACACACCTTCATCTTCCAAATTATTCCTCCTCTCTTTGCGGTTATTTTTTCTGGTTTCCCAAGCATCAAACATCAGAACATCTTCGTCGTTTTGATTGACTGAATCCTTCTCTTCCTCTGCAAATTCCACCTCACTTTCCTCATTCTTGATGAGCTCTTCCTCCACCAAATTGTTGTCTACGTCGCGTTCATTAGCTGCAGCATCTAAATCAATACTCTCATCGCCATCACTACTTGCAAAACTGACACTATCACTATTTTCAGGGGTGCCAGGTTCGATTTGGTAATCCTTGCTGACTGAATCCCAGTATTTATTGCTGAAAGTAAGATCACCAAGTCGTTCATCTGGATGTTCTTTTGAGCCAGGAGGTAAATTTTTGGCGGGAACAAAGGCAACCTCTCCTAGATCAGCCACCATTATTTTCTGTGAGTGGTTTTTTTCGTTAAACCATTCAGGTCTATAAAAGTCAATGGGAATGTTTTTAGGTGTTTTTCAAATTCGGAAACGATTGGTTTTTTTGGTCTTTGGCGAATTCGTTGGTATGATCGGCGACCCATCATTCAATCAACGTCCTTGATTTTTGAATCCAGTCTTTGAAAGAAAGCAGTGGCACTGTCTGATTGGTATGCAAGAGTTTTAATTACATAAACGCCTGCTTTTGCATTGTACTCATCATTGCTATGAGCATTAACATCTGATGCAATTACTTGATATCTTTTAGGATAATTGTGTGCAATTAAGAACTTGTAACCGTTATCACGTAGCTTTTGCAAGAGGGCCAATGGGTTAGTTTGGTTCTGTTTCAATGATCTTCTGAAGGAAAAAAAAACTTACTCGTTGTCTTGCACGTTGTACTACTTTCCTCTCCACATCTCGTTCATTCCATCCCTTCACTCTACCTTCTCTTCTATACTTTTCTGCTAAAACATAGTGCACATAATGATCATAGGCATTACGAAGCAGACCAAGGTCATTACAGTAAGTAAAGTTTGCACGCATATATTGATATGCCCCGCTGCAAGCAATTTGTCAAAAAGTCATCAATGAAACAATACGGCATGCCTCGTTATAAAGGGAATCGGGTGCTTCTTCCAGATCGGGGGCCCAGATACGAATACTGAGCTTAGCAAGCATTGCATGGACGTATGTAATATAGAAATCTTGCATGTTGATGATGTTTTTGCCGACTTTTCTTTTTCCAGAACGTGCATCACGCAAGGTTTGAACTTGGGCTTCATTAATCAGCTTTACACCTTGTGAGTTTTGTGCCACACTTTGAACCTCTTCTACACTTGAGAATCATTGGTAGAACTCCTTCAATAATTGTTTATCGGGTGCTGTTGGCATTGCTGCTGGTGTAAGCATTCCCCACAAGAGCTTAATGTGTACATATAATGCTTCCTGAACACAAGGTAATGGAATTAGCTACTGAAACCCATTTCTAAGCCTTCTAATGATTTTCTAACCTTGGTATATTTGAAGTCTGGTGGAGCCTCTTGCATGAGCATTTGGATTGGGTTACGTTTCACTGACACTTTGTTGTTTACAGTATAGTTTATTCTTTTTTGGGACGCTGGTGGTCTATTGCTAATTGGAGTTGTACGTTGACGCAGTTGATCTTCAGAGCTCATGAGGTGCCCTTTGCCTTTGTCTTTCTTGGTATTGTTGTTCACCGAAGGGATAATTACAGCCGCAGCCTCATCTTCTGCTTGCTGCATCAATTTTGCAATCACTTCATCACGTTGAGAAATTGCCTTTCTCATTTCTTCATGCTTGTCTGGACCTGAAGAACTTCCTGCGACAGGTCTAGAGAATTAAAATTCGGGAAATTCATTTTGAAGAATTGGTTTAGTAGTGAAGATGTCAAATAATCAAGCTTGTAAGAGAATCAGAGAAAGTCTAAAATATTTGGTATCAATAGATGTACTGGTAAAAATAAAACAAATCTAAAAAACAATGGTGTTTTGCGTCCACGTCTTTTATCAAGCAAAATAAGAATCTTAATAAAAAAAAGCTAAGCCAGTAGCTATATTGAGAGTATCAATGAGGTCAGTTATCTGAAAATTAATTACAACAAAAATTTTCAGAAATTAAAATTTAAGATTGAAGGGGTGCTAGAATGATCACTCAAAGCACCTGGACTTTATATTGAGGCAGCAAAGTAGGTAACTAACATCTATGAAAGGAACGACTCATAGGTAGAGCCTGAGAAATCCCTTACTCCTCTGAATGTTCCCATAACGGAAGAACTTGAATGTTCAACATTTCTTTCAAAATCAATGAACACAAGGGTGAACATTATTTGAGGCATGGTACTCTTTCAGATTGAAAGAGTCTCATTGGAATACCCTTTATTCCAACATTATTTGGGAGGTTTGTTTTCTTGAAAGAAGCTTTTGTGGTATTACAAAAACTTAAATGGGTTGTACACATTGTAAGAGTACATTGTACTTAATGACGCTTTTTTTATGAGAACTATAAAGGCTGAGGTTTTTCAGGACTCACAAAGGGCAAATATTTTTCAATCATTTACGTAATGTTGAACCTTGGCAGGGTCAGGACGACGCCACAGTCTGTCGAATCAGGTGCGTGCCAGTAGTGGTGGTTAGTAATTCTGGGTTGCTTTCCACTTTCATCAAGTTTGAAATGGGTTCAATTCCCCCCTCTGGTAGTAATTCTGCTGCTGGACCTGTCAGTTTCTGGAATAGGGTAACCATGCTGGGAAGCATATTCTGAGCCTTGAGAAAGCTTTTGATGCAATTTGGTATTGTTGCGTTCCTTGAGTCTGTCAAAAAAAATTGATCTTTGGAAACTTGTTGTGATTGAGGGTGCTCAACCTTGATCATGATTTGGGAAGTACTGATTTCAATTTCCTTATTTAAAATTCTGGAAGGATGCGTGCTTGTCAAAGATTGACTAAACTCATTAATTTGGGGCTATAAGAACGTCATTCAGTATAAATCAGAGTAGTCTTTTGGTGAGTTGAGTTATTTTCTGTATTGACATGGTCACTTTATGACCAGCAGTCATAATTTGACATTTTAAATTCTATGATCTTCCTTTTCTGTATCTGAATAGCCTAGCTTGTTTGGTTGTTCTTGTATTGAAATAGTGCTACAATTTATTTATTCATGTCTTTTAGCAATAGTTGTGGATTTGATATATCCTTGTCAATTGTGGCTTCTGTATTCATATGTCTGATAAGAGTCCTGAATATGGCTATTCAATCTTGTTTCTTCAAATTATATACTGTGTTTTGAGAAAGGTGGCTTTTTTATTTTATTTTAATGGCTGTGTTATTTTGTGATTCATCTTCTAATTGTTTTATTTTTTAATGTAGATCTTTAATTGAGAATTATTAAGGTTTAGTTGTAGTGATTTTGAATCATATTAATAGTTTAATGGTGGCTTTCTTTTTTCAATAATTACCAGGATTAAATTATTATTTTTGTTGATGTTTTTTTTAGGTTAATTCAGATGGATTTTGTGGCTTGCATTAAGTTTGTGCCCCTCTGGGTCTATTTTATGTTTTCATGAAAATCCTCATTAATTGTTCTTGGTTCTATTTAGATAATCCGCATGAGATAAAAGGTTGATCACTTCTGCCATTCTTCACCTCTTCAGTACCAATCATTTAGTTTCCTTTCTAGCAGAATTATTTAATAATTAAATCACCAGCTTCACCTGATCATACTAATAATTCATCAACTTTAATTGATATTTTTTGCAGAAGGCATCTTGCTAAGATTGAACTGTCAAAATCCCCTCCAGATTTGTGCTCTACAGCCCCACTTGATACTCCTCCTGATTGGCGTAATTTATCATATTTTGAATCTGATTCTTCAGTAAAGGTCCCATTTTACAATAGTGAACCTATTTCAGAATATGTTGAACAAAAATCTTCTCCTGCTTTGAAGCCTTTATATTTAGATGATGACTCTATAAATATTTCTCCAACAACCCAAAGCATTGATGAATCTGTAACACTAAATAGCATTGATACATTCTCTTCCTTTGATTCTACAAATTTTGAACATCCACATTTTGAACTAACTCCATCACATGATAGTAGCTCTTCTTTTGAATTTATTGAACAGAAGTCTTCCCCTGCCTTAAAGTCTTTATCAAATGATAATAAGATTGATTATCTTGAAGAAAATTATTCACCCTCCTCCTCTCCTAGTCTTGATGAGTCTGCCACATTGAATAGTCTTGATAGCTTTTCTTCTTCCACTTTGCAGGTTTTAAATTCTGAATCTACTCTTGAATATCTTGAGCAAACTTCTTCTCCTATTCTAAGATCTAGCATTGATGATAGTGTTGATAGGTCTCCATTCCATATTACTGACATTATTACATCAAAAATTGCCCTGAAACATGATTTACCAGAATCATTGCACCCTCCATCGCCTGTTTATTGTTCACCTAACCAGAGATTTTCACCATTTTGTTTGCCACTTTCTCCTGGATTTTCATTAGATTCTGATTTCAAATTCCCTGCTTCTGGTGAAAGATTTATAAAAATAGAAGATAATAGTGCTAAAGTAGATGAGCTAGATCCTGTTCCTTATTGCATGGCTTTACCAGTAGTCCAATCCACATCACAACCAGCTTCTAATACTTCCCCCCATATTAATCATCAGAAGCTGAAGAAAAGAAAACAAACCCAACCAAGGAAGAAATATCCATTGCGGCCCCAAAAGAGGATTTGCTATAAGTAAATAGTTTTTTTTTTTGAATAATTCCCCACAATGTAAGCCCTTCTTCAATAAGATTTTTTTTACTAGAAAAGAAAGATATCAATTCTCTAATATTTTTTTTATTTTTTGTTATTTGGCTACTTATTCTCTGGTATTTCTTTCTTTTTTTTTATTAAAAAAAACCTTGGTACTCTGATATCTCAATTATAGTTGAGATAGTTGAATTTTGAGATGAAATGAAATATTTTCATTTTATTTTCTGGTTTTTCTATGGCTTTTCTTTTTAATTATTATTCCAATGCTATGGTGGTATTGTTTCATTTTGAGGCTTGATTGAATGGATATGAAAGCTTTGCATTGATTTTAGTGATTTTTTTATTTTATAAATCCCTAAAAAAATATGATAGGAATTTCTCTTTTTTCTTTTTTTGTTTGTTTTCATAATAATGAGTGAAATCCCTTCTTGTGATACTGGTATTTAGATTCCATTTTTATTTATTTATTTATTTTTTTCCTTGTGGCTGGTAACAATAATTTTAGAATTGATTTGAATTGAAGCTGATAGATAAGCTGCTGAATAAATTCCAGAGTTATTTGTTTTGTTTTCTTTATATCTTCTTTCTTCCTGCATTTGTCGATCAAATTATGACCGGAAGTCATAATTTTGACATTTTTGAGCAATCTGACTGAGAAGCCTGACAAAAATATTAGGAAAGGCCTATGGGCCCACACTTCCCCAAACTTGTGCCATTTTTTAATATGAGGTGGCATAAGAACAGATAACCACCCCTGTTTTTTTTTTGATTGAATTGAGATACTTGTACTTTTTTTTTTTTTTTTTTAAACACTTCCAAATTTGAAACATTGTCCTAAATACTGATACATAACCTGAAAAAAAATGTTTTTTTTTTTTATAGTTTGTGAAGAATATTCTTCTGAATCCATTGTACAAGCTGTTTCTTGAGTTTTGATATGAATCTTCTTTTTTCTTCTTTAATTTTTTTTACAAATAACTCTTCCCAGACAAAGCTCCAATGATCCTTATTGATATTATAATTATGTGCCTTGAGACACATAATTCCAGGTATAAACACCTCTTCCCATAAGACATCCCAATTGGCATTTTCAATTACATAATTTCCATGCTTCCATAAGATTCTTCCTTCTGGTATGTCCAGTAAATCCAGAAACAGCCCTCTTGAGACTTCCACATCCCCAAAAAATATTTTTCTTCTCCATTCTGAATCAGTTAATTTATCCTCTTCCCAATATGTGTTTCCTAAATTTCCCTTGATACCATCATATGTAAGTAATTCTAGAAATTACAGTCTTGAAAGAGAGAATCCTGGAAGCTCTTTCCAATCTTTAGATTCTTGAATTTGCTGATGCAGTTCTGGAAAATTGAACAATTCTTCAAATTCTAAGTATGGAATTGATATCTGAAATAAATCCTCTCCTTCTTCAACAAATGGTGTTTCCCAGTAATTGACTTCTTCTGTATTTCCTACAATTTTGCAATTTACGTCTGTCCAGCCTTCTTCATTCCAACCAAGATTCCATTCCAATCCATTTTCATGTGTAAGTTTGGCATCCATGACTGTCTAGATCCTTTCTGGGGTTTGGTGAGATTATTGAGTTTTGAGATAAATGACTAATTCCTCTTTGATAAGGCAGGAGGTCACTTCCACTGAGTGATAAGAGTGTTTAAAAAAGATTTTTTTTATGAGTTGGTTTGAATGATTTGAAATTCCTCTTTGATAAGGCAGGAGGTCACTGCCCTTGATACTAATACAGATGAATACAGAATTCTCTTTTTTTAGGTGATTTTTTTATTTTATTTTGCTATTTTTTATATGGTTTTTTATTTTTTACTTGGTGATTGAAATTGGATTACTTCAGCTGTTATTGCGAAATATTCAACCTTCTGTTGTGAATTACTGAAAGACATATGTCCTTCAATATTTCTCCAAATATCTTGTTGCATTGTTTTCTTTGTGTATTTCCTTTCCATTCTAAAACAAAACCTTTGACTTCATGAATAAACATGTACCCAAAATCACACCAGCAAAGAGTTCCCCCCAAGATTTCCAAACCATCTAGATTCAAATCTTCTTGAGCCCATAACATTTTGTGATACAGTCCTTCTATTGTCATTTGATAATATACATAAGGCTTCTTCCAGTAAGGATTCCTTAAATTTCCTTTGATTCCAATAGTGGTTAGTAATTCCAGAAAATCAACATTTGTAAGATTTGATCCAGGTAGTTCTGAAATATGTTTGGTTTGAATTATTGGTGAATCTACCTCATAATCATACAGTTCCTTAAAGGTTATTATTGGAAGTATTACATAATCTTCCAGTCCTTCATATTCTGGTATGTCTTTCTGTATGCCATTTTGATTCTGGGAGTCATTTGGTAATCCAAATTTAGCTCCTTGATTTTGATTAAATAAATCAGTTGAGCTTGTAAGGCAGAATATTTGATCATAGGCATGATTAAATTCCTCTAGAATGCTAAGTCAAGCTAGCCTTTGTGTATTTTCTGATAACTCTCCTTCTTCTAGATCTTCAAATATTCTTCCTTGCTTATATTTATCTTCCAAATCTCCATTATTTTGTTGGTATAACTTCAAGTCATCTTCTGATTCTGCTGTTTCCATTTTTTTCTCATTCCTCTTTTGAATATTTCTATCCCAAACCTGATCCATTTTGTCTTCAGTAATTATGGCACTATCCTTTTTCAATTCTTCAAATTTTCTTTTTGCCAATGGCTTGATTATGCTATATTTTTGTTCTTCACTTAGTAAATCTTTTTCAGTGTAACCAATGTACCCAATTTCCTCTTGAAATAAATTGAAATAGTCTTCTGAAATTCTTGAGGAATTTGCTTCAGGTGGCTTCAGATCCATTTTGAATTTCTTCTGTGGGCTTTCTACTTGATCTTCTTTGTTCATACCACTTAACTCAAGTGCTAGCCATTTCTCTGGATCTTCTATGGCCATGTCCAAATTTCTTCTCATCTTCTTCAGTTCCATTTTTATTTTTTCTATTGCTTCACTATCTTCTACCTTTAATTCATCCTCTTCTGGATCCTTCCCTTTAGATTTTCTTTCAGTTTGAGGTGGAATCATTTCTTTAGATGAAGATAATATGCTTAACTTTTCTTCATCTATTATCTGGTTGAAATTTTCAAATACTAAGAAGTCCAGGTAGGTTTTCTCTTCACTTTCCAAAGTGACTTCAAGATTTTTAAGCTGACCAATTGGCTTCAAAAATTTATCTGATGATTTTGATGTGTAAGGGCTGATTTTTAATTCTGCTTTTAGGGCCATTTCCTGAGTTATAACATTCAAGTCATTTTTTGCATCAAAAATGGCTGAGAAGGGTATTTGTTTATTCCAAGAAATATTGTCTTCAATCTTGTTAAAGATTGACTTTCTGTTTCCTCTGGTTCTTTGCTTTTGGATGATTCTGCTCCATGTATTGACCATTTTCCAATCTCTGAAGATGCCCAAAACTCCATACCTATTGGTGGAGAAATTTGCCGGCCCATAGCTTGAGGGTTACATATTGGTAAGCATAATTGACGTCCATCTTGCTCTGGATAACCAAATATTTCCCCTTGCTTGTGTGAAAATTCCAATTTAACATTATTATCTGCTAAAAATGGTCTTCCAAGTATGGTGTGTACAGCTCCTTTTGCTATGAATAAATGAATTTCTTTTTCTTCTCCTGTTATCATAGTAATTGGTGTAAATTCTGAGAGTCCAACCAAGGATGTGGTATGTCCACCAATTCCTCTGAGATTCATATTGAGCTTTCTACTTGTAAGTGAGGCTTGAATTGCAATTTCCTCTGGTATTATATTAATTTCTGATCCAGTATCCACCAATGCAATTGTAGGATATTCTTCTCTTCCAATAAATACTTCCATAAATCCAAGTGGGCATGCATAATGTAATCTTGGGGTATCATAGTCCCGTAGCTTTACTGAAAGTAGTCTCTCTTGAATATTTGACGTATTGACTGATTTTATTACTTCTTTTTCCTGGGTAGTTAAATTTTGTAGTTTATCAATAAAGGTTGGTTACATTGATAATATTTCTTCAAGAGTAAGATTTATATTTTGTTCAAGTATTCTCTTCATCACATGTTCAATTATTATCTTTGGGTTATTGGGTGTAGATTTTACCTTGTGTTTTAATTCCATCTTTTGTGAATCCTGTCTAAGTACCTCCTTATTCTTTTCCTTGGAAATGATTTCAATATCATTATCTACTTCCTTTCCTTCTTGTGTTTTCTTGTATTTTGTTGGAATTAGAACTCTTATTTCTTCTGCCTCATCTTCCTTGTGGTAGGCACCTGGTATCTTCTTTTTAAAGGGTTTGTGTGTTTCATTTTTATCCTCTTTCTGGGTTTGACTTTGAGTTTCCTGTCTTGCAGCTCTTTTCCTTGTCTGTCTAAGCCCAACATTTATTTGAATATTTTCATTTTCTGGTGATATTTGAGGAGGTTTCCAGTTTCCCCATTCTTCTATTTGAGCTATAGCTGCTGCCTTCTCACCTTTCCTTTCCTCAATTACTGTTGTCTCTTGCTTCTTTTGGGGTGTGTTTGATTGTTCCATCATTTTCTTTGTAAAATCCTCCTGCTCTTTGGCAAAATGTCTAACTAATTCTTTTGCAGATTTAGGGCCTTCTGTGGGTACTCTTTGAAAATTTGGAAAAAGATATGTTCCTCCACGCTTCAAGACAATCATTTTCTCCAAGTCTTCTGTGAGGTGATTACATCTTATTGCGGAATGTCCTTCTTCTAAGCAGTAATAACACTTCAGTAGCTGTCTTGAAGCCATTTGTGTTGGAACATATGGTTGATAACCAGAAGATATGGGTAGTAAAGGATATCTTGGCCTGAGTGGTTGTGAGTTTTGCGTAACTTTCTGATCTTAATTATTGCCTGCTTGTATTTTATTTGGAGATTAAACTACTTCTGAAAGGTGTTTGAGCTGATTCAATACTTGCTTAACTGATTCCTTCCCAGTATCCTTTGATTGATGCCCTTGCGGCTGAGGATTTTGAATTTTTTGGGTAAGATCTTTCATTTGCTTTAAGACTTCTTCCCAGCTTTCCTCTTCAAACCTAGCTTTCTTCTCTTGTGACTTTGGTTGTGAAAATTCCTTCTGTTGAATTAAGACTTTGGCTTCTAAATCTTGTTCAATATATAACTTTGAGATTTCCAATCTTGGAATGATATAACCACCATCCAAAGCTTGCACCATGGCCTTATCTTTAATCATTTCTTTGTAAATAGATTCTTGAACACTTGAGGAAAGACTTGCCAAAATTTCTTGATTGTGATTGATATCTCCTTGTATATATTGATAGCCTCTGAGATAATTAATAATGGATTCATATTCACCAATGAACTTTTTATATTGGGTCATATTTCTAATTCCTCCTTCTTGTTGAATCTTTGTAAATAATTGAGTAATTGAGGACAGCTTGTATCTTCTTTCAGGTGACACTGTTCCCCATCTCCTCTTCATATCCAATTTTAATTGCTCCCAATCGCCAGTTTCATATCCAGGCATTCCTTCAATATGGTAGCTAATTTCTTGATCTCTAGTCCAAAAGGATATCTGTATTGCTATATCCCTTCCACTTCCTCCTTCAATTTCTGCTATATTTTCTACTCTTTTAATAAATCTTTCCACTTCCTTTCCATCAAACCATAAATTATAATCCTTTGGTCTGATCTTGACAATGGGTGTATTGTTTCGTGGGATTTCTTGTTGCAATGGGCTTGAAGCCTGTGCATGAATATTAACCTGCTTTGGTAGAGTATTTGGTCTTTGTGAAGTGAATGGAGTTGATGAGGCCATAGGCCTTGAAAATGGTGATGGTGACCATTCTTTTCTAAAGATTCTTGGCATGCTCGTAGTTTCTTCCATTGGGCTGTTTTCTGCGGTAAAACTTGACTCTTTCCTTTTCCCTTCTTTTTTAAGGAGTTCAATTAATTCTTGTTGCATTTCCAACATTCTTTGATGAAGTCTTTCTACATCAGAAATATCTTCTTGTCCTTGCATGGTCTCTTCATTTAAAATTTCTTCTTTGGATTCATCTGGATTGTGTGGTACCTTTGATGATGATGCTGAATCCATATTGATATATTCTTTGTTGATTTTCTCTTTTTCACTTTTCTTTTTAATTTCAAATAGTTCCTTGAGTAATTTCTGAAAATAATCTGTAATTATCTTTTGATCTTTCTTCTTAGTTCTTGGTGTTCCAACTGGTATACTATAATCTATAGGTGATTGTTCTCCAGGTGGTGTTTCTCCTCTTTTTGGATAATAATAGTGAAATGATTTTTTTGAAGAACTTGATGGTGATGATGATTTAGAATTTTGTGGTTTTTCTGATTCCAGATTGACTTGATAGGTGCTTGAAATTTTTTATTGATAAAAGGCTTTTTCTTTTTATGGACTAAATTTGAATGTTTTTTTTTCTTTGATAATTGATGGATTATTGATGATTGAAGTTGTTATTGGCCACTGTTGGGACACCAGATGTGGGAACTCCTTTTGGTGTGGGATGAAATAAGGCAGTACCTTGAGGGGGAAATTATTGGTAAGTCTGTTTTGAATTTCAGAATTGTCCAATACCCATGGGTGCTAAGGTGTATTAGCTGCCCCTCTAAATAATACTGAATAGTCAGCCTACAGAGAATCACAAAATAAAATAAGATTTGTGGCTTTAACAGATAGAGAAGACTTATCAGCAGTCTCTAAATCAGACCTATCAATAATACTACAGTTAAAAATTCTGATCTAAAATTTCTGATAAAATAAACACTAGATTTATTTTATTTTATTTTAATAAAAGTGATGATAATATATATATATATGTTTCGGGTTTCTGTTATTTTAATGAAACTAATAAGAATATTTTTTTGTTTTGTTTTTTTAATAAGAATGATAAGAATATATATATTTTTTATGGTTTTAGGTTGATTATAATGATTTTTTTTGATATGAGTACTAATAATAAGACTACTGGATTTGATTCTTTTAGGATTTTTTTTAATACTGAATTATATCACTACTACTTCTCTTTGTTAATAACACTAAGCTTTTGAGCAAGGCTACTAAGCTTTAACTACAGTGATACTACTATTCTTTACTAATACTAAGCTACTGAGCAAGGCTACTGAGCTTTTACTACGGTTATACTACCATTCTTCACTAATACTAAGCTACTGAGCAAGGCTACTGAACCTTTCACTACAAAAACACTACTACTATTCTAGATATCCTGCTAGTTCAGGGATTGTGGTGATCCCGGATAGTGGGAACTTGTTCCATGATGATGGGGAAAATGAGGGAGAGAGGACCTCTATTTATAGATTTTGGGCCTCCATAGAGCTTCTCAAAACAGGGTACTTAGAAAAAATCATAGTTGGGAGGTTTTAGCTAGTGAGACATGTAGTTTTGGTGTAGCAACGTGTTTGCTGAGAGAATTATGCTGGTGGTGCTTTTTCATATCAAAATCATGTGATGTATTTGAGATAATTTGGCTGGTGAGATTTTCTTTTTATCAGAGTCATGTGCGGTCATTGAGAAAATATGGCTGGTGATGTTTTCTTGAAGGTGGGGAAAGTATTTTTTTGTTTCTATTTTTACGTATGTTATGAGAGAATTATGCTGGTGGTTCTTTTCCTTATCAAAATCATGTGATGTATTTGAGATAATTTGGCTGGTGATGTTTTCTTTTTTGCCAAGAAAGTGGAGAAAATACAGCTCCTGACAATTGAACTTTCTTCTAGTCATATGATATATATGAGAGAATTATGCTGGTGCTTTATGTTTCTTATCAAAATCATGTGATGTCTTCAAGATAATTTTGCTGTTGACACTTTCATTTTTGGTGACTTTGTTACGTATTTTCTGAGAGAATTATGCTGCTGGTTCTTTTCCTTATCAAAATCATGTGATTTTTTTTTACGTATGTTCTGAGAGAATTATGCTGGTGGTGCTTTTTATTATCAAAATCATGTGATGTCTTCAAGATAATTTTGCTGGTGACACTTTCATTTTTGGTGACTTTGTTACATGTTTTCTGAGATAATTATGCTGGTGTTTCTGTTTTAGTATTGTATCATTTCATATGGAGATTGCATCATTTCTATCAAGTTTGATGTGTGTTATTATTACTAAGGAAGCATTTGTTCTTGGAAAATATATTTTAATTTTATGCATAGCCTTGAAGTATTTCTTCTTTCAATTGAATCAAGGTGGGGAAAATACAGCTCTGATGCTGTGGTGCATCTTCATATACCTTTATTTAGATTAACTCCTTTTGATTGCATAATTTGTTATTTATTATGAAATAAGGTGGATAAATCCTTTGATACTATACTGTTTTGATAAGATCTTGAGGCTGCATATTGTATCTTTCTGTTTGGAATCTGTAGTTGTAATGTGTAAAAATGTTTTGCGTAATTTGTTTTATTATCATTTTTTTCTTTTGTTTTATTGGTAAGCTTGAAACTGGTCCTAATGGTATGGAATACCACAGCGCTGTGTGAAATTTTCAAGAAAATCCATTAAGACTTGGTTTTTGAATGAATTTTTGAAGTTATTGCTATTTTTCCATGTAAAATAGTAAAAAACACCAAACCTTGAATTTTGATAAGGCTTTAATGTTTATAACTTCAGAGGTTTAATACCCTTTAAGCTTTTTAAGCTTATTTAAGCTTTGAAAGGTCTCAAAACGTTAATTTCAAGCTTGCATATTGGGATTTACCCTTTGGCAGCTTGAAATTCCTGTCCAAATTGGGATAAAAACAGTTTAAACTTTGAGGTTGGATCAAAGTCTAATCTTAAAGCTTAAATAAGTTTAAAAATCCTCCAATACACGTGGACAACCTTAATTTAATCCTTGCAGATGCAAAAAGCTGGGTACCCCAGCGCTGTTTAGTCTTTTTCCTTTCACCCACCTTTTTGTATTGATTTTGCCTTTTTTATTTATTTAAAGCCATACCATGGCCTTAATCACCTTTAAATTGAGCTCATGCAGGATTTACATCTTGTATGGCAAATCCTTAGCCAATTCAGTAAATATACACAACACCCCAATTTTAACTAAACTTTTGGTAAGTTTGCATAAACCTCATACAACTTTAAATTTTAGCTTATTTAAGCTTAAATTTAACAATTTTAAAAAAAAGTTAAAACAATCATGCTAGTACTGTGAGATTCTTAAATCTTCCAATAACTTTTAAATTAAGCATTTCTGGATATAACACCCTATGGGTGTACCCTAGGTTATTTTTGGTGTAGAATCCAAAAATAACATAATAACTATAACTTTGTTTATCCAAACAAAAGCTTTACTTATTTTCTGTCATTTTTCATTTTAATTTCAACGGAAAAGTCTGTTTAAGACTAATTTAGCTGTATATAAAGTTATTTGTGGCCTTATGGGTATGTCATATATACCTCACAGGCTCACATTCCCTACCACCAAAAAAATTGTACCACAATTTTCTTAAGTAGTATACCCCCAAGTTAATTGGGGGGGTATCATCCACTGCCCAACCTCTTCACTTATACTTTTAAGTATGTAAAGCACACAATTCAGATGTTTTATTGAGGAATTGGTCTTCTCTCATGTCTGAGTCTTCTGAGAAAATTTTGGGAATCAGGTATCTTTTCTGCTAAAATACATTCATCTTCATGTTGTGGATTTTTGTACCTGAAAAAGTATTCTCTTTCATCTTTTCCCCCAAGTCTTCTTTCTTTCAAGACTTTTAGTAATTTTTCTTTTCACTTTGATCAAGTGGAGGTACTTCTAAGGTTTTTTCATTTCTTAAAGGAAATAATTCCTTATCACTTGAAGTGTAATGCTTTACTAGACTAACAGGAAAAGCTGGATGTTTGTTTTCCAATTCTCCTAAAAGTTCTACTTGTACTGCATTTGTCCCATGAAGGGCTTTAATAATAAATGGTTCTGCAAAGGAATCTTTCAATTTCTTTGGACCTTTAATATTATTCAAGTTCAAGGTTGAAACTAGTATTAAGTCCCCTACTTTGAATTCTGGGTTTTTATGACTTTTATCCCATTTCTGTTTAGCATATTCAAAGGAATCATTCATGCTTTTTTTGAATGATTCCTTACTTTATCAAGCAATAACTTAAAGCTTGAAGCAGTTAGATGAATATCAACTAAATCTTTTTTCAAAGTATCAACTGGAAGTTTAGGGTTCTATCCTTTTTCCAACATAGCAGGAGTCTTGCCTGTTGAAGCATGGATAGAAGTCTTATAGGCTAATTCCAATGCTGGTATAAGAGTACACCAATCATGGGTAAAGCCATCAGAATCTTTAAATTCCAGGCCATAAGCACAAAATCTTCTGATCATGTCCTCAAGGGTCTGGATCATTTTTTCTGCTAGCCCATCTGTTTTTGGATGGTATGCTGTTGAGAATAATTGTTTTGTACCCAAACGCTTATGTAAATTAGTCCATAAGTCTGATTCAAATTTTGGGTCTCTATCACTAATGATCTTTTTAAAGAGACCAGTATGGGATATAACTCTGTTACAAATTAAAATGGCTGTGTCCATACCTGTGTGATCTTTATGATATGGTAAAAAGATGGGGGTTTTGCTATATCTGTAAACAATGACAAGCCATGCATTGTAACTCTTATCACCTTCAGGTGGTAAGGCAGCTACCCAATCCATATGAGCCACTTCCCATGGGGTACTAGGTACTTGGATATGAATAATTAATCCAAACCTCTTACCAGTAGCTTTATTGGCTTTCTGGCATCTATCACAACTATGACAGTACTCAATGACATCTTTTCTCCAAGATGACCACCAGGACATGTCTTAATTCTTTCCATTGTTTTTTCTTCAGACAGATGTCCAGAATAAATTTTATCATGGCATTATAGTAGTATAGTGTTGATCAAAATTATACTACATAGGACCAGGAAATATATGTGTTTAGACCTATGATATAATATGCCATAAAACAAATGGAATCTTCCATTGTCATGAGATGTTTTCCAATATCATCCAGAGAGTTAGAAAAGGATACATCTTTGCAATCTTTGTCAAGTAGAGCAGTAAGAATATGACAATTCTTATCTTGCTTGTAAGTTTCTATAACTTTATCAAAGAATTCCATCCCCAAATCTGTGATTTTAATTCCTTCAATTGAAATTTGAGGTTCTGCACTTTTAGGAACATGGGAAGAGTTTTCAGGTGTATTGGGTAATGCCCATCTACTCAAGCCATCAGCATTCTTGTGAATATTTCCAGCTTTATGTACTATGGTCATATTGCCTCTATACTCCTGAATAGCAATCTGCCATCTTAACATGTGTCTGTTAGGAGTTTTCATGTTAAGAAGGTATTTTACTGAATTACAATCAGTAATTACTTCAAACACACTACCATCAAGATAATGATCCAGTTTTTTCCAGAGCTCAAACAAGAAAAAGGTACTCAATTTGGCTAAATCCATATCTGGCCTCATTAGGTTTGATTTGTCTTGAGATAAAACAAAATAGTCCTTCATAAGGCTTGTCATTGACTAGTTGAACTTGATACAGAGCTGCACCTAGGCCTTCACCACATGCATCAATATACAGCTTGAAAGGAAGTTTCCAATCTGGCATCAATAATAATGGTGCATTAGTCAAGGAATACTTGATTTTCTCATATGCTTGAATTCTTTCCTGTGTCATCTCATAGACAGTTTTTTGATCACAAATTCTGTACAATGATTTGGCATGGATTTCAAAATCTTTAAGGTGTTGTCTGTAATAACTGGAAAACCCTAAGAAAGACATCATTTCTTTTTTGTTCTGGGGAATTTGTTTCAGTAGTACTGCAGCAACATTGTTCTTCAACACAAAGGCTCAGTCCTGATACTACATGTTCTAGAGCTTTCAGCTCATGAAACCCAAAATTACATTTTTAAGAGATATTTTCATGTTCACTTGAATAATTTTTCTAAGTACTAATGAAAGTCTCTCTAAATGCAATTGCCAGGCTTCTGAACAAATGATAATGTCATCAATATAAATGATTAACCATCCCTCTTATAATTCATGTGGGAAGATGGTATTCATCATTCTTTGGTAATGAGAGGGTGCATTTTTAATACCAAAAGGCATCCTCAAGTAGTCATAAATATCACTATGAGAAATAATTGTCAATAATTTCATAGCATGAGGTGTTAAAAAGCTCTGATGGAAACCTTAAAGAGCATCCATAGAAGTGATAAACTTTGCTTTGGATAATTGAGTTAAAGTCTCATGGATTTTGGTGATTGGATACCTGTCTGGAATAGCGTAGGTATTCAATGCTCTAAAATCACCAACAATCCTTGAGTTATCATTATTCCAAGTAATGATTACAGGCGTTGTGACTTCTACTTCTTCATTGTGCCCAACCTTTCTAAGAACTACCAGTTTCATTAGCTCATTAATATGACTTTATAATGCTTCTCTATCCCTAGGGCTATCTGGGTAAGCTGGTCTTCTTAATAGTGGAGGGTAAGGCCTTTCTACATGAAGAAAAATCTCCACCTCATGGCCTTTTATAGCCCCTAGTGGTTCATTATCAGAAGCAAAGGCCTCTTTGTATTGAAATAAAATTTCAATAAGTTCTTCCTTAATTTCAAATGTTTGTTCAGTACTAATTTGTGCTTCAATTAACTGATCTGACACAAATTTTTCTTTATTAACATTCTTTCCTTGTCTCATGACAGTTATTTCTCTTTTTTCTGGAGGAAAAGCAAATTTTTTCCTTTTACTTTCCCCTATAGTGAAATATCTGTATTTATGATTATTAATATCAACTCCATAAATATTGAGATAATCATTTCCAAGTATAAAGTGATGTGAAGTACAATTACTAATAACAACAAATTCAACTTTTAATCAGATACTTCCTGCAGGATAAGGGAATATCATTTCTGCTTCAAAAATGCCCAAGGGGTGCATATCTTGGCTAGCACTGCTGAAATTTATGCCTTCAATTGGCATTAAGCTTTCTGTCCAATTGGTATAAATCTTGCCAAGGTAATCTTTTCCAACATAAGTAAAAAAAGCACCGTAGTCAAGATGTAACATGGCTTCTCTGTTGTTTATCACAATATTAGTGATAAAATATGCTCCAGCTGTATAGCCTTTGCCTCTGTTAGGTTTGGTTTTCTGCACTTTAGCATCTTGCACGTGTATGAAATCCATACATTCATCACTGTACTGTGGTAAGTGAGTATGTACTTCTGTAACCTCAAAGGAAACATTAATATTTTCTATATTTAGTTCATCTGGTACTTCCTCTTATTCAGAAGGCTCAGAATCACTGTCATGTAAAGATAAATTATTTGTTTCTTTTTTGTCTTCAAATTTATCTATTTATATCTCATTTATTCTTGTCTTTTTGGGAAAAGTGTTTGCCAAATGAGATGTACTTCCACATTTATGACATTTCAAAGGAGCTTTGTCATGTGGTTTATTGGGTTTTAGAATTGGTTTCCCATTAGTATTGTTGTCCATTGGGGGTTTATACCAATTCCTTCCAATTTTTGTCCTAGTTGTGATGTCTTCCATGGCATTGATATAATCTTCTGTAGAGCAAGGCTCAATACATCTGCTTCTTATAGCATTCTCCAGGTCACCATCACATTTTCTCAATATCCTTTTATGAATCATTGTTTCAGACATATCAGGATGAAGAGAAGTTAATCTGCCTTTCTGTTTAAGAAACCAAGACATGTGCCTGTCCCTTTCAATATAAAAAATGGCTTCTTCAAAAGAATTTTCCATCTAGAATATCCAGAAATTATTTTCCTATTTGTAAATAATTTGTTCTTTCCACCAAGACCAAGAATGTTAACCATGGTCTTGCCACATTTCGTAATGCCATTTCTTTGCCAATTTGGTAACAGGGAGTGTAATCTGGCACTTATGTATTCATCTTGTATGCTAAAGTCTTCTTTCAACATATCAATTGTTTTCATAAATTTAATATGATTATATTCTCCTTCACCACTGAAGGTTGGCCATTACTCTAATATTGGAATGTATTTAAGATTTCAAGCAGTCTCCACTTCTGCATTGCTTGAAATTGTATGATGTAAGTAATTATTCAAGTTTAGCACATTTCTGTAAAGAATTTGTGTGGACTGTCTTGGCAAATCGTTCTTTAGTAATATATTGTTGATACTTGATTGGATGTCTTCTTTCAATTCAAGTCTTGCTTTATCACTTTTTTCCAATTGTTCTTGGAAAATCACTGCATTGTTCCCAGTTGAGTTTTCCAAGTTCTGAACTTGTATTCTCAACTCTTTCAACTGTCTAGCTATAAAAGAAATAGAATTGTCATCTGGTTGATTGAGTAAGGTAACTTTAGACTCAATTCTTCCACAAATTTGTGTCAAAGAAAAGATATTGTCTTTGTTTACACTTTATAGACCAATTATGGTCTTTTGTGACTCTTTTACTTGAAATATCTCTCTACCCAACTTCTGTTGTATATACTCAAGATTATTAAACTTTGATAAAATTTCTTTATTACAAGCTTCAAAATGAGTTACAAGCTTTACAAGGTCTGCTTATTTGGAAATGATTGGTTAAATCTTTCCTCCTCCTTGTTTTTGAATTCCATCAGAGTTCTTGCCATATTGAACACATTGTCCAAGGCTGTCTTTTCTTTCTTGGGAATTCTGTAGTTCTGTGGGTAAGGCTTGTTCCACTTGGATTTTGCCTTTTCCTTTGCATTTTGCTTGCCCTTCTGATTTCTTTTTGGCGGTTGCTTGTCCTTGTTTGGCACTTGTTGAGGCGGATTTTGGCTTGTGGAGGCTTGAGGAGCTTCCACTGGGCTGTTGTCTTTTCCTTGGGCGAACTTCTTCTTCTGGTCCTCTGACAACATGCTTTGGTTTTTCAACCAAGCTTTTATCTGTTGGACTTGTCCATTGCAAGACATGGGTGTCCAACCCCTCAGAAGTTCTTCTGTCTTTTCTGGGCCCATGAACTTCTTCACTTGAAGATAAGAAGTCATTGTTCCTTTCCAAAGACTTGGCAGAAGTTCCCACTCCTGCTGCTTTGCCGCCATAAATCATTCCTTGTACTGAGACTGGTATATCTCTATTGCTGTCTGTTGGAAATGATTGAGGTCTGAAAACAGGAATAGCAGCTATGTCAGCTTCTAAACTATTAATAAGAGTTTTAAAGGTGCTGGATAACATTTGGGAATTGGTGGAATTTCTGGCATCCCCCATTTGTGCCTCTCCTCTGGGCTGACATCCTTGTCTTTTGGATTTTTGACTTGAATGTCCAGGTCCAGATCCATTTGATACAATGAAGTAATTGCTTCCACTTCTAGTAGGAGTCATTTCACATCAATTTTAAGAAGAAATGGACTAAGAAATGAATTGAATTCACCTTCTGGACCTTTAAAGGGTTCCTTGGTGCTGGGCTGGTTTGAATTTCAATACTAGACTCTGATGCCTCAGAGTCTGAAGAGCTTTCTCTGATGGATGACACTAGAGAAAAGGAAAAAGATAACCTATCTCATCCAACAATAAAAATAACTTATAAACTCAACTTATTGAATAAAGTTGTTTTAATGTAATTTATAGCAAATTACATCAAGTTTAAGAAAAAATATTCAAAGATAAACAAAAAAGCTTTTAGTAAAGATTTTCAAATTTTTTATTTGATTTTATATTTTATTTAAAGAAATAATAATTATGCAATTAATAAGTTATTAATCAAAATTTTATTATGATTAATTTTATACTAGAATAACTCAAAGAATGAATTTCAAGTCTGTGATGTGAAAAAGCCGCTGGTTAGACAAAAGAAATTTATTCCAAGTCACTCAACAGTATATTGTTTCAAACAATATTCTTAACAAAAAATAAATTTATTAATATTATAAAGATTATTTATCAGGGATAGGTCCCAAAAAAGCCAATATTAAGATAAATGTAGCAATTTTACATTGAAAAAGAGTAAAATAAAGTCTAGAATATGATTTATATCCCGAAAATTGGTTAAAATTGTGGCCAGGCCCCCAAATGTAAGGTTTTTCTATGAAACTCTTGATAATAGTAACAATATCAAGAGTACTATGACTGTCCTCAGTAGAAAAATATAATATAACAAAATATTATAACCACAAATTCAATATAATTCTTAAAATAATTACATTAAAAGAATAAATTCAATTATTATATAATATAATAATAAAGAACATATTAATACTTATAATAAACTATAATTACTCTATTACTGTTATATTAACTGACAGTCATAACAATAAGAAGTGTAAAGCTCTTAATGAGACAATTACATGTGGAAAAAAAAATATTTAACCACTTATGAATAATCTAAATATTACTTATAAAAATAAATTAGAACACACACTGTGCAGATATAATTCTTATAGAAAAGTTCTATAGAAAAAAACTAATGATAGATAAAAGAATATAGAACTTTAGAGAAAACTTACTTATAATATATATTTAATACAATAAGTCAAATACAACAGCTATTATATTAAATAATAGTTTTAAGTCAAAAACACGCCAAAAATCAATATTTTAAAAGATAGAACAACTTTCTATAATGAAAAATATGATTAAAGAGTTTTTGGGAGGAATTTGTGGATTTTAAAAGATATTTTAAGACAATAATTTTAAAAGATAAAATGTATTATTGGTAATTACAACATTAATCCAATTTCTATTATTTCAATTCTTTTATTGAGAATTAATAAAGAATGAAATATCTAAGAAATACTTTAATAATAAAATTTCATATATAATAAAGCTGTACCTGTTAAAATGTCTAATATAATTGTATTGGAGTTAATTGATGGACAAAAACAGTGATGAATAGACTCTTTTTATGTATGCAGAGCAGCTCTCCTGATTAATAATGGATATAGAGGGCGTTCTCAGGTCAGAACTGAAAAATCATGCTTAAAATAAGGTTCTTAGCTTAAGGTAACTTATTTTTAATTCCAATTTAAAGTTACTGGTGTTATTCTTAACTCCAAGTAACATCAATCCCCATTTAAGTTAATTATTTTAAGTTTTAATATAAGATAAGTTTATTTATATTTAATTCATCACTTGAACAGCTTAAAAATAAAGCTTCAAGCAACAATTTCTTAAACTCAATTTTGAATTAATTTTTAAAGAAATCTTAATTTTCTTTAAGTATGATTAAGGGAGTAAAGCTCTAGGCTCATTACCAATAAAACCTGTTTATAAAAGATACTTGAAATTGAATTTATGCACAGATAAAATTAAATTGTAAGCTGTGTGAAATCTTCAAGCAAATCCATTAAGACTTGGATTTTTAATGAATTTTTGAAGTTGCTATTTTTCCATGTAAAATAGTAATACACACTAAACCTTAAATTTGGATAAGTTTTTAATGCTTGTAACTTTAAAGGTTTAAGCTTATTTAAGCTTTGACAGGTCTCAAAACTTTAATTTCAAGCTTGCATATTGCAATTTACCCTTTGGCAGCTTGAAATTCCTGTCCAAATTGGGATAAAAACAGTTTAAGCTTTAAGGTTGGATCAAAGTCTAATTTTAAAGCTTAAATAAGCTTAAAATACTACAATACAGGTGGATAACCTTAATTGAATCCTTGCAGATCCAAAAAGCTGGGTACCCCAGCTTTGTTTGGTCTTCTTCCTTTGTCCCACCTTTTTGCATGGATTTTGCCCTTTTATTTATTTAAAGCCATACTATGGCCTTAAGCACCTTTGAATTGAGCTCACACAGGATTTGAATTCTGTATGCCAAATCCTTAGCCAATTCAGTAAATATACACAACACCTCAATTTTGACCAAAGTTTTGGTAAGTTTGCATGAACCTTATGCAACTTTAAATTTAATCTTATTTAAGCTTAAATTTAACAATTTTCAAAAGATGTGAAAAAAGTTACATTAGTACTGTGAGATTCTTAAATATCCCAACAACTTATAAATTAAGCATTTTTGGGTATAACACCCTATGGGTGTACCCTAGGTTCTTT
The DNA here is from genome assembly GCA_023105745.1 of Austropuccinia psidii. NCBI lineage: Eukaryota > Fungi > Basidiomycota > Pucciniomycetes > Pucciniales > Sphaerophragmiaceae > Austropuccinia > Austropuccinia psidii. The sequence continues at coordinate 21,772,452 of JALGQZ010000009.1, read as the reverse complement.
TTGGTGTAGAATCCAAAAATTAAATAATAATTATAACTTTGATTATCCAAACAAAAGTTATACTTATTTTTCATTTTAATTTAAACTGAATATTCTGTTTAAGACTAATTCTGCTGTATATAAAGTTATTTGTGGCCCTATGGGTATGTCATATATACCTGACAGGCACACAGGTTTGATCCATTCTTCTTCTCCATAAAAATCAGATTTTTTTTCTTCATCTTCTGACTGAGGTCTTCTTGATAGCCCATCTGGCATTTTGAAGGTCTTGCCTGGCTTATGAACTAAGTAGAAAGAAAACAATTGAATAAATGAAACCCACCTTGTCATTCAGGCATTTGGAAAACAGGGTGAGTTTATCATTTCAATTAAGGCCTTTGCATCTACTTTTAGCTCAAAATGTTGTCCCCAAAGTACTGTTTGGAGCTTCTTGATCATTTTGACCACTACACATAGCTCCAGCTTTGGCTGTGAGTATTTATATTCCAGTATTGAGAATGTTATTCATTCATAAAGAAATGATCTGTCCTTTCCTTCTTTGTCTTCTTGAGTAGGTACTGCTCCTGCAGCTATCTATCTTGAGTCCTATGCTAATTTAATCTTCCCTGCTCCCCTTTCATAATCCAAATTTTTCAATGTCATTTTCTCCCCTACTATTTTTCTTAACCTTTTAAATTCTTCATCACATTTAGCATTCCATTCTCATTCTACATCATCTCTTGTTAATATGCTTAGTAGTGATGCAATATTAGAGAAATTTGGAATGAACATTCTCACATATTCACCAAGTCCCAAAAATCCTCTTACTCCCTTTTTATGATTGGGATTTGGCCAAATTTTTATTTTATTGATCTTCTGATTCAAAATTTTTCTTCCATTCAAAGAAACTACATGCCCTAATATGTCCAATTCTGGCACACAACATGAAAATTTGATACCTGATATGGTAAGCCCTGCCACTTCAATTATGAAGAATATTCTCTCTAATGTAACTGCATATTTCCAAATGAATCTTCTTATCAAATTATTTTCTTGTAAAGTTTCATTATTATAGGTTCATCTTGGACCTTTTATCCCTCCATCATCAATGATAATTCCTACATTCTCTGGTATTCCTTCTTGAAGTCTCCAGGTCATTTGGGATTGATAAACTTCTACAGAGTTGGTTGCTCCTTGTGGTAATCTTGTGAGTTGTAGCCTTCCAAGTGATGTTTCAAATTTAGTTAAGGGTCTTGTAGAAATGTCTAATTCTCTTTCATCTCAACCTCCCATTATATCACCAAGTCAATAACACACCCTTCCTGAAAAGGCATCTACAAATTCTTAAATATGTGGTGGTAATCCTGCATCTTTAATTGTTACCTTATTAGGATCCTGTGAGTCATGGAAAATTCTAAATTTTCTGTTTGGCCTTGAAACACAAAATACTGGATGTGTAAAGCTAGAGGTAGACTTCTCATAAAAGACTGTTTTAATTCTTTCCCTTACCAATTCAATAAAGTGCGGAATTGTGGGCTTTGGTATTGGTATTGGCTTCTTTTACCAGGGTGTTTGTGGTATTACTGGTATTTTGTAGGGTTTTCCATATCAATTTTTTAGTAAAACCCTTTCCTCTGCACTGAATGCAATTGCCTTTTCTCTTAAAACTATGGCACTCATCACAAGACTTCATTCCTATTCTGAAAGCCATCCAGGTGGTAAAGAATTTATCAATTCAAATCTTCCTTGTGTTATTTTTGATGTGACCATAAATTTAGGTGGTTTTGGTGATAGTGGTGTATTAAAAGGGTTTCTTGTTAATGGTGGCCTTCCCAAAGTAGGATTTATATCTCATGGCATAGGCTCATTAACTGGTTTATCCTTCTTCAGTACTGATTTATATTTTGCTGCACTATTTTGGTAATCCATTGTGTAATATCACTGAAATGATTCTGTTTTTTCTTTATTATTTTTATTTTATTTTATTTTGTTCTATTTCTTATTTTTTTTTAATTTTTTTTGTTTTTTTTAATTTTTTTTGTTTTTTTTAATTTTTTTAATTTTTTTAATTTTTTTAATTTTTTTAATTTTTTTAATTTTTTTAATTTTTTAATTTTTTTTAATTTTTTTTACTTTTTCTATCTTTTTTATTTTTTTTATTTTTTTTATTTTTTTTATTTTTTTTATTTTTTTTATTTTTTTTATTTTTTTTATTTTTTTTATTTTTTTTATTTTTTTTATTTTTTTTATTTTTTTTATTTTTTTTATTTTTTTTATTTTTTTTATTTTTTTTATTTTTTTTATTTTTTTTATTTTTTTTATTTTTTTTATTTTTTTTATTTTTTTTATTTTTTTTATTTTTTTTATTTTTTTTATTTTTTTTATTTTTTTTATTTTTTTTATTTTTTTTATTTTTTTTATTTTTTTTATTTTTTTTATTTTTTTTATTTTTTTTATTTTTTTTATTTTTTTTATTTTTTTTATTTTTTTTATTTTTTTTATTTTTTTTATTTTTTTTATTTTTTTTATTTTTTTTATTTTTTTTATTTTTTTTATTTTTTTTATTTTTTTAATTTTTTTTAATTTTTTAATTTTTTTTATTTTTTTTATTTTTTTATTTTTTTTATTTTTTTTATTTTTTTTATTTTTTTTATTTTTTTTATTTTTTTTATTTTTTTTACTTTTTTTATTTTTTTTACTTTTTTTATTTTTATTTTATTTTTATTTTTTTTATTTTTTTTATTTTTTTTATTTTTTTTTATTTTTTTTATTTTTTTATTTTTTTTATTTTTTTTATTTTTTTCAATTTTTTTATTTTTTTATTTATTTTTTTTATTTTTTTAAAAAAACCAGTTATGTTAAAATTAATATAATATCACGTCTATTTTCTTTTTCTTCTCATTTTTTAATAATTTAGTAAATTAAATAAATCTTCACTTCTTTTATCTTTTTCTGTCCATATAATTGAGGTTTCAGTTTTAGGTTATAAAGGACCCTAGAACTCAGTTGTGCAGACCCTGTATATTAGGTATACAAAATTCTGCCTTTTTATGTCATACAAGGACAAAATAACCCCTTGTCCATTTCTTTAAAAGGAAGAAGTTTCCTGTCATGCTGAGGACCTTGTGGTCTCCAAATTGACTTATCCAAGGGAAGTTTTTTTTCTTTTTTTTGAGCTGAAATATTACTTCTACTAATATCAACTTGAGCTACCTTGTGGAATAATAATTCATAAAATATTTGGGTTGATAGATATTTCTTTCTTCTTTTCAGTCATTACCAATATCCTTGCATATTTCAATTCTACATTTTTGTCCTTCTTTCTTCAACCTTTTATTATTTGGCCAATTAATCACATATATTTGGGGATTTTATTTGAACAATTTCAAATCTGACCTCTTCTTTCTTCACATTATTTCTTTAATACCACTACTCCTTTCATGGACTAAAATAAAGAAATAGATTATAAGCGCTCAGGTTTGCCAACCCTGGAGTTATAAGTCATACAAGGACTTAAATTTCCACTAATACATTCATGGATTCATTAAATTTCCAATATTATATATTGAATGAAATTCTCATAATTTTAGGGTTTAATATGCCTCCAGGATGTTTTGATGATGAGATTAAAAGAAAATCCTTCTATATTTATCATCTTCCATTTATTCTTATGAAAATGCATCATATGATGATTGAGCTTCAAAGATAGTATTAAGAAATCCTTTTTACTCTTCTTTATTCTTTCTATTTGTATTAATAATCCCCAGGTGTGCAATGAGAACCACTCTGCATTTAAATTTCTGTAGTTGGTTTCTCTAGTTTTTTTGTTTTATTTTGACTTTCTATTGTTGTTATATTTTCTTGAGGATTTTTAAGTTTTTAGATTTATTATTATTATTGTTGTTTTTGTTTTGAGTGTTATTCATACTAAGAAGAGGTTCTAATTTGTATGGTGGCCTGACACTGTATAGTGACAGTTTACAATGCTATAGCTCTAATCAACTTGTATTTGTTTCACCTCATCAGACCAGGTCTGACCTTGGCTTCTCAGTGTATATGTATTTTTCAAGCACATACAGACCAGTTGTCCAAGTGCCACCTAGAGCAGGAATACCATTAACGTGTCTCTTGTCTGAATGAATTTTTTTTCCAGTAATTACATTAATAATGAAGCTCATGTTTAGAATATTCAAGTGATTAGTAATTGTTTGTTGTTTCTCCTTTTTTTATTGGGTATATATATATATATATATATATATATATTTATATCTTTTTTATATATATCTTTTAATTTTTGATATATACTCTTTTCTAGTATTAATATATTAATATTTACACTTTAAGGTCATGGTGGACTCATTTATTTGAAAAATTCTAAATGAAAAGCTCTAGCTTAGAGTCTTTGTGGACTTTGAATATTGATTGAGTGAAAAAGAATAATTAAAAGAAATTCCAGTTTATAGCCTTGGTGGACTTCCACTTTTGATATTAATATCATTTTGAAATGAATAGAAAGAAATTTCAATTTAATTTTCCATTTTAGGGTCATAGAGGATCCTCATAAAATTGAAAATTCCATTTTAAATCCGAAATCTATTTGGTAAGTAATATAGCAACAATAAACAGATCATTTCAATAATTGTAAAAGATAACCATTATATTTATAATGATATAGTTATAAATATATTTTTATAATAATAAATTAAATTAAAAAAGCAAATTCCCAGTTTCAGGTCATAGAGGATCTATAATTGACTTGAAGGTTCCATTTTCAATCTAAAACATATATGATAAGCAATATAGCAATAATAAAAAAATTATTTAATGGGTTTTGATATATAATCATTCTATTTAGAATGATATAGTCATAAATGTATTTTGATAATAATCAATTAATAAAAAAAGAAAATTTCCATCTTTAGGTCATAGAGGACCCATCTATCCAAATTAGCATGAATATTCTGATAAAATCATGAATAAGCTATCCAAAAAGGACCTAATGAGTAAAAATAAGCATAGATATTAGTATAAAACTGGAAATAAGTAATAAAACAAGCACTTTATGGTCTTGCTGAGGACCCCATGTAGCTAAATCAGCATAGATATTAGTATAAAACTGTAAATAATTCATGAAACAAGCACTTTATGGTCTTGCTGAGGACCTCATGAGTCTAAATTAGCTTATACATTGGTATAAAACTGGAAATAATTAATGAAACAAGCACTTTATGGTCTTTCTCAGGACCTCCTGAGTTTAAATCAGCATAGATATCAGTATAAAACTGGATATAATTCATACAAAAAGCACTTGATGATCTTGCTGAGAACCTCCTGAGTCTAAATCAGCATAGATATTAGTATGAAAGTGGAAATAAGAAATTAGATTAGCATTTCATATTCTTGTCAAAGGCTTTTTTGCTTGTTTAAGTGGAGAGTGGGCTTATTTTATCATTGGCTGATCCAAATATTCCCAAATCTTCTGAAAAATTGTTGAATATTCCTAAATCTTCCTGAAAATTCTGACATCTTCTTGAATCTTGTAGGTCCACTCTAAATCTAGCAAATCAAAATTAAAGAAAGATAAAACATATTCTCGCCATTCACAAGCAAGGTATATTCAAGCTGTGACCAATCATATCATTCCACAGAATTTCTTTTTTTTGTTTTGGCCAAGTTGTGGTTCAATTAATTTTTCCTTTTTGAAAGTTAGGTTTGATGGAGAACATAAAAGGAAGCCTTCTTCCCACAGCCCAAATTCTTTTTCTCAACTTCTTGATATTGTTTTATACATGTGGGTCTACGCCTATATTTGAAGTCTATGTGAATGACATAGCATTTTAAGTATATTTTTATGGGATCCATCTGGCCAGTTGTGCCTTTAAATAAATCATGATATTATAATACTTCTATCATGTGATGACTCTATCATTTCACTATTTCACTATAATAATATAATATCACTGTATTGTATTACTATTTCATTAGGACATTATAATATTATACTATTTTTTTATCATAATATTGTAGCTTTATGATTTTATCTTATTAAGATATTGTATTATCCCTGTACTTTGATATTGCTCTCCTATGATATGATGGTATTATAGTACTATTATCTGTTTCTGCTTTCTCATTATAATATATTAAGGAATCATTGTAATATTATCTTGTATTTTTTATCATATATGTTTTTATTATAATCTGTATTATTTGTATTCCCTTTCTTTTTAAAGCAAGGGGGTGGCCTGTTTTTCTTAAAAAACTAAAAAATTAATGAATTGAAAATCAAAAAAGAAAATATTAAATTAAAATGCTGGTCACCCCTCCTTGTGAGTTAAATTCTCTGTATGTGTTATTTGTGTGTGCATGCTGTGTGTCTGTATGTAGCCTGTATTTGTGTTTAGTATTTCATTATTATTGGTTTCCAGTTGGCTTACTGCTTGATTCATTTCTAGAATATTAAGATAGGTTTATTCATAATTTCTTTTGAGAATTGATTCCACACATCACTGATGAAGTTATTTTGACTTATTTGAAAAATATCTAGTCTTCTTTCAGTGAGAAAAAGCTTCAATTTTTTTTTCATTCAAGCTTTTTTTCTTCTTTGGGGTTTTTGAAGAAGAAAGAATTTCTGTGTTCTTAATTTGAGAGCTCTGATATTCATTTAAGCTTTAATTTTGCATTTTCAATTTCATCAAAAAAATCTTTTATTTGTTTCATTATAGCATAATACTGATTCCACCTTATTTTCCAGATTATCTTGTTAAATTTTACTTTGAAATAATTCTTGAAAGTGAGACCCTATGAAAAGTAATTATTCATAAAGCCTAAAATTGAAAAGACCTCTAAGTACTTCATCAATGAAAAATAAGTTTAAATAGATAATAATTGAATATTATATTAATATTGATTTATTCAAGTCAGCCAATTCAATTGATTTTCATTTATTAAATTTTTAAACTGATGCTTAATTATTAAAGTCTCACTTTCCCCAAAGGTTAAAGCAACTTGTGCTTTGGGTGGTAGAAGAAATAACTAAACACCCCCATTTTTTAAATGTGAGAAACTACTGATACTATTAGAGAAGAAAAAAACTAAAAACTTCAATCTAGATGAATTTGAAAACCAGCTCTTTTTTTGTGTATTACTGTATCTTTTTTTCTGTTTTTTTTCATACTAATTGAAATATATTTACCACAATTATTACTTCTGAATTTCATATCAATTATTAATTTTAATTTTTTCATTAGTTATATAGAGATTTTTTGATTGATTTATTGATCATGAATAAATTTTTTTTGGTTTTTTTCCAATTTTTTTCATATCTTATATTTTTTGTCAGGCTGAGTCTATGATGAAGTGGTAATATAGTATGTACAACTTTAAATATGACTGTGACATGGATATTTTAAGTAAAAAAAGGCTTATAAATGATAATTAAAGGGTTTTACTATAAGGAATAGTGGTGGTGAGCGCTGCTGCAAGCCATGGGTGCAGTGTTTATCTGTTAGGTTACCATAATATAGAATACAATAATTAAAATTATAATTATACCTGGTTATTTTTCAAGAGTACAATTGTTGTGGACAGCTGTACTACTTTGGAATTCAAAGAAGGATGGGGATTCCTCTTTTGGGAAGAGAAAGAGCCCTTTTTATCCTGAAATTGTGTGGAAAGGTCCTCTAGACCACTTCATGTGGAGGAAGTGAAGAATTTTCACTTCAGAGCACTGGCTTGTGGTTTTCACAAAGCCTCTACACTCTGTATTGGGCTCAGATGTGGTTTCACAACCACATCTGAGCAGCTTTCCCAAATACAGGGTGAAAAGTTTCATCTGGGGACTACACAGCCCTCTTCTGATGTGTATGACACATATAATGCTGTACAGAACCTGTATGGGACCCCAGTGTTGACTGAAATATGATTTATTGAAGTAGAAACAAGCTTCTTCATCTATCTGACATCTCAAAATCATAGTTATGGGATAGTATACCACAGTAAAGGTGTATTGGCCAAACTGTGAGACTTTGACCTTAAAACTGCTATACATTTGTCAGTTTTTGAGATATTGAGCTCAAGGATGGTTCATTGGGTATCCCTAGATAGGTTCTACACAATTGTACCTCATTTGGTATGAGTGACATTCAATATTGCAAAGTTATGCCATGTTCAATTCAAGTTATCCATATATATATGATTTTCTCAAAATATGTATGGAGCTTGTTTGCCCTATACCTTTTGCTCTAGATGAGATTTTGGGAAATTCATGGCACCATCATATAGCCCTGAGTTTTCTCTTACCAAAATGGCCCCACTTTAAGTATCTCACACTAAAACTATAGAAGCTAGATGGGAGGTGAATATTTTATTCACCCTTATTTGACCTTATTTTGGCCATAACTTCTGTAGTTTTGGTGCTAGTTCAATTTGGATAGTACCATTAGATATCCCTAATTGAGAGTTTCAAGTTAAGTACCCATTTGATGTAGCTCATCCTCTTCCTCTGCATTTTAGATGGGAGGTGAAAATTAAGGTTTATGCTCAGCACTTGCTTTGAGCTTGAATAACTTGGTTATTCTTTGTCCTATCATTATGGTACTTGTATATTTAGAAACAGGTGAGTTTCCTCTTTCTTTTGATACATTTTGAGCTGACTTGCCTCAGCTCGTTATTTTGGTGCTATTTTGCTTTACCATTGGTTTATGGTATTTAGCTGTCATGCTTGTGCTCTGGTTTTGACTCACCGGCTGACATACCCTCCATTCAAAAAAGGCTCATTGTTTATGAGACTGTTCAGCCCTCCTGGAGGCTCTGAATCTTCTCAGATGAAGGTTACCATGTGGTATGGAATCTTCTTCCAACCATTTGTCCTTATCTGCTGTCTGGTTCTTGAACCTAACCAAATATTGTATCTGGTCTTTACCATTCAGTATTCTCTTCCTGGACGTGATGATCTTCTTTACAGGGAAAGGGGAATCCTCCACCTCCACTATGTCTTGTAAGGTGTAGGTCTTGTTGGTGAGCCTTGAGGTATATTTTACGTACCCAAAAAAGCCACAATTATCTTTAAACATAAATTCTGAACTATGCATAACCAATAAGTCATGCATATATTCAAAATTTGCCATTTTTGATTTCAGAAAAGATGAATAACCTTTTTGTGAGAAAATAAATCCATGGCTTTAAGGCAAGAGTTGGATTCTACACAAAAACTCACCTAGGGTAACTCCATAGAGTGAATAATCTTAAATTAACTCTATGAGGTGGTAATATGGAAAATACTTCAATACCACATCATAAATATCACATAAAAGAATGGTGAAAATCTTTGTTTTTCTCAATTTCATGCCAAAATAATGGGAATGTGAGAAATCCCATGTTACATATACACTAAGAATAGTGTTATGCATGTTTGTGGAGCTTAATATTATGGTATTCTTAAATACATTTTTTATACACCCATAGTGGATATCAGTCTTGAAGCCTGAATTTCTATTTTTGATGTAAAAATAGCTAAGGGGGACAAAAGACATCAAAGAGAGCCAGGGTACCCAACTCCCGAGGCCTCTGAGGTGTGGATAGTTCTAAAGCTTGTATCCATCGCCAATAATGGCTCAATTAGTATACTAAAGCCTTTTGGGAACCTAGTTACAAAGTTAAAACCTCATTAAATCATAGGAAAATTGCAAATAAGCTACTATTTTGACGTGAAAAAGAGGTAAAGAGAAACTTAGACTCCTGTAAACATGTCAATTCTTGTATTTTCCATGGCTAAACCTTAAAAGAGTAATTAAAACCCTTTATGGACTAGCATCCATTGGTTTACCTCATAGCAACCTACCATACTGTGCTATTTGAAATTCTATGTAGAAATGAGGTAAAAGCTTCAAAAACCCATTAAAAATACAATTCTTAATGAGATTTTCTGAAACTTTAAGGAAAAATGGAAAATGACATGAATCATAAATAAATTAAAGAGAATTATGGTTTTGTAAGTAAAATTAAAAGTTTTACTCACAGTCCATTTTTGATGATTCCATGTGAAATACTGAATCTTCAAAAATTCACAGAAAATACAACCTGTGATGAAATTTCCAATAAAATTGATAACTTTGAAAAATTAAGGTTGAGTTCTAAATAAAAGAATACTTACAGTTGCTACCCCTTTTATTCTTAACCATAAATGGGTTGGTAGTCATATAAAAGCATTTATTAAGTAATTATGATAATCTTATGTCACAAAAAATGATGCAATCAATAATCCATAAAGTATTATGGCTTTCTCACTCACTGGTTTCTCAGTTTGCTCCTTGGAATGCCTCTGTGAGCTTTCTTTGACTTAAAAGAGGCCTCCTCTTGCAGATTTTTCCAAATTGTCTTTTCATCCAAAAATATCTTTGTTACCAGCAAGTAAGTATTAGTTACACTTTTCTTGAGTGTTTTATTCTTTTGGAATCAATAAAGAAAGAGGTGAAATCATAGAAATCAACTATATATTGTTTTAATACTGTTATAAATCAATTTTGATCCCACAAATCAACAAATTATCCACCAAATCTCTCTACCATATTTTTCCCAAGGTTCATTAAATATTAGTAAGTGATTTATTCTTGATTCTTCAAGTTTTTCTCTAGTATTCATTTCTTCAGTAATTATAATTTTAATTATTCTTGTAAAAGATAATTATATATTAAAATAATTTTATTATTTTAATAAAAGAAGTTTTATAATTTAAATAATTCTTGTAATTTATTCTTGTATACAATTACTGCTTACTGTTATATTGGCTAGTAGTGTATGACAAGTAAAATAAATAAATGAATATTTATTTATTTAAATATTGTTGATTAATAGTAATGTTATCAACAATTTGATAGATATATCTTACATTCTTCCTGGAGGGGAACTTATCATCTCCTCTATGGAAGTAGGGTTTGACAAAACTCACTGGGAATACTGGGTGTTTCCTAGAGAATTCCTCTGTAATTCCAACCTCCACTGCATTTTACCCTAACAATTTCATGATATTGAAAGGTCCCACAAATGAGTATCTCATTTTCTGTGGTCCCTTAAGGTTATTAAAGTTGAGTGTAGACACCAACACCTGGTCCCCTTATTTGAAGTATGGTTCCATGTGTGTCTTCTAATACCTCTGTTTATTTTACTCTCTAGCTTCAGCCATACACTTAGCAGCTGTATCACATTCCCTCTTCCACATATCATGGAAGTCTTTGGCTGTGGGGTGGATAGTTAGAAAATTCTCTTCAAGTGATCCACTGGTAATAGGGGTTTCCACCCTTTTTCTACCAATGAGGATGATTTCCCTGTGGTAGAGTGCTGGCTTCTGTTGTAAGCCAGTTGGACTGCCTGTAGAGGTGTGAACCAGTCATGGGTGTATCCTTCATGGTCCTTATATTCCATGCCATATGCACAGAATCTTCTGATGATGTAATCCATTTTTTGGATCATCCTCACAGCTAAACCATCTGTCTGTGTATGATAAGCTGTAGCAAATGCAAGTTTTGTTCCAACCATCTCATAAGGGTTAGTCCGAAATTCTGATGTGAATTTTGGGTCCCTATCACTAATGATGATTTTGGGGACTCCAAATGTGGATATGATGTTACTCCATAATAACAGGGCTGTATCCGTAGCTGTGGCCTCCTTGTTACATGGTAGGAAACTTACACTTTTACTGTACCTATCAACTATGACTAGGAAAGCATTGAAGCTTTCCTTGCCTCCTGGGACTAGTCCTGTGACCCGGTCCATGTTGATGGTTTCCCATGGGTGTTTGGGTTCTTTTATATGTTGAAGTAGCCCATATCTCTTCCCATATTTTCTATTGTACTTCTAGCATATTTCACAAGTGCTTATGTATTCATTCAGCTCTTTTTCCAATTGGGGCCACCAAGCTGCCCTTGTTACCCTCTCCTTGGTCCTGTCTTCACTCATGTGTCCCATATAGGGGCAGTCATGACATTCTTTCAGGATCAGGGATATGTGTTCCCTGTCTATCACTGTGAGAGCACTAGTATGATTCTCTCTGCAATAGAGTAGTCAATCTATAAGGAAAAATTTATTATCCTTATAGTCCCTTAACCAGGGTTCCTCTAACTGGGATTCCAGTTTTGGGCTCCTGTATTTCTGTTGAAGGAGTTGTAACAATATGCTACACTGTTTGTGTTTGGCATAAGGTTTCATCACTTAATTGAAGAATTCATTGTGCAATTCTGAGGAGCTTATCCCAATATGGGAGTTTCTTTTCCTTATGGTTTAGTGTCCTCACAGTCTGGGGTACCACTTTCTGGTTCCCATTCTAAAAATATGAAGTTTTTCCTCCTGTCTATTTTCATGAAATGGATAGGGATCTTTGTTGCTACTTCAGGGTCATAAGCTGCGTTGTTTTTGACATTATCCAGCGGCCATCTGCTGAGGACATCTGCATTGATGTGGCTATTTCCTTCTTTTTCTATGATGGTCATGTTACCTCTATACTCTTGAAAGGCTATTTGCCACCTCGACATGTGTCTATTTGTAGTCTTCATGTTAAGTAAATACTTCAAGGCTGTGAAGTCTTTGTAGAATTCAAAGAATGCACCCTCCAAATAATAATGGAGTTTTTCTAGATCCCAGACTAAACATAAGCATTCAGTCTGAGTATCACCATACCTGGCCTCTGAATCTTTCAGTTTCCTAGAGATGTGACATATTACTCCCTCTCTTGGTTCACCATCCAAAATTTGTCTTTGGTGAAGGGCTGCTCTTAGGCCTTGGCTACAAGCTGCATCTATATATAGCTTGAATGGTAGTTCAAAGTCAGGTAATATGAGGACAGGGGAATTAGTGAGTTCATATTCAATCCTCTCATATGCATCCCTCCTTTCCTTGATAATTTCAAAAACAACATCTTTTGAACATATCTTGTATAGACTGCTAGTTATGTGGGAAAATCTTTTGATGTGGTTTCTTTAGTAGCTATAGAACCCAAATAAATATTTCATCTATTTGATGTTCTGTGGTACTGGCTTTTGCAGTACTGTTGCTACTTTGTTCTGATCTATGGCCAGGCTAAGGCCTGAGACTTTATGTCCTAGTGCCAATAGTTCTTGTTGTCCAAAATTGCACTTAAGTAAAGTTTTCAGATTAATGGGTGTGCATTTACTTACTACTCTGTCTGTTTATTGCACATGGTCTTCCCATGTCTCTGAGTATATAATTATATTATCAAGACATACAACCATCCAGCCTTCCAATATTTCTTCTTTAAATGCCATATCCATCATCCTTTGGAAATGGGCTGGGGCATTCTTGATGCCAAATGGAATTCTGGTGTACTCATATATACCCATATGGTATATAATTCTGAGTAACTCAATTCTGGTGAAAACCTTTCATAAACCCCATCTTTATCATGTATTTGGCTTTTGCCAGCTTGTCTAGGGAATGAGGTATCCTTGGTATAGGGTACCTATCAGCTTTTGTGTAGTTGTTCAGGGCTCTGAAGTCTCCACAAAATCTAGTTTTTCCATCATGCCAAGTGATAAGGACAGGAGTGGTGATTTCCACTATTTTGTTGTGTCCTATCTTCCTGATGACATCCATATATAGGAGTTCATTGACTTGTTTTTCAATATCTTTCCTAGTCTCCAGACCTTCTGGAAATGGAGGTCTTCTGAGCATGGGTGGAAAAGGTCTTTCCACATCTAGGTATAACTCTATATCATGGTGTCTGAGTTTTCCAAAGGGTTCTTCACAAATAAAAAATGCTGTTATTTTTTCCCCAGAATTCTCAGTAAACTAAGTTTCTGTTTAATGGTGAGGTTAGTAGTGAATTGGCCCTGTTTGAATTAATTCAGTAATTCTTCTAGAGGGTTGTGGGTAGATATTTGGTATATATCAAGCAAAATTTCTCTTTTTTGTTTGTACCTATGGTAATATGCCTGTTTTTACTAATGTAAATGTCAATTCCATACATCCTTTGGTAGTCTTTTCCCAGTAAACATTCCTGGATGTGGGTATATTCAAGCACTACAAGCTCTGGGTTGAGTCTGATATTAGCTTTCCTATGGGTATGATTATCTCTTTGATAATGGTCCCAATGGATGTCATCTTCCCTGATGCACTGTTAAAGTTCTTTTACTTGGCTGGCAAGAGTCTCTTCTCCCAATTTGGGAAGTGGTTGTCCAGGTATTCTCTGGCCACTATGGAGGAGTGTGCACCACTATCAATGATCAGTGGGTGTTGAGCATTGTCAATAAACACAGTAATATTTGTGACTGTCCCATTTATATATGCATTCTTCTAGCTGGTGTGACTAGGAAGGTTTTTGCATCTTCTGTGTGTTTAAACATGTTTTTATTGGTAGTGTCTTGTGGCATTCCTGCTTCCAGCTGTATCTCCTGAATTTCTAGTTGTGTTTCCTCTTGGGTGTCCACTAAAAATTCCTCTTGTGGGTCTTGGTCATTATCAGAGTGTTCTCTGATGGCATAACCCATAGATTCTGATTCAGAATACTCTGTTGGGGATTATTCCTGTGGGATTTCTTCAATGGCATAGATTTTTTTCTTTGCCTTTGGAAAGTTGTTAGCATAGTGGTCTGTTGACCCATAATTGTGACAAGAGTTTTTCTTCTTGGTCACTTATGCCATTTCTTCTTTGGATTAATATTTGGTGTCCACCCTGAAATGTTGTTTATCTTTGAAACTACTGCTTTTTTGTGGGTTTTATTTCCCTATATTTTGTCCTTTTCCTTAAATCTCATAAGGTGTTGGCAATTTCATCTAGAGTGAAACTCTGGTTGCATCTGAATTTTATTGCGTTCTCTCGTTCTCCTGGAATCTGTGTCAAGAGTTTATTATTCCTCATTTTAATGGTCATTTGAAGATCAATGGCCTTAAGCCTTTTGTACTTTCTAAGACACCACTCATATGGATCTTTGTGCACAGAGTACTTGTAATTTCCAAATGAAACAATCTTTTTCCATATCCAAGTACCATTGCTGTAGTTTGAGATTATTTGGCTCTTCCACCATGGCCAGTTTCTTCTGCCATGGATTTCCTCCATTTCTGTGTACCAAATACTGGCATCTCCTTTGAATGCAGTATTCAATCTAGCAGTAATCCAGTAATCTGGTATGCTTGGTACATCAATACAGATTTCATAAATAAAATCAATGAGCTCCATGTGATCATATTCTCCTACCCCAGAGAAATTTGGCCAGCTTGAGGCCTCTGGAAGCTGTTTCAGTGCTTCTTTCTCTGAATAAGTCATGTTATCTCCATCTTGGTATTGTGATGGGATGTTGGCTTATCATCCAACAAGGCATCTGGTATGATGTCCTCTTGATATGAATTATCCAAAGCATGGCCCTGTGGTTGAGGCTTCATATCTTGGCAGAAATCAAACAATTTGTTTATGTCTTGATCAAGTAAATCCCTGTCCCTCTTGCAGTGGTATTTCTCTTCAAAGACTTGATTCAGTCTTTTATAGGTTTCTTCAGAGGCTTTTCGTAATTTAGCACAGCTCTCTTGGATGATTTTTATTGTAGCCTCAACAAAGGTTCTTAATTCTTTCAGCCTTTGATTGCGCCAATGGAGTTCATCAAACTTCTCTTGAGTTTGAACTTCAAATTGGGACATTTGTAATCACAGTTGATCACTGTTTAAGTTACTCTCAGGTGTAAGAATATTGTGTTCATTCTGAGTGGGGGTAAAATTTCTATTTGTAGGGCTACTTAATCTAGAAATATTTGAAACTATTTATACCTCTTGTGAACTTCTTTCACCAATTCCAACAGCTTCTTGATCATTGGGTCTGACTCTTTCTGCCTGTGGTTGAAAGAGGTCTTGTTTTTCCCTTTGTATGATTGTCTTCTCCTGTAAACTACCTGGGATTGGGAAGAATGGTGACTCTTGACCACTGGAAATTTGGGTTGGTCTACTTATTGTGAGCCTGAACAAATGAGAGTAGGCTCTGTCTGGTTAAGCTGTTCTTCTATAGCTTGGATAGTGGCTTGATTTTCCCTTATCCTGGTAGCCCTATCCTCCAGGGGTTTGAATTGTCTGTTGGGATTCCATCCTTTGGTGATTACCATAAGA
Source organism: Austropuccinia psidii (assembly GCA_023105745.1). NCBI lineage: Eukaryota > Fungi > Basidiomycota > Pucciniomycetes > Pucciniales > Sphaerophragmiaceae > Austropuccinia > Austropuccinia psidii. The sequence continues at coordinate 21,756,373 of JALGQZ010000009.1, read as the reverse complement.
TCTTTGAAGGGTATTTCTTTGAGAAATATCATCTGGGAACTTCCTCCAAGTTATACCCAGTGTGATGCTAGGTTGAACCTCTTGTTTTCCATTGTGCATTGGAACAGATCTTTGAGGAGTTTGTGGATCTGAAGAGCTTTATCCATATCCTTCCAGTCCTCTGGTTTGAGGTTTCTGTTGAATTGGAAGTTAAATGGCGGAGTGGGTATGATTTCCCTCAGTGTCTTGCCATCCCCCACTGTGTCCAAGGTGTCCTCTTCCAGGTCTTGTGGTTGTGAACAGGCCTTGTCTATCCTCTGGCTAGTTCCTTGGGACTTCAAGGCTCCTGTGGTGTACAGGTGACATATCAGTGTTTGAAAGCAGTCATAAACTTTATATTATTAGTGTATTTAACTTTGAATGTTCCTTGTACAAATTTGTTTTCTACTGCCTTGGGAAATTTGCCTTTAGAATTTACAACTGGATTAATTACTGTAATCTTCCCTGTACAAGTTATCAAGGTTGGTTTACCTTTTATAGAGGCATGAAGCTTTGGCTCTATACTTCTCTGAATGGAAATTGGTGACCACTTCCAGGTGGTGACAAGGCTTTCACTATGCCTCTTCCCTTTGCCCTTGTTGCCTTCTGTGTCTTAAGTACCACTGGTGTACTGCTTTGTGACTTGTTTTCAAGTGGAATGAAGTTTTCTTCCACTGAATCAAAGAAAATAATGAGGGCTTATGTCAGTTAAGACTTCTTAAAATGTTGTTTTCACGTCTCACAATGGCCTCTGGGCAATATATTACTATATTATGCCTCTGTATTATGATATGTAATTGACATTATGAATTAGACACAAAAATACTGCCTTTTTGGATGTATGGTGTACAATTTGTACCCAAATATCTCACATATTAGCTTGTGATTAACAATTGTAATCTTATTAGTGGTTCTGTAATGGAAAATTGACATTATCAATATGTCCAACATCGTCTCTGAACTGTTTTTTACAGTAGTGAGGGTTATTTTTAATTAGAGAAGAATTAATTAAGGGGTTTTAAGTGGTTGGATATTAGAAATACATGCAAAATAGTTGAGTGTTGACCAAATTATAATCAAACCACTTAAAAAACAATAAAAAAGTAAACACAGTGGTATATTGTTATATACCACTCAAAAAATAATATATGATATTTGATATATTCTTTTTTAAGACTTTTACTCCCAAAAAAAGGAAAAATTGTATGCAATAAGAAAATAAGAGAAAAGACTCACTTTTATCCCAAAGTTAGTCAGAAAAAGGTCAAAAAACATGGCCAGGACCCCAAAATGTCAGGCTGAGTCTATGATGAAGTGGTAATATAGTAGGTAAAACTTTAAATCTTACTTTGAAATGGATATTTTAGGTTAAAAAGGTTTATAAATGTTAATTAAAGGGCTTTACTATAAGGAATAGTGGTGGTGAGCGCTTCTGAAAGCCCTGGGTGCAGTGTTTATCTGCTGGGTTGCAATAATAAAGACTAAAATAATTGAAATTATAGCTATACCTGGTTATTTTCCAAGAGTATAACTGTTTTGGACAGCTGTACTATGTAGGAATTCAAGTGAAGGATTGGGATTCCACTTTTGGGCAGAGAAAGAGCCCTGTTTATCCTGAAATTGGGTTGAAGGGTCCTCTAGACCACTTCACATGAAGGAAATGAAGATTTTTAATTTCAGAGCACTGGCTTCTAGCTTTAAAAAGGCCTGTGTACTCTTTAATGGGCTCAGATGTGGCCTTTAAGCCACATCTGAGCAGTTTTCCCCAATACAGGGTGAAAATCTTCATTTGGGGACCACACACCCCTCTTCTGGCATGTATGATGCATAGAATGCTATACAGAACCTGTATAGGACCCCAGTATTGACTTGAATATGATTTATTGAAGTATAAACAAGCTTCTCCATCTATTTGACATCTAATAATCATAGTTATGGGATAGTATACCACAGTAAAGGTGTATTGGCCAAACTGTGAGACTTTGACCTTAAAACTGTTATAAATGTGTTACTTTTTGAGATATTGAGCTCAATGTTGGTTCATTGTGTAGCTCCTGATGGGAGCTACACAATGGTACCTAATTTGGTAAAGGTGCCATTCAATATGGAAAGGTTATGACATGTTCAATTTAAGTTATCCATATATATGATTTCCTCAAAATCTGTATGGAGGTTGTTTGCCCCATAACTTGTGTTCTAGATGGGATATGGGGTAATGAATGGCATCATAAGATATCCCCAATTGTGTTCTTTCCAAAAGGACCCCACTTTGAGTGTCTCACACTCAAAATGTAGAAGCTAGATGAGAGGTGAATATTTTGTTCATCTTTATTTGACCTTATTGTGGCCGTAACCTTTGTAGTCTTGGTGCTAGTGCAATTTGGCTACTATCATTCAATAGGACTTGTATATTTAAAAAGGGGTTAGTTTTCTCTTTCATTCAATACCTTTTGAGCGGATTTTGCTCAGCCCCATATTTTGGTGGTACTTTTCTGTACCATTGGTTTATAGTATTTGGTTATGCTTGTTCTCTGGTTTTGAGTCACAGACTGACATTTTTTGGATACTATGACAAAGAAGGTCAGGTATTAAATCTGCAGTTTAAAGCCATGCTGGGCCATCATGTATCATTGGTACTTGCATGTGTCAATATCTTCTGTTTTTTTTGTAATCTTGATTTAAAATAGATTAAGTAAAACAGTAACTTAATAGTTTAATTTAAGTTTAACGCCATGCTGGGCCTTTGATTTTCTGCAGAATACTTTCTTTAAAATAATCTTGATTCTGCTTTCTTTTCATTTCAATCTTTCTTATGAAAATTTCTTTCCATAAATTATTCCATTTTTTTTTCTTCATTATAATTATTAATTGTAAGACTTTATCCTCTAAATAAAAATCCAATACCTTTCTAATAATATAGCAATCCCCTCTTCATTTAATAATTCTACCCTGAATTTGATATTCTTGAAGAGAAAAGCATCTCTGAGCTTGTATTTTTCCCCAGTAAAGACTGCTCTTCATATCTGAATCCATATGCAAATTCCAATCCAATAGTTATTATTGATATTCCCTTTAATTCAATCATAAGTAAGTATATCCATAAATACTACTTTTGAAAGGTTTGATCCAGGAAGCTCGCTTAAAGAGGATTCTGTAGAGGCTTATTGAGTAATATTTTCATTTCTAAATAAATTTTAAAATTAAATCAAGGGGATAGTTTTAATGATTGGTGTATTGAAGTATTCAATAAGTGGTAAGCCCCATCTTTGGTATTCATTGTTAATTCATTTAAAATTATGATTAATCCAGAGTTCTTGGCTTTCTTCATTTGTTTCTGAGTTTGGCCAATAGATCCATAGGGTATTGTCTGCTTCATCAGTTTCAGACATGATGCTTATAAAAGATAAAATATGATAAAAATGTTGCTAATGGTTTCTTGATGTTAAAAAATATGAATAATTATAATAGATTCTTGGTAAAGGTAGATGAAATTAATAAGCTAAATAAAATATTTCTTAAATAATTAATCCTCTTTGATAAGGCAGGAAGTCACTGCAAAAACTTGAATTAATTGAAATTTTAAGTGATAAGGTGAGAAATATTTGGGTCTTCTTTGATGAGGCAGGAGTTCACTGCCAAAAACACTGGACTTGAGTATTTAAGCTGAAATTTCCTTATTTTCTTCTCTTCTTTGTTTTTGGATTATGTAATTTGGAAGTTTTCAGAATACACTTGAGCTGTACCTTCCTCATTGATGGTAAATAATTTCTATAATAAGGTAATTTCTCATCCAAAACTATAAGTTCCTCCAATGAAAAACTTATTTCTTCCAGATTTTTCATTTCTTCTCTTGATTTATATATTGATGACTGATATCTTTGAAATTCTTCTTCATATTCAAAGATAAATTCTTCATATTTCTTCCTCAATGCCTTTGATCCGAAATTCCTTCATCCTGAAACAATTAATTCCCATAACATCCAAGCTTTGGCATCTTGAACTGTTTGTTAATTTTATTGAAGACTATTTTCTTATGAGATTAGTTTTATTATCCTTTTTTTAACAGATCCTGAAATTAGTATTATTGATATTGAAACTCCCAAGGATTTAATCCCAAAAACTTAAACCATTAGAGGTGGAATAAGAAACAGACAGCCACCCCCAGTTTTTTCAATTTAAACATAGCCTTATCATAATTTTACAGTTAAAACTCTTGCATAACAAAATATTCATTCATATATATATATCAATATTTATTTATTTATTTATTTTAAGTTTATATCTTTCTAAGTTTTTTTAAGTTTTTTTTTTTGAACTTTCACTTCTTTTTTTTACATGTGCAGAAAAAATATATTCAATTCATGAAACTCATTTTCCTTTTTCTTTTTTCTCAAAAATTCTATTAACACATATATTCTTTGCTATTTCTCCCAGTATTTTCCTTCCTTTCTTCCTTTCTTCTAGGGTTTTTGTAAGGTTTGACTATGAAACACCAGGTAAAAATTACTAATATTTTACTTATTGTACTATGAATGTCCTTATAAATAAAATAAATAAGATAAAAATAATTATAATAATAAAGAATTATTATATTTATGGCGTGAAATAATTATATTATCAAATAAATATAATTGTATAGTTAATATTATAAAATAAATATATTAATATAAGATAATTAATATATTTAAAAACACTTTATTATTGCTACCAACAAATAATAAAGGCGTAAGAAATTGTTTTTTAATAATAAAAAACAATTAATAACAATAATATTACCAATATTAGAGTTATAAATTAATATAAATACTATTTATATTAATTATAGAATTATTAAGAGTAATAATAGAGAAAAATTATTATAATAAGAGAAATAACCTACTTTTAATTCTTAATATAATAATTTTGAGTAAATTTACGCCTAGAAATGTAAATACAACTTATTTAAATTGCAGTTACAATAAGATTTAAGAGAAATTACAAATTTTCTTGATTTTACGTGGAAATGAGGTTTTTAAGAGCAATCTAAACAAAACAATTAAATAATTGTAATAATAACGTCAAAGATGAAGATTACTACAAGATTATCTTTGGTCTTTACTAATATAAAAGTTTTATATATAAAGAATAAAGAAATTACCTTTTTATCTAATGATTTAATGTTTTGTAAGCGTCTGAGGGGAAAACAGAGTAAAAACAGCTCTATTTATAGTAGATACCTCCCTCCTAGAGTGCAACAGGCTTCTAGTAGACGTTTACTGATCATATCCACTAGAATTGATCAATTGTTTAAGGTTTGGTGATGATTACATCATGATCAAACCATATTACATCATTATTACGCCATTATTTAGAGTTATCACTATAACTCTAAGTTTGATGCCGTCAAAGACTTGGCAGAACCCTAAAATTTGTGGATTTTATTAGTTTTAATCATAAACTAACAGTATTCACCAGTTTTATCACTCATATGACTGTTAAACTTAATTTAAGGTTACAGTGAGTGATCATAAATGATCAAATTAAGCTCAAACTTTGATCCCTAAAAACATTTAATATTTACATGCTACAGCAATTCAGAGAGTGAACTATAATGAATTGGCATAAGCCTTTAATTCTTCCAAGATAATTTCATTACATCATCAAAACTCTATTTTTGATGATTTTTCTTGTAACTCATCTTTTATGTCAAAATTTAATATTTTAAACTTCAAACCATGATTTCAAGGGGTTATACCTTGAATATTATAATAAATAATACATCATTCTTCACGAATAAACTAATAGAATCCAACTGTCTACTGTTTTTTAAGTTTGGACCACTTTCACAACAAAGTGGTCAACAGCTCTGTTGATTTTAATCAATAATCCTTTACAGGTTTTAACCTTGTTTATAACTTGTGAAATAAACTTCATTTCTGTATTCTTACAGTAATTACGTGATAATTTCTGTTTGGTTCATCACTCTATCATGCATGTTTCAAAAGATATTGGCTAAAATCCTTGAATATATGCGTTGACCAAAAAAGTGCATATATTCAGGTTAATTCCTTGAGTATTGACTTTGGAGCTTAGCTTCTTAATTGTTTTTTATGTGAATTTTTATAGATCATCCAATGGTACCATTTATTTGACATGTTGCTTCATTGGTCTTTGAAATAAATAAGGATTTGTGTTTTTTAGAAGTTATTATTACTTATAACTCATTAAATATTGACTTTACAGATATGCCATAAAAATGGTATATGTGTATCTTACCATGGGGAATCCAATGGTATAATTTATTTCACTTGTTTATTCATTGTATTTTAAGTTAAACCAAGTTTTGTGCCAATTTATGGTATTTTTGTAGCTTTAAGGTAATTATTTTTAATGTATAATTATTTTAAATATTTCTTGTGACCTTTTTTGGGTAGGTGGTCATACCTCAAAGGCTCACAGCTTTACCTTTCAAATTTCTAATTAATCCTTCTTATTTGTGTATAAAGACGTATCCAGACTATTCTCAGAAAAGCCTTCCACCAAGAAGCTCCATATTATGCAAATTTAAGTCTTCTTGTGGGAAAATTCTATAATAATAAAGAGCCTTCCTTCTTTGTTCATAAAAGGAAAATACTTCCTCCCAATATTTGTTTTCCAAATTTACCTTGATTCCTTCCTCATTGAAGAGCTTCATGAATTCCAATTTAGAAAGTTCTTATCCTGGATGATTATTCAACAATTTTACTCCTTTTATTCTTGATGGAACCTCAAAGTATATATCTTTGAATTCAATGTAGGTAAAAATTATGAAATCTGGTTCTTCTTCATATGTTGGAAGTTTCCAGTATGACATTTCATCATAAAAATTCAGGAAACTTTCTTTATCCAAGTCCATTTACTTGTCTTTTCTCAATTCTCCATTGTAAGGTTTGACTATGAAACAATAAGTAAAAATTACTAATTTATCACTTATTGTACTCTGAATGTCCTTATAAAATGAATAAATAAGATTAAAATAATAATAATAATAAAGAAATATTATTATTATGGCGTAAAATTATTATATTATTAAATAAATATAATAATATAATTAATATTATATAAAAATATAATATTATAAATAATATATTAATATAAAATAATTAATATATTATAAAGCTCTTTATTATTGTTACCAACAAATAATAAAGGCGTAAAAAATTGTTTTTTATAAATAAAAAACAATTAATAACAATAATATTACTAATATTAAAGTTATAAATTAATATAAATACTATTTATATTAAATAAGAATTATTATGAGTAATAATAAGAGAGAAATTATTATAATAAGATGAAATAACCTACTTTTAACACTTAAGATAATAATTTTGAGTTATTTTACGCCAAAAGAATATAATACAACCTTTTCAAATTGTATTTACAATAAAAATAAAGAGAATTTACTAAATTTCTTGATTTTACATGGAAATGAGCTTTTTAGAGAGATTTATAGCAAAAACAATTAAAGAATTGATTTAATCACGTAAAAATGGTGATTAATGACAAGATGGTGTTTGGTCTTTAAGAATATAAGAGTTTTATATTTAAAGAATAAAGAAATTACCTTTTATTTAATTGATTTAATGTTTTTGATGCGTCTGAGGGGAAAACAGAGTAAAAAGAGCTCTATTTATAGTAAATACCTCCCTCCTAGAGTCCAACAGGCTTCTAGTAGACGTGTACTGATCATATCCACTGGAATTGATCAATATTTTAAGGTTTGAGGGTGATTACATCATGATCAAACCATATTACATCATTATTACACCATTATTTAGAGTTATCACTATAACTCTAAGTGTGATGACATCAGAGGCTTGGCAGAACCCCAAATTTCGTGGATTTTATTAGTTTTAATCATAAACTAATAGTATTCACCAATTTTATCACTATTAAGACTGTTAAACTTAATTTAAGGTTACAGTATGTGATCATAACAGCTCAATTTAAGCTCAAACTTTGATCCTCAATAACTTTTAAGGTTTTCACGCTACAGCAATTCAGAGAGTGAATTCTGATAGCCTGACATAACCTTATTATGCTGCCAAGAGATTTTCATTACATCATCAAAACTCTAATTTTGATGATTTTTCTTGTAACTCATCTTTTCTGTCGAAATTCAACATTTTAAACTTCAAACCTTGATTTCAGGGGGTTATACCCTGAATTTAATAATAAAAATTACATCATTCTTCACGAATGAACTAGGATAATCCAACTGTGTACTTTTTTTTAAGTTTGGACTACTTTCACAACAAAGTGGTCAACAGCTCTGTTGATTTTTATCAATATTTCCTCATAAGTCTTAACCTTGTTTATAATTTGCAAAATAAAGTTCATATCTGTGTTCTTACAGTAATTACGTGGTAACTTTATTTTTGGTTCATCATTCTAGCATGTATAGTTTAGAAGATATTAGCTATGATCACTGAATATATGCGTTGACCAAAAAAGTGCATATATTCAGGATAATTCCTTAAGTATTGATTTTGAGAATTAGCTTATTAATTGTTTTATGTGTGGATTTTTATGGGGAATCCACTGGTACAATTTATTTCACATGTTGTTTCATTGGTTTCTGAGATAAATAGGATTTTATGGTTTTTATAAGGTATTATACCTTATAATTCATTAAATATTGACTTTACAGATATGCCATAAAAATGGTATATGTGTATTTTTCCATGAAGAATCCAATGGTATAATTTATTTCACATGTTCATTCATTGGTTTTTAAGTTAAACCAATTTTAGTACCAATTTATGGTATTTTTTGTATATTTGAGTAATTATTTTTAGTGTATAATTATTCTAATTGATTTTAATATAATTATATTAAAGATATAATTATTCTGAGTATTTTTTGTGACCTTATTGGGTATGTGGTCATATCTCAAAGGCTCACATCCATGGATGTTTTGGGTTTAACTCATATGACAGAATAGTATTCATGAGATCCTTTTGAAATGGTGAGACTTCAACTTCTATAAAATTTTCTTCTGGCTTTGGATCTGAAGATAATATTGGTTTAATTTGTTTCAAAGAGTCATGATTCATGTAGGCCTCCCACAGATCTTCATAAGCATTATAGTGCTTTATTTTCTTCTTTGAAGGATCTTGAGAAATTTCACATATTTGGAGGTCACCAGTTTGATTATACTCTTCTCTATTGTATTTCTTTATAGCTTATTCATCTTTTAAACAGTCAATAATCTTACTTCTAAGATCTTCCAATGAGTCTTCACAGTATTGATAATTGTTCATTTCTGATTTGATTTCAATTTCAATATCTTGTGGAGATTTTTGCTTGAAAAATATTGCAAACAGATTTTTTCTACTATGTATTGGTGGCCCCTCTATAATTTCTTACCCATTAACCAAAACCTGATATAACATACCATTGTTGTCAATTTGTTTACAGATTATTTTATTTTCCTTTTTTTTCTGCTTCATTAATGCCTTCCATATACAAATTTGATTTTTCATCTTGTTTCCATATATACCTTTTGTTGTTTTCAGGTTCATCATCAATTTTCCAGAAGTCAGGGCATGGGCTTAAGCTTAAGTTGTTTGCTTGAGTGTTTTTTTGATATAATAATCAGATTCACTTGAATGGGGTAGATTTATTTTGGTGCATTCCTCCCACTTTTTGGGATCAAAGATAGCCCATTCCTTGTTTTCTTTTATTACCTTTTATAAATACCAGGCTAATGACTTTGGTTCTTCTGGTGCTATTTGGCTTGATAGAGCTTCCGTGGATCATCCTTGTTCTGGATCTTGTGTTTCTACCTCATGGTTTCCTTCCACTTCCTCCTGAGGTTCATTCTCTATTCCCCTATCCATTATGGATAATATTTCATCTACATTAAAATCCATAGACTTTATCCTTTGATAATATTGTTTTAGTTGATTTGAAAATACTTTTTATTTTTAATTTAAATTTATCTCCAGCTTCTTTTAATTTTACTTTGCCAAACCAATCCCTTAATTTTCCCATTGAATAAAGCTTCATTCCTCTTTGTGGTCCTGTTTGCCATCCTAACATATGGGGTTTGCATATTGGAATACATAATCTTCTACCATCTTCTTCTTGATAGCTAAATATTTCACGTTGTTTCTGTGAAAAGTCCAATCTAATGTTATTGTTTTTCAACAAGGGCCTTCCAAGGACTGTATATACTTCTCCCTTGGAAATGAAGGAATGAATTTCTCTTTCTTCTCCAGAAAGCAAAAGTACTTGTGTGAGTTCTTCTAATCCAATTAATGATGTTGCATGTCCTCCAGTTCCTCTTAAATTCATATTGAGCTTTCTGTTTAGAAGTGAGGCTTTTATTGCCGCATCTTGAGTGATTATGTTGAGCTCTGATCCTTTATCAACCAGTGCCACTACAGGATATTCTTCTTTCCCAACAAATACTTGCATAAAGCCAAGTGGAAAGGCATAATGAAATATTTGCTTTTAAAATTATTTAATATCTATTGAAGTAAAATCTTCTTTAATTTCCAAAGTGTGAACTAATTTCATAGCTTCCTTTTCTTCAAGAAAAATCCCTTGCAGCCTGTGAATGAAGGTTGCCAGAACCAATAAGATTTCTTCCAAGGTTAAGTCAATTTTCTGTTCCAAGATTTTCTTGGTCACATTTTCAATTTCTAATTTTGGTTTTGATTCTTTCTTAACCCTTATGAATTCTGTCTTTTCAGTTTTGTGGTGAACCATCTTTTTATTTAGCTTTTCACTTCCCCATTAACATTCACTTTTTCTTTCCTTCCAGTTCCTTCAAATGTTTCATCTCTTGTAGTATCTTTATCTTTATATTTGGTTGGAACAATTATCTTCATCTCTTCTTCATCCTCATTCTCATGATAGGTTCCTGGTAGAATGGGCTTTTTACTTTGAGAATCTTCTTTATTTTGGCTTTCTTGCTTACCCAATCTTTGCTTTATCTTTCTGAGAGTTGCATGTGTTTCCAACATCTCAGTGGGTGAAGATACTGCTGGTGGTGTCCAATTACCCCAGTCTTCTACTAGAGGAATTGAAATTTCTTTTTCTGCATTTTTGAGCTCAAGTATTGTTTGACATTCTGGTCTGGATAGAGGATTTTACTTTCTAATTATCTTGTTTCAAATTTCTTTTTGTTCCTTATGGAATTCCCTGACTAGATCCTTTGGAGATTTTGTTCCCTCTGAGGGTACTCTTTGAAAATTAGGGTAAAGGAAATTTAATCCTTTCCTACAAACAATTCCCTTGCCATATTTTATGCCAGGTAGCTTCATCTTGTCAATGAATGACCCTTTTAAAAGCAATAATAGCAATTTAAGGGTGATCTTGGATGACGTTGTTCTGGAATATAAGGCTGAGAATTTTCAGCTAAGGGTGCCTGGCATTTCTTTGTCTGAATTGTTGTGCATTTTGTGCTAAGCCTGATCCTTGTGTGTTTGTTTTATGCTTACAGACCTTCTTTGGTGGATTAACAGACTATGATAGTTCTTTCAGCAGGTCCAAAATATCCTTCATTGGGTTAACTTCTTTTGGGGCTTCATTGAAATGGGCCTCTTGAGCTGGTGGATTCTTTATTTTCTTTTTAATATCTTTCATTTGCTTGATAACATCCTCCCAATTTCAATCTTCAAGTCTGGTTTTCTTTTTACCTTTGATTTAATCTGAATTTGATAATTGTGATGTCCCATTAATAAATACTGCTGCCTCCAATTCTGCCTCAATAGAATTTCTGAGAATATTCATTTCAGGTAAGATATAGCCTCCATCTCTTGCTTGAATCATGGTCCTGCTTTTGATCATTTCTTTAGTAACACTAATTCTGATTTATGGTGATAAACAATCAAAGACAGCCTCATGATAATAATTTTCCTTTTGATATACCCATACTTCAGCAAATATTTCAAAATTATGTCATATTCCCCAATAAGCTTTCTTTATTGGGAAAAACTCTTTACTCCTCCTTCCTGCTGAGTTTGATCAAAAAGTCTTGTTTATGAATCTCTCCTGTGTCTTCTTCCTGGTTCTACCTTTCCCTATTTACTGATAATTTCCTTTTTTAATTTATCCCAATCCTCCTTTTCATATCCTGTGAGCCTTGATGTATATCTTACATACCAAAATAGGCCACAATTATCTCAAGAATAAATTCTGAACTATGCATAACTAATAAGTCATGCATATATTCAAAATTCATGTTTTTGATTTCAAAAAAGATGAATACCTTTTTATTGAGTAAGTAAGTCTATGAATTTAAGGCCAGGTTTGGATTCTACACAAAATTTCACCTAGGGTAGCTCCATAGATTGAACGAGCTCAAATCAACTCTTTGAGGTGGTAATATGGAAAATATTTCAATACCACATCATCAGTACCACATAAAACATCCATGAGAAGTTTTGTTTTTCTCAATTTCATGCCAAAATGATGGGAATGTGAGAAATCCCATGTTACATATACACTAAGAATAGTGTTATTTATGTTTGTGGCACTTAATATTATGGTATTCTTACATACACGTTTAGTACACCCACAGTGGATATCTCACTTGGAGCTTGAATTTCTATTTTGACATAAAAAATAGTCAAGGGGGACAAAAGACATCAAAGAGAGCCAGGGTACCCAACTTGTGAGGCCTCTGAGGCATGGACAGCTCCAAAGCTTGGTTCCATGGCTGATCTTGGGCCAACTAGTATACTAAAACATTTTGGGAACTTGGTTACCATGTCACAACTTCAGTAAATCATGAGAAAATAGAAAATAACCTGCTATTTGGACATGCCAAGGAGGTAAAGAGCAACTTGGACTCCTTTAAGCATGTCAATTCTTAAGGACTTTCCATGGATAAACCCTAAATGAGTAATAAAAACCCTTTTTGGACTAGTATCCATTGATTTACCTCATAGCAACCAGCCATATACTGCTATTTGCAATTCTACATAGAAATGAGGTGAAAACTTCAAAAATTCATTAAAAATACAATTATAAATGTATCTTTCTGAACCTTTCAGGAACAATTAAGACCTGTACAATTCATATAAAAACAAAAAAATAATACTTTTATATGTAAAATTAAAAGTTTTACTTACAGTCCATTTTTGATGATTCCATGTGAAACACAGAATCTTTAAAGATTTGCAGAAAATACATTCTGTGATAAAATTTCCAATAAAGTTGATAACTTTGAGAAAGAAATGATTATTTTTGAATAAAAGAAGATTTACAGTTGTTCCTCCTTTTATTCTTAACCATAAATGGGTTGGTAGTCATGTAAAAGCCTCAATTAAGTAATTATGATAATCTTACATGACAACAGATTATGCAATCAATAATCCAAAAAGGTTTATTGTTTTATCACTCACTGGTTTTCATTTTGCTCCATGGCATGCCTCTGTGAGCTGTCTTTGACTTAAAAGAGGCTTCCTCTTGCTGTTTTTTCCAAATCATCACATTATTCAATTATACCTTTATTACCAACAAGTAAGTATTAGTTAAAACTATTTCTTAGGTGTTTTATTCTTTCAGAAATTGTCACAGCCAAGGAAGCAGGGGCATTACCAATCATCTTCAACAACGATTACTTCATTGATACCCTTCAAAATTCAATCAGCAAGGGGGTTTCATTCAACATTCTCCAAATACAGTTTTCAGACCTCAATACAGTTTCATACAGGCAAGACCCAAACACAGGATTCACCAAATACAGGGCTGTCATCAATACCAGCGCAAAGACCTGTATTGACTGTATAACCCGTATTGGATTCACCAATACAGGATTCAATCCCACATCCAACTTCTTCCAGCATACAGGCAAGTATCTCAACACTCAAACTCCAAGGCTGGTATTTCTCACATATACCAGCCCCTCTTCATCCACCTGGGGGTTTTTCCCCCAGTTAATTCAAATATTGGATTTATTATTTAATATTATTTTATTTCCCATTAAGAAATATTATTTTATTAATTATTAAGTTAGTCTTTGCCTTCCCTCACCTGTTCAGTAGAGTCCTGGTGGCCATATCCTTTATTAATACTTTTCTCTTTTCTGAACAGGTTGAAACAGTGGTACAGGATTATTTGTGGTTGGCTCTTTATTATTGCTTTTGTTTTCCTCTCATATCTTCCAATTCTTATTATTTTATGACTAGGAAATTATCCTCTTACTCCATTACTCTTATCATTTGAGTATCTTATTCTGAACCCTCCATAAGTAAGTCTGTTCACTGAGTGCCAGGCCCTCTTCATTAAGAAGAGCCCCTGTGACATTATTTCAATTAACTCATAATTGCTTCTTTTTCTTTCATTAATTCTTATTCATTTCTCTCATTCTCAATTATGATCTTTTCATGTTTTTATGATTTTTATGATTTTATGATTTCATTCTCTCTCATCAATTTTCATCTCATTCATTTCATTCAAATGAAAGTTGATTCTCTTTCTTATTTCAAAATTTTGCTTACCATTTCATTCTCTCTTAATTCTCAATCAAATTTCATTTTCATTTTCTGTCTGAATTCAGGTTTTTTCTCAGGTTTAATTGATTGGAATTTGGGATTAATTCATTTATCGTTTCAGGAGTTATTGAATTGGGGTTATCATTGGTTTTTTTTGAAATTTCTCAAGATTTATTGATTTATTGACTGATTGCTCAAGAAATTGACTTACATCAAGACTCTGATTTGATTGATTGGATTTGATTCCTCAAGATAGCTGATTTATCCTCAATATTTGACTTAATCGATTTATTTGAATTTGATTCCTCAAGAAAATTGAATTTCTTTTTGAAGATATTGATTGAATTCCTCAAGACTTAAATTATTTGATTTTGGATTGACTTGATTGACTTGAATTGATTTATTGGTTGACATTGATTATCCATAAGAATTTGATTCTGTCATTTTCATTCTTCAAGTTTTCTCAGAGTATTTTCACTTCAAGACTGTTTATTGATTCTTCAAGATCATCAAGATTCTCATGTAATTTGATTTGGTCAAGCCTTATTTTATTCAAAGTATCATCAAGTTTTTGTTCATTCTTCTTTCATGATGCCAGTTCAGCATAGCCCACCCACCAAGAATACAAGATTCCAGAGACATCTAGCTGTTCTTACTCCTACAGCAAGGGCTGCTCTTGACCACACACCATCAGTTCATCAAATGAGTGAAAACTTGGACAGAGGACTAACAATGGAAGGAGAAGTACCCTCCAGAAGAGGAGGTGTGAAGTCTAGAAGATTCAGATTATTCTCTGAACTGTTGGGTGGCTATCCAAGCATTCCTCAAGGGCCTAGAAGCAGATTAGGGGAAGCTGAAGATGAAGAGGGGGAGGAGTCTGTGGAATAGGAGGAGTCTGAAGAGACTGAAGTTTCAGCTGCCTTGGAAGGTGCTCCTGAGGCTTCTGAAGCTCCAAATCTAGCCCTTTCTAATCAACCTCTTGTTTCTCAAGCTGAACCAAATTTTCTCAAGATGATGGAGCAAATGACTCAATTTATGGGACAACTCACTCAAGCAGTTGCCCCAAGGGACACTTCAAAAGCCCCTACATTCAAGACTCCATCAATGAAGGCACCTGATTCTTTTGATGGTACTAAAGCTCATAAATTGAGAGGATTCATTCAATCCTTTCAGTTAATCTTTCATAATGACCCAGCAAACTTCTTCTCTGACAGGAAGAAGGTGCTTTACTCAACTTCTTTTCTTACTGGTAGAGCTGGGAAATGGATTGAACACTATCTCTCAAATATCTCCAATGAAGACCCTTCTTATCTCCTCAGTAACTGGCAGTTGTTTCAAGCCCAGTTATTCACTCTGTTTTGTGATCCTAATGAAGTCAGGAAAGCTGAAAAAGAGTTAGACAATCTCAGGATGAAAGAAAGTGGTCAAGTTTCCTTGTACATAGCAGATTTCAGAAGTTTAATGTCAAGAATTGGAGACTGGGGGGAAAGGGCCTACATTCATGTGTATAGGAGAGGCTTGGCATCAAGATTGTTGGGCCAATTGGGTTCTCACCCTGGAAAATTTGATAGCCTTCAAGAGCTCATGGACATCACTTTGGAATTAGATACCAGATACCATGAGGGGCAGAAGGAAAAGGGTAGTTATAAAGAGAAGAAGCCTCCAATCAGTGGATCCAACTCCTCCAAGCCCCCTCAAAGTTCATCATCAAAGAAGCCTTATCACAGGAAGAATAAGAAGGGGAAGAATTTTCAAGTGTCCAAAGACAAGCCTCATGCTGCTTTCCTCAATAAGGACAACAAATTAATTGGTTCTGAAAAGGAGAGGAGGATTAAAGAAGGCTTGTGCAATTATTGTGGTGGAAAGCACCCATTTGAAAAATGCTTCAAGAGGCCTGAAAATAGGCAGGGTTCATCAAAAGGCTTCCCTAGCAAGCAGGGAAAAGCCTGAGTGGGGATCATAATGTGTTCAATAGTTCTCACTTCTTTCCTTCAAGAGAACAATTGTGCACTCTGAATACTAGTGTCAAAAAATCTTTAAAATTTCTTATTTTTTCTTCATTATCTGATATTTTTTATAGTATTCTCATTGATTCTGGTGCTACAAACTCCTTTATTGCAAAGAATTTTGTTCTCAAGTACTCATTGACAATTTCAGAGCTCCCTGAAAAGATTCCTCTTTTCATTCTGGATTCCAATGAATCCACTTCCCTGTTTATCACCCATTATACCAAGTGGGTTGTTTATTTACCTTCCTTTCCAAGCTTTGAATGGGATTTCTTTATCATAGATTCACCCAAGGGAGAAGACCTAATATTGGGCTGTGATTTTCTTTACCATTTCAATCCCATTATTGATTGGAAAAATGGATTGATCACCTATGATTCTAGTCATAAGGATTCTAGTGGTATTATTTCTTCTACTAGTAATGACTTTTCAACTGCTGTCAACAGTGTTGCTCTGGTTGGTGAACTTAAGACACCTTCCCTTCCTCCTTCTGTCCACAACCCCTCCATCTTTCCCTCTCAGTCATTAATTCCATTAAGAGATGAAGTCTTCAAAGAGATAAAAGATGTTGGAGAAGATGTTGCTATATCTTCACTTCATCTCTTTCAAGGGGATATGGACCTTCCTCCTTTATCTTTTCATGCCTCCCTGAAGGAGCAGTGGGATGAGGAGGAAGAGCCAGAAGAGATTGAAACTGTGTTGAAGGTAGTCCCTCCTGCTTATCAACATTATTTGGATTTATTCTCCAAGGTGAAAGCAGAGAAACTTCCTCCACACCGCGCCCGTGATCATCATATTGAACTGAGGGGTCTTCTACCTCCAATTGGTGTTATCTACTCTTTATCTGAAAATGAGTCAGAAACACTGTGGGCTTACATTTCAGAGAATGTAGAGAAAGGTTTCATTAGACCAAGCTCTCCCTCAACAGGAGCACCTGTCCTTTTTGTCAACAAAAAGGATGGTGGTCTTTGTTTGTGTGTTGACTACCACAAACTTAATTCTGTCACTAGGAAGAACAGGTATCCTGTTCCTCCTATGAACCAGCTTCTTAACATATTCAATGGTGCTACTATCTTCCCCAAGATAGATCTGCGTGGTGCTTATAATCTCCTGAGAATTAAAGAGGGGGATGAGCACTTAACTGCCTTTAAAACTAAATATGGTAGTTATGAGTATTTGGTTATGCCATTTGGCTTAACCAATGCTCCAGCTTCATTCCAAAATCTTGTGAATGATATCTTTGCATATTATTTGGATATTTTTGTTGTAGTGTACTTAGATGATATTATGGTCTTCTCTAGCTCTTTGGATGAACATGTTAAACATGTGGCCTCTCTTCTCCAAAGACTGAGAGACAATAATTTGTTTGCTAAAGCCTCAAAGTGTGTATTCCATGCCTCAAGTGTGGAATACCTGGCCTATGTTGTTTCAAGTGATGGACTCAAGATGGATTCTTCAAAAGCTCAACAAATCCTCAATTGGCCTCAGCCCAAGAACATCAAGGCCCTCCAATATTTTCTTGGCGTTGCCAACTTTTATTGTTGTTTCATTAAAAATTATTCCAAAAAAATCTCTGCTCTCACTACCCTTTTTAAAAAAGATTCTCCCTTCATCTTCAATGAGGAAGCTCTTAGTCAGTTTCAAATACTCTAAGAAGCTTTCACCACTGCTCCTATTCTCTCTCATTTTAATACTTCTTTACCAGCTATTGTAGAGACTGATGCTTCTGATTATGCCTTGGGTGCTGTGCTGAGTCAGGTGAATGACTCAGGAAAGCATCCCATTGCATTTGATAGTTGCAAGCTCTTACCAGCTGAACTCAACTATGAAATTCATGACAAGGAACTCCTTGGCATAGTTTGGGCTCTCAAGCGCTGGAGAGCTTTTCTCCTTTCTCTTTCTGATTCCTTTGAGGTCTTGACAGACCATTGTTCTCTTCAGTATTTTATGTCCTCTAAAGTCCTTACTCATCCTCAAGCCCGTGGGGCTGAATTTTTATCTGAATTCCATTTTATCATCACTTATCACCCAGGCAGGCTGGCCACTTTACCAGATGCCTTGTCACGTTGTGACAACGTATACCCAGAGAGGGGGGTGGATTTCATCAGCAAGAATCCTCAAAATTTTCATCAAGTTCTCAAGCAGAATGAAATTCAAGAGTCAAGATTCTTTTCAAAAAAGTTGATATGTTTTCAGATGTAGTTGATCAAACTCAAATACAAGTATGGCAAGACAAAGATTATAAGGAAATCCTCAAGAAATTAGCAGTAGGAGAGAATCAGTCCCAGACTATTCTCTTGAACATCAAGCAAAATTATTATTGTTCAAAGATATAGTAGTCATTCCAAGAAATCATGAAGTTCAATTGGACATTCTTCAAAAGCGTCATGACTCACCATTGGCTGGCCATCCTGGCCAGGAGAAGACCCTCAAGCTCATCAAGAGGGATTTTAATTGGGCTGGCATGAATCAAACCATCAAGGACTATGTTTCCTCATGTCAGGAATGTTCAAGAAACAAGAACATCCACCATAAGAAGTTTGGACTACTCACGCCTCTTCAAATTCCATCTGGTCCTTCGAATTCTTTGTCAATGGACTTTATCACTCAATTGCCCTTGTCAAGCAACTTTCATTTAATTTTAGTAGTTGTAGACAGATTTTCAAAAATGGCAATATTTATTCCAAATTATTCAATAATCACTGCTTTGGACTTAGCTCAAATATTCATTAATCATGTCTTTTCCAAAAATGGTCTTCCAGTCAGTATTGTCAGTGATAGAGGTTCATTATTTGTTTCATCATTTTGGACGCAATTATGTCAGCAGCTTAAGATATCAAGAGATCTTTCAACTTCCTTTCACCCTGAAACAGATGGACAGAAGGAGAGGGTAAATAAGATTTTAGAACAGTATCTTTGGATGTATGTCAGTTACCATCAAGATGACTGGCACACCTGGCTCCCTCTGGCTGAATTTGCCTATAATAATGCAGAAAATTCATCAACAAAACAGTCTCCATTTTTCACTATTTATGGAAGAAATCCCAGCTTTGATTCAATTCACACTTCTGAAGATACACCTTCTGGAAAGTTATCATCAAAACTCCATTCAGTACAGCAAGTGGTCAGAGAAGAATTAGAGTCAGCTATAAAGCGTTTTAAAAAGTATGCAGATAAAAATAGAGAAATTCCACCTGATTTCCAACCTGGGGACAAAGTATGGCTAGCTTCCAAGAACATCAAGACAACAAGACCCACCAAGAAACTTTCAGAAAGATGGTTGGGACCCTTTGAAGTTCTCAAGAAGATTGGCAGCCATGCATATCACCTCAAGTTGCCGCACCAATGGAAGTAAGTTCACCCTGTCTTACATGTGTCCTTGTTAGAACCAGTGAAGAAATCAACTATCCCAAATCGACACCAATTGCCACCACCTCCAGTAATAGTGGAAGAGCAAGAAGAATGGGAAGTGGCTTGGGTTTTGGACTCAAAACCCAAGAGAGGTTCATTATGGTATTTAGCTGAGTGGAAAGGATTCAGTGAATACTGAGAAAGAACAACTTGGGAACCAGCTGCCAACCTTACCAACTCTCCAGACCTTGTCAAGGACTTTCACACCTTATATCCTGACAAGCCTGGCCCAAATGCCTCAAGAGTTTGATTTATGGTGCTTTGTGGGGATTGGAGGTTATGAAAGTAAGTTCCTCTCCTGGCATGCACCTTTAAGGGGGTATTCTACCCAAATTTTCTGTAAGCATCACCTTGGCCACTTTTTGAGCACTTGTAAATTCTTTGGACAGGTTCAGAAGGCCTTGCAACCTCATACCTTCAAGACTTTGGACCTTTCATCAAGATATGGGCCAATCTTTTCTCTTATTTTCTTTTCTTTCTTTAATCATGCCATAAATTATCTTTCAAGACATTAAGTACCACAATTCATGTGATGGCATAATTTCTTTTTCATTTATGGTGCTTTGTGGGGAGTGGAAGTTATGAAAGTAAGCTCCTTCTCCTGGTATGCATCCCTGAGGGTCTACTTCTTGTAAAACATTACCTTGGCCACGCTGTGAGCATCAAATGCTTGATTTTATCTTTCAGAACATTTTGGCCAAAATCAAGCAACTCACCACAAGAAGGACAACCCTCAGGCATTTCTTATTTCTATTTCTTTACTCTCTTTTTCTCTCAATTCTTTTTCATTTTTATTTTATTTCATTTTCTTTTACTTGTATGTTTTATTTTTATTTTTATTTCTTTTTTCAAAAGCAGTAGTCATCACTCCCATATCATGTGTGAGGAGTCAATTCATTCAATAATCAAAATGCAAACACTAGTAATGGTAAAGACCAGCTACAGATAACCCTCATCAAAATTTCTTCAAATCAACCTTTAACTCATCTTCAAGTCAAATTTCAAAGTCAAGACCAAGCAAATCACGGAAAATTCCAAGTCAGCAAGTCAAATATGGCAATTTGAAATTCAAGAACAGAGTGAAGCACAATAAAATAGAAGAAAATTATCATCAAAAACTGTTTCATATGCCAAATTGGCCATTTTCATGCATTTGCGCACTTTTGCGCATTTTGGCTTCATTCTTCTTCAAAACATCAAAATCAATGTTTTATCCAATTCTTCAGCAAAATATGCCATTTTGACCATATTGGCATATTTGTGCATTTTGCACATTTGGCGTCATCTCTCTTCAAATGAGCCTTGAAATCATTCCTTAAGATCAAAATTGAAGGCCAAAACCCAATCAGCAAGGCATTTATGGCAATTGACCAGTCAAGGAGGGGATAAGAAGAAAGACATTCAAGAAGAAATCAAGATCAAAAAGAAAAAAAAACTGCTTCAAAATGAATTTATGCACTTTGGCACAAATGGCCATATCAGACCTCAAAACTTCAAAATAGCTCATTTTTATCATTTTTCATCAAAATATGCTTAACACACTTTTGCGCAAAAGGCCTCTTTATCTTGGCAAAAGGCTTCAAAAGGCCTTTTTGGCCCATTTAATCATAATTGCGCATTTGCGCAAAATGGCCAGAATCCATTATAAGGCCATTTTTTCATCATTAATCACTTTTTTCAATTTTTTCACCAATATATGCCATTATGGCATATATGCGCATTTGCGCACTTTGCACAAATTTTGCGCAAATTGGCCAAAAACCCCTTTAATCACAAAATCAGGGATTTTGGCCAGGACTTCTGAAATGGTCCAAACCTCAAGTATTGGCCATTTTATGACAACACTCTCAAGATTCAAATTATGATGAAATCAGGTGTTCTTGGGACATAAGCCCAGGTAACCCACTTTTAAAAAGCCATGAGGACTCAAGAAAAGTTTAGTGAAGACACTCTAGACAAGAATGAATGAATTTTAAGAAGAATGAAGGCATTTCGAAGGAAAAGAGGGAATTCAGAATCAAGTTCAAGGGGAAAATACCTACAAGTGATCAAATGAAGATTTTGTTTGAGTATTTATTGAAGAAGAAAGTTTAATGTGATAAATTTCAGGAATTGGGGGAAAGAAATGTATGGATTGATTGCAAGCTCATCAAGAATCACTATACTTATGGTGCTCAGAGCTCACCACTTTCAAGAGGGGGATAATGTCACAGCCAAGGAGGCAGGGACATTACCAATCATCTTCAACAATCATTACTTCATTGATACCCTTCAAAATTCAATCAGCAAGGGGGTTTCATTCAACATTTTCCAAGTACAGTTTTCAGACCTCAATACAGTTTCATACAGGCAAGACCCAGATACAGGATTCACCACATACAGGGCTGTCATCATTACAGGCGCAAAGACCTTTATTGACTGTGTAACCTGTATTGGATTCACCAATACAGGATTCAATCCCACATCCAACTTCTTCCAGAATACAGGCAAGTATCTCAACACTCAAACTCCAAGGCTGGTATTTCTCACATATACCAGTCCCTCTTCATCCACCTGGGGGTTTTTCCCCCAGTTAATTCAAATATTGGATTTATTATTTAATGTTATTTTATTTCTCATTAAGAAATATTATTTTATTAATTATTAAGTTAGTCTTTTCCTTCCCTCACCTGTTCAGTAGAGTCCTGGTGGCCATATCCTTTATTAATACTTTTCTCTTTTCTGAACAGGTTGAAACAGTGGTACAGGATTATTTGTGGTTGGCTCTTTATTATTGCTTTTGTTTTCCTCTCATATCTTTTAATTCTTATTATTTTATGACTAGGAAATTATCCTCTTACTCCATTGCTCTTATCATTTGAGTATCTTATTCTGAGCCCTTTATAAGTAAGTCTGTTCACTGAGTGCCAGGCCCTCTTCATTTAGAAGAGCCCCTGTGACAGAAATCAATCAGAAAAGCATGAAATAATAGAAATCAACTATATGATGTTGTAATCTTTTTATAAATCAATTTTTATCCATTAAATCCAGAGTTCTATGTCAAACCTTTCTACGATTATCTTCTAAAAGGCTCATTGGATTAATAGTGAGTGATTTATCTTAATTCTTGGAGTTTTTCTCTAGTAATAGTTTTCTTCAAGAGTTATTTTTACAATTATTCTTGTAAAAGATATTTATATATTAAAATAATTTTATTATCTTAATAAAGAAGTTTTTATTATCAAATTCTTGTAATTGATTCTTGTAGCCAATTACTGCTTGCTGTTATATTCACTAGTAGTTTATAGCATGTAAAAGAAATGATTATTTAATTATTTAATTGTGGCTATAATAATTATTTGTTATTATATTTCATAAGAACATTAATAGTACTGTTGATTCATGGTAATATTATCAACAGTTTCATAGACACATCTTACGTTTGGGGGCCTGGCCATGTTTTTTGAACCTTGTAACCTTAATCAATATATTTTTGGGTTCTAAAATATATTAATTTGATATTTTTTCCTTCAATTTGAAGTTGAAATACTTTTTATTTTTGAAGTTGTTTTCAAAATCTTTTTCATTGAGGAATTTGGTTTAATTTTATATTGTTTTACACATGGCTTTCTCAGATCCAAAAACTTATGAAATTATTGTTTGAGTTACTCTGAATTAATTTTAAATCAAAATCTTGAATGTTTTTTTTCTTTGAAAAGAATGATTCTTTTAATATTAAGAAATATTAAAACTTATAGAAATATTTAAAAATATTTTAAAAAAAGCATAAAAATATTTTTTTTTCTTTTATAAAATTTTCTCTAGTGTCTTTAATAAAATACAGTGCAGCTGGTAATAAGCTCAGTAAGAGATATATTACTAGTCCAGAATTGCAGAATCTGAAGCAAGCATTGAAGTGCAAATTTCTAAAAGACACACTTTATTCAGAACAGAACAAGCTAAATTACCACCAAGAGGTATGTAGTTCTTTCCTTTTATTTCAATTTTTCTCTTGAATCGACGTGAAAATGGTACATACCAGAAATGGAAGAAACTATTCAGTCCAACCAGATGGATGTGGACAAGGAAGAGGCAAGATCAAATCCAGAAGTTTCAAATCTTCCTCAAGAAAGACACATATGGAGGATGCCAGAGTTGCCCCCCATTCACCAAGGTCTGTACCCACAAACTTTGACATGAATTCTGAATCTGGACTGATTAATGATAATATTTTAAGGGCTGAACCACTTTCAAGTGGCAGAAATAGAAACTTATCAATTCCAATACAAAAGTTGGTTCAGAACAGCCAAAGAAGAGGAGTGGGAAATATGCCCAAGAACTCCTACTAGCGCATCAAGAGCTTTCTGGGTCAGGAGAAGACCATAGAACTCTTAGGAGGTTGGAGCCTATTGTCTTGCAAATACCAAGTCAAAAGTATGAAGTATTGGTTGAAGAACCAAAGTCTTTTATCCATAGACCAGAAGAAGGAGTTGGAAATGACTCCAGATTTTGAGACAGAACGTTCAGTGGCGTCTACCAACTCCAAACCAGCTCCAGAAGTGTCCAAAGACAAGCCCAAAGGATCTTAGAAGAAGAAGAAAGGTCCCAAGAACCATCAGGGAAAGTGCAAAGGAAAAGGCAATTGGCACAGACCTTACCCACAAGGGTACAGGATCCCCAAATTGGAGCCTTCAGCTGTGGACAGTGTCTTCAATATGGCCAGGACTCTTATGGAATTCACAGAAAAAGAGCAGGAAAGGATGAACAGGACTTTTCCATGAAAATAATAGATGAAATACACTTTGTTAAATCCAGTATTGATGTAGAACTTGGCAAATTTGATGCAAAGTTGAATAAAATAATATTTGACATAAGTGAATTGAAAAGAAATGAAAAGAAGTATACTGAATGGTATCAGTTGACAAATGTCAGACTTGATTCAATTACCAATACATGTGACATAATTGAGAGTAAATGGCAATTTCAAAATGATAAAATGGAAGATCTTTCCATTTTAAACATTAATGATCTACTTAGAATTCTCAAATATCATGTCTTGGAAATAACTAAAAATACCAATTAGTTTGCCACACATTTGGCAAAAAGTGACAGTGAAAGGCAGAGTTTAAAGAATGAAATCATTGCAAGTGTAGAACAAATTCATAAGAATTATGAGCCACATATGCCAAGACATTTTACACCTTTGACAGAAGAAAAACTTTCTCTTAAAGGAAGTTTGACCCAATTCTTAGGTGAAAGTCCTATCTGTGCAAAAGATACTCCAAAACTAGAAGAATGGACAACATTCTCTGGTGAAGGAGAATACAATCATATTGAGTTCATTAGAACTATTGATAGGTTGCAAGCAGACTTTCATATACCTGATGAAATTATAGTGTGCAAATTACACTCTCTGTTTACTAGAACCCCAAAGAAATGGTATTACAAGATGAGACAAGATCATGGCAAACATGATGTCACGGGGGCTCTTCTAAATGAAGAGGGCCTGGCACTCAGTGAACAGACTTACTTACGGAGGGCTCAGAATAAATACTCAATTGATAAGAGTAATGAAGTAAGAGAATAAATTCCTAGTCATAAAATAATAAGCATTAAAAGATATGAGAGAAAAACAAAAGCAATAATAAAGAGCCAACCACAAATAATCCTGTATCACTGTTTCAACCTGTTCAGAAAAGAGAAAATGATTAATAAAGGATATGGCCACCAGGACTCTACTGAAAAGGTGAGGGAAGGCAAAGACTAAGTCAATAATTAATAAAGTAATATCTCTTCATGAGAAATAAAAAAATATTAAATAATAAATCCAATATTTTAATTAACTGGGGGAAAAACCTCCAGGTGGGTGAAAGGGGGCTGGTATATGTGAAAAAGTGCCAGCCTGGAGTTTGAGTGTTGAGAAACCATGATTGTATGATTGAGAAACCTGTATTTGAGATCTGAAACTATATTTGTGTATCCAATACAGATATTTGAATCAATACAGGTATTTGCACCTGTATTGAATGCAGGCCTGTATTTGGTGAATCCTGTATTTGGATTTTGCCTGTATTGAGCTGTATTGAGGTTTGGAACTGTATTTGGTGAATCTTCCATGAAACCCCTTGCTGGTTAGGTGTTGGAAGATTTTCCATTAGTAATGAGTGGTAATGCCCTTCCTGTCTCCATGGCTGTGACACATGATTGGTCTTGGTGGAAATCTGAAGTGATTACCAAATGGGCCAATAATTCTTGGAGGTTTAAAATGGAGAATGCTTTTTAAAGTGCCATTTCTAACTCATAAAAGGATACCCCACTTACTTGGTTCCTCAAACAGAAAGACAGATTATCTGCTTTAAACCCAGATATGTCTGACACTATGATTAATATGAAAATATTAAGAAAATGTGCAGGAGAACTGGAACATGCTATCAAGTGCAGATGTGTAGAACCCTGTTCAGCGGAGGATTACATTAATGCAATGGAATATATCATTACTAGAACAATAATTGGTAAAGCTTGGACTAAAATCCCTATGGAGTAAAAAATGATCCCAAAGATTTCCAGAGATGGCAGAAGACCTGAGAAACCTGTCTTGAAGTGTCATAAATGTGGAAGTACTTCACATTTAGCCACCAATTGAACCAAAAAGACAAATATTAATGAAGCTCAAGTCATTGAAGAAGTTCAGTGTACTGAAGAAAGAGAAGAATCTGACCTAGATTCTACAGTCTCTGAAGACACACCAGTAGAGGAATATCCCATTGAAAACATTACAGCTTTCTTTGAGGTCACAGAATTAGCTACTCAATTGCCACAATACAGTGAGGACTTTCATAACCTGATCAATATCCAGGATTCCAGAATGTGTAAAACCAAACCTGTTAGAGGTAAAGGATACACTGCTGGAGCATCTTGTATCACATCAATCCTGGTGAATTATATTTAATCCAAAGTAAATTTGGATACAGGGGCATTTTGTACTTGTGTAGGAAAAACCTATTTGCAAGCCATCCTCCCTGGATGGAAAAATAATCTATTACAAATAGAGGGTGTATAATTTAGTAGTGCCAGTAATAATATGTACCCTTTGGGTATATTGGACACTAATGTGGTATTTCCACACCCAGAAGGAAGTTTAATAATGAAGACTGAGATTCTAGTAATGTACAACTGCACATCTCAGCACATCATTCTTTGGAATGATTACTTGAATATTTATGGTATTGACATCAATAACCATAAAGACAGATATTTCACAATTGGAGAAAACAAAACACAAATATTTGCCTTTTCCAATATGCCAAAACGAATATCAATAGTATCTTCTAAAAAAGATATTTATAAGAAAGGATTTGTGGCTAATCAACTTGTTGAAGCACAAATTAATCCATAATTGTCACCAAAGATAAGACATGAACTTATTGATGTGTTATACACATAGAATAATGCATTTGCCTTTGATAATAAACCATTAGGCGCTATAAAAGGGCATGAAGTGGATATTACTCTTAATATTGACAGACCATATCCTCCAGGACTTGAAAGACCAGCTTATCCAGCCAGTCCCAAAGCTGGAGAAGCCTTGGAAAAACATATCCAAGAGTTGATCCAACTTGGTGTACTAAGGAAAGTAGGCCATAATGGAGAAGTTGAAGTGACAACACCTGTTATTATTTCTTGGCATAATGATAAATCAAGGATGGTTGGAGATTTTAGAGAATTGGATACCTTCACAGCTCCAGATAGGTATCCAGTTCCTAGAATTCAAGGAACCTTGACCCAATTGTCTAAAGCCAAGTATACAACATCAATGGATGCATTGAAAGGATTTCACCAAAATGTTGTGATGCCTAAAGCCAAGAAATTACTTAGAATTATCACTCACTGTGGTATTTATGAGTATCTTAGAATGTCATTTTGTATTCAAAATGCACCATCTCATTCTCAAAGAATGATGAATACCATCTTCCCCACAGAATTATCTGAAGGATAGATTATCATTTATATTGATGATATCATCATATGTTCTGATTCATGGTCTTTTCCCCTTGAAAGACTTGCAAGAGTGCTTCACAAATTTGCAGAAGTGAATATGAAAACTTCACTCAAGAAATGCAATTTTGGTTTTGAAGAACTCAAAGCATTAGGACATATTGTTTCTTTTTTAAGCTTGGGTATTGACAAAAATAATGTCAGCCTTTGACTCAAAACCAGAGCACAAGCATGACAGCCAAAATACCATAAATCAATGGTATAGCCAAGATACCACCAAAACATGCAGCTTAGCCCAAGTAGCTCAAAAGGTATCAAAGGAAAGGGGAAGCTCACCTCTTTCTGAAAATATAAGTCCCATCACCATAGGACAAAGAATAACAAAGTTATTCATGCTCAAAGTTATTTCTGAGCATAAACCTTAATTTTCACCTCTCATCTGAAATACAGAGTAAGAGGCTTAACCCCATCAAATGGGTATGAAAAATGAAGCCCTAAGCAAGGGCTATCCAATGGTACCAGCCAAACTGAGCTAGCACCAGTATTACTGAAGTTATGGTCAAATTCAGGCCAAATAAGGGTGAACAAAACATTCACCTCTCATCTAACTTCTATAGATTTAGTGTGAGATACCTAAAGTGGGGTCTTTTTGGAAAGAGCACAATCAGGACTATCTGATGGTGTCACCCATTTCCTCATAATTCAACTATAGCGGAGGTTATGGGGCAAAAAAGCCCAATACAGCTTTTTGTCTAAACCATGCATATGTACAAAAAACTTGTACATGGAATAACTTTGCCATTTGTAATGATAACCATATCAAATGAGGTACCATTGTGTAGAACACATTCAGGGCTACACACCAAAACAATTTTGAGGTTGATATTCCAAAAACTGAGAAAGTTATGGTGGTTTCAAGGTGAAAATTCCACAGTTTGGCCAATACAGCCTTATAGTGGGATACTATCCCATAAGTATGATTATGAGGTGTCAAACAGACACAGAAGCTTATTCATACTTCAATACCTCATAGTTAAGTCAAATACAGAGGTCTATACAGGTTCTGTACAGTTTCTGAAGCGTCAGAATCACGAGAACACACCTGTAAACTCCATTGGTGAAAATCTTTGCCTTGTATAGGGTAAAAATGACTACTTGTGGTTCTTAAACCACATTTCAACCCAATACTATCCTGTATTGAGTATATAGAACCACAAACCAGCCCACAGTAGTGAAATGTTTTACTCTGTGGTCGTGTGCAGAGGTAAACCACCTCCCACTACCCCAGAACAAGATAAAAGGAAGCTTTGCCTCACCAGGAAGCAAATCCAGCATCCTGTTCTTGATATTCTTACATGGTATAACTTCTCAAAAGAAGTGGTACTCTTAGAATTTAAACAGGTATACTTTAAACTTAAGTATTGTAGGGTTTGTTATTGTAAACCAACAGGAAAACACTTCACCCAGGGCTATCAGCAGCACTCACCATCACTAAATTTATTTAGTATAGCCCTTTTAACCATCTCTTATCTTAATTATCATCTTCATTTTCGTGTCACACTCAGAGTTATAGCTTTTATTTGTCATTGTACAGCTATATCATAGAGTCACCTGACAAATAAAGTGGCAGAAGTGTTACTTAAGCCAATACCCCATAATAAGAAAGGAATAATGTCTTTTCTGGGACTTGCAAGCTATTATAGGCAACATTTGAAAGACTTTGAAATTCTAGCCAAGTCACTCTATAGAATCTGTGATCAACAAACAGTATTTGAGATGACACAGGAGAGAATTAAAGCTTATGAGAAGATAAGGAAAGCTCTTACAGAAGCAGCTTTACCCCTCATGCCTGACTGGAATATCCCTTTAAAATTGTACATTGATGCATGTGGAGATGGATTAGGGGCAGCCCTACATCAAGTCCAAATTATTGATGAAAAACCTACAGAAGCACCAGTTTGTTACATCTCAAGACAAATCAAACCAACATAAGCCAGATATGGTGAAAGCCAGATGGAGTGTTTATGTTTGGTATTGGCACTTGAGAAATTGCACTATTACCTTGATGGCAGTGTTTTTGAAGTGATAACTGACTGTAGTGCTGTGAAATCACTTCTTAACATGAAAACTCCCAACAGACATATGTTGAGATGGCAAATAGCCATTCAAGAATATGGAGGCAACATGACTATAGTTCCTAAAGCAGGAAACATTCACAATAATGCTTATTTACTTAGCAGGTGCGCATGACCTAATACTCCTGATAACCCAGCTTATGTACCCTTGGAAGAAGAACGACAGATTCCAATTGAAGGAATTAACATAACTGATATTGGGACTGAATTCTTTGAAGAAGTCAGAGAATCTTATAAGCAACAAAATAATTGCTATATTTTGAATTCCTTATTGTATGAAGACTGCAAAGATACATCTTTAGTCAATAAACTGGATAAAGTTGGGAAAAATTCCTATTCTGAAGGAAGATTTCACTTGTTTAATGGAATAATTTACCACAGAACCAAACCTTCTTGTGTAATGACATTATGTAGCAGACTTCTTATTAATACCATTCTTCATTAATGCCATGATAGCATCTACTCTGGACACCTGTCAGAAGACAGAAAACTTGAAAAATTAAATAACTGTGCATGGTGGCCATCATAGAGAAAAGAGACCATTGAATAATGCCATACCTGTTACAGATGTCAAAAATAAAACAGGAGTACAGGCAAGAAATTTGGACTTATGATCCATATTCAAGAACCAAAATCCCCTTGGGAAGTTGTTCACATGAATTGGGTCACAGGACTTCCTCCAAGTGGTGACAAAAGGTATAATGCTTGTTTAGTCATTGTAGACAGATATAAAAAAACTCCCATATTCTTACCATGTCATAAAGATGACACTTCTATGGATACAGCTCTTCTTTTATGGAGTAGAGTTATTTCTCATACAGGATTATTGAAGAATATTATAAGTGAAGAAGATCCCAAATTCACATCTGCACTTTGGACCAATCTTCACAGATTGTTTGGGACCAAGTTATTATTCTCAGCAGAATATCACCCTCAAACATACGGATTGGCAGAAAAAATGATGCAAACTTTAGAGGACATGATCTTGAGATTTTGTTCTTATGGGTTAGAATTCAAAGACTCAGATGGCTTTACCCATTACTGGTTCACTCTAATACCTGCATTAGAATTGGCATATAAGACATCAGTCCATTCTTCTACAGGCCAAACTCCTGCTATGTTAGAAAAAGGATGGAATCCAAGTTTCCCAGCAGACACACTGAGGAAAGAATTGATTGACATTCATCCTACATCTTCCAGATTAAAGATAATGCTTGATAAAGTGAAACATTATGCAAAGCAGAGTATGAATGATGCTTTTGACTATGCAAAGCAGAAGTGGGACAAGAGCTGGAAATTACCAGACTTCAAAGTAGGGGACTTAGCTCTAGTTTCAACCTTGAATTTGAATAATATCAAAGGCCCAAAGAAACTTAAAGATTGTGATGTAGGACCTTTTGTTATTGTTACCTTACGTGGAACCAATGCAGTTCAAGTGGAATTGAGTGGTGAATTAGAAAATAAACACCCAACCGTTCCAGTCAGCTTGATAAAACCTTATCAACCAACTGACAAAGAATTGTTTCCTTTAAGGAACCCAACTCCTTTGACTGTACCACCAGTGGAACAAAGTTAAGACAGAAAGATCAAGAAAGTCATACAGGAAAGGGGACTTAGGGGTAAAAATCAAAAAGAATATCTTGTCAGATATAAAAATTCAGTACATGAAGATGAATGGTTGGCAGAATCAGAAATACCTGACTCAGATAAACTCCTAAGAAGATTTAGAAATGAATGAAGGCCACAAGCCTGAATATGTCTATTAATGTGCTTTAAGTTACTTGATCTGAGTAATGTAAAGAGGTTGGACAGTGGAGATTAACCCCCTTTGGAGCCTTTTTCTTCTTTATACTATTGATAAAATTGTAGTACAATTTTAGTTTTTGGTGGGAGGGAATGTGAGCCTTGAGGTATATTTTACATACCCAAATACGCCACAATTATCTTAATAACAAATTCTGAACTATGCATAGCTCACAAGTCATGCATATATTCAAAATTCATCTTCTTTTTATTTCAGAAAAGATGAAGAACCTTTTATTTAGTATGTAAATCCATGGATTCAAGGCCAGATTTGGATTATACACAAAATTTCACCTAGGGTAGCTCTATAGAGTGAATGAGCTCAAATCAACTCTTTGAGATTGCAATATGGAAAATACTTCAATACCACATCATCAATACCACATAAAAGATCCGTGAAAATTTTTGTTTTTCTCAATTTCATGCCAAAATAATGGGAATGTGAGAAATCCCATGTTACATATACACTAAGAATAGTGTTATGCATGTTTGTGGCACTTAGAATTATGGTATTCCTACATGCACATTTGGTACACCCATAGTGGATATCTCACTTGGAGCTTGAATTTCTATTTTGACATAAAAAATAGTCAAGGGGGACAAAAGACATCAAAGAGAGCCAGGGTACCCAACTTCTGAGGCCTCTGGGGCATGGAAAGCTCCAAGGCTGGGTTCCATGGCTGATCTTGGCGCAATTAGTATACTAACACATTTTGGGAACTTGGTTACCATGTCACAACTTCAGTAAATCATAAGAAAATAGCAAACAACCTGCTATTTGGACATGCCAAGGAGGTAAAGAGCAACTTGGACTGCTGTAAGCATGTCAATTCTTAAGGACTTTCCATGGATCAGCCCTAAATGAGTAATAAAAACCCTTTTTGGACTAGTATCTATTGATTTACCTCATAGCAACCAGCCATATACTGCTATTTGCAATTCTACATAGAAATGAGGTGAAAACTTCAAAAATTCATTAAAAATACAATTCTTAATGAATCTTTCTGAACCTTTCAGGACCAATTAAGACCTGTACAATTCATATAAAAACAAGAAAATCATACTTTTATATGTAAAATTTAAATTTTTACTTACAGTCCATTTTTGATGATTCCATGTGAAACACAGAATCTTTAAAGATTTACATAAAATAAATTCTGTGATGAAATTCCAAAAAAATTGATAAATTTGAGAAATAAATGATTATTTTTGAATAAAAGAAGATTTACAGTTGTTACTCCTTTTATTCTTAACCATAAATGGGTTGGTAGTCATGTAAAAGCCTCAATTAAGTAATTATGCTAATCTTACATGACAACAGATTATGCAATCAATAATCCAAAAAGGTTTATTGTTTTATCACTCACTGGTTTTCAGTTTGCTCCATGGCATGCCTCTGTGAGCTGTCTTTGACTTAAAAGAGGCTTCCTCTTGCTGTTTTTTCCAAATCATCACATTATTCAATTATACCTTTATTACCAACAAGTAATTATTAGTTAAAAACATTTCTTAAGTGTTTTATTCTTTCAAAAATCAATCAGAAAGATGTGAAGACATAGAAATCAACTATATATTGTTGTAATCTTGTTATAAATCAATTTTGATCCATTAAATCCACAATTCTATGTCAAATCTCTTTACTATTATCTTCTAAAAGGTTCATTGGATTAATAGTGAGTGATTTATCTTAATTCTTAAAGTGTTTCCCTAGTAATAGTTTTCTTCAGCAGTTATCTTTATAATTATTCTTGTAAAAGATAATTATATATTAAAATAATTTTATTATTTTAATAAAGATGTTTTTATTATTAAATTCTTCTTGTAATTGATTCTTCTGGACAATTACTACTGACTCTTATAATAACTAGTAGTGTATAACACATAAAAGAAATAATTCTTCAATTATTTAATTGTGGTTGAAATAATTTTTCATTATTATATTTCATAAGAACAGTCATAGTACTGTTGATTAATAGTAATATTATCAACAGTTTCATAGACACATCTTACATATCCTGGAATTCCTTCAATTTCATATCTGATATCCTTATCTTCATTCCAGAATTCCATTTGCATGGCCAAATCCCTTTCCTTGGCTCTTTTAATTGATGCTATCCTTTCAGCTCTCTTGGTAAGATCATCAATATCACTCCCATCAAAGCTGAGGCTATAATAACTTGCCTTTCTTTTAAAACTCTTTCTTGTGGGTATTGTAACTTTTTCAGGTTTCTGAGTTGGTGTTGTAATATGTAACCTTTTTGCAAATCTTGAAGCTCTTGGAAATGTTCCTGCTGTTGATGCTCCAAGCATCTTTGGGGTTGGTGATGGTGTTGGTTGCTGGGGTCTGAGCATTCTTTCAATAGTTGCATCCCCAGTAATTTCAGGAAAGATTTGCCTTGATTTTGTCTTCTTTCCATGTTGTTTTGCAGATCTTTCCCTAGACTTCTGTAGTTCTAACCTTTTCTTCTGAAATTATTCATCATTCTCTAAATAAGAAAAATCCTCTTCTTCACTTTCTTCCTGACCTAATTCTTCAATTCTAGACTTCTCTTTCTCTATTCCTCCTCTGAGGTTAGAGCCTTCTTTGATGATGATGATTCCTACTTGATAATTGTGCTCTAAAACAATGATTCTTTTTTTTTTTTTTTTTTATGATTTTTTATGATTTTTTATAATTTTTCTATGATTTTGAACATCTCACCTTTAAGATTGATAATGTGATCTTTTTAATGATACTTGAGATTGAAAGGCCACTGTTGGGACACCAGATGTGGGTGCTCCTTTTGTTGTGGGATAAATAATAGGCAGTACCTTGAGGGGGAATTATTGGTTATTCTGTTTTGAATTTCAGAATTAGCCAATTCACATGGCTGCTAAGGTGTATTAGCTGACACTCTAAGTTTACTGAAAAAGATACCCTTTTTGGGGAGATCAAAAATCAATGATCTAGTTTTGTGGATTTTCAATTAAAAAATTTTCTTAAGCAGTCTCTGTAAGTCTGTCAATAAAAGATCACTATGATAATAATTGTAATAGTTGATATCTGTTTAATAATTGAGGTTTTCTTAACTTCTTGTTATTGATTATATCATTATTTTTAATGAATTATTCTAGGATTCTTTCTTTCAATACTTAAGATATTTGATTAATATTTTTAAGGATCAACATTAATATTAATAATACTCTTGATAGCTAATTAATACCTTTGAAGGTGATTTGATAATACTATCAATATAGCTATAATAATTTGAGTGTAAGATAATTTTTTGAGGGTGGTTTTGTTTAATATAAGGGTAAGATATAAATAATATAGTAGCTATATAATACTATTAGAATCAATATAAATATGATCCAATTTACCTAAAAGGGTTATGACATAAGGTATAAGGGTAAGATCATATCCCTTCTATAAATAAGGGTTATTGATAAATTAGATAAGATCACTAATTATAATATCTTCAAGCACTACTTTAAAAATACTACTATAATAATAAGACTATTAAATAATATCACACTTTTTCATTAATACTATAAATATCTTTCATTAATTAATCATAAATAATACTATAAGATACTGAGCCTTGCTACTTATATCTTTCAATATAATACTAGATAATCCTACTAGAGAAAGTATTGATTTATCTTTAAGATTATTGTCTGAATAAGGATCATGGGGGGAAACAGGGAGAGAGGCCCTTTATTTATACCTTTTGGGCCCTCCATAGAGCCTTCCCAAAACAAGGAACTTAGAAAAAATTCCACCTTGAGACATTTTTGCTGGTGGTTAAATTAAAAATGGTGTCAGTTGATCAAGATATTGCACCATTTTTTTGTTTTATTGCACCATTCTGAACCTTACTATTGTCAGTGCACAGCCTTGAGACGTTTTTGCTAATTATTAAATTTGGAATGGTGTCATTTTTTAAGGATATTGCACCATATGTTTGGTTGATTGCACCATACCTTTTGAATTATACTGATATTTGAAGTAAACTTTATTCTTATTATGTACAGCCTTGATCCATTTTTGCTAGGAGTTAAATTTGGAATGGTGTCATTTGTTAAGGATATTGCACCATATTTTTGGCTGATTGCACCATACGTTTTGAATTATATTGATATTTTAACTGAACTTTATTCTTATTATGCACAGCCTTGAGACATTTTTGCTAGTGGTTAAATTTGCAATGGTGTCATTTGATACAGATATTGCACCATTTTTTTAAAGCTGTGTTCTTATCCCTACTAACCTTATTTTTCCTCTGAACAGCCTTGATCTGTATTGAGGTTTTTCTATGTAAAATTTATTTTGTAAAAAATATGTGTAATGTTTGGTTATGGGGGTTTAAGTGGGGATTGAATAATGTGACACTATGTCAGCTTGTATGTAAGTGTTTTTTTATGTCAAGAGATGTAACACAAGACTTTGTAAGAATAATGGTATCACTTATGTAATCTTAAACATATTTATTCATATTGAATATTTAAACAAGCTGCATTAACTTTAAGCATATCCTTGTACCTAGTATAAAGTGTATAGTATCATTCCTCTTCTCTCATGCATTATATCTAGAGAATTATTCATGTTATGGGGTTTGGGCACTTTGTGAGAATAGGTACAATTTGATGTAGATTCCAGTGGAATAATTATTTTTGTTATTCTGATGTAATTCTCTTCCTTTTTCTTGCAAATTCTTGCTTTTATCTTTCACTTTTTATCTTTATTTTCTTTTTATATGTATATTATTATTATTTATTGAATTTTTATCTTTGAAATTGCGGATTTTAACCTTGGCAGAACTGGTATGGAATACCACAACACTTTCCCCAAACTCTTCTATCCTTTCTCAATAAATTCATTACTTTTTTAACCCTAACATTTAATATCCCAAACCCCAAAAAAACCATAATTACAAAATTAAATCCCTGGTTATTCATAAATCCTCAGATGTTTTCTTTTTTCCATTTGATATCTTTCTTGAGTAAATTTCTTGTCCCTTTTTCCATTGAAAAGTGCCAAAATCTACAGTTTTTTTCAATCCGTCAACATCTCAAATTTTTAAACATCATTTTGTATTGTTTTGTTTCTAACTTAAATTTCTTTATAAAAAAGAATGAAATAGTTCATTTTTCTCTTCACGAAAAGCCAAAATACACTCTTTTTAATTCATAAAAGGTTTCAATACCTTTCGAAAGGCATTTTACGCTATGAATATTCTTCAATAATAATTCTATCTATAAAAACTCCTGGTATTTGAAATTTCTTCATTCAAAGCTTGTCAAGATTTTTTGAATTTATAATTTGTGCTTAATTCAAAAATTATGAACTTACTCTTCAGTTAACAGAAAGACCTCACATTATACAAAATCAAGTAATCTGGACTACACTACTCAAGTACCTCTTGGTGAGCTTGGGTAAAAGACCAAATTTTCATGTGTTTGTTTTTACTTTTTCAATGTGTATAATGACCTCATTGAATGAAATTCACTGGATAAATGTGGAAAACAATTGAAAAAAGAAATTATGTGTGATATAAATGGTAGAAGAATGAATAGTAAAATCCACTCGAGCTTCTTCCATCAAGTATAAAATCCCAACAAAAAAGGCCTCAGTGGGACCAAGGCTGCTGGAGGAGTACTTTCAGACTTCAAATACATAAAGTTGAGTTTTTGACAATTATTTTCCCTGTGAAACCTTCCAATATTTTTTGATTTAACATCTTTGTTCAGAGAACCTCCAAACAGCACTTGTCCTTTTGTCTTGCAATGAAATATGTCTCTTTGAATTACCATACCATGAGCCTTTTGATTGATAGTTGAGACTCCATGTCCAAAAATATTTAAGATGATGGCTGAATAAATAGAACCAGTCCCCAAATAGCCAGAATTTTGTTCTTCAATCAAGAACAAATTTGGAAGAAATTTGAAAGATAACAACAGCTTTGTTGTCCTTATGAATGATTATTGGACTTGATCCAATTCAATGCGGCTTATGGCCATTAAGGGTTAATTTATTTATAAAGACTTCGAGAAAATATAAACTTTAATGGTACTAGTAGAAATGAAAGGTAAGAAACTTCATAAATTGTGATCATTACCATGCACTTGACTCTAATAGAGACCTTATCGACGCCCTAAATCAGGTCCTTAATTGGCCAAACAATTCGTGAATATACTGAAATGCTGCACCTTAAAAATGAAAATTGTCTCAAGTAACACAATTAGTTATTCATTAAACTAATTGATAGCCCAAGAGATTTAGTAATTTTATTATATTCTCGGGAGCATCAAAAGATTTTAGATGAATGAAACACAATATTCTTTACTATATGCAATGACCTCAATGCCCTTGGTGGACATTTGAGCCACTTAGAGAAATTTGAAATGGCCATCTACAGGGAAAAAATGGAAGTTTCCAACCATATTGATACTCAAAAATGCAAAAATCTGAATGATTAATTCATTATTTATTGCATTTATTGTCTATCATGATACTTTAATCAAAGCCCACAAGGATATGGAGGTTTATATGGACAGTGGATCTTGCTTTATATGAAGGCAATATCAAAGCAGACTCTACAGCAATCTTTCCCATTTTTCAAAATATATCATCGAAAAAAAAATATTCTTGCACAGGAATTGTCCCTTAAAACAGCTTAGAATAATTCTTTCGGCTTTGCAACCTTTTGAGGCCTATCAAATCTCCACATTTGAATTACATGGTGTTAAGGAAAGGTGGGCTCTTGGAGCCTCTATAAGGGAAAAACTAAGTAATATTAGGCTCCTGTTACCATGAATTGAGTCATAAATTACCCTTGTATATCCTCCTGATAAGCAAATAACCCAGGTAAATGGTTTTTTCATTTCAAATGTCTCATAACATTTCAATTCATTTTTTTTTTGAAAATTCAAACAATATTATCTTGCAGCAAGCCAGAGTGAAGTGATTCTAATGGAAGTAAAATTTTTAAGTTAACTCAAGATATTTCCAATAAATATAACCTTTAAGTGCTCATATATACTCGATCTGTGATTATAATAAATTTCTTGTGTTGCGAAATTTGGCTCTGAATGAGTTTTGAGGTTCAGCTTCAAAGTTATGGGACAAACTTTGTAAAAGGCCCGGAAAAACAAAACACAACATAGGGTCTTACTAAAAATTTAAGTTTTGAATAAGACCATGTTAGGTTTATGTATCGATATGCTCTGATACGGCTGTCCCAAGGGAAATTTTTGAAAAATGGGGATCGCAATATTCTATTCTAGACTATGTGACTCAAATCTTACTGACATTCTTCATTTTGGAAGTCTCCCAAAAGTGTATTTAGGGCTATTAAAATCATGGAACAGAAATCTCTTTCAATCCAAGAGAAAAGTTCTCCTTCTGAGTGTGTGCTACCCTGTGGCAGAAAATACTACCTTATAAAAGATTCTGCCTCTATCTTATTCATGTTGAATATCTGGAATTAATACCATATTGGGATTATGAATTTTAGCCTTGTAATCCCATTATTAAAAGGCTTTTTGGGATTTCTTGTCTTTTTTCTCATTATTTCCCTTTTCTTTTTAAAAATGTTCTAAAAAAGGATTCCCTTTTATTTACTGTTTCGATAGTTTTTAAAAAAGAATAATGGGTCGTAATTTCCATGTAACACAAATAAAGGAACCTTATCCTGTCAGGATCCCTTTGTGATGTTACTAATAAAATACATATATACTTTGTTCCTTCCTCTGGGGATAGTGCTTTGGGAATACATGAAGTCTTCGGTTTGAGTAGGAGCCTTCATTTGAGCTTCCAATCATTAATAGGATATGATTTAATATGTGTTTAGCGTCATTTAAAGATTTATTTAGCTATATTATTGAGATATACAGAGAGTTAAAGTAGTTCTAGATGCCAAATATCTATTTTTCAATTAAATTTTGGAGCTTAAAAGCTACTATGGAAGATATTTCAAGAATCTTTGTATTTGATTGAGTGATATTTGATGATTATCTATGAGACGTACAATATTTGAAATGGTTAAATAATTAATAGTTGCATTTAAGTCCTGAATATAGAGCTATTTGAAGATGGAAACAAAGTAAAATATTAAGAAGAGAATTTATTAATACAGGTTTTCTAAGTAAAAACTCACAGATATATAAAATATGAATGTTATGAATATTTCCAAATTAGCCTCAGCTTTATCATGCTTTATTATTGCATGTCTTTAAATAATAACTATTCATGAATAAAATATGCTTAAGAAAGAGCTCTTGAGGTTTAATTGAGCTACCACAGGGGCATATTGATTTAATTGAAATAATTTTGGAGTTTCTCCCAATAATTTTGAGCTTAGAACTATTTATAAATACATTCTGCGTTCCTTTGACATAAAAAGCCATAAATATCATTTCATAAGATAATTATGAAATAAATTTGACCTAGGGTATACACAGGGTGTTAAAAAAAGGTTAGCACAGTGTAAAATAGAGATCCCAGATTATTTTGGAAATGCCCAGTAAAATAAAAAACTTTCCAATAAAATTGATTCTTAAATTAT
The DNA here is from genome assembly GCA_023105745.1 of Austropuccinia psidii. NCBI lineage: Eukaryota > Fungi > Basidiomycota > Pucciniomycetes > Pucciniales > Sphaerophragmiaceae > Austropuccinia > Austropuccinia psidii. The sequence continues at coordinate 21,716,009 of JALGQZ010000009.1, read as the reverse complement.
TTAAGAAAATAATTACAAGAAGAATGTAAGAGTTAGAGTGCAGTATTTCTTTAATAATATGGATGGGGCTTAAACATAAATATGGCACATCCAGAATGAAGTTTTTAATGTAATATTCTATTTAGACCCATATGATGGCTTGAAGGGAATACAAAGGAAAATTCTAAATTCAATAGAATGAAAAAGAGACACTGAAAAAGGTTTGAGGTTCTCCCAGAATTGGGAACTTCAAGCACCATAATTCAGATTCATTCCTTGATAAAATTATTTTCAATCTTGAACATGCTTTGAGGATATACTATATCTGAAAGTGTCAGCTTACGCCAACTTATACCCACTTTTGACAGTAATTAAAAGCTTCCAAGTATTATATCCCAGCTTGAATAATTTTAATCAAGGCTCAAATAACCATTAATAAGCATTTAAAATGTTTAAATTCCAATATTTAAAATTAAAAACCTAAAAAAGGATAGGGTTTAGTGTTAACATTCCATAATTTCTTGGAAAATGAATTTTAATTGAACACTCCATAAAATTTCCTTTCTTAAGGAGATTACTGGAAATTTACATAGAAAGTGGAAGGTAAAATTAAATTTATACAAACCAAAATTCAAATTTAGTATGTTATAAAGATTTTTTGGTATTTAGTATGGAAATTATCCCCTTCATTAATTTAATGAAAGGAAGAAACTCTGGATTTATGAAACATTCGTTTCCAGAAATGTTGGCCTAAAATTTCATTTTCAATAATTTCAAAGTATTAAATTTCAATGAGAAATTAAATTCTAGTATCAATCTTAAGTTTATATGGAGAAGTGTGTATTAAAGCTAATAGAATGAGGAATAATTATTTTAGATTTGAATTCAACTCAATATCAAGTTTGGTTTTTACAAGGACAAATTATTAATGAATGGCTTTTTAGTTAAGCCATGAATGTTTTATCTATATCCAGGGAATGAGAGTAGGGGTTCTGTAAGGCATTGAAAGATTGTTTTAATTACCTCTTTTTAGTAATTAAGAGCTCAATGAATGAAGGAAATCCCCCTTCTAAAAATGAAAATATTCAGTAGGGTGTTGGTAAAAACACGTAAGCAAACTGGTAAGAACACGTAAGGGGTGCCCTGGGCCCATTTTTAATTAAAAATGAAACACAATCACACCTGTATTGGGCCAAAACATGCCCAAAAGAGGTTTTTTCCCCACAAAACCTCTCTAACTCCAAATTGTTTCAGATTTTTTTGCCCAGCCCCCCCCCCAAAAAAAAACAAGCCCAAACACCCCAATAATCCACATTATCCCCACCCCAAACCATTGTTTTTTTTTGGAAAAACAGAATTACCAAAGCCATTTTGCAAAGCTTTTCACACTTTTTTTTCTTTTTTTCACCCAAAGACTGCATTTTCCACCACACCAAACTGCTTTCAAGCCTCCAAATTTCCAATTTTTTACCTTCCCTCATCCATTAATCCCACATTTAAACCACTTTCTTTCACTCTTAACCCCTTCTGTTCATTTTCCACACCTTTTTTCACCTCTTTTTCACATTCCGAAAGGTTCTTACCCCATTCCAAATCCCCCAATTCTCCCTTTTTTTCACTTTTATACATAATTTTCATTGGAAAAATGCTTCAAACCCCCACTGAAGGTGAATTTCAGACCCTTGAGCTTCTTTGGCAACATGTGCATAATGTTGCCAGGGCTCAGGGGTATGCTGTGTCCACCTTGAGGTCCAATATGACCTACAACCAAATTGAAATATGTTGTGACAGGTCTGGCACCCCAAATCCCAACAAAAGCCCCTCCAAAACAGTCACCTCAAGAAAGCTTGACTGTCCTTTTAGACTTTATGCCAGGAAATATGCCAAGAGTACCACTTGGACTCTTAAAGTCAAAAATCCTGAACATAGCCATGATGCCACTGAAAGTATCATGGCATATCCTGCTTTGAAGAAATTCAATGAGCAAGAAACATCCCAAATTGCTCAAATGTCTGAATCACTGCTCATGCCAAGGCAAATTCAGGCCCAATTATGCAGCCAGAGGGAGTCTGACAGTCCTGTAATCCTTCAAGACATTGACAACCAAGTCAACAAAATCAAGAAAGACAAACTGCAAGGCAGAAGGCCCATTGATGCTCTTATTGACACTCTCAAAGGAGGAAATTTTGTTTGGTCCTCTGTAAGGGATTCTGAGGGACACATTACCTCCTTGTTTTTTACTCACCCCCTGGCCATAAAACTTCTTCATGGCTTTCCTCATGTCATTCTTATGGATTGTACTTATAAAACCAATAACTACAAAATGCCCCTTTTTCATATTGTTGGATTCAGCTCAACCAATAAAACCTTTTCTGGGGCTTTTTGTTTGATGAATAATGAAAATGAAACTTCATATACTTGGGCATTAAATCAATACATTGAAAAGGTCCTCAACAACACCCATCTTGTTCCCCCTTCAGCTATTGTTATTGACATGGATCTGGCCTTGAAAAACTCTATTAAGAAGCTCTTCCCAGACTCCAAAGTCATGCTTTGCATTTTGCACATCAACAAGAATTTATCTGCTCATTGCATTAAGAAAATTGGTCATGGAACTGATTTTGAAAATTTCATGGGCCTTTGGAATCAAGTAATATATTTCTTCACTTTATTTCATTTTATTTCACTTTTTTTCTTATTTTTGTCTTTATTAAGGACTTTGGGATTCATTTCTCAGCTTATGTATTCACCCACTGAGAAGTCTTTCAAAGAAAACTGGAAGAAGCTTCAAAAGCAAGGTCAAAATCCTGAAGTCTTGCAGTATTTGGAAAATACCTGGCTTCCTCTAAAGGAGTATTATGTGCCAGCCTGGACCAACTACCATTGCCACCTGGGTGTGGGCTCCACCTCCAGAGTTGAAGGTGCCCATGCCATGGTTAACCTTTGGCTCAAAAGGTCCACTGGTACTCTCCTGGAGGTAGTCAGGGCTCTCCACATGGAATTCAGAAAACAATTTATTGAAATTATCAACAGAATCTCCAAAGAAATGATTTTCCATGTCAAGAACTTTCCTCCACACATCTGTGCCCTCAATGGCAAGGTGTCTCATTATGCTCTTCAGATTGCCTTTGAAAATTTGAAAACAAACTTTCCTTCAAATGAAAGATTCACCAACAAATACAACAATTATAAAGGCATTCCTTGCAAGCATAAGACCCAAAAGGCATTTTCCAAGCGCCAAACGGTTGAATAATCAGAATTCCATCCTTAATGGCATTTGAACTTGCCTGTGAGGGTTTTTTAATTTCTTATTATTCTTTTTTTCTTATTAACTGACTTTATTTGTCATATTCATCTCAGGCTGGTTTTCAAGGTGATGATCAAAGTGTTGAAAAAGAAAGAAAGAAAGAAGCCAAGAAAATATTTGAAGAAATTGGGGAAGACCTGTTTCAAAGACCAATGGCAGAAATCACTCCAATACTTCAACATTTTCAAGATGTTTTGACTGGAAAAGTCTCATTTGATCAAATTCCCAAGAGTCAAGAAGATGATCAATATTATGAAGACCCTCTAGAATGCAAGAATATCCATAGAAGACCCCAAGGAGCCAAGAATAAAAACAAAAATCAAAACAAAAGAGAACCTTCAAGATTTGAAATTATTGAAAGTCAATCCAAGAGAAGAGGAAGACCCCCATCAAAAGTGACCAGCACAAAACCATCAAGCTCCCAGTCAAATGTCCCCTCTCCAATTATGGAAGTGGACTCATCTGAAGATTCTGAAGATTCTGAGGACTCATTATCTAAATCCATCAGTTCATCAGATTCACTACCCTCAGTAACTGAATTAAATAAATCATAAGTAACCCTTAGAAGGTCCAGAAGATTGGCAATTGGAAGCAAAACCTCACAAAGAAAATCACACTAGCCTTCCACCAGTTTGAACATCTATGATGCAATTGACTTGACCTGTGAGCATTGTAAAAGCAATTATCACACAAGTCATGAATGCTCCAAGCTGTTTTTCAGTTTCTGATTCTTTTTAATGTAATTTTCTGTGGTTTATTTTGATATTTATTCATTTTTGGAACTTATTGTATCAGATAACTGGCTCAGAAGACTTGCCCAAGCTTATATTGAAATACACCTTCAAGGCCATCAATGTCCAGGGTGATGGAAACTGTGGCTACAGAACAGTATCCCACTTCATTTAAAAGACTCAAGATCAATGGGCTGATGTCAGAGGTGACTTGGCTGAAGAAATTCACCAAATCCAAGATCTTTATGAAGCCATGAACACCTTAATTCCCTCAGTATCCTCTTATTTGGAAAGAATTGAATGGTATGAAGATGTTGGCCAGGCTCCAAAAAGCAAGTGGATGTCCATGCCTGACATGGGGGATCCAATTGCAAATAAGTATAAAAGACCAGTTTTCTTTTATTCCACAGGCCAACATTTTTCTTTTTTCACTTATTTCTGTCCTCCAAATGATAATCCCCCCATTTTCATCTGCTTCTTGAATAGTTGTGCTCATTTTGTTCCTTTGGACATCATCATTTCTAAAGCTTATCCAGTCCCCCCCATTACTGTGAACCGGGAGAATCATGCCCAAAAACAAGCCCTGGGGTGGGCTGATAAATTTAAGAAACACAGAATGTTGTATTTTTCCAATCTTCCTCCCCCCTCTCAGAAAAAACCCACTATTTTGGAGGTTGATTCTGATTGAATGATTTTTGTATATACAATTTATGCCAATTATCCCCCTCCTCAGTCATTTTTATTGCTTAAATCCCACCCCAGTCTCCTTTATTATCAAACATGTGGAACTTTTGTACTTGAAAATAGTCATATTACACACAAGAAAAAAAACAGTTGAAAAAAAACACTCATTGCGCCTTCACTTGTTGTCCCACTAAAAAAAATTTCCCGATTCATGAGCTTCTGGTTCTTTATTGTCCAGATTGAACCCTTTAATTTAAAAAAAAGAAGGAAATTCATAAGTGGGAAGATATTAAATTCACTTTATAAAAAGAGGCATATTACAATGACGGGAAAAAACATTTGAAAAAAAACCCTTTTTGCGCCTTCACTTGTCCCACCCAAAAAAAATTTCCAAAATTATGGGATTCTGGTGCTTTATTATTCACATTGAACTCTTCATTTTTAAATAAAATCAAGGAAATTCATAAGTGGGAAAATGTTTAATGAATTTTTGAAAAAAATATGCAATTTTGGCATATTGGCCAAATTGGTGAAATTTGGCAAAAACAAAATTGAAAAAATTTGTGCTTATTGACATGCCAAGTTAGGAAAAATATGGCAAAAAAAATTAAAAAAATCCTCAAAACTGAGCCTGAGGAATTTCTTTTGAAAAATAAGGTCACTTATGTGTTTTTACCATAAACTTACGTGTTTTTACCATAAATTGGTAAAAACACGTAAGGGCTTACATGTTTTTCCTAAAAGCTTATGTTTGCTTACCAACACTCTATTCAGTATCACTTAAAAATAATTCTTAAATATTTTTTTCTTTTCAAGTAAAACACTCAAAGCTAGAGAATTTTTACTATATTCAATATAATAATACTATTAATTATCTCCTTTTTTATTCAAGCTTTTTAAAATACTCGTAAAGGATTATAAGATGTCCAAGATACTCTTGATTGGGATATTTTTGAATTAAAGCTATTTTTGATAATAAAATTTCTCTTGTTTAATATTAAGAAGTACTATATAGGTGAGCGTTCTATCAAGATTATATTTTATTACCAAATGTTAACTCTTTCATGGAGATTTTGTATAGAATTATCACTTTATGGTCTTTTATGATAAATTCATTATAAAAACAATCTCAAGGAATTATACGAATTCTTCTATATATATAAAATACAGTGAACTAGATATTAAACGCTTTTTAATCTTATTAGTATAGTCTCACATGGGATATAATAGTAATAGAATAACTATTTGACCTGAAATTATTAAAATTTGGGTCTTCAAAGAGTCAATAATTAAATTAGTTTTTTTATTTAGATAAAAGTAATTCATATTGATAATGGTTACATTGTGAATTTTTGGTTAAAGAAATTATGCTTATTTCATTTTGACTCGCGGATTGCCACAGTTTTCTCAATTAATAATGATATCATTAAAAGATCCGTATATAAACATGAGATTTTCAAAGGATGGAATAAAGGTCCTTTTTTAAGTATTTTGAGGTACTAATATTGGATAAATTCTAAGCTGGTTGGTACCAAATTATTAGGCTTTCATCATTTACTCAGACCATTATAAACTGACTTGGAAAAAATCAAAGGTTTCATAATAGAACTGAATATTATGAGAAATAAAATACATCCAAGAATAGCCATCATAAATTAAGCCTTTCAGTACGTCAGATTCTTTCAATAAAGCTTTATTAATATTTTATTCAACCACGTCTTTAGAAAAGAATAACAAATATTCCTTGTTATTTCCATAAGTGCACATATCGTAATGATCAAAATCCCATTTTGTGAAAATATGGACTCCAAAAAAACGCAAGAGGCAGAAATAGTTGAATAAGGAAGGTAAACCTTCCCTAATTGTTAAAAGGTTCCGGAGACAGTTTATTGATGAGAATAGACTAAGTTCTGTCAATATTAGGGATATAAATTCAATATCTAATAAGAGTTACCTCCAAAAACACTAAGATATATCCATTATCCATTATTGGGTAATAGTTTTGAGAGTATATTATAAGCTTTTCCACATGCAAATGATGTATATTACTTCATTGGGTTAATTGAAGTTTTATTTCATAAATAGAGAGCTGGGTTCAGTCTTGATAGCCCATATTAGATAAAGAAAAAGAGATTGTTTATCAGAGTATGTGTCATCGGAAAGCTCAACTGTCAGGATGAGGTTTGCCTTTCGGAAGGGATAAATACCCTACATGGTTCTTCTATTACTCACTTCTATTCTCTGGAAAATGAATTTGAAATATAAAGGGTCTAATATTTTTGAAATGAACATCTCGTTTCTCCAAATTCCAATATCTTTTCAATTATGTAAGCTGTAAATTTATTCATGGAAAGACCTAGATGATATTGGGAGTTGTTGGCTTTCGATTGATAAATATTCTGTGTTGATTAGTTTTATATTGGAAAAAAACCTTTTTCTAGTTGGTTTAAATTAATAGATACTAAAGAAACCTCAAAAATGGCCAAGATGTGCTCAATTCATTCCTTAGTTTCCTATTTCTTCTCAAGGAGTTTCAAGTCCTATTAGGGTTTTGAGTATATATAAAAAAAATCTTTTTCAATATCTTTGTGCATTTAAATTTATATAAATAATTAATTTAGCATTTTGGAAGAATAGGGGAAAGGTTAGAAGGGAAAAGTATATATTAGATATCTATAAGAATATTGAGCTGTTTTATGAATATTAAAATTTAATAGTATAAGGATCTCATAGGATTAAAATAGAAATAATTGAATTTTAAGACGTCAAATTAGCTTCAGGTTATTGATTACTGTCAGTAGAAAACATAAAATTCAAATTTTTTTGGCTCTTAAGCGGTGATGTAAAATATGTTGATTGTTGAATTCTGGGTATCTAATATCAGAGCTTGCAGTTTATGAAATTTTAGAGATTTAGAGGAGCCAATAGCATATCTATATTTTCTTATAAAAGCTTACAGATAATGGTTAATGATTTGATTGAAAGTTAGAATTTTTAGGCCACTAAAGTGAGATCAAATTTGAAAATAAATATGGGATTTAGAACTTTGTATGACTTTTTTGAGTTGAAATTTTTTTTTAAAAAAATAAATTGTGAAAAAGAGGTAAGACTCATCCATAATTTGACCAATATTTACAAGTAATCCCTTGAATAACACATATATAAAACAAAACTTCAACTGAATGCAGCTTTCTCAGCTGATACATCGCATAAAGAGATTTATTTACTTGGACTTACCTTAAATGGAGATTGTGATAATCAGTGAGTCATTATTACCTGTAATGAAATGGACCAAAATGAGTAATTTATGTTTCTCCATTGAATCCCAAATTACAATTATGGACCCACACTATCACCCTTTATTATCTCAGATTTATTTAGTCTTTGATAAAGAATAAAGTCATTCTCTTGAGCCTATTGGATAACTATATCTATGAAGACTTTATTTCAGTTTTTTTAAGAATCAATTTCAAAAGAGGAATCTTCCAAAGAATATTGAGTATTTGTTCCTTCTCTGAGCAATAAACCTTGGTATAAATGGGGGAATATTTTGTGAATATATGTATCCTCTAATCAGGAGATAGGATTCTTAAGATTCTAAATGGTCTTAAATATAGATAAAGGAAAAGGGAGCTTTTGAGCTATAATTCCATTTTAATCAAAATAAAATCTAGGATTATCAATCCGGATCAATTCCAATATCAAGGAAGTGAACAGCAGGATATAAATCAAAGAGAATATCTTGTCAGATATAGAAATCAAGTACATGAAGATTAATTTCTGGCAGAATCAGACATACATGACTCAGATAAACCTTTGAGAAGATTTAGATATGAAAGAACACCACAAGCCTGAATATGTGTATTAATTTGCTTTAAATTACTTGATATGAGTAATATAAAGAGGTCACACAGTGGAAATTAACCCCCTTTAGGGCCTTTTTTTTCTTAATATCATTAATAAAATTGTAGTAAAATTTTATTTTGGTGTTGGTAAGCATATGTAATCCCTTACGTGTTTTTGCCAAAAACTTACATGTTTTGACCAATTTATGGTAAAAACACGTAAGTGACCTTATTTTTCAAAAAGGTTCCTCAGGCTGAGTTTTGAGTATTTTTTTGATTTTTTTTGCCATATTTTTCCCGACTTGGCATGTCAATATGCACAAATTTTTTCAATTTTTTTTGCCCAATTTCACAAATTTGGTCAATATGACAAAATGGAATATTTTTTCAAAAATTCATTTAAAATCTTCCCACTCATGAATTTCCTTAAGTTTCTTTTAAAATGAAGGGTTCAATCTGAATAATAAAGCACCAGAAGCCCATAATTTTGGGAATTTTTTTTGGTGGGACAAGTGAAGGCGTAAAAAGGGTTTTTTTCAAATGTTTTTTCCTGTCATTGTAATATGCCTATTTTTAAAAAGTCAATTTAATAACTTCCCACTTATGAATTTCCTGAATTCTTTTTCAAATTGAAGGGTTCAATATGGACAATAAAGAACCAGAAGCCCATGATTCTGGGGAATTGTTTTGGTGGGACAGCAAGTGCAGGGGCAATAAGCGTTTTTTTTCATATTTTTTTCCTTGTTTGTAATATGACTATTTCTAAGTACAAAAGCTCCACATTTTTGAGAAAAAAAGGAGACTTAGGTGGGATTTAAGCAATAAATATGACTGAGGAGGGGGATAATTGGCATAAATTGTATATACAAAAATCAATCAATTGGAATCAACCTCCAAAATAGTGGGTTTTTCTGAGAAGGGGGAGGAATATTGGACAAATAGAACATTCTGTGTTTCTTAAATTTATCAGCCAGCCCCAGGGCTTGTGGTTGGGAATTAATCTCCCAGTTCACATTAATGGGGGGGACTGGATAAATTTTAGAAATGATTATGCACAAAGGAACAAAATGAGCACATCTATCCAAGAAGCAGATGAAAATGGGGGGATTATCATTTGGAGGACAGAAATAAGCGGAAAAAGAAAATATTGGACTGTGGAATAAAAGAAAACTGGTCTTTTATACTTATTTGCAATTGGATCCCCCATGTCAGGCATAGACATCCACTTTATTTTTGGAGCCTGGCCAACATCTTCATACCATTCAATTCTGTTCAAAGAAGAGGATACTGAGGGAATTAAGGTGTTCATGTATTCTTAAAGGTCTTGATTTTGTTTAATTTCTTCAGCCAAGTCACCTCTGACATCATCCCATTGATCTTGAGTCTTGTAAATGTAGTGGGACACTCTTCTGTAGCCACAGTTTCCATCACCCTGGACATTGATGGCCTTGAAGGTGTATTTCTATATAAGCTTGGGAAAGTCTTCTGAGCCACTTATCTGATAAAATAAGGTCAAAAAATGAATAAATATCAAAATAAACACAAGGAATATACATTAAAAAGAATCGGAAACTCACAAAAAGCTTGGAGCATTCATCACTTGTGTGATAATTTCTTTGACAATGCTCACAGGTCAAGTCAATTGCATCATATATCTTCAAACTGGTTGCAGGCTTGTGTGATTTTCTTTGTGAGGTTTTGCTTCCAATTTACAATAATCTGGACCTTCTAAGGATGAATTCTGATTTATTCAATTGAGTTTCTGAGGGTAGTGAATCTGATGAACTAATTGATTTAGATAATGAGTCCTCAGAATCTTCAGAATTTTCAGATGAGTCCACTTCCATAATTGGAAAGGGGACATTTGACTGTGTTTTTGATGTTGTTGTGCTAGTCACTTTTGATGGGGGTCTTCTTCTTCTCTTGGCTTGACTTTCAATAATTTCAAATCTTGAAGGTTCTCTTTTGTTTGTATTTTCGTTTTTATTCTTGGCTCCTTGAGATCTTCCACGAATATTCTTGCATTCTAGAGGGTCTTCATAATATTGATCATCTTCTTGACTCTTGGGAATTTGATCAAATGGGACTTTTCCAGTCAAACCATCTTGAAAATGTGGAAGAATTGGGGTGATTTCTGCCATTGGTCTTTGAAAAAGGTCTTCTCCGATTGCTTCAAATATTTTCTGGGCTTCATTCTTTCTTTCTTTTTCAACACCCTGATCATCACCTTGAAAACCAGCCTGAGAAGAATATAACAAATAAAATCAGTTAATAAGAAAAAGAAATAAGAATAAGGAATTAAAAAACCCTCACAGGCAAATTCAAATGCCATTGAGGATGAAAGTCTGATATTTCAAGCCTTTGGTGCTTGGCAAATGCCTTTTGGGTCTTATGTTTGCAAGGAATGCCTTTATAATTGTTATATTTGTTGGTGCATTTTTCATTTGTAGGAAATTTGGTTTTGAAACTGTCAAAGGCCATCTGAAGAGCATAATGAGACACCTTTCCATTGAGGGAACAGATGTGTGGAGGAAAATTCTTTACATGGAAAATCATTTCTTTGGAGATTCTGTTGATAATTTCAATAAATTGTTTTCTGAATGCCATGTGGAGAGCCTTCATTACCTCCAGGGGAGTACCAGTGGACTTTTGGAGCCACATTTTCACCATGGCATGGGCATCTTCAACTCTGGAGGTGGAGCCCACACCCAGGTGGCAATGGTGGTTGGTCCAGGTTGGCACACAATACTCCTTTAGAGGAAGCCAGGTATTTTCCAAATGCTGCAAGACTTCATGATTTTTGACTTGTCTGTGAAGCTTCTTCCAGTTGTCTTTGAAAGACTTTTCAGTGGATGAATACATAACCTGAGAAATGAATCCCAAAGTCATTAATAAAAACAATAATAAAAAAAAAGTGAAATAAAGTGAAAGATAAAAGTATATTACTTGATTTGATGTGCCAAATGCATAGCATGACTTTGGAGTCTGGGAAGAGCTTCTTAAGAGAGTTTTTCAAGGCCAGATCCCTGTCAATAACAATAACTGAAGGGGGACAAGATTGGTGTTGTTGAGGACCTTTTCTATGTATTGATTTAATGCCCAAGTATATGAGGGTTCAGTTTCATTCTTCATCAAACAAAAAGCCCCAGAAAAGGTCTTGTTAGTTGAGCTGAATCCAACAATATGAAAAAGGGGCATTTGGTACTTATTAGTTTTATAAGTACAATCCATAAGAATGACATGAGGAAAGCCATGAAGGAGTTTCATGGCCAGGGGGTGAGTAAAAAACAAGGAGGTAATGTGTCCCTCAGAATCCCTTTCAGAGGATCAAACAAAGTTTTCTTGTTTGATAGTGTCAATAAGAGCATCAATGAGCCTTCTGCCTTGCAGTTTGTCTTTCTTGATCTTCTTGACTTGATTGTAAATGTCTTGAAGGATTACAGGCCTGTCAGACTCCCTCTGGCTGCATAATTGGGCCTGAATTGGCCTTTTCATAGGCAGTGATTAAGACATTTGTGAAATTTGGGATGTTTCTTGCTCATTGAATTTCCTGAAAGCAGGATGTGCCATGATATTTTCAGTGGCATCATGGCTATGTTCAGGACTTTTGACTTTAAGAGTCCAAGTGGTACTCTTGGCATATTTTCTAGCATAAAGTCTAGAAGGACAGTCAAGATTTCTTCAGGTGACTGTTTTTGAGGGGCTTTTGTTGGGATTTGGGGTCCCAGACCTGTCACAACATATTTCAATTTGGTTGTAGGTCATATTGGACCTCAAGGTGGACACAGCATACCCCTGAGCCCTGGAAACATTATGCACATGTTGCCAAAGAGGCTCAAGGGTCTGAAATTCACCTTCAGTGGGGGGTTGAAGCATTTTTGAATGAAAAATATGTATAAAAGCAAAAAAAGGGGGATTTGGGGATTTGGAATGGGGTAAGACCCTTTCAAAATGTGAAAAAGAGGTGAAAAAAGGTGTGAAAAATGAACAGAAGTGGTTAAGAGTGAAAAAAAGTGGCTTAAACGTGGGATTAATGGATGAGGGAAGACAAAAAATTGAAAATTGAGAGGCTTGAAAGCAGGTTGTTGTGGTGGAAAATGCATTCTTTGGGGGAAAAAAAGGAAAAAGTGTGAAAAGCTTTGAAAAATGCCTTTGGTAATGCTGTTTTTCCAAAAAAAAATTGGTTTGGGGTGGGGATAATGTGGATTATTTGGGTGCTTGGCCTTTTTTCGGGGGGGCTGGGAAAAAAAGTCTGAAACAATTTGGAGTTAGAGAGGTTTTGTGGGGAAAAAACCTCTTTTGGGCATGTTTGGGCCCAATACAGGTGTGGTTGTGTTTCATTTTTAATTAAGAATGGGCCCAGGGCACCCCTTAGATATTTTTACTAAACATGTACATGCTTTTACCAATTTATGGCAAAAACACATAAGCTCTTATGTGTTTTTACCAACACCCAAGCAAGCCTTGAGGTATCTCTTACATTCCCAAATAGGCCACAATTAATATTATAATAAATTCTAAACTATGAATATCCCATAAGTCATGCATATATCCCAAATTCATAATTTTTGGTTTAATAAAAGATGAATAGCTTCTTTGTGAGTAAGTAAATCCAAGGATTGAAGGACAGTGTTGGATTCTACACAAGATTGACCTAGAGGAGCTCTATAGAGTAAATATGATTAAATTAATTCTATTGAGTGGTTATGTGGAAGATACTTAAATACCTCTTCATCAATACCACATAAAAGAATTGTGAATTTTTTTGTTTTTCTCAATTTCATGCCAAAATAATGGGAATGTGAGAAATACCATGTTACATATACACCAATATTAGTATTATGAATGTTTGTGGCACTTGAAATTACATTAGTATTCAATAAAGGTTTGGTACACCCATACTGGATATCAATCTTTAATCCTGAATTACTATTTTCAATGTGAAAATGTTAGGGGGACAAAAGGCATCAAAGAGAGCCAGGGTACCCAGCTTATGAGGCCTCTGGGGCATGGATAGCCCCAAATATTGGATTCATGATTTATCATGGCCCAATTAATATACCAAAGCCCTTTGGGAACTTGGTTTCCAAGCTAAACTCTCATTAAATCATAAGAATATTGCAAATAAGCTGCTATTTTGATTTGGCAAGAAGGTAAAGAGGAACTTACCCTCCTTTAACCATGTCAATTCTTAACCATTTTCCATTTATAAACCCAAAAAGAGTAATTAAAACTATTCTTGGAATATTGCCCAGTGATTTAGCTCATAGCAACCTGCTATACTGTGATATTTGCAATTCTACATAGAAACAAGGTAAAAACTTCAAAAATTCATTAAAAATACAATTCTTAATTAATATTTCTGAACCTTTCAGGACAAATTGAGAATTGTATTATTAATAAGTAAAACAAAAAGGATCATGTCTCTATAAGTAAAATTAAAATCTTTACTTAAAGTCCCTTTATGATGATTCCACATGAAACACTGAAACTTCAAAAATTCACAGAAAATAAAACCTAGTATGGAGTTTCCAATAATATTGATAAATTTGAGAAATTAATTTTTATTCTGAAATAAAAGAAGATTTGTTGTTGTTACTCCTTTTATTCTTAACCATACATGGTTTGGTAGTCATATAAAAGCCTTAATGAAGTAATTATGAAAATCTTATGTTACAACAGATGATGCAATCAATAATTAAAAAAGGATAATTGCCTTCTAGCTCACTGGTCTTTCATTTTTCTCCATATCATGCGTCTGTCAGCTTTTGTTGACTCAAAAGAGGCCTCCTATTGCTGTTTTTTCCAGATCATCTTATTTTGCAATTATACGTTGATTACCAACAAGTAATTATTAGTTCAAATCATTTCTTAAGTGTTTCAGATCTTTTATAAGAAATAAGAAAGAAGTTGAATCATAAAAACAAACTATAATTTGTTGTAATACTGTTATAAATCAATTTTGATCATTTAAATCCACAATTTATCTATCAAATCTCTTTACCAATTCTTTTCAAGGTTTTATTGGAGGGTTAGTGAGTGGTTTCAATTTATTCTTAAATTTTCTATCTGGTAATATTTTTCTTCAAAAATTATATTTATAATTATTCTTGCAAAATATAATTATATATTAAAATAATTTTATTATTAGATACGTCTTGTAATTGATTCTTGTATACAATTACTGCTTACTATTATAATCACTAGTATGGTATAAAAAGTAAAAGAAATAATTTATTATTTATCTATTTAATTTTGGCTATAATAATATTGATTATTATATTTCATAAGAACAGTAATATCATGGTTGATTAATAGTTCTATTATCACAATTTTTATAGAAACCTCTTATATGAATCCTGTATTGAGCTTGTTTGCTCCATGAATTTGGTTATACATTATTTATGAGGAAATGGATTTAGCCATAGGAAAGTCCTAATTTTTCTCTTTCCAAAGATACCCTCCTTCAGGTATCTCACACTAACACATTAGAAGTTAGATAGGAGGTGAATATTTTATTAACTGTTATTTGGCTTATTTTTAGCCATAACCTCTGTATTTTTCATGCTACTCTAAGTTGACTAGTACTATTAGATAGCCCTGGTTGAGATTTCCTATTTAAAATCCCATTTTATGTGGTTCTGCATCTTCCTCTGGATGTTCAATGACAGGTGAAAATTACAGTTCAAGCTCAGTTATTGCTTTGAGCTGAAATGACTCTGTAACTACTTATCCTATGGTCATGTTAGTTATATTTTTGAAAAGGGGTGACTTTCCTTTTTCTTTTAATACCATATATGAGCTATGTTGGTGGTATTTTGCTTCACCATTGGTTTATGTTATTTTGGCTGTCATGGTTTTTCTCTGGCTTTCAGTTACCATAGGCTAACAGGCCCAATGCTGAGAATTGGGTTGAGGAATAATGCAATGTCAATCATGTGAATTTACTTGAAATTATCAGGAAAGGAGTATGCAATCATAAGTTGAGGGTGAAGCTCAAATCATACAAGTTCTACTGTTGTATATATGAGACTAAATTTGGGATAATTTGACAATCACAAGACTTCCCAAAGCTGATTGAGAGAACATTTATTGAAATCTCCATTCCAATTCTCAAAGTAAGGAATAATAAGGAAAAAACATGGAAAGTGATACTTTTTTGGTTATTTTCTATCAATATGAAAAAAATAACCTTCCATTCAAGTTAAATTCATTCAGCCTACATTTTTAAAACAAAAGTTTCAAATTTACCCTTTTTATGAACATATTTTGGCTTTTATCCAAAAATAGTTCTTGAAATAGAAATAATAAATAGTAGGGTGGAGTTTAACTATGCCATTTTTTGATTCAAACTATTAAATTATAAGTATGAAAACTACTATTTTTTGTTCCTCTGTAGCCATTCTCCCCACATTTTGCAAGATGGGTTAGAGAAGAAGTTGAGACTAGATTGAAATCAGTTTATATTTCATACACAAGCTGTATGCCTGGGGGATTTCACATAGACAGACTTAGTTACTGTAACCTCAGGGTGGATGCTCATATATTCTATTTAAACTACAACCAAGTATCTTACAAAGGGATATTCCATCCACTTAGTCATTGAATTTATTCTTAAAGATAATATTATGATTACTGAAACACAATATCCTACTATATAAATTATATTTAAGACAAGAAGCCTTAATTTTGGGGATTTAGGCACTTTTTTTGGTCTTCCTAATTTTTTTTATGTGCTTATCATACATTGGAAAGATAATAAATCTATAATTCTCCATCTATATGAGAATTTTAATATGGTTATGATAAATTTGACATGATTGTTGGATTAAATATACCAATATTTCTAGTGGATTAGTTTCTTTAAAATGTAAAAATATAATTTGTTTTTAATATGGCTTTTGATTTCACTATATCCTCAAAAAATTAAGCCTTATTGATCTTATGATCTAAAATATAAAAAAACTGTATCAGCTCTCTTACTAAGAATCAGTTTTGTCAGATGTAAAATAACTAAAGTATTTTATCAAAATGATTGTAAATATGTAATTTTCAATGAATATCTTAATTCAAAACTAATTATTTCTACTTTTAATGGGATTGGATAGACAAATTGTATTGTTTTGTAGGTGTTTACTTAGCTTTAGATGGTTTTTTTTAAATCTACAAAAAGCTTTTATGCCAAAGTTCTTCATATTTTCAATTATACCACTCTTGAACTGTATGTTTTTTTAGGAACTCAATTTATATAATTGAATGAATCAATAATCCACATACATTAGAAGCCAGATTAAGATAGAAATTGGCTTATAAACTGTACATTTTGTATATTCCCTCACTTTTCACATGGATAAAACTAGCATGAAATTGCTATCTTATCTTTAATAAAAATAATCTTTGTATTAAATTTATTTCAGTAATTATGAATTCAATTCTTATAATCTATATTAGTGAATTATTCGAAGAACCAATAATACCACTAAAAAATCTCAAAAATATCAGTATTTCATTAATTTTTAATAATGTGAATCACTTCATTTCTCTGTGTTTTCTTCAATTAAACCTCAGTAATTGCATATTCTCACAAGCCTTTATAGCAACATTGGAATATTTGATATAAGTTCTTCAATTTCATTGATATACTATTAATAATGGTAATATATCAACAAATCCTCACAATATTTCATTTTTTGAATTTCTCATGACTTAAAAGACCAATATTGGCCACCTCAAAGCTTACATATATTGAGCTAATTACATGCAGTATCTTGAGCTCAAAAAACATTAAGATATAGCAATATTTTGAAGATAAAACAAATACCAAATTCAACCTGAACACATCAATTTTGATAGAAATTACATCTTGGTATTTTGTATACAAGTGAGGTTAGGTTTTAAAGCCTACCCTTAAATTAAATTTGAATTCAAAATCCCCACCACCTCTCAGTTATCTTCCATATTGATACTATTCATTCAGATTCCAATACAAATACACCCAAACAGATCTCATCTTAAAAGGAATCTACGTTTTATTTCAAATCCTCTGGAAATTCTACAAATTTTGATTATTTCAGTTTAATAAGCTGGCTTAGATTAACAAGTTTTGGAGCCTGTTTTGGCAACTCTAAAAATACCTGAGTTGGACTCTCACAATTATCAAAACAGATCTGATCTTAATTGATGGAAAATGAATTCAGAAAGAGATCTGAAAATTGATTGAGACGTGCACAACACAATATGCAAGAAAAATTTAACAATTATCAGAGAAATAAATTTAAGCAAAGAACTTGAAATCTCCACTGGGAATGGAGCTAATTCTGATTAAAATAAAAACCATATTAATACCATGGCTCAAAAACTAGAATCCCTTTTCCCCTGCTATCAGAAAATGGATGATCCTTTTGGTAGCAAACCAAATACAACTCCGATGGAAATTTTTGATGTATATAATTTAAACATAGATGATTCAGCTGAGATTGGGAAAACTTTTATATTGATGAGCTATGTGGAATCCCCTCTATATATTCACCAAAGACTTATATTAATAAGTAAGCTTTTAGGTAAAAGAGGCACAGATTTCCCAATCAAATCCAAATGATAATGTAAAATAATAAATATATGCTTCTCGGTCAGTAGAAGAGGATCAAGATCAAAGAGCTGCTTTATGTAATTATCCTTTTTCATTATTTCTCACATTGGTCTGGAATTTTTGAGAGTACAGATAAAAAGAGGCAAGAAGAATACCCATTCAGCAATTTTTCAGATTGATACAGACTTCATTCTGGATATTACTGATGATGGTTTGAATAAATAAGGCAAAGTGGAGTGATCTTTGAATCCATTTCTTTTCACTAATTTTTCATGTACTATCATGTATGAATCACTTAATAATTTTAATTGAAACAGTGGTTCATTGAAAAAAAATGATAATCCTTCCAAGCCATAATATGCACCTGTGTTAAAGGAAGGGTGTTGGTAGAAACACATAAGACCTTATGTGTTTTTACCAATTTATGGCCAGAACACGTAATTGTATGGTAGAAACATGTAAGTGCCTTCTTTTTTTAAAAGAAAATTCTCAGGATCAATTTTGAGAATTTTTATAATTTTTTCTGACATGGGATGTGAAGGTCCACAAATTTTTTCAATTTTTTTTCCCAATTTCTCTATTTCAGCCAATGTGGCAAAATGGTTTATTTTTTTAAAAACATTCATTAGAAATGTTCCCACTTATGAATATCCAATTTTTTTCAAAAAAGGAAGGGAAAACCCTTGAGAATAAAAAACCAGAAACCCAAAATTTTGGGGTTTTTTTGCCAGGACAATTGTAGGCCCAAAAATTCCTTTTTTTATGGTTTTTTGTTCATGTTTGTAAGTAAATTCAAAATTCCATTTCTGAAATTAATTTAATTAAAAATTTACTTTATTCCATTAGTGGAAGTTAAAGATTTCATTGGTGGCATTAAAAGTGCCACAAATCACATCACAAATGACATATAGATACCATTTATGGCCATAAAATTGATATAAATAGCATTAAAACGATGCCTTAAATGACATTAAAAATGCCTTAAATGGCATTGTATGTCATTAACAATGCCATAAATGGCCTCAATAATGGCATGAATGGCCTTAAAAATGTCCTTTATGGAATTAAAAATTCCATTTTTGAGGCCATTCATGCCATTTTCATGGCCACTTGTGGCATTAAGAATTCCATTTATGGACTTGTCAATGCCATTTATGGAATTTTTGATTCCATTTATGGCATTTTTAAGGCTATTTATGGAATCGTTAATTCCATAAATGGGATTGCTACCTCCGTTAATGGCATTAGAAGTGCCATAAATGGCCTCAACAATGCAATGAATGGCATTAATGGCATCAGAAATTCCCTAAATAGCTATATTCCATTTTTTTTTAAAAAAACTTACATGTTTTTACCAATTTCTGGAAAAACACATAGGTTTTGAGTAAAAAAACATATAGGCTTACGTGTTTTTACCAACACCCTAAAGGAATTCTATGAGGGCTAGTAGAAATACTTTGGAACTATGGAAATAGAGATTTTCTTGGATCATTATTTTAAATAGCATGGAATGAAATTGAAATTGAAAGATTTCATTGGGAGAAAGTGAAGTAGAAAGAGGAGAAGGATATTTAAATTAAGAGGCTTGAGAAGGCTGAAATCCAAAAGAAGATAAAATTTTTATTTTAAGGGAAGAAAGAGAAGGGATCAAATTATGAGGAAAAGAAATTGAAACCACAGAGTAATTTTGAAGAGTGAACACTGAATATTCAATTAAGCTCTCAAAATTATCAAATAACCATGATCTTACCATTGCAAAAGTAACAATTAAATAAGTGAGAAAAAAAACTGAAGTCCATTATGAATTTGATTCATAAGAAGCTATGTGATTAAGAAAATATTTCTACAGGTCTTTCATTTTGAGAACGATCAAATGAAATATATATGAAATATTTATTTGGTTCTTTCTCAATTAATTGTTACTGGAACCCTCATAATATTTTCATAATACATAGTATTTTCTTAAATTTCAGGCTTTTTTGGAAATATAATTAGCTATGAGGGTTGATTGATATAGTATTTACAAGATTTCATAGCTATTAGTGTGAATAATATTTTGGAGACTATAATAATAAAACAAGTTAATATGAAAAACATTATCAGAATTTATATAATGGTATTTACAAAAGCTTTCTCATATTTTGGAATACTGCACAAAGGGTCCCAAGGGTCTATCTGTAAGGTGTGGATATGAAACTTTGATTAAAATCAAGTACTTTTCCTGTCCTCAAAATTAGTATAAGGTAAAATTCAATTAAAAATAGTATGAAATATTATTTTTAAGAGAAAACACGCCAATTTTATTGTTTATAACTTTATTAGTATAAAACAATAATATAAAAATTTATTGTTTTACCAACAATAAAGATTTATCCAAAAAATACTCTACAAGAGATATTTTAAGGCTACAAAAGAAATTTCTTCAAGAGCAATTTCAATTGGAATTAATTGAGCAAAGAACTGCAAGCAATTAATTAAAGAACAAAGTCTTTAAAAAGAATATTAAAGAGAAAACACGCCCAAAAGTGACCAGAGTGAATTTGGAAACAAAGTGACAAAGTTAACAGTGATGAAAGATGCTTTAATTCACTTTTGGGGTGGTTCAGGGGTAAAAATGATTATAAGAGTTACAAACAATGATTATAATGATTTTTTCACGTGGTTAAAAGGATTAAAATGATTTAAAAGTGGTGGTTGGAATCTTTGATTGATTGGTTTAACAGTTCTAAACTAATTAATAAAAGGAAAAGATTCTAACATGAAGAGAAAAGTGGGGCAAAGAAGACATTCTTTTATAGCCATCAATTCTCTTACTCCAAAAGTAAAATTTACTCTTGTCAGTCGTGAAAAACAGTCTGACAACGGAAAAGCCAATTATGGCATCATTGAACCCTGGTTTAGACCAAAAAGGGCTGGTTTAAGCCATTTTTAGCCAATTTTAGCCATTTTAGACCCTTAAATCAGCCATTACTATAGCAATACCAGGCCTAGAGCCTTCAAAACACGTCAGAATGTGTGTCAGAGGCGTAGAAACCAGTTAAAACTGTTTTTATTATGATTGTTTTATCTTAAGGGTAGTTTTACCTTCTTGGCAACAGCTAAAACTACCCCAGTTGGTATCAAAACCTCATCATCAATTGAGTCCACAGACCCTGTAACTCAATTCCAGGCCAAAAGTGATGAACTTTTGCGTGAATTTTGACATCCCACGCCTGTCAGCAAGGATTTTGGGGGTCTAGCTCCCCCTTAGAGCTGGAGTTCCTTTTCCCCCCCAAATTTAATCTTTCCAATTTATTTTTTCCTTTAATTCCTCATCATGTATTATACTTATAATTTACACATGTAATTCAATTCAATTGTACAGTACAATACAGTAATAATTGACACCTCATATGTAAATCAAAGTTCACTTATGTAATACACGCGCACATTTTGACATTTCAATTGAATTCAATTGAAAATACTTTAATTCCTCATAACTTCTAAACTAAACACAACACCTCAATTTTAACACAAAAATTGATGGTTAGCACCACATGTGGTGTGAATTAAATTAAGGTTTTGAGGATTTTCAACTTTTGTATTGAAAATACTAAAAACTTAATTTAAGCTTATTTAGAGTTGAGTTACAAAAATTTCACTCAGAGGTGACCCCACCTGATTTTTTATGAGGAATCCAATGGTGAAATAAAATTTATATGTTTATTTATTGGATAAAAAGTTATAATAAATTTTATTTAACTTTTTTCCAAATTTATTTATTTTTTCACAATTTTGTTAAAATTTCATTTTTACTTAAATTTTTCAAGTATAAATGTAATTTTATATTTACAAAATTTAAAGTAATTTTATTTTTAAATTATAATTAATTTTTTATTTTTAATATAATTTTATATTTATATTTTTTATTTTTATTTTAATAATATAAATAAATTTATTTTATTTATATTAATATGTTATTTTTTATATTTGTGGTCTTTTGGGTATATGAAATTACCTCTAAGGCTCACATTCCCTCCCCCTAAAAAAGAATATTACTTTGTAATATTGGTGTTTCTAGTGTGTCTGAATCTCCTCAGGAGTTTGGTGGCTTCTGGTATATCTTTCTCTTCTAACCATTCATCTTCACAAGTTGGGTCACTGTACCTAACAAGGTATTCCCTTACTTTCTTGGTTCTTAATTTCCTTTCTTTAAGAACTTTGGTTATTTTCTTAGTACCAGATGTCTCAATAGGAGGTATAACTTGGGGAATCTTATTCCTCAAGGGAAATTTCTCAGCATCACTAGATTTGTATGGCTTTATCAAGCTTACTGGAAATGTAGGGTGCTTATTGCTAAGTTCTTCAGATAACTCTACTTCAACAGCATTTTCTCCATGGAGGGCCTTAATCACAAAAGGTCCTGCAAAGGAGTCTTTTAACTTTTTACATCCTTTGATGTTATTAAAGTTAGTGGTGGATACAAGAACTAGGTCCCCCACTTTGAAATCTGGAGTTGCATGAGATTTATCCCATTTGTCTTTAGCATATGCAAAAGAGTCCTCCATGCATCTCACTGCATGCTTTCTAGCTTTGTCTAGCATTCCTTTGAAGCTAGCAGCTGTGGGATGTATTTCAATTAAGTCTTTCCTCAAGGAATCTTGGGGTAACTTGGGGTTCCATCCTTTTTCTAGAATAGCAGGAGTCTGATTGGTACTGGAATGGATTGATGTTTTATATGCTAATTCCAGTGCTGGTAACAGAGTACACCAATCATGGGTAAATCCATCACAATCTTTGAATTCAAGGCCATATGCACAAAATCTTCTCACCATGTCCTCTAAGGTTTGGATCATTCTTTCAGCCAGACCATCAGTTTGTGGGTGGTAGGCTGTAGAGAAAGACAGTTTTGTGCCAAATAATTGGTGAAGATTTGTCCATAGAGCTGAAGTGAATTTGGGATCTCTATCACTGATGATATTTGTAAATATCCCAGTCCATGACACTACTCTATTCCATATCAGAAGAGCTGTATCCATGGCTGTATCATCTTTGTGACATGGTAAAAAGATTGGAGTTTTACTGAATCTGTCCACAATTACTAGGCAAGCATTATAGCTCCTGTCACCTCCTGGTGGTAGGCCAGTTACCCAATCCATATGGACAATTTCCCAAGGTCTGTTTGGTTCTTGGATTTTCATCATATTTCCAAGTCTTTTGCCAGTGGATTTATTTGCCTTTTGGCATCTGTCACAGGTTTTGCAATATTCTGCAACATCTTTTTGCCACATTGGCCACCATATGCAGGTCTTTACTTTCTCTCTTGTTCTGTCCTCAGAAAGATGTCCTGAAAAGGGACTATCATGGCATTCTTTCAGTACAAGATTGATTAATGACCTGTCTACAACTGTCATGACACATGTGTGCTTGGTTCTGTGGTAAATTATACCATCCAGTAGGTGAAATCTCCCTTCATTATAAGATTTTCTCCATACTTCATCCAAGGCATGTATTAGAGAGTTGTCTTTACAGTCTTTGTTAAGTAATTGGCATAAGATGCTACAATTCTTATCTTGAGTGTAACTATTTCTGACTTCTTCAAAGAAGGTGGTGTTCAAGTCTGTAACACTTATTCCTTCTATTGGAATTTGTGGTGAAGCTTCTTCTGGAACATAAGCAGGATTATCAATGTTATTTGGTAATGGCCATCTGCTTAGTCCATCTGCATTCTTATGAATATTCCCATCCTTATGAACAATAGTCATATTGCCTCTGTATTCTTGTATGGCTATTTGCCATCTGAGCATGTGTCTGTTAGGTGTTTTCATGTTCAAAAGTGATTTCACAGCTGTACAATCTGTTATTACTTCAAAAACACATCCCTCTAAGAAATAGTTCAATTTCTCTAAGGCCCAGACAAGGCATAGACATTCCATTTGACTTGCTCCATATCTGGCTTCAGTTGGTTTGATTTGCCTGGATATGAAACATATTGGTCCTTCTACAGGTTTGTCATTTATGATCTGAACTTGGTGAAGTGCAGCACCTAGTCCATCCCCTGATGCATCAATATACAGTTTGAAAGGCAATTTAAAGTCTGGCATCAGTAAGAGTGGAGCAGTGGTCAATGCTTCTCTTAGAGACTCAAAAGCTTTGACTCTGTCAACAGTCATCTCAAATACTGTGTCTTTGTCACACAACTTATAAAGTGGTCTTGCTATGGATGCAAAGTCTTTAATGTGTTGCCTGTAATATCCTGCAAAACCTAAGAATGACTGAATTTCCTTCTTATTCTGAGGCATGGGTTTTAACAATACTGCTGCAACTTTGTTTTTATCAATTCCAAGGGACAAACCAGATACAACATGTCCTAGTGCCTTAAGTTCTTTAAATCCAAAATGACATTTCTTCAAGGAGATTTTCATGTTTACTGATTGGATTTTTGTCAAAACTCTTGATAATCTGTACATGTGCTCCTCCCAAGTCTTTGAACAGATAATAATGTCATCAATGTAAATGATTAACCATCCCTCTGAGAGTTCTTCAGGGAAGATTTCATTCATCATTCTTTGGAAGTGTGAAGGTGCATTTTTGATACCAAAGGGCATCCTTAAGTATTCATACACTCCACAATGAACAATAATTCTCAAGTATTTTCTTGCTCTTGGTGTTACTACATTTTGATGGAATCCTTTAAGGGCATCCATAGTGGTTATATACACTGCTTGAGATATTTGAGTAAGGGCAATTTGGATTTTTGGTATTGGGTATCTGTCTGGAACAGTGTAAGTGTTCAGAGCTCTAAAGTCCCCAACCATTCTGGATTTTCCATTATGCCACGCCACTATGACTGGTGTAGTTATTTCTACTTCCTCATTGTGGCCTACTTTTCTTATTACACCAAGGTCTAGAAGTTCTTTGATATGAATTTCTAGAGCTTCTCTTGATTTTGGACTTGCTGGATAAGCAGGTCTTCTTAAGAGTGGTGGATAAGGTCTCTCAATGTTAAGAATGATGTCAACTTCATGACCAATAATTGCTCCCAGGGGTTCTTTGTCTGTAGCAAATGCTCCTCTGTGGTCATACAAAAGGGAAGAAAGTTCATTTTCTTGCTTATCAGTCAGATGAAGGCTTATTTCAGCCTCATTTAACTGTTCAGACTTGAATTTCTCTAACTCTAAGTTGACTGGTGATACTTTGTTTACTGTAATTTGTCTTTTAAAGGGTAAAAAGGCAAATTTCTGGCGCTTATTGTCTCCAATTGTAAAGTATCTGTCTTTGTTATTATGTAAATCTATCCCATACATGATTAAATAGTCATTTCCCAATATAAAATGGGTACTAGAGCAATTTTCCATAACAACAAATTCAACTGTGATCCTTAAATTCCCATTTATGTGTGGGAATATGACATTGGTCTCAAAGATTCCTAATGCTTTCATTGGGTTACTTGCACTGTTGAATTTTATACCATCAATTGGTAACAATTGGTCTTCAAAATTTGGTACACAAGTCTTAAGAAAAGATTTTCCAACACAAGAGCAGAAGGCTCCTGGGTCAAGCAAAAGTTTGGTGGGTTTGTTGTCAATCACCACTTCTGTTATACAGGAGTTACCAGCTGTATAACCTTTTCCTCTGTTTGGTTTTGTCTTCATAAGTTGTGCATCTTGAACTTTTGATAAATCAACTTGACCATTGCTCAATTGTGGTAAGTGGGAATAAGATTCCATGATGTCAAAAGTGGCATTGATATTTTCTATATCTTTTGAAGATTCAGAGAATATGGATGACTTATCATCTGAATTGTCTTCAATTATGTCTTCTTTTTCAACATCTGGTTCTTTTTCAATGTCAATTTCATTGATTTCCCCCCTTTTTGGACATGTATTGGCTAAATGGGTGGTGCTTTGGCAAATATGGCATTTTCTGACTGTATCTGCAGATTTATATTTAATATTACTAGAATTTTCTTTGGGGTTTCTGTCCACAGAATCTTTCCAAGGTGTATTAAACCTTGTTTTAAGATTCACCCTACTAGAACCAATTTTGGTTCTGGTGGTTACTTCTTCTAGTATATTGATAATATCCTCTGCTGAAGATTGTTCAGTAGTCCTGCTTTTGACAGCATGCTCTAAGTCACCTCCACATTGTCTCAGAATTTTTCTATGGATCATAAATTCTGACATGTCAGGATATAATGCTGTTAATCTGTCCTTTTGTTGGCAAAACCATGGTAAAGCTTTGTCTTTATCAGCATTAAATTTGGCAGATTCAAAGGCTGTTTCAACTTTAAACCTCCAAGCATCATTTGCCCATTTGTTGATGATTTGGGTTTTCCACCAAGTCCAACTCTGGTGTCCATGTGCTTGTCTTATTTTGATGTACCATCTGTGAGCTGATCTGGTAAACAAGGTGTTAAACCTGGCTGTTACCAATCTGTCTGGTAATTCAAAATCCTCTTTGATCATGTCAATACCTCTAATGAATTCCATATGGTCATACTCTCCTTCACCACTGAAGTGAGGCCATTCTTTAAGTTTTGGAACTTCTTTCAAGAGTGCTTGGCCCATTGATGGTTCCAAGCTATGAAAAGAAGTGGATAATTCATTTTTTAATTGTGAATTATCAGGATCCAATACTTGTGGATTTGAAATTCTTGTGCCCTCATTTTGATTTAGAGGTGTAGACATTCTTGGTAAGGTATTCAGTAATTGTTCAATGTCATTCATTTTACTGTTGCTACACCTTTGGGAGTTTCTGTATTCATGTTGGAAGCTTTGTATTAAATTTATTACTTCAATTTTATACATGTCTTCTTTATGTGTAAGTTCTTGCCATAACTCTGTCTGTCTTGTATTATCAGCAGTGACTTGATTCAATTTCATTGATAATTTTGATACTTCTTCTTGTGAAGCATCAAAACACTTTTTCAAGGCAATGGTATATGTCTTTACTTCAGTAAATGAATTTGAAATGTCATCAAGGACTTTCTTGTTATCTGTCTTGATAATATTTATGGCTTGTTTAATTCTTGTTTCAATTATGTCATCAATATTGAATTTAGAATATTTATCTGTTAATTCTTTAATAATGGCAGATTGTTCATTTATTTTATTGTTAGAAGAATTATCATTATTGGAATTTTTAATTGTTCTCAAAACTTTTTCAAAACACATAAGTGTTTCATTAATTTGGCACAGACTCAGGTTGTTTGTTTTAATGTTGTTACAAATGGTGTCATTTTTATCAGAAAGATGTTTTTTCACGTCATTTATAGCATTATACAACTCTGGGATGGAATCAAATATGTCAGAAATCATTTCTGGAACCTTAATCTGGCTTCCTCCTTCTTCTGTAATTCCATCATGGTTCTGGCCATCTGAAATACATTTTCCATGGCATCCTGCTGAATCTTTGGGATTCTGTAGCCCTGGCTGTAAGGTTTTGGGGCTGGTGCCTTCCCTTTGCCCTTGTTTGGAGTTTGTGGCTGCTTTTTCACGTTGGAATTGCTGCTGCTGGCCACTGGGGCTGTTTTTGGCACTGGTTTGGCTGGTGGAGGGTTGTTTTTCCTCCATTCTAGTGTCAAAAGCATCATGTTTTTCTTCTCCATCAATGGATGCCATCCATTGAGCAATTTGCAAGTGTTGGGATGGCCCAAGAATTTTCTTACTGTCAGGTAAGAATTCATGCAATTCTTCCACAGGTCTGCAAGGATCTGGTACTCCTTGAATTGGAGTGCATTGTTGTATGCACTGTGGCTGGCTTTGTATATGTCCACAGAGGCTTGTTGTGGCGGTGTCAGCTCTTTTTGAAGGTAAAATGGTATTATCAGCTTCAGAATGACCCATTTTAGTTGTTTGGAAGTCATCAACTGACCCTTTTCCTTCTGTACCTGGTTGGCCTCTGCCATAATCACGTCTATTACCTTTTTGGGAGCTGCTTGAGGGGTTGTAGCTGGCTCCTGACCTGGTTGAAGGCATAATTATGGTTAAAAAAAGGCTTAAAATAGTATTTTTACGTCAAAAACTTACTATTGGCCAAATTTTTGGCTTTCTGAAGTGTATTACTTATATCCAAGTTAATTAATTCAGAAGATATTGGTTCAGGTTGATTATTTTGAGTCACAATAACAGTACTATTATGATCAGAATTAACAGTACTGGCAGGGATAATGCTGGTTACTGTTGAGGCTGTTTCAATGTTTTCTTGTCTTACCACGTTGTCAGACACTAAAATTAATGAAAAAGCCAATTAATTAAGTAAAAAAAGGTTATTTCAAAAAAGAAATAAAAATATAAGCCTCACTTATAATATGAAAAAAATTATTTTTTAAGGATTTTTTTTGGATTATAAGTATTTTTTATATGTTTTTAAATTTTTCAATATAAGAAAAAAGATTTAAAAAGAGTAAAAAAAATATGTCACAGGTAAAATATCACGGCTGGGCCCCCAAATGTAAGGTGTGGATATGAAACTTTGATTAAAATCAAGTACTTTTCCTGTCCTCAAAATTTGTATAAGGTAAAATTCAATTAAAAATAGTATGAAATATTATTTTTAAGAGAAAACACGCCAATTTTATTGTTTATAACTTTATTAGTATAAAACAATAATATAAAAATTTATTGTTTTACCAACAATAAAGATTTATCCAAAAAATACTCTACAAGAGATATTTTAAGGCTACAAAAGAAATTTCTTCAAGAGCAATTTCAATTGGAATTAATTGAGCAAAGAACTGCAAGCAATTAATTAAAGAACAAAGTCTTTAAAAAGAATATTAAAGAGAAAACACGCCCAAAAGTGACCAGAGTGAATTTGGAAACAAAGTGACAAAGTTAACAGTGATGAAAGATGCTTTAATTCACTTTTGGGGTGGTTCAGGGGTAAAAATGATTATAAGAGTTACAAACAATGATTATAATGATTTTTTCACGTGGTTAAAAGGATTAAAATGATTTAAAAGTGGTGGTTGGAATCTTTGATTGATTGGTTTAACAGTTCTAAACTAATTAATAAAAGGAAAAGATTCTAACATGAAGAGAAAAGTGGGGCAAAGAAGACATTCTTTTATAGCCATCAATTCTCTTACTCCAAAAGTAAAATTTACTCTTGTCAGTCGTGAAAAACAGTCTGACAACGGAAAAGCCAATTATGGCATCATTGAACCCTGGTTTAGACCAAAAAGGGCTGGTTTAAGCCATTTTTAGCCAATTTTAGCCATTTTAGACCCTTAAATCAGCCATTACTATAGCAATACCAGGCCTAGAGCCTTCAAAACACGTCAGAATGTGTGTCAGAGGCGTAGAAACCAGTTAAAACTGTTTTTATTATGATTGTTTTATCTTAAGGGTAGTTTTACCTTCTTGGCAACAGCTAAAACTACCCCAGTTGGTATCAAAACCTCATCATCAATTGAGTCCACAGACCCTGTAACTCAATTCCAGGCCAAAAGTGATGAACTTTTGCGTGAATTTTGACATCCCACGCCTGTCAGCAAGGATTTTGGGGGTCTAGCTCCCCCTTAGAGCTGGAGTTCCTTTTCCCCCCCAAATTTAATCTTTCCAATTTATTTTTTCCTTTAATTCCTCATCATGTATTATACTTATAATTTACACATGTAATTCAATTCAATTGTACAGTACAATACAGTAATAATTGACACCTCATATGTAAATCAAAGTTCACTTATGTAATACACGCGCACATTTTGACATTTCAATTGAATTCAATTGAAAATACTTTAATTCCTCATAACTTCTAAACTAAACACAACACCTCAATTTTAACACAAAAATTGATGGTTAGCACCACATGTGGTGTGAATTAAATTAAGGTTTTGAGGATTTTCAACTTTTGTATTGAAAATACTAAAAACTTAATTTAAGCTTATTTAGAGTTGAGTTACAAAAATTTCACTCAGAGGTGACCCCACCTGATTTTTTATGAGGAATCCAATGGTGAAATAAAATTTATATGTTTATTTATTGGATAAAAAGTTATAATAAATTTTATTTAACTTTTTTCCAAATTTATTTATTTTTTCACAATTTTGTTAAAATTTCATTTTTACTTAAATTTTTCAAGTATAAATGTAATTTTATATTTACAAAATTTAAAGTAATTTTATTTTTAAATTATAATTAATTTTTTATTTTTAATATAATTTTATATTTATATTTTTTATTTTTATTTTAATAATATAAATAAATTTATTTTATTTATATTAATATGTTATTTTTTATATTTGTGGTCTTTTGGGTATATGAAATTACCTCTAAGGCTCACACTATCAGTACTGGTATCAATAGAATTTTCAGTATAATTAGTAAGATCCTTTTCCCTCCAAATGATTGGACATATCCCATTAGTTTGAGAAAAATTGACCACAAAGTTATTTTCAGGAAAGATAACTGACCCATTTGTTAATTTATTGGTTTTATTTGTATTTAGTTATGAATCTATTTTATTTACTTGCACCCATCATACAGCTGCTAGAGCTGAAGAATTCAGGTCATTATTCAATTTATTGGAAAATTTGTTTTTGGTGAATGTGAAAAAAGATTCAAAGTCTTGAGGAGATTAATCATCTTGGATAATATTTGAAAAAGATTATATTCAATCCTTTCATATATATTTTTTATTCCTCATTGAATATTCCAAATGATTTATGTTGAAATTGATTTGAAAGGTGAATTTCTATCCTGGCCAGCTTTGAGGGCCAATAATTCCAATCTTTAATATTTTTTCATATGGATTGTTGATCCATAGAATTTGATTCCTTCATTTTTTTTGAATTGGTTTCTGCCATCCAAGAGGCCACATTTCTCCTGACAGTATATTCTTATTGATTGGTACTTTCTGTAAGTATTTTTTCTCTTGAAATAAGGTCTATCAAAGGCAACTCCATTTTATTTTATCTTCTGGAGTCATTTGAGAAGATGGTGCAAAATCTATTATGGAACTTAATATTCTATTTAGGGAGAATACAAGGGTGTACTTAGAAGAAATAGTATTGAATTTATTGTAATTCTTTAAAAATACAAACTATCTTGGAGTTCCAATTTTTGTATATTTTTTAATTAATAGGTTGTGTTTTCAAAAATATCTTCATTCAACTCCCATAAAGCAAACAGAAGAGAATTCAGAAGTATTATCACTATTTCCATCTGAATTATAGGTGGATTTTGAGGTTAATGGTATGAAATTTTCATTCTCATACAATAACAGTATTTTAAATAATATATTAGCTTCATATAATGAAATGAAATTGAAATAAAATATTGTAAATATTTCATTCTATGGTGAGAAAAACCTTTAAGCTGCACCTATTTAGTATATGATAAAGTCACAGATCTCATGGGGCCACTAATAGGTATAGAATATTCCTAATCTTATTACATGAGAATCTAATAATTACTTTACATTCCTCGAGTCTTTCTTGTTTTCTACCAATAGCCGCAGCAACCTCCTTTTTGTGTTTCCTCCTTGGATGAAAGTTTAAATTAAAACTCTTTTCAAAAAGCAAAAAAAAGAAATAAACAAAACTAAAGCAAAACAAATCATTCAATTTTACCCATGTATAATATAAAGGTAAGACCAAAAAATAAGAAAATATTACTTATTAATATTTATTATAAAAAATGAATCAAAAAATACTTTCTTCTTAGAAACAAAATAAAAATTAAAAAAAGCAATGTTTAGCAAAGGTTTTTCCTAGAGGTGCTGAGAGTTGGGGAAAAAAAGGGAAGCCTACTTTCACTCTTCTTTGTTTTTTCCATAAACAAGAGGAATACCAAAAAAATGTAATAGAAATGAATTCTAGAGGTACTGAGAGTGACAGCAAGGCAATAAAACATAAAGAAACTTACATTTTCACTAATTTTTCTTTATAAAGAAGAATAACTTAAAAAATGATTTTGTGAAATCCTTAGAGTAAGAGAAAGCAAAAAGAAAACAAAACAAAAATTTATATTTTCTGTTTTTTTGAAATGAAAAGGAATAAATCAATAAAAAAGGACCAGTTGAGGTCCTTAGAGTGAGACCAAGCAAAATGAAACCAAAATAGAACCTAACTTATTTTGAAAAAGAAAAAGAAGAACCTGAATAAAAAACTTATTAAAAATTCTTTCTTGGGGTTCTGGGAGTTAGGGTGAGCAAAAAATCAAGAAAATGCTTTGTTGGTTTTTTTTGATAAATAAAGAAATAACTTAAAAAAGATTGATAAAAGGGAGGTCTACAGGTCCTGAGAGGGACAAGGAGCAGAAAAATTAAAAAAATTACTTTTCATCAAATAAATAAAAAGAAGAACTTGAGGGCCTGAGAGTAAGAGAAAGCAAAAACCTGTTTCTGTTTATTTTTTGTTTTCAGAGAAAGGAAATGCAGAACTTAGAAAGAATGAGATCTAGAGTTGTTTCGACTTAGGGCAAGCAAAAAAACTCACTTCTTTGGTGTTTTTTAAAAAAAGAATCACCTCAAAAACAGGTTAATGGTAAGGCATTCTAGAGGTCCTGAGAGTGAGAGAAAGCAGAAAAAAAAACACAAAACTACATGCTCATAAACAATAAAAGGAAGAAATTACAAACAAAATTTAATGAATATTATTTCTTGATTTCCTTAGAGTTACATCAAGAAAACACAAAATAAAGAAATTTACTTTTATTGAATTGTTTTTGAGAGAATAAAAAAGTAAATTGAAAGTGGAATATTGATAAAAATAAATTCTGGAAGTTCTCATAGAGAGATTAAGAAAAAATAGACTTTTCTTGGTGTTTCATGGAAAAAATCATAAAAGTAACTAGAAATAGAATTTAGTAAAAATTTTCCCTAGAGGTTATTACAGTTGAACTGATGTTTTGATTATTTTAAACAAAATAGACATCAAATTTGAAAATCAATTCAAGAGACAAAATTCAAAATTAAACTGAAGAATAATAAAAACAAAAACTCATTCAGAATGCCTTCTACATGGAAGGAGTGTAAAAACCCCCAGAAAATACCTCTTTTTTGTGTGTTTTTTTAAGATTGAAATAATTAAGCATATCTGAAATATGCATCAGTTCATCCATAATACATAAGACTTATTTTTATATTAATCTAATGTGAATGGTTTAATTTTTCCCCAAAGATTTGGTGCTACCTCAAAAAATGGTCCTTCATTTTTTATTTCCAGTACGGTTTTTCTTCATCATCATACAGCATGAGCCATTTGCCAGCAATTTGTGTCAAAAAATTATGTAGAATTGCATATGTCACAACCCAATTCACCAATTTTTGAATATATTCAGGTAATTTCATTTGGGATGACATTTTATGTAACCTAGACCACCATGATTTGAGCATGGCAATGTAATTCTCAATAAGAACACTTGATAAAGCAAGAAAATATTTAGACTTTGTGGTATTCCATACCTTATTGGCCCAGTTTCAAGTGAAATTTTATTAATAAGGCTATAACTTGAAGAAATAACAAAGAAAAATCAATAATTAATCAATTATAATAGAGGGATTCAGCAATAAAATGGATTTGAATTTATCTATATGTATAATCCCATAAGCAAATCCTGGAAGAATGGTCCATTTGATTACAAGAATAACCATAAAATAAGGAAAAGGAAAAGGAAATATAGCAAGAATGTTAAATTTAAAAGTGAGAGGGGTAGTGAAACACTCAAGTTACCCTAGGTCTGCTCAAACTTTGGATTACTCAGCAATGCAGTTATTAAACTGAGGCCACTTCAATAAGGAATAAATTTAAACTGTATTAAACAACGGTCACAGGACAGAAAGAAAAAAAAATCAATCAATTTATGCAAGGAAAATCCATCAAAACCTTAAATTACACAGCATATCTGTTGAAATACAAGCACAGCCACCTGATAAGCCAGTAAATATAAATTGAAAACATAATTTAAGTTAATCGAAGGAAGATTAAATATTGTCCAGTACAAATAGAATCCCCACAATACACAGCATTCTCCACCTACAGTTCAAACATTGCAGACCTATGGTGCAATAACTGTACAAAATCATCTCATACCACCAAAAAATGGTGCAATAAACCAAACAAATGGTGCAATAACTTCAATAAATGGCACCATAAAAAATTCCTCAGCAAAGAAATTTTAGCCATATTACATAAACATGCATAAAAACTTTGAAATCAACTGAAGATATGGTGTGATACCCCCAAGAGATGACACCATCTCAAAATTCCTCACCAGCCAAAACTTCTCAGATTATATAATCATACATATTAATGGTGCAACCAACCAAAAAAATGATATATCACCACTATTAAGAATTATCCCAGCCAAAGGAAGTGGAAAAATTCTAAGTCCCTTGTTTTTGAGTGCCTCTATGGAGGGCCCAAAGAATATAAATGGAGGGCCTCTCTCCCTCATTTCTTCCTCTTCTCCCCATGAAACTAATTATATACCAAGAAGGGGAATAATTATTCATCCCTCACTAGTAGGTCAATCTAGTATTATTCTTTAAGTGGGAGTTATATACCAAGAAGGAGAATAATTCATCAATGCCTTACTATTAGGATAATGTATTTATTTTATTAAAACTATTATAGACTTATAAGCTTAATTCATAGTTATTTCTAGCTAATAGTAGTTAAAGGAAGGTCTACTTTATATTACTAATTCATCCTATGCTTAAATTATTAGTCTTATAATTATAATACTATCAATAAGACTCATAATATTGAGTTTATACCCATAAATGGTACAGTATAAAGGAAAATATTCTTAGTATATCTCCATATTAAAAAAACAACTTTACAAATAAATATTATCATATAAGGAACTTACCCTTATATTATGTTATATGATTCATATATTTAACAAACATCCACTCTATATTGAACAATATCTTACCAATAAATTTTTAAAGGTATTCTTGTTATATTATATTAACAATTACCCTCTCAAAAATTTAAGTATTATGACAGATATAATATCAAATTGAACTTACCCCTTAAGATATATATTAGTACTATTATATTAAATCAGTCTCTTATACTATCAAGGTCTAACCTTTGAAATCATCTTATATTATTGTTTTAAAATTATATTCTATACTCTTTTAGCTTATAAACTACTTACCTGATTATTGAATAGGTCTGATAGAGACTTCTAAAAAGTCTTCACTAGTTGTAAAGCCACAATCTTAAATATTGATTTGTGAGATCTATAGGGAGATTTTTTAGTATATTCAGAGGGGCAGCTAAAACACCAATAGAACCCTTGGTTACAGGATTATTTCAGAAATTCAAAACTGTTTACCTGTGATTTCCCCCTCAATGACTGCCTTATCCAATCCCACACTAAAAAGAGCTCCACATCTGGTGTCCCAACAGTGGCATTTCAATTCCAACATCAAATAATCAGTCAAAAATCAAGAAAGAAGATAATCAAATCAACCTACCTCAAATAATCTTACTATTTATAAAGAATTAACCATCAACACACCCATACAATCTGGAAACTGGAAACAAATCCCATTCCAAATCATCATCACCATCACAATCCTCAAATAAATCATACCATTTTTATCATCCAGTAAAAGAAGGAACACCAGAAAATCAAACACCCAAGGATATTTATTTACTCATTGCAACACCAAGAAAATAACAGAAGGAAAAGGAAGAATTAAGGAGATTCTTCTAAAAGTTAATTCAAGAAGCAAGGAAAAAAGAGAAGTACAAAGGAATTCAAAGGAACAGTTTATCAAGTAGAAATGAATCAACAATCAACATCTGACTTACCACCATTACCTGAAGATACATTAGAAGGAAAGTATGCAGAAGAAAGTGAAGAAGAGGATCAAAAAGTACAGATCCAAAGTCTTATGAAGCAAATTCAAGATTTATTATTAACACAAAGTCAAAAGAAAGGAAAAATAAGAGAAAAATCATCTTATACACCTGGAGCTAGTCCAAGTGAACCCATATTACCAAAGCATGTTAGGACTTGAGATTCACCAATATCACCTACACCTGGCCCTAGAGCAACACCCACACCCAAAACAGAACAAAGATCACAGAGTATCCCAAAGAGAGTATTTTTATCCACACCAAACCATCCAAGTCCATTACAAAAGGAGATTCCTAAGGTAACCCCTCCTATTGTTAGGATAAGGGTTAAAGATTATAATCTTGTTTTTGATGGTAATGAAGTAGAAAAATTTATCGTGAGTGGAAGCAGCAGCTGAAATTGAAGGAGCTAGTGGAGAAGATATAGCAAGACAAGTTTTTTTATGTCAGCATCTGAAGAAGTTAAGGAGAAAATTGAAGCAATGCAAGGTTATGAAGAGAAGAACTGGAAAAAACTAAAAGAAGAATGTACTAAAGAATGGGGAAGAGTAGAGACAGATAGAAGAGATAGACAAGAATCTTTGGAGAAGCTTTTCAATAATACAAAAAGAGCAGCAGGAATTAGAAACTTAGCTGAATACAAGAGATTTATTGGAGAATATGAAAAGATCAACAATTATCTGTATAAATATGGATATGTTTGAAGAGAATTTGAGCATAATGAAGAGCTCTATGCAAGTCTTTCACTAGAAATTAGGACTTCCATAATTAAGGAGATGAGAAGAGATAAGGTCATGATCCAAGCAAGGGATGGTGCATATATTGTACCAGAAATGAATGTATTAAAGAGCTATATAGAGCAAGAGCTAGAAAATGTGATCATATCAAGGGAAAGAGTTGAAGATACCAGTTTCCATTATGAATCCAATTATCCACATATAGATAAGAAAAAAGCAAAGAAAGTTAAATTTTGAGATGAAGCAATGAAAAATTCTTTGAATCAATTGAAGGATCTTAATAAGAAAATTAAAAAGAAACAAAGACCCAGAATCCAGGATCAAGAAGAAAAAAAGGCAATGAAGAAATTCATTCAGAAAATTAAGGAATTAACAGAAGCAGTACTAGCTCAAAGGAAAACAGGCCAAGTATTCAAGCAGGAAAATCAAAAAAGGTACCCAAAAGATAGCTTATCACCCTTTTCACAAAGGCATATTCCCTATTTAGCAGCCCAAAATGCACTGAAGCCATATCTCAAATGCTATTATTGTTTGGAGCAAGGTGTAAGATGTGTCTATGAAACTGTTGATAATATTACTATTAATCAGCATTACTATTAATGTTATTATGAAATATAATAATAAAAATTATTTTAACCACAATTAAATAATTAAAGCTTTTTTTTTACGTGTTATACACTACTAGTGATTATAACAGTAAGAAGTAATTGTCTACATGAATCAATTACAAGAAGAATTTAATAATAAAAACTTCTTTATTAAAATAATACAATTATTTTAATATATAATTATCTTTTACAAGGATAATTATAAAGATAACTC
Organism: Austropuccinia psidii; assembly: GCA_023105745.1. Taxonomy (NCBI): domain Eukaryota; kingdom Fungi; phylum Basidiomycota; class Pucciniomycetes; order Pucciniales; family Sphaerophragmiaceae; genus Austropuccinia; species Austropuccinia psidii. The sequence continues at coordinate 21,678,512 of JALGQZ010000009.1, read as the reverse complement.
TTGAATAAAACTATTACTAGAAAAAGATTTTAAGAATTAAGATAAATCACTCACTATTAATCCAATGAACCTTTTAGAAGATAATAGTAGAGAGATTTGATGCAGAATTGTGGATTTAATGGATCAAAAAATGATTTTATAACAATATTATAACAATATATAGTCTATTTCTATGATTTCACGTCCTTCTGATTGATTCTGAAATATTTAAAATACTTGAGAAAAGATTTAACTAATACTTACTTGCTGGTACTAAAGGTATAATTGAATAATGTGATGATCTGCAAAAAACAGCAAGAGGGGCCTCTTTTAAGTCAAAGACAGCTCACAGAGATTTGCCATTGAGAAAAATGAGAAACCAGTGAGTGAGAAAACAATAAACCTTTTTGGGTTATCGATTGCATCATTTGTTGTCATGTAAGATTATCATAATTACTTAATTGGTGCTTTTACATGACTACCAACCCATTTATGGTTAAGAATAAAAGGAGTAACAACTGTAAATATTCTTTTATTCCAAAAGAATAATTGATTACTCAAAGTTATCAAATTTATTGGAAATTTCATCACAGAGTGTATTTTCTGTGAATTTTTAAAGATTCAGTATTTCATGTGGAATCATCAAAAATGGACTGTATGTAAAACTTTCAATTTGACTTATAAAAGTATAATTCTTCTTTGTTTTTATATGAATTATACAGTTCGCAATTGTTCCTGAAACTTTCAGAAAGATTGATCAAGAATTGTATTTTTAATGAATTTTTGAAGTTTTTACCTCATTTCTACATAGAATTGCAAATAGCAGTATATGGCTGGTTGCTATGATGTAAATCAATTTATACTAGTCCAAAAAAGTGTTTTATTTAATCTTTTGGGGTTTATTCATGGAAATTCATTAAAAATAGACATGGTTACAAGAGTCTAAGTTCCTCTTTACCTCCTTGGAACAACAAAATAGCAGCTTATTTGCTATTTTCTTATGATATAAATACATTTTGAGTTGGTAACCAAGTTCCCAAAAGGTTTTAGTTTACTAATTGGGCCAAGTTCAGCCATGGAACCAAGCTTTAGAGATGTGCACGCCTCAGAGGCCTCAGAAGCTGGGTACCCTGGCTCTCTTTGATGTCTTTTGTCCCCCTTGACTATTTTTTACGTCAAAAGAGAAATTCAAGCTCCAAGTGAGATATCCACAGTGGGTGTACCAAACGTGCATATAGGAATACCATAATATTAAGTTCCCACAACATGCATAACACTATTCTTAGTGTATATGTAACATAGGATTTCTCACATTCCCATTATTTTGGCATGAAATTGAGAAAAACAAAAATTCTCATGGATGTTTTATGTGTTACTGATGATGTGGTATTGAAGTATTTTCCATATTACCACCTCAAAGAGTTGATTTTAGCTTTATCACTCTATGGAGCTACCCTAGGTGAAATTTCTTGTAGAATCCAAATCTGGCCCTAAATCTATGGATTTACATACTCAATAAAAGGTTATCCACCCTTTCTGAAATCAAAAATGAGGAATTTTGAATATATGCATGAATTATGGGTTATGCATAGTTCAGAATTTATTTATAAGATAATTGAGGCCTATTTGGCTATGTAAAATATACCTCAAGGCCCACAGAAGGACACTCATCAAATAGGTGGAATTATCTCATTGAAGATCAAATTAAAAGGTTTGTCACCAGACAAGGAGGTGGATTTTTATTTCCCAATTGGCAAAGAGTTCCAAATGATGGTAAAATAGCTCCAAAGAAGTTATTTGAAGAATTTGCAAAAGAGCAAGAGGAACTTACAAAGAAAATGAAAGAAGATGAGGCTAAAGAGTCATTACCCAAACCTAAAGAAAAGAACATAATACAATTGAAGAAGGATTATAGTGCAACTGCTATAGCCCAGGTTGAAAACTGGGGAATTCGGCAACCACCAACTATTTCATCAGCCAATGAGCCACTTTTAAACAATGATGGATTAAGAAATACTAAAGAAAGAAACTCATGAGAAGAAAATACCAATGAATATCCTTTAAGATCACATCCAAAAGTGAAAACACCAATAAATAAAAGACCAAATATACCCGGAACTTATATTGAAGATAAGCAAAAGGAGGAAGAGAAAATAATTATTCCAGCCAACTATAAGAAGCCTCAACTGGTTAAAAATGAAAATGATATACCTTCACAGAAACCTAAGATTGATCACACTAAAAATACTCAGGAATCAATAAAGAAAGTCAATGAAAGGAAAATCACTAAGGAGAAAAAATTTAATAGTCAAGAGATTATGGCACAAATTATCAAAAAGGTATTGGATCAGAAAATAAATCTTATCTTGGAACAAATTTTAGTCATATCACCAAAGTTTTTTAATCAATTAAAGAACCTGTCAGAAGAAAAGAAAAAATATATTAACTCAATTGATACAAATGAAATTCAACCCAAACTCATAAATCAGCATCTGGGTAATTATGAACAGCCAAAATTACATTATGCCTGTCAATTGGGATTTGTGCAAGTATATTTAGGAGAAGAAGGACATGAAATAATGGCTCTAGTTGACACAGGATCAGAATTGAATATAATACCAGAATATTAAGCAATCAAAGCAGGACTTACCACAAGATGCCTTAACATTAATTTAAGGGGAATTTGTGGGCATTGTACCTCAATAGTTGGATTAGCAGAATTTACCCCAATCACTTTAGTTACTTGGGAAGAAAGAAATATACATCTTTTTGTAACAAGAGGAGCAGTTTACACAGTATTGGGAAGGCCCTACCTTGCAGATAATAACATAAGATTAGAATTTTCTCAACAGAAAGGGGAAATTTTCAGTTATATAGAGCCAGATGGAAGAAGACTTTGCTTACCAATCTGTTCACCACAGAAAGTAGGATGGAGAGAAGAGCCAACCGCATGAATGGAATCATGTGCAGTTTTCAAACTGGAATATTGGAAAGAATTACCAAAAGGGAATGAATCAAGCCCCAAAAAACAAGAAACTTTTGAGGAACATTCTCATGAATACTTGATAGTGAAGAAGTGAAGGATTCCAAAGAAAAAGTGAAAATTTGTGAGTAATTAGCTCCAATCAATACAGAAGATTTCAATTTAAAGCTTAAAGAAGAAAACTCTGCAGGGATTTTAGCCTCAAGAAAAGAAAATGGTAATACTTGTAGCCAAATATCTCAAGCCATCAAAAGTTATAACCTCAAGAATCCTGAAGACATCAAAATAAATACATTAATAAAGCTTTTCTCACCTCTTAAAGCTTTGAAGTTCCTTTCAAAGGGAATTTATAAGAATAATTGTAATTGAAGTATCGAGCCAGTTGTAACAATAGTTGGTGTCAGCTCAGAATCTAAAGGTTAAAGTTCTCAAATTGATAAATAAGCACTTAAATCATTAAAAGAAGTTTCCTCAAATATAACATTTCCAAAAAGATGGAAATTATTACTAAAAGCCACCTTATAGCTCAGGAGGAAAGTATTGATATAACTCCAAAACCTGAAGAATATGAAAGTTTAAATGAAATTTTGAAAGATACTATTGAAAACTCAGACTACAATAAAAATTATTATGCTCAAAAAGCTCCAAAATCTAATAAAGGATCCAGCAAAACCATTAAGAAACATAATTTTGATCAAAGTGAATCAGTTCTACCACAATATTTAATTGATCCATCACTCAGATTCAACCAAGTACCTATCAAAGGAGCTACACAAAAAAAGAAATTTAATAATGTTGAGAATTCACAAATATCTTTTCCCTCAAATTTTGAACATATTGATCCTAGAGTTCTGATGGAAGGAATTATTGGAGAAAATAAATAATACTCTAATATAGGAAATATTGATCCAAGACTTGTCAGAGGAGAACTAGACTTAGCAAGAATAATTGCAAACCCTATAGGGAAGAAATGACCAAAATCAAGTAAAAGATATACCTTTTTTTCTAGAAGAGAAACCCTTAAAAATGGAATTCCCTTGTTATACCTCATCAAGAAAAGATGTAGAACACATTTCCAGCACAGTTCAAAATATAAATGAAGCTAAAATTGATGAGTCAACATATGAAAATTCAATAAAATCACCGTCACAATTGACAAATAAAAAGGAGTTAAATCTACAAAAGACTTTACACCCTGAAGGCAGATCCTCTGGGGAAGCTTATAATAACTTTAATATTTAAAAAGAAATCAATTCAAATTCAAAAAACTTAAATCAATCAGGAGTAATGCCACAAATGAATTCATAAAAGAAACAATACACTCACCAATTATCTTAGAAAAACATCTTTCTGAATCAGAATATGAGAATGAAGCAGGATTGTTTTGTCAAATGTAAATACAAGAGGAAAGCTGAATATGAAGAGAAATTTATACTTACTTAAGAAAAATACTCTTGGGAAGGTTATACAAATTGGCAACCTTTTAGGAATGCCAAAATTGTGGATTACAATAATAATAATGCTAGGAAAAACTTTGAATGAGCAAAACAGAATGTTAAGTGGTTTTAAGATATTAGTACATCAAAGAAGAATAAATCAGAGAGAATAAGAGACAAAAGTAGTAAAAAAAAGAAGAAGATTAAGGAAGAAAAGGAATATTTTTGGATTACTCAGAATAAAAAGCTGAGCCCAAGCTTGCAAGCCCATTTGGAAAGGCAATATCAAATTTCAACACAAAAAGGGGATTGGACAGAAAATAATGATAGAAATGAAAACATTAACCAGGAGTACTCTAATGAGAATTAAGATTTTCAGGATCAATATCTTGATTAAGAAAGAAGAAATGAGCTTACAGCTAAGAAGGCCAAATTCAAAAATAGGCTTGAAAGGTTTTCACATCCTCAATGAGTTTCTTTTTCATCATCATAATCAAGTTTTTTTTCTTATCTCATGAATTTTAGTTTATCTTAGTCTCAAATATCCATAAAAAATATAAAAATATAAAAATATAAAAATATAAAAAATATATAAAAAATATATAAAAAATATAAGAAATATAAAAAATATTAAATATTAAATCTATATAAAAAGAAGTTTCAAGTGTATCAGTATCATATTTCTATGTTTTTTTATGTATTATAAAAAAAACTTAACTAAAAAATTAGGGTGGGTGTCTATTTCTTAAATCCATCCTTTATGATTTAAGTTTTTGGGATGAAATTCTAGGGAATATCAATTTTACTCTATAATTTTATCCTCATAAATATTCAATAGAATAATCAATAATATCAAATTATTCAAGAGCTCAAGTCCAGGTGAAAAATGAAAGAAACAATTTAAGAATATATATCTGAAAGCTATAAATTCATATAATACAAAATCAATTTAGAAGAAGATACAAATATGGCCAAACAAAACACACAGCCTCACAACACACATAGCAAGAGGGGTGACCAGTTTTGTTTATGGTCATTTCTTATTCAAACTATATTTTTTGTTATTGGTTCAATTTTTAGAAGTTACTAGTCACCCCCCCCTTGCTTACAATAACAATTTTTAAAATAATTAAGATAATAAAGCAAGATTAAATAACAATAACAATAACACTTTATAAAAACAAGAATTAAGAAGATCAAAGGCATCCAGAAAAATCAATAAGATGTCTCAAGAAATCTTATTAGTTTTGATTTCTTCAAATAATAATTATATCATAATAATAAAATAAAGAATATATAATCAAAGGTATAACTGGCCAGGTTAAACCCAAATGAAAATATTTCTTTTTACAATTATTTTTTTTATGAAATTACTTTGAATATTTGAAATATCTTATCATAAAGGACACAAAATTATTATTATTATTATTATTTTTACTGGGAATTGGGAGAAAACACCTCCTTTTATATTAAAGATGGATGCAGCTCCTTCCACCCACAATTTAGCCCTTAAGCCTTTCATATATCAAAGGCTATGCAAAACTCTAAATATACATCTGATCATCCCTTTAACCCCATTTATAATTTAATTAATAAAGAACAAATGGAATATATTAAATAAACCTTAAATTGATGGATTTTCAAGATTAAATTAAAACCTCAACTTCAATTTTTTAAAAAAAATAAAAACAAAAATACATAAATAAATAAATCTTAATTAATTTAATGTTAAACTATTTGGTCAAATTATAGCTTAACTCCAATCAACTAAAAACAAACAAAAAACAAACAACTCAATCATAATAAGTTAAAATCAATTAATTAAGACTTAATCTTAATATTAACTTTAAATACATCAAAAGAAGAAGTTTAATTCAGAGCTTATCAGTAATAAATAAGCTTATCTATAGCTTCTCAAATCATTACTCAATCTAATAAAAATTCAATTCAATTATTCAAAATAATCATTGACTAAAACCATAATTTTGAATATTTTGACTTTATATATTGAAAGTTGAATTGATTTCCCTCTTCAGCTTTATAAAAAAAAGAAAGAGCTCCCTTAGCTCTGAATACTCTTTAATATTATTAACCTTCAATCTAACTTATCAATTCTTTAGAATACAAAAAATCACTCACCAGAGGATAATTTTAGCTTCCTGTAGCATTACAAATTTTCTCTTTATTAATTTATTTATCTCTTTTATCAAAAAAAAATACAATAATAAATTATAATTATTATTATCATAAAGAAAAAAATATTATAAAAAATCTATACAATAATTAATTTGTTTTTCTTTTTTTAAAAAAAAGCAAACAAAAAAAACATCAAATACTTCAAACTTAAAAAAGAGAAAGCATCACAACAATGCAAAACAGCAAAAAAAAAATTAAAACAATAGGAACCAAAAAAAGAAATTGAATAAATAAATAATAGTATTAATAATAAAAGCATATATGAAATCAGAAAAAGCAAAATAACGATGAAAAAAATAAAAAAGAATCAAAAAGAAAAAACCATTGATTGCAAATAAAGAGGAGGAGTGCTACAGTACTATACCGGTACTGTACACATAAACAAAAATAAACTCAAGATCAAAACAAAATCAAATTAATATATATATAAATATATACTTTTGAATTAAGATTTATTATACTATTAAAGGTTACTTAAATTATTGAGTAGAAGATAAGAGATAAAAAAATAAAAACAAATAATATTATTAGACTTCTTATATTATTACTTTAGTATAGTCAATTCAAAAATAAATAAAATAAAATAAAAGAAGAAAATAAAGAAAATTATTATTCTATATTTATATTAATTGAAAGTCATTGTTATGAAAAGCTGGAATTAGGGTGAAATTATGAAATGGAGAGGGGGTTTTAACCCTTAACAACAATAAGAAAAAGCCACACACCATTAATAATAATTAATATACTAAAAATAAAAAAATAAAAAAGATGGAAGAGATAAAACTATGTTTATTCTCAGAAGTAGTTTGATCTTTTTTTCTATTATTAATTCATCATCTATATCAATTAATATCATTTTACAAATAATTCATACTACTCTACTATTATTTAATTGGAATTTTATATTTTTTTACATTGATTTTTATGAATTACATATTATTCTGTTATGTCATTTGATACTCATTCATATTGCTACTATTAGAACTTCTTTTTACATCCATCATATTAATAGAATATTAAAAAAAATATTATTTAAAGAAAATAGACATTGTGGTACAACCATTAAATGGAGAGGGGATTGCCCTACCATTTAAGGTTAATTTCAGCCAACAAAGAAAAAGGAAGAAAGATCAACCCAATCAGAAAATACAATAAAAAGAAGAAAGGTCCTAGATAAGACCTCAAACTGACCAAATATTTTTTATATCTTATCAACAAAATTAATTCAATAATAGGTCCTTGACAATATCTTAAACTGTCTGAAGAGTTTTTTACTTTTATTCAATTATTACTTCAAATAACTCAGCCTATGGTCCTGAGTATGCCTTAAACTGCATAATTATAAATCAACAAATTGTCTTTTTGAATATGTAAATAATCAAAATAATTAATTGGTGGGATGAATTTCTGGATTCATCTATCTTTTGCCTATTTTATTCATCTCAGAAGAACAAAATAAAATTACATTATTTTGAATGACAAAAGGAAATAATTTAAAAAAAACATCAATAAATAATAATAATAGACAACAAAATTCATTCAAAAGAAAAAAAGGAAGACAACACAAAAGAAGAAACCATGGAGATTTAAAATCAATATAAAAAGCTACAAACAGAAAATATCAAGTCAATTTATTAGAATAGACTTTTAAATAAAGAAATTTTTGATGAATGATCCCAGAATATTCCTCTTGAAACTAGAATGCTGTGTACAGCTTTAAATGGAGAGGGGGATGTGGTATTCCATACCTTATTGGCCCAGTTTCAAGTGAAATTTCATTTATAAGGCTATGAATTGAAGAAATAACAAAGAAAAATCAATAGTTAATCAATTATAAAGGAGGAATTCAGAAATAAAATGGATTCAAATTCATCAATATGTATAATCCCATAAGAAAATCCTGGAATAATGGTCCATTTGATTACAAGAATAACAATAACATAAGGAAAAGGAAAAGGAAATCTAGCAAGAATGTTAAATTTACCAGTGAGAGGGGTAGTGAAACACTCAAGTTACCCTATCTCTGCTCAGCTTTTGGATTACTCAGAAATGCAGTTATTAAAGTGAGGCCACTTCAATAAGGAATAAATTAAAGCTGTATTAAACAACAGTCACAAGACAGAAGGAAAAATGAATCAATAAATTCATGCAAGGAAAATCCATCAAAACCTCAAATTACACAGCATCTCTGTGGAAATACAACCACATCCACCTGATAAGCCATTAAATATAAATTAAAAACATAATTTAAGTTAAATGAAGGAAGATTAAATCTTGTACAGGACAAATAGAATCCCCACAATACACAGAATTCTCTACCCACAATTCAAACAGTGCACAGACCTATGGTGCAATAACTGTAAAAAATCATCCCATACCACCAAAAAATGGTGCAATAAACCAAACAAATAGTGCAATAACTTCAATAAATGGCACCATCAAAAATTCCTCAGCAAAGAAAGTTCAACCATACTACTTAATCATGCATAAAAATGTTGCAATCAACTGATGATATGGTGCAAAACCTCCAAGAAAAGACACCATCTCAAAATTCCTCACCAGCCAAAACCTCTCATATTACATAATCATACATATTAATAGTGCAACCAACCAAACAAATGATATCTCACCACTATTAAGAATTATCCCAACCAAAAGAAGGGGAAAAATTCTGATTCCCTTCTTTTTGAGTGCCTCTATGGATGGCCCAAAGAATATGAATAGAGGGCCTCTCTCCCTCATTTCTTCCTCTTCTCCCCATGCAATTAATTATATACCAAGAAGGAGAATAATTCATCCATCCCCTACTATCAGGATAATCCAGTTAATTTTTTAAAATTCTTATAGAATTATAAGCTTAATTCATAATGATTTCTAATTAATAGTAGTTAACAGAAGGTTTACTTTATATTATTAATCCACCATATGTTTAAACTATTAGTCTTATAGTTATAATGCTATCAATAATACTCATAATATTGACTTTATCCCCATAAACGTTACATTATAAAGGAAAAATATTCTTATTATATCTCCATATCAAAAAAACAACTTTCCAAATAAATATTATTATATTGAGAACTTACACTTGTATTATATTATATCATTCATATATTTAACAAACATCCACTCTATATTGAGAAATATCTTACCAATAAATTATTAAAAGTCTTATTGTTATATTATATTAACAATTACCCTCTCAAACCATTAAGTATTATAACAGATATAACATAAAATTGAATTTACCCCTCCAAATATATATAAGTACTATGATAGTAAATCAAACTCTTATACTATCAAGGTCTTAACTTTAAAATAATCCTATATTATTATTTCAAAATTATATTTTATACTGTTTTGACTTATAGGTTACTTATCTGATTATTGAATAGGTCTGATAGAGACCGCTAAAACTTCTTCTCTAGTTGTAAAGCCACAATCTTAAATATTGATTTGTGATCTCTGTAGGGAGATTGTTTATTATATTCAGAGGGGCAGCTAAAACACCATTAGCACCCTTGGTTACAGGATTCTTCCAGAAATTCAAAACTGTTTACCTGTGATTTCCCCCACAAGGACTGCCTTATACAATCCCACACTAAAATAAGTTCCACAATGTTCTTTGATAATTTTTGTGGTTTTACTTTCCTCTATAGCCTGGAATTCTATACTTTGAGCTTTAATGTGCTAAAATGTCTGGTAAGTATTGATTTCCGGCAAAGTATTGTTCATGAGCTTTGTAGATATTCATGTTCTGAAATACTCTTCAGGCATTTACTGACACTAGAAGACTAACATTTAAGGCCTGACAACACTTATTCAATTAAAAAACAAATTGAATTGAGATTGAGTAGCTATCCCAAAAATAAAGCTGATGATTTGTATATATAAGTTTCCATAACATTTTGAAGCATATACATGTGCTTTCTATCTAAATAAACATATGAATCTTTGGGTGTTCTTTGAGCTAATGGAATCAAGGTTCCATCAATACACTCAGTGCAACAAGGAAACCCCCCCTTAAATAACTTAGATAGGTCCCCGCTTTTTGTCATGATTGGCCCATGAAATTTAAAATGTCTAGTATTTCAATATTTCTCAAATTATTCTTTTTGTGTAAAGGATGGCATACCTGTTACCAATTTCAAAAAGTGCCCCAATTGTCCGCACTGAAAATCTGATACCATTACTACCAAATTGGAAAATTTCTATATGTAATTGTATAGCAATATTACATTGCTTTAAATTAGCCTTTTTTTAAAGATTTTGTCCACACCAATCATTTTAATCAAGCCTTTCATGATTTTTTATCATATTTGACATATTTTCCAAACTTCCAAAATTTTAAGCCTTCATAATCACTGCTTTTGCAAATAAAAGGTGATTGATGAAACTGGCAGATGTTCAGATATCTTTTTTTTGTAGAAATAAATGAGTAAAAGAATTTCTTGCTCCAGCTCTTCCTCAGTATCAAATTCAAGTTCGTAAGAATTTTCAGCTGTCTTTAAATCTCAAAAAAGCTGTTTGGATTGGGAGCTGGGAGCATGATTAATTATGAAAAAACAAATTTGGATTCAAGTGATTAAAAAAATGGGATTTGAGGGTAAAGAATTGAGTTTATTGAAATCAAAGAAGCTCTAGCTTTTGAGGTTTTATATTTGTAAAACACCCAAAATTCCATGTTGTATTTGTTTTTTAAGAAATGGATGTGCTTTTGTTGTTTCATTTGTCAACTGTGAGGGGGGCTATGACTAATATTTAATCTATATCTACTGAGATGTCTAAGTTCTTTCTTAAGGAACCTTTAATAATTTGAGAATATCAAAATATAAACAAATATTTCTATCAACATCCTGTAAAAAAAAGTATATTAAGAAATTAACAGCTCTTGTGATATTTAAATTGAGAATGATTCATTTTCAATAATTAGTGTTATATTGCTTCCTATTCTTTTGGCATATGTTACATTCTGTACCTCATTCTGTGGAAAGTGATCTGGAGCCATTAAATAACCTTTAAACTCCCAGCCCTAAACATTAAACCTCAATGAATTAGGCTTCACAGATTGTTCCAAATATGGGTTTATTCTTAGAGGATACCTTTTTCAAAGTACTGGATTATTCTACTGAGCTTAAGAACTTATAATATATTTACATTAACTGCCAATTCTCTATTTATATTTCTATATTTTTCATTTTCATGACTCATCTTCAATAATAAAATGATTCCCCCTTTTCTATGAATAAATCTTTGATCATAATTTTCCTTATAGCTGACATACAGCTCCATGTTACACATTCTATTTTGATCAAATCTCTAGGATATTGATTCCAAAACTTTATGGCTGAGTCTATGAAGAGGGGATAATAATAGTATTTGCAACCTAGACTATGACTGTGACACATATAATAAAGATAAAAAAGGTTTTAATTAAAATAAAAAGGGCTTTACTAAAAGAGTTTTAGTGGTGATGAGCACTTTTGAAAGCCCTGGGTACAGTTTTATCAATTGGATTATCATAATAGAAGACTGAAATGATTATATTTATAAATATACCTGGTTATTTCCAAGAGTATAACTGTTTTGGACAGTTGTACTACATAAGAATTCAAGAGCAGGATGAGGAAACCTTTTCTGGTGGAGAAAAGGCCTCCTTTTATCATAAAATGGGGTGGAATGGCCCTCTAGACCATCCATGTAGAGAAAGTGAAGAGTTTTCACTTTTGAGTACTTGCTTGTGATTTTCACAAAGCCTTTATACACTGTATTGGGCAGTTTTCACAAATACAGGGTGAAAATGTTTATCTGGAACCACACAGCCCTCTTCTGACATGTATGACCCACAGAATGCTTTACAGAACCTGTATGGAACCCCAGTATTGAATTAACTATGAGTTATTAAAGTCTTAACATGCTTCTTTGTTTTTTTGATGCCTCATAATAATAGTTGTGCGATATTATCCCAAAGTAAAGGTGTATTGGCCCAACTGTGAAATTTTAACCTTAAAACTGCTATAGCTTTGTCAGTTTTTGACATGTTGAGCTCAATGTTGGTTCTTTTTGTAGCCCTGGATAGGGCCTACAAAATAATACCTCATTTGGTATGGTTAATGTTAAATATGTCAAATTTATTCCATGTACAAGTTTTATTATTCAGGTACATGATTTTCTCAATATATGTATGGAGCTTGTTTTCTCCATAGCTTTTGTTCTAGATGGGATATAGAGAAATGGAAGGCACCATCAGTTATCCCTTATTGTGCTCTTTCCAGAAATATCTCACTTTAATTATCTCAGCTTAACACTGTAGAAGTTAGATGAGAGGTGAATATTTTGTTCACCCTTATTTGACCTCATTTTGGGCATAACTTCTGTAATATTGTTTTTAGCTCAATTTGGCCAGTACCATTGGATAGCCCTGACTTATAGCTTCAATTTGAATACCCATTTTCTGGGGTTAAGCCTCTTCCTCTGGATTCCAGATGAGAAGTGAAAATAAATGTTTATGCTCAGCAACAACTTTGGGCAGGAATAAATTTGTTCTTATTTGTCCTATGATAATGGGACTTGTATATTTGGAAAGAGGTGAGTTTCCTCTTTCTTTTGATATATTTTCAGCTGGTTTTTCTCAGCTCCATGTTTTGGTGGTATGTTGGCTTTACCATTGGTTTATGGGATATGGCTGTCATGCTTGTGCTCTGGTTTTGAGTCACAGGCTGACATACCCTGCCTCTGAAAAAGGCTCATCATTGATGAGACAGTTCATTCCTCCTAGAGGCTCTGAATCACCTTAGATGAAGGTTACCATCTGGTATGGCATCCTCTTCCAACCATTTATCTTTGTCTCCTGTCTGGTTTCTAAATCTGACCAAATACTGCCTTTGGTCTTTACCATTCAGTATATTATTTTTGGCCTTGATTATCTTCTTCACAGGTCCAGGGGAGTGTTCCAATTCCAGTATGTCCAGTGGGGTGGTAGTCTTCTTTCAGGAGGGGAACTTGTCCTCTCCTGTCTGGAAGTATGGTTTGACCAGACTCACTGGGAATACTGGGTGTTTCCTGAAGAATTCCTCTGTGAGTCTAATCTCCAATCAATTCTTCCCTATCATTTTAGTTCTAGTGAAGGGTCCCACAGATGAATCTCTCATTTTCTTTGGTTGTGTGAGATTATTGAAGTTGAGTGTAGACACTAACACTTGGTCCCCTTCTTTGAATTCTGGTTCCATATGTGTCTTGTCATACCTCTGCTTGTTGTATTCTTTATCTTCAGCTATGAACTTAGCAGCTGTGTCACAAGCTCTCTTCCACATGTCATGGAACTTCTTGGCTGTGGGGTGGATAGCTAGAAGATTTTTGTTTAGGTAATCCACAGGAAATAAGGAGTTCCACCCTTTTTCCACCAGTGAGGGTGATTCCCCTGTGGTACAGTGCTGACTTGTGTTGTAAGCTAGCTGGGCTTCTGGGAGAAGTGTAACCAAGTCATGGGTATACCCTTCATGGTCCTTATATTCCATGCCATATTCACAGAACCTTCTAATGATGTCCTCCATTGTTTGGATCATCCTTTCAGATAAACCATCTTTTTGTGGGTGGTAAGCTGTAGAAAATGCAAGTTTTGTGCCAGAATGTCATAGAGGTTGGTCCAAAATTCTGATGTGAATTTTGGGTCCCTATCACTAATGATAATTTTTGGGACTCCACATGTGGCTATGATGTTATTCCAAAATAAAAAAGCTGTATCTATTGCTGTCTCCTCTTTATGACATTGCAAGCACCTCACACTTTGCTATACCTATCAGCTATGACTAGGCCGGCATTGATATTTTCTTTGCCTCCTGGGACAAGTCCTGTGACCCAGTCCATATTAATAGCTTCCCATGGGTTTTTGGATTCTTCTATGTGTTGAAGCAGAACATATTTATTCCCATGCTTTCTGTTTGCCTTTTGGAATATTTCACAAGTGTTGATATATTCACTCAACTCTTGCTCCCATTTGGGCCACCAAACTTTGCTTGCTACCCTTTCTTTGGTCCTGTATTCACTCATGTGTGCCATATAGTGGCAGTCATTACATTCCTGCAGGATCAGGGATATGTGGCCCTTTTCCACCACTGCAAGGGCACTTGTGTGCTTCTCTCTGTGGTATAGTATTCCATCTATAAGGAAAACTTTGTTATCTTTATATTCCCTCAACCAGGGCTCCTCTAGCTGGGATTCCACTTCTGGGCTCCTGTATTTTTGTTGAAGGAGTTGCAGCAATATGCCACAATGTTTTTGTTTGGCATAAGTCTTCATTACTGCACTGAAGAACTCATTGTGTAGCTCTGAGAAACATATCCCCAATATGCGAGTTTCTGTTCCTTTGGATTCAGTGTCTTCACTGTCTGGGTTACCACTTCCTTGTGCCCATTCATAAAATCTGGAGTTTTTCCTCCTATCTATTTCCATGAAATGGATAGTGATCTTTTCTGCTACTTCAGGGTAATAAGCTGGGTTGCTTATGATATTATCCAGTGGCCATCTGCATTAGTGTGGCTTTTCTCTTCTTTGTATATGATGGTCATGTTAACTCTATACTCTTGGATGGCTCTTTGCCACCTCAAAATGTGTCTATTAGTAGTATTCATATTAAGTAAAGACTCGAGGGCTATGTAATCTGTATAGACTTCAAAGAATGAACCCTCCAGATATTAATGGAATTTCTCCAGGGCCCAGAATAGGCATAGGCATTAATTCTGGGTTGCTCCATACCTAGCTTCTGAATATTTCAGCTTCCTGGAAATGTAGAATATCACCCCTTCCCTTGGTTCACCATCCACAATTTGTCTTTGGTGTAGGGCTGCTCCTAATCCTTGACTACAGGCTGCATCTATGTACAACTTTAATGGTAATTCTCAGTCAGGGAGTATCAGGACAGGTGCATTAGTGAGTTCTTGTCTGATCCTCTTGTATGCATCTCTCTTTTCCTTGGTAATCTCAAAAACTACATCTTTTGAGCATAACTTGTATAGACTACTAGTTATGTGAGCAAAGTTTTTTGACGTGGCTTCTGTAGTAGCTAGCAAACCCAAGGAAATATTGAATCTCTTTGGCATTTCTTGGTACTGACTTTTGCAGTAATTCTGCTACTTTATTTTGGTCTATGGCCAGATTTTATGTCCTAGTGCCAGTAATTCTTTTTGGCCAAAATTTAACCTCCTAAGTGAAATTTTCAGATTGATGAATGTTCATTTACTTAGTACTCTGTCTATTTACTGCATACCGTCTTCCCATGTCTCTGAGTATATAATGATGTCATCAATATATACTACCATCCAGCCTTCTAATATTTCTCCTTGAAATATGGTGTCCATCATCCTCTCGAAGTAGGCTGGTGCATTTTTGATATCAAATGGTATCCTTGTATACTCATATATAACCATATGGCATATAATTTTGAGTACCTTCATAGAGTTTAGTTTAACTCCATCCTGGTGGAAGCCTTTCATACAATCCATCTTTTTTATATATTTGGCTTTTGCCAGTTTATATATGGCATGAGGTATCCTTGGTATGGGTTACCTATCAGATTTTGTGTAGATATTTAGGGCTCTAAAGTCCCCACACAACCTATATTTGCCATCATACCAAGTGATAAGGACAGGAGTGATAATTTCCACTATTTCATTGTGTTCTATCTTCCTGATGACATCCATTTCTAGTAGTTCATTGATGTGTTTCTCAATTTCTTTCCTAGTTTCCAGGCTTTTTGGATATGGAGGTCTTCTCAGCATGAGTGGATAAGGTCTTTCCACATCTAGATATAATTCTATATCATGGCCTCTGATTTTTCCCAAGGGTTCTTCACCGATGGCAAATGCTGGTCTATTTTTCCTCAGAATTTTCAGTGAACTAAGTTTTTGTTTACTGGTGAGGCTGGTGCTGAATTTGCACTCTCTGAGTTCATTCAGCAATTCTTCTAGAGGGTCATGGGTGGAAATCTGGTATATTTCAAGTGAAACTTTCTTATCCTTGTTTCTACCTATGGTAATGTTCCTTTTCTTACTATTTAAAATATCAATTCCATACATCCTTTGGTAATCTGTTCCCAGTAATAGCCGTTTTATATGTGCATCATCAAGCACAACAAACTCTGGGTTGATTCTGATATTACCTTTCCTATGGGGTATAATTATCTCTTTGATAATTGTCCCAATGGATGTCATCTTCCCTTATGCACTTTTGAATTTTTTGCCTTGGTTGGCAAGGGCCTCTTCTCCCAATCTGGGAAGTGGTTATTCACATAATTCTTGGCCACTATTGAGCAGTGTGCACCACTGTCAATGATCAATGGGTGTTGAGAATTGTCAATACAAACAGTTGTTGTTGTGGCTGTCCCATGTATATATGCCATTCCTTTAGTGGGTGTGACTAGGAATTTTAGTGCATCTTGTGTGTGTTTACACAAGTTTTTATTTGAAGTATCTTGTGGCAGGCCTGCCTCTAACTGTATTTCCTGAATTTCTATTTGTGTTTCCTCTTAGTACCCCACTAGAAATTCTTCTCTTGGGTCTTGGTGATTATCAGATTGTTCTCTGATAGCATCACCCATAGAGTCTTATTCATAATCCTCTGTTGGCAATTCCTCCTCTGGGAATTCTTCAATGGCATAGACTATTTTCTTTGCTTTTGTAAAGCTGTTAGCATAGTGGTCTGCTGACCCACAATTGTGACAAGAGTTTTTATTCTTGGTCACTGCTGCCTTTTTTCCTTTGGGTTTGTCATTAAATTCCACCATGAAAGGGGTTTTCCCTTTGAAACTACTGCTTCTAAATTAGGAATATTCCCCTATATTTGTTTGTTTCCTTACAACTTGTAGGATGTTTGCAATTTCATCCAGGGTGCAACTTTGGTTGCATCTTCATTTTACTTCATGCTCTAGTTCCCCTGCCCTTTTAATCAGGATTTTGAGGTTCCTCATCTGAATATTCATTTGAGGATCAATGGTTTCAAGTCTTTGAGACTGCCTAGGACACCACTCATATGGATCTTTGTTGACAGAGTACTTTTCATTTTCAAATGACATGGTTTTTTTTTCATATCCAAGTACCATTGCTGTACTTGTGGATAATTTGACTCTTCCACCATGGCCAGCTTCTTCTGCCATGGATTTCTTTTGTTTCTGTGTACCAAGTACTAGCATGACCTTTAAATGCTGCATTTAATCTAGCAGTAATCCAGTAATCTGGTATGCTTGGTACATCTATGAAGATTCCATAAATATAATGAATAATTCCAGGTGATCATATTCCCCTGTGCCAGCTTGAGGCCTCTGGAAGCTGATTTAAGGATTCCTTCTCAAAATAAGACATATTATCTTCATCTTGGTATTGAGATACCTTGCCTTATTTGCCAATATGGCATCTGGTTTTATGTCTTCTTGGTGGTATAGATCCTCCAAAACATGACCTTGTGGTTGGGGCTTCATATTTTGGTAAACATAAAACAATATTTTTATGTCCTGATCCATACAATCCCTGTCCCTTTTGCAGTGGTTCTGTTTTTCAAAGACTTGATTCAGTCTTTTATCAGTTTCTTCAAAAGCTTTGCTGAATTTATCATGGCCTTCTTGAATAGCTTTAACAATTTTTTCCATGGAGGTTGTTAGTTTTTTCATTCTCTCATGGCTTTCTTGGAGCTTTTCAAACTGTTTTTGAGTTTTCTCTGAAAATTGGGACATTTGTAACCACGGTGAATTACTGTTTAAGTTACTCTCAGGTCTAACAACACTTTGTTCATTCTGAGTGGGGTTAATATTTCTATTATTGGGGCTAGTGACTCTAGGAGTATTTAAAACTATTTCTGTCTCTTGTTTACTTCTTTCACCAAGTCCAACAGCTTCTGGATCATTGGGTCTGACTCTTTCTGCTTTTGGCTGAAAGATGTCTTGTTTTTTCCCTGGTATCTTTGTCTTCTGCTGGAAACTACCTGGGATTGTAAAGAATGGTGACTCTTGGCCACTGATCTGCTGGTTCCTGAATGGTGTGAAGTCACTGGAGAGTTGGGTTGTTCTACTCCTTGTGAGCCTGAAGGAATCAGAGTGGGTCCTGTCTGGTTCAGCTGTTCTTCTATAGCTTGGATAGTGGCTTGATTGTCCCTTATCCTTGTTGACCTCTCCTCCAGGAGTCTGAACTTCCTGGTGGAATTACATCCTTTGATGATTGCCATAAGGGCTTTTAAGGATATCTCTTTGAGAAATATCTTGCGGAAACTTGCTCCAATTTCTGCCCAGTGTGATGCTAGGTGGAACCTCATTTTTTCCAGACTCCATTGGAAAATATATTTGAGGAGTTGGTGGAGCTGAAGAACTTGATCCATATCCTTCCAGTCCACTTTTTTAAGGTTTCTGTTGAATTAGAAGGTGAATGGAAGAGTGGGTATGATTTCCCTCAGTGTCTTGCTATCCACCACTGTGTCCAAGTGTCACAGGGGCTCTCATGGAAGCAAGAGGGCCTGGCACTCAGGAATCAAGAACTCACTTGGAGGGCTCCAAAGATAAAAGGAATAATAAAGATTAATATCTTTCAAGAAGAAGAGAGGGAAAGACAAGTATGCAAAAGATAAAGAAAAGATAAGAGGCCAAAGGCCAAAGATAATAAAGAAGCCAAAGTCCAAGAAGCCAACCAGGTGAATCCTCAATTCACTGTTTCAACTTAAGATTATCAGTATTAACTTTAATAAAGTAAAAGAAAATAAAGATAATAATAAATCCAATATACTAATTAACTGGGGAAAAAGTCCCCAGGTGCTGAAAGGTGGCCAGTATATGTGAAAAACTGAAAGACTGATCCTGGAAGGTGGATCACCAGCTGTATTTTCTGAATTGGGCCAATACAGCTCTGGCCATCTTGAAATGGAACTGTGTGATTGAATTCCCACAGTGGAAGATTGAATTGGCCCAATTGGGCCAAGGACATACAGGTTGATTGAATTGTCACCTGTATGGACCAATTGAGCTGTCCAAGGAGTATTGAAATACTTGATTCCTTGAAAACTGATTGAAATGACGTAATACCTCTAAGAATAAACCTTGGGAAGAATCCTGAATGAAAGTACCAACCCAACTCCTTCAGAGTCAGGTGGTTGGGGTCCTTGAATGACCTTCTGATTGCCAGACTGATGAGTTGAAAGGTCCTCCTTTGAAATGGGCGTTGGATTTTGGGACCTTGAGTTGGAATTCTGGGATTTGGTCCTGAAAGCATCACCATTGAATTGCTGAGAAGAAATGGTGCATAATGGTATATAATACCATATATGCACCACTCCTGCAACCTTGAGTATGGGGTGCATGGAGGAATGAAAATAATTCCCCTTAAGTTGAGGGGAGTGCTTGCTGAGCTGTTCTGCTGGCTTCTGGTGGTTGCCAGAGGCCATGTCTGGAATAATGATCCATGGCCAAAATTGGGTCCTACGGGTTCTATGGCCATTTTGGTGTCCAAAGGGTTTTTGGCCAAATTTGGGTCCAAGGCGTTGGTGGCAAAATTGGCTCAGGTGGGCCCAATTGTGGTTTGGGACCCACCTGGCCTTGAAGGCTAGATGGTTGCCCCCTTGGCCCCATTGTATTAGGCCAAAAGGGGCCTAATTGGCCTACGGACTGTGGACCATGGACTGTGATTACAGCCCATGGGCCATAGAAGCCATAGGGGGCCTAAATGGCCCAAAAAGGCCATTTATGCCTAAACCCCCCTAATGAAAAGGAGTGGCCCAAAAACCAAAGATGATGGCTAGGGGGGCCAGAACCCCCTGGAAGACTAAAGGACCCCACAGGCCCAAAATCAAAGATAAAGGCCTGGGGGTTGGTGATATGGAAATTGGCCAAGGAGGCCAATGATGGCAGGATATGGCCTGAGGCCATAAATGATGATGGTGGCCAGAAATGGCCAAATGGCCATAGAGCACTAGAGGGGACCAATTGGCCATAAAAGATATGGTGTAGCCAATTGGCCCCAACTTCATTCCAGGTTAGAATTGCCACAACACCCATGAAGGAGGGTCAATCTTCATGGTTGTGACACCAAGTTTTCCTCTTCCAGGTCTTCTGGCTCCATAAAAGCAATCTCTGTCCTCTGGCTGGTTCCTTGGGATCAAGGTTCCTGAGGTGTACAGGTGACATATCAGTGTTTGAAAGAAGTCAACAACTTAATGTTCTTAGGGTATTTGCCTTTGACTGTGCCTTGTACAAATTTATTGTCTACTGCTTTTGGCAATTAACTTTTACAGGTTACAACTGGTGTAATTATGGTAATCCTCCCTCTACAAGTTATCAAGGTTGGTTTACATTGTATTGATTCAGAGGTTTGTGGTTTTCTACTTCTCTGGGTGGCAATTTTTCTCCAATTCTTTTCCGTAATGAGGTTTTCACTGTGCCTCTTCCCTTTGCCCTTGCTGCTTTCCGGTTCTGCAGATATCATAGGTGTAATTCCTTGTTACTGGGTTTCAAGTGGTATGAAGTTTTCTGCCACTGACTCAAAGAGGAAAAAAGAGGGCTTATGTCCATTAATACTTCTTGAAATGCTGTTTGCACACCTAAGAATGGCCTCTGGGCAATACATTCCTATAATATACCCTTTTATTATGATGGTATAATTGAAATTATCAATTACACGTCAAAAATACAGCGTTGTGGATTTCTGGTACACTGTTTGTATACCAGTAAATCACAGATTAACTTGTAATTAACAAGTGTAATCTCAGAAGTGGTTATGTAATGGGAAATTGAAATTATCAATATGCCCAACCATGCCTCTAATACTGTTATTTAGAGCAAGAGAGGTATTCTTTTGAATTAAAAAAGAACTGTCTTTATTGCTTTCAAGCTTTGTAATATGTAAAACACACCAAAAATACATATAATGGTGATTAAATTATAATCAACCACATGAAAAGAGTAATGAAAAAAATAGTGGTATATAATTATAAACCATTCAAGAAATAATAATAAGTTATATATTGCATTGTATTTTTTAAAGTATTTAACTCCCAAAAAATACAAACAATAATGTCAGAAATTAAGAATATAAGAGAAAAAACTCACTTTTCACATGAAAATACTTCCAAAAAGGTCAAAAAACATGGCCAGGCCACCAAAATGTAAGGCTGAGTCTATGAAGAGTTGATGATAACAGTATTTGCAGCCTAGACTATGACTTTGACATGGATGATAAAGATAAAAAAGATTTGAATTAAAATAAAAAGCGCTTTACTAAGAGGGTTTTAGTGGTGGTGAGCGCTGTTGGAAGCCCTGGGAGCAGTTTCATCAATTGGATTATTATGATAGAAGACCACAATAATTATATTTATAATTATACCTGGTTATTTCCAAGAGTATAAGTTTTCTTGTGCAGTTTTACTATGTAGTAATTCAAGAGCAGGATGAGGAAACCTTTTCTGGTGGAGAAAAGGCCTCCTTTTATCCTAAAATGGGGTGGAATGGCCCTGTAGACAATCCTCATAGAGGAAGAGAAGAATTTTCACTTTTGAGTACTGGGTTGTGTTTTCCACAGAGCCTTTGTACACATTATTGGGCTCAAATGTGGTTTTGAAACCACATCTAGGCAGTTTTCACCAATACAGGGTGAAAATTTTCATCTGGGGACCACACAGCCCTCTTCTGACGTGTATGACGTGTAGAATGCTGTGCAGAACCTGTATGCAGCCCCAGTATTCAATGAAACATGACGTATTGAAGTATAAACATGCTTGTTTTTCTTTTTGACACCTCATAATCATAGTTGTGGGACATTATCTCACAGTAAAGGTGTGTTGGCCCAATTGTAAGATTTTAAACTTAAACCTGATATACCTTTCTAAGTTTTCAAGATATTGAGCTCATAGTTGGCTCATTGTGTATCCCTCAATGTGATATACACAATGGTAGCTCATTTGATAAGTTTAATATTAAATATGGCAAAGTTATTCCATGTGCAAGTTTTGTTATTCAGACATATAATTTTCTCAATAGCTGTATGGAGATTATTTGCTCCATAACCTTTGTTCTAGATGAGATATGGAGAAATGAAAGCAACCATCAGATATCCCTAATTGTGCTCTTTCCAAAAAGACTTCACTTTAAGTATCTCACACTAAAATTGTAGAGGTTAGATGAGAAGTGAATATTTTGTTCACCCTTATTTGATCTTATTTTGGCCATACCTTCTGTAACTTTGGTGTTAGCCCAATTTGGCTAGTAGTATTGGATAGCCCTGACCTAGAGGCTCAAATTGAATACCAATTTTTGGGGATTAAGCCTCTTCCTCTGGATTTCAGATGAGAGGTGAAAAGTAAGGTTTATGCTCAGCAACAACTTTGAGCAGGAATAACTTTTTTATTCTTTTTCCTATAATAATGGAGCTTGTATATTTGGGAAGAGGTGAGTTTCTCCTTTTGTTTGATTCCTTTTGAGCTGATTTGGCTCAGTGCTATGTTTTGGTGGTATGTTGGCTTTACCATTGGTTTATGGTATTTGGTTATCATGCTTGTGCTCTGGTTTTGAGTCACAGGCTGACAAAAACTCTCAGTACAGCTCAAGAGATTTTGAAGTTGTTATTCATATTATATATTAATCCTTAGCTTATCCCTTCAAAGAAATTTAGAATTTTATTTCCATTTTTTCTAGAAAGGCCCTGTGGTTCAGAAAATTTTGAATTACTTTCCAAATTAGTATTTGAACTCACACTGGTTTTGAAGCCTCAAGTTAATAGATTTTTTCAAGCTTTTTAATATTGACTTTTTTTGTCACAAATGTAAAGAATTGAAGCTTTTGATTAAAAGACTTTATATTTCATGAAATTCAGTTTCAGCTTGATATAAATACACTAACCCGTCTTCCTCATTATACCTCCTTTTCTAAGCTTATATAAATGAAAAAAACCAGTTTTATTTGATACATTGGCTATAATCTCAAAATTCAGAATGAATTAGTTGAAATACCATAACAAATTTGAATATAAGAATTAATAATGTATGATTTATCAATATTCCTTTATTAGGTTTTTGAAATCAAAAGTTTAGTCTTTTCTATTTCATCCAATACAACTAAAATATCTTTCTTGATAGTCCCTTTTCAGGTATAAATTTCTAAATCAGAGGAAAAGAACTCTGAAGATCTCAAAGAGATACTTATTTCATCTTGATTATCCAATCTCACACCAAACGTATTTTCAAAGCAGGTGCTTATATGATTCCTTAGTCTAAAATTCTCATACCTCTAAATAGCTGTTACATATATGTATTAACATGTAAGTATCTATGAGATAAATATAAAGATTAATGTGGGTTTTCACCTGAAAAAGGTATTTTGAGGGCTTGAGAGGAACTATATAGCTCTTTTTCAAATCGCTGATGGGCCTTTCCAAATAATTAGTTAATGATTTAGTGCATAAGTTGAGATGTTACTGATTTTTGAGGTATATGAATCTGGATTTAATATCATTATGATCGAGTTCAAAATGAGAAATAATAATATACAAAATTAAGTCAAAAGCTCCCTTTCCTTTTCATACCAAAAATATAATTTGGCCCCATAAGGTATCAAAAAGCCCTGCTGGAAGTATACTTTGCATACGGAAGATAGTACAGATTTGGTGAAATATTGAGATTCTTGTGAAGAAAATTGGTTGATACACTTTAATAATGTGTTATTCCCTCTCAGAAAAGTAATCAATATGAGACTTAAATATCAAAACGAAAAACATTGAGGAGATTTGGTAAACACTACCCTTATAGCTATTCTAGGGAGCTTTATCCTTTCCGGGATCCTTTTTTGTGAGGAATATCCCATCAGTGGCCCAAATGTACTGTCAAAAGATGGTTTCTTTTTTGTTGTTAATGATTCAGAGTGAATAATACATGCTATTTGGATACCTAAGATATTCCGAAGATGACCCGCAAAAATAATTCATTGTGTGTAGAAAAAATTTATCAAAATCTCTTGAAAAATGGGAAACTTCTCCTTTTTGATGCGTAAACTTACAATTTGATAGAATATAGAGAAATTGAATAAATTTCTCTTGGGAATTTATAAATTAAAATCTTGAAGAAGCTTATGGCTGAAAAGGTCCCCAATCCTGCACAAAAAATAAATCTTTCATTGTGGAAGGACCTTTGCAATCTTCCTGTAGAAAATTTCATTAATTATAATATATGTTCATTACCATGAACAAACCCAGTGTGAAAGAATTTCTGTACTTTTAACTAAAACGGGCTGGACAGGTAAGTACCAGATAAAAATATGAAGTAAATTTATTCATTTTTTTAATTATGGGGCCATTTTTGAGATGAAGAGAATATGTAGGTGAAAATTGCAATTAATTTCAGGGATATTAGAGTAAAGGTATTTAGAGGTTTGTATCTCACTTTTTAACTTGTAAAATGATATTTTTTTTTCATTTTTTTCAAAACAATCTCACAAACAAAATTTATAGTAATGTTCAAGTTGAGATGGTAACTTTTGGAGCATTATTATAGAAAAGGCCTTTCTATCTTGTGTTTGTACAGAGATTTCTATCAGATTTCGTTAAAAAAGTCATATTAATCTTTAGAAGGTGCTCCCATATGCAAACCTGATAAGCACACTATCATCGAGTGTACCCCTATCATAAATTAATTGTTTCTAGTCTGGTGATTTACCTGAGAATATACTTGATATGTAGAAAACGCACCATTTTATCTTAATAAGCTTGCTTTCCTTGGAAGCTTTATATTGAAATGAGAAAGAATTTGTAAGACATATCGAGCTTAACGCGAATAATATGAATTGTATCTGGCTTATTATGGTCACCTAATATTTATCTATTTAGTGAGAAATAGTTTAGAAAAGAAATATTGGTGTAAAAAATTAATATATATAATTAAGAATAGGAAATTCATTGAAAAAGGAAACCTTCAGTGGCTAATAATAATATTTTCTGTAATTAAACACGAACTCCAGATATATATTCATTGATTGATTGAGATATTTGTAGATGTATCCTTATGGTGCATCGCAGGACATATTGTATAAGTCTTATTATATTTCGAACTAAATATTTTGAGAATCTTAACATTAAATCATCTAAATAGTTCTGTACTAAAAACAGCTAAAACTCATGTTAAATACCATAGAAAAGGCATCAGTATTTTTTGCTTATCTCTTTAAATATGCTAAGAATCCTTGATGAAAACATCATAATGATGATTACTCAAAGCTTAACACCTTTCTTGGTATCTTATATTCTCTACTGAACTTAGGCTTTCAGACTATTTTACGACTAAAATATGAAGAAATTGTGCTGATACTTCAAATTTCAGGTAGACAAATTGTCTTAACTTCATATTCAGTTCGGGTGCTACATGAGCTTTAACTTTTTTCCTCGCGCATGCCTTTCGGATCATCATATAGCTATAGGAAATTAATTGCATTCAAAAATCTCAGTTCATGTCTTCCAATTTATTTAACCTTCTACCAAATAAGAAGATTTGAAATACAAGGAGTTATATTTTAGTATCAGAGGAATTGATCTGTATTTGGAATAATTGAATGAAAATAAGGAGAATTATATATGTTGGATGAAGGATTAATCAGGATGATTGGGAAGATAAGTGTATCAGAAACATTATTTTGAGAAGAACTACCTTTTTTTTAAGAAAATTAGAATTTGGAAAAATAAGAGGTGACCCAGAAGCAAAGCTATTGAAGTTTGAATTGAAAAAGAGTTCAATTCAAAATTATTCGGCCCAAAATTTTAGATTAATTTAATTTGGGTTTTCATTTGCTTGATACTCCTTCATAAAATAATACATAAAAAAATATAACCTTAAACAATATTTAGTTTATTTATAGTATTTTCAATAGGGGATTCCAAATATTACAAGGAGATTTGAAGCGCATAATGTGGGAGCACCTTATGACAACAGTGAATCAAAATTCATATTTATTACATGGACTTCATCATTTCCTTAAGAATAGGATAAAAATGAGATTGAGAGATCTAAAAATATCACCAAAGGGTCTTTTTTATATGCATCTTGGCTGTAAATGTATTTTTTAGGATAACAAAACCTCTGGCCAAAAAAGGCTTTTCCCGCATGTTTGAGTATTCTAAATTGAAAATTTAAATGAAAAGTTTTGCATTCAGGATTGGAGCCCATTTGTATCTCCTGATATTCAAAAAGTATTCATAATTTAATCACAACTTCCTTTTTCCTATACAATCAACGTTTAAATCTTGTCATTTTTTTATTAGGCTAGTGTCTTTCTCCTAGGATTTCATGAAAAAATAAAATAAAAATACTCTGAGATTATCTGAGTTCTTTTATGGTGTTTTTCCAATAATCCATCGGGAAAGTTAGAGAGAGTTCTTCAAGCTTGAAAGGTTCAAAAGCGTATTTTATGACAAGCCTAGTGGCTTCCAAGCACGAGATGCTCAAGCACACACAATGAATTGAGTCAACTTAAAACATGCTACTTGCAATGAAAAAGCTGAACAAGAAAACAATATTTGACAGAATTTACAGATACTCTACAGAATCAGATATGTAATGAAAACATGGTATTCTAAACTGTGACTTTTTGCGGGAAAATCAAAACCTCAGATCGCAAGAATAGACATCCTGTGGAATGGGACACATATCGGACTCGGCAAACCACTTTTTTCGTCTGTTTTCATTGCTTTGTGAAATCCCGGTTGGCAACTAACTAAACACCATCAATTGGGCGTTATTTAGCATTAGCTCCTTTGCATAGATTAAAATAATGATTTTTGGCCACTTTGCGCTTACAGATTTTACAGGAGCCAGATTCACAGCCTACACTACGAGCATGTGAAATTCTTAAACACTAAAAGATTTAAACCAATTGTTAGAAAGGATTGAGCGCACGCGATGATTAGTGATTGGGGGGTTAAAGACGCACATCATTATCACAACTTCCGCAGGCACTTAATTCTTCTTGAAGATCCAAACATTCCCAAGCCGAGGAGCTTGCATTTGTCTTTCTAATCGGTGCAGAATTCAACACTGAAAAGTTATCGAGTAGTAAAATCGGACAAGCGTTTAGTGGTTTCGGGCATTTGGCCCCGTCTGAGTTTGAGTTCAACCCTATGCCGGACACTTGTCGACGTGCTCTTGCCCGAGCGGATGCTGAAGGCAACGGTTGAAGGGCTAAGCCACCTATAGTGAAGAGAGCCAAAAAAAGGACCATGTGTAGCATGTTCATGATTATCTTATAACAGATACAGATGATGAAAAAAGCTTATTTTTTCTGCGAAGCAAGATAGAGCTAGCAAAGTTTTTCTTTAATGAAAATTGTTTGAAGAGGGAGAAGATGGAAAATAACTGGAGCAGATGGCGTTCTGTGAGAATGGGATGAGAAGAAGGATGAAAGCCAGCAAAGGAAGACGTCCTTAAGTACCTGTTTTGTGGCATGGGCTGCCTAATTTCCACTTCATCTTTTGAAGTGGTTTTGCAAAGGACTAGCCAAAGACGCGTCACTGAGCTTTATTTCTCAGAGGTGTGGCAGACCATATTACAATCCAAGCCAGTCTGCGCCCTCTGAATCAGATGTGATGGCAAGCTCGAGCTTCTTTGAGCTTTGTCAAGAACCTGCACGGTCATCTGCTCGTTGCGAAACAGACGAGGTGAAGGATTTCATTCTGGGCTAAGTGGAAAACTTACAACACTCAAAGAAAGACATTTTATCCAATACAAATCCCAATGCCTTTCCCAAAACTTGGTCTTTCAAATTTCGTAAAAGACTACAGCCCTTTGTTGACGAGTTTCTTCATAGCTTGTTGGGTTGGACTCGCGCATTGCTGCACCCTATTGCGCCTCATCCAGAAAAGCTACCTTACGGCAGGATTAATTATATCTTGGAGGAGCCCAAACGCTTCAATGTTTTTCATGTTGAATTCAACCCGGTTAACCTAAATAAAGATAATTTCTCTTCCAAAGCTTCTTTCGAGGGACAGGAAACCAGGGCAGCTCGGACAATAGATGAGCTTCTGATTTATGCTATCAACTAGCAATATTTTCAGGGACAGACAATATAATGTTTCTTCAAGGTCAATAATTTTTCGTATTACATCTTTTTACAAACCAAACAAGTCAGAGTGACATTTGTTTAGCGCAAAACCAATACACCTTGGAACTGCCTTTGACCAACTCTTCTGAAGAGTATCTCAATAAATTCCATTTTCATTACCCATTCTGGAGAAACAAAGCTCAATCGGGCAATCCCACATCTGGTATAATCTTTCCCCAGTTCAAAATCCAGCCTCATTTCTGAATCCCAGTTGGTGTTAATGTAATCATCACTGACAACAGTAGCACGCTCTAATCGTGTAGTTATTTGAATAAATTTTCCTTAGTTTCCTTATCTCCAAGAGTGATCACAAGTCCTGTTCGTAATAACATGGACTTTAGATTTGTAACTACTATATATAGAGCAAGGAGACTCGATTAGCTTAGTCCTCATCCAGCTACTTGTTTCTTACTCCTTGAACTCCTTTGTAAAATCCCTGCTCCTGACTCACTTACCTTTCTATTGAGTCTTTTAGGTTATGGGCCCAGCGCTCTAAAAGCGTACAAAGACAAACTGGATCAAACAACTAACTCTGAAAATTCTAATTCTGGAGAATTCCAATCTCCTCACTCTTCCTTTACTCACAAGATAGAAAATACCTCCACCTCACTCTTTGAAGTTAAAAACATTGAGAAACTCAATAGTAATGACTTCCTCTCATGGCAAAGAAGCATGGTTGCCACTCTAGGTATGAGAAAATTGGAAAGTTTCCTTGAAGACAGTTATCGAAGAAAAAGAAGATAGTTGAATTAAAAGGCAACGTCAAACTGTGTATTACTTTATAATAGGCCACTTAGACTCTGAAAATTATGATCAATTTGGGGTGGATGAAGATAAGCATCGGGGAAGGTTGTGGACCATTAATTAAAGGAGCATTATGCATCAACATAAGCTGAAAACATTGCTACCCACTTTGGCAAGCTGTTCAGCATCAAGCTTCCCTCCCCTTCTTTGGGTCTCTCTGAGGCTATCTCCTCTTTCCGCTCAACTCTCAAATTACTTCGCTCTCTTTATCCTCAGCTTTTTATGGGGGACATCATGCGCCAAGTTCTAGCCTTTTATGTGTTATGCATGCTCCCTGAACCATGTCATCATGTATCCACTGCTGTTTTTCACTCAATCAAGGTCTTGACAAAACTACCTACTGTAGAAGATGTATTTAAAGAAGTAGAACTTGACATCGTTTGTTGTGTTGATACTGAAGAAGAATCAAATCTGGCTCTAAAAGTATCAACAAAACCTAAACAACAGCTTTTCTCAAAGGGCAAACACAATCCTTTGGCTCCTCATCCGGAGCAGGAATGTTTCCAGCTATTTCCAGAAAAGCATGATGCATATCACAAGAGGCATAACAACCATGAAATAGGTATGGCTCTTGGTGTGTACAAACTTGCTTTGAGTATTCCTATATTGGATGGTGGCACTTCAAACACCATTACTACATTTAAACAGCTTTTTGTCAAAACCTGGGCATCTGAAGAAAAACTTCAGGCTGAAAATGGTTCCAACATGTGTGTGACGGCTGAAGGCACGTTTCAGATAAAAACTTCTGAAGGCAACTCGAACATTCCCAATGCCCTTCTTGTTCCATCAGCCACCTCCACCTTGGTTGCAATGGGACCATTTCTAAATGAAGGGGAAGTTCTCAGAGGGTATCCTGGGGGGGCAAACCTATTCTCCAAGGAGGGAAAGCTTTTGCTTAAAACTCTATTAATAAACAACATTCTGGTTATTGACACCAAAAAACTCAACTCAACAAATGCCATATCATCAAGTGATTTGCTCTTACTCCATAAACGGCTGGGGCATCCAGGAAAAGAGATAGCGTCTAAAATGCTCCCCAAATACAACCTCTCAGGGGTTGACTGTAATTTGTGAATGCATTTGAAGGTTCATTGATTACCCTTTCCCAGACAGTTTCCTCTACCATCTAGTGTACTCAAGGTTGCTCACATGGATATCTGTGGACCCATCAATCCACCAACTCAGGGAGGAACCAATACATTTTTCAAATTGTCGACGGCTACAGTTGCATGCATTTTACTTTTCCAATAAAGTTGAAGGCTGATTGCTATTATCACTTCTCTAAATTTTAAAGAATGGCAGAAACTTAAACGGGTGTAAAGATCAAAACTGTTGTGTCTGACAATGGTGGTGAGTTCATCAAAACTCTGGTCTCTTCTATTGGGTTTCAAACTCCCATAAGTAAGTGGGCTATGACTAATCCATCTGTTGGCATTGGGCACTTAAATCCATTTTGATTTACTGCAGTAGTGCATGTGCAAAAAGAAAGGCAAACATCAAAAGTTAGCCCAACAGGAATTCTATGTATGTTTTTGGGGATGTTGAGGGACACCATAACTTTTGCCTGTATGATCCTAATTCAAAATGGATTTTGATCACTCACAATTGCACCTTCAAGGACAGTGAGGCTTCTTGGCCTTTGCACTCTGTATCCTCATCTTCTTCTCTCTCTCTGCCCCTTCCAACTGACCTTCCTGTTGAATCCATGACAGGTGTCTCTGAGATCATTTCTGACCCTGAGGCAGATGGGTGGGTGGTTGACAGGAGGCTGGATGTCTCTCCAACCTCTTCTGGCTTGGGCACCTTAGAAGTTTCTGTACCAATTGTCAAAGATCAACATTGTTCCACTCAACCACAATCTCCTCTTGAAGCGGGCTACGCACAGTCACAGGCTCCCCTTGAAAAGGCCTTGCCAAAGGTCTGGAAATACGGCCTAGTGACTGAAACCGCACCTAAGAATATTACTAGTGTGATATCCACAAAGCACATTGTTCCTGGGAAATGTACCCAAAAGCCACCTCCCTGGTTTTCTGGAGCGGTGATAAACTCTGCACCTTGTTCCTTTGTAGAAGCCATTCATATGGCTTCTACAAAATCAAGTGCCTGGCTGAATGCCATGGCAAAAGAATTTGCAAGCCTGGAATGACACCAGGTAATTAAAGAGGACCGGCTGGAAAAGGACCAACTGTTTTTGGACACAACCTGGGTATTTTGCAAAAAGACTGATGCAGAGGGCAATGTCACTGAAGAAAAGGCACAACTCTGTGTGAGGGGGTTTTGTCAAATCAAAGATGTTGATTTCCATGAGACCTTTTCCCTTACTGGTTGTCTGGCCACCTTGAGGTTTCTGTTGGGGTACTGTGCAAGCAATGAATTTGATGTTCAACAGATGGATGAGAAGTGGGCTTTTTTTCATGGTGATCTAGATAAGGACATCTTTATACAAGTTCCTGAGGGGTATATACCTAAAATGAAAGGGGATGTGTGCTTAAAGCTGACCACATTTCTCTATGGCCTCAAGCAAAGCCCAAGGAATTTGTATCTTTTCATCAAGCAGTTCTTCACTGGGGCTGGCTTTTGTCCTTTGGCTGCTGACCCCTGCTTTTTCATCAAAACAATTGGGGATCCGTGTTTTGTTTTTCTTCATGTGGATGATCTTGTTATCGGCGGTCTGAATTCACAAGCATTTAAAAGTGAAATAACCTTAAACTTTGACATGAAGGACTTGGGTGAATTAAAGTATGCCTTGGGAATGAAGGTAACTAGGAACAGGTCAATGAAGACCATCTCTCTCTCTCAAGAACTCTACATCAATAACCTGCTCAATGATTTCGGCATGCCGGACCGCAAGCCAGTGTCAACCCCTCTTGTTCCCTCCTCAAGATTAAATCCATTCAGAAACAAAGAAGCTAATCTGGCAAGCATCAACTACCAAAGGGCTGTGGAGTTTCTAAACTACTGCGTCTCCTACACAAGACCCAATATTGAATTTGCCGCATGCTTCCTGGCTCAGTTTCTCAATGCTCCGAGTATCAAGCATGAAAATGCTTTTAAACATGTTCTTTAGTGTTTAAAAGGGACCAAGGGTTAAAAAATTACTTTAGGGAATGTTAGTGATAATTCGTTCATTACAGCATTTTGTGATGTGGATTGGGGGTCGAACTATGATTCAAGGTCGTTCTCAGGGAGCTATGTGTTCTGTTATGGCCTTATTGGTTGAAATACCTCAAAACAGGAAATTGTGGCCTTGTCATCAACAGAGGCTGAATATTGATCCATTTCAAGTTGCTGTCAGGATATTATCTGGTTGCTGGAGCTAACCAGTGACTTTGGTCTCAAATTGAAAGGTAAGTTTCTGTGTGACAATCAGGAGGCTTTCTCTCTTCTCAAGAACCCACTATATCAACATTGAACGCAACATATTAAACTCTGACTACACTGGTGTAGGGAATTGTTCAATGAAATATCATAACAAAATCTCTGCCATGTCAAACTCACTCGGTTCATTGTGCCTCTCTGATTATTCATGATGTGCAAGATTGAGCATCAGTTGGTGTTAATGTAATCATCACTGACAACAGTAGCATGCTCTAATTTTGTAGTTATTTGAATAAATTTTCCTTAGTTTCCTTATCTCTAAGAGTGATCACGAGTCCTGTTTGTAATAACATGGACTTTATATTTGTAACTACTATATATAGAGCAAGGATACTTGAGTAGCTTAGTCCTCATCCAGCTACTCGTTCCTTACTCCTTGAACTCCTTTGAAAAATCCCTGCTCCTGACTCAATTACGTTTCTATTGAGTCTTTTAGTTGGAAGATCATTGTCTCAGAAAGATTCATATAAAGCCACTGTATCTCATCAAATTAAATAATCACATACTCATTTGATTTCCCCAAGAGGGGGAATGATGTTTTGAAACAATACCCTCAAAGATTTGTTACTTATCACCACCTTAAATTAACATTATGAAGAATTAAGAAAATCCTGATTTGTATTTACCGTTAAGGAATCCATCTGAAAAAATATCTGAGGCAGTTGTCAAAACCCAAAAGCTTTCTCACCACAAAAAGTCCCCCCGATGACCTGTAAGATTTATCAGAAGTGTAAACTAAAGAAATCTTTAGACATCCAGTGTGGGCACCTTTTTTGGTGCGCGATATAATAAGAAAGTATCTTGAGGGTATAATCAATAATGAACCTGCTTTAAATCTAATATTGATCCTTGAAAATCGTATTCCAGTATACTAGACTTTCGCTTGGATGAAAGATTTAATAGTCAGCATTCAGAAGTTTAAAAATCAAAAATTATGATAAAAGAAAGAAATTAAATTTAGAAACTGGATAAAAAACTCTAATAGGATCCAAAAAATACCTATTAGTATTACTATAGTCATATCCATAGATTAATTCAACATATAGTTTGTTTTATATGAAAAAACCACTTCTCTGTGGTAAAAGTTATTTTCCATGGAGTATACTAAGATTCAAGAATTTAACCTATACATTAACACAGGTTGAGAAGCTATTTGTACTAAGATCAATGCCTTTTGATAATACAAAAAGAAAGAGATTTTTTATCCGGAATAATAATGACACTACGATAGCTTGAAAATATTTTTATCTAATAGAATTTTTGATTTGAAGACAGGTATGATAATATTATTTTATTATTATTTTAATAAAGCTAGTAAAATATAATAGTATTAACAATTACTATAAGATGCTATAATAATATTCTTGCTTCATGATGATTTATGTTAAGTAGGGCTTTTTTCAATAAAAAGACTGATAAAAATAACAGTTAATATTTCATTAAGATTAATTATTTGATGATTTTTGCTACTAGTTTAATATCACCACCATTATTCAAATACAACTGAGCTACTGAGACGCATTTCTACTAATGTAATTTTATATATCCTTTTAGATAAAGGTTCTTTTCATCCTGTACTATGGGAAAAATTTGGATTATAATTGGAAAAAATAGAGAGAGTACCTCATTTATAGTTTATCCATATTACAAATAATGTTTTGTCTATTTCCCTACCTTTAAGTTACATAAAATTATTGATATTATTCAGCTTTTAATATTATTCTTTAAAAGAGTTTTATGATTTATATCAGATATATGGGCGTGAAGAGGTATTTTTGAGGATAGTCAGCTTATAAGATACAATCTCTTTTATGATAAAGCGTAAATTTTGAGTTGGAATAAGCTGTGGGAAATATTGGTTTCAATGATTGTGTTTCATATTAGTAGTAATATTTTAAATGCACATCCTTCATAAATTTCTTCTGGTATTTTATTTTCCATTAGACTTGTTTCATACAGATATTTAATCATTTTTTGAAGAATGATGGAATTTGAATGAATTTATTCCTTAAGCCATAACAGTATATTCAATGATATATTTTAGTCCTTTGTTAAAAATAATTTATTTCTTTATTCTCATTCAGAGTTTAAGGCCGAATCTATGATAAATATTAAAAATTATAATAAAAATCTATAAATGTGAGTGTGAAACAATTATAATAATAAATAATGTTTGATAAGATGAGTAAAAGGGCCATACTAATGGGAATTAGTGATGGTACTACTGATAACCCTGGGTCCAGTGTTTATCTGTTAGTTTACAATAGTAAACCCTACAATACTTAAAGTTTTAGAGTTATACCTGTTATATTATAAGGGTACATCATATTGAGAAGTTATATCATGTAAGAATACTAACAACAAGATGATTTTTGTTTCTTTTGGTGAGGAAAAGACTCCTTTTGTCTTGTTCAGGGGTGGTTCAAGTTTTTTTACCTCTGAATACCACTACAGAGTGAGTTTTTTCACTACTGTGGGCTGGCTTGTGGTCCCACACACTTAATACAGACTGGTATTGGGTGGCAATGTGGTTTTGAGCTACAAATTGTCATTTTAACCCAATACAGGGTGATGTTCTTCACCAATATAGTTTACAGGTGTGTTCTAGTGGCTCTGATGTGTCAGAAACTGTACAGGATGTGTCTGTAAGACTACTATTGGTCATATTATGAGTAATCAGAGAATAAGACAAATTTGATTCAATTGATTAGCTGTTAATTTGGTTATAGGGACAGCTGTTCCAAAGTAAGATCCCATACTGGCTTGTGTGAGATTATAATTTAAAATCCTAAATAGCTTGGTCAGTTTTGAAGATAGTAATCTCAGAAGTGACTCATTTTTTAGCCTTTGATGAGATATACATAATGGTTACTTATTTGGGATCTCTAGCATGAATTTTGGGGATTTTATACCAATTTTCACTTCCATTGTAAATTTATGGACTTATCATAAATCCTGTATTGAATTTTTTTTTCTCCATACTTTTTGTTCTAGATGAGATATGGTATAATAGAGGGAATTATCAGAAATCTCTGATCATGCTGTTTCAAAAGAGGCCCTACTATGGATATCTCACACTAAAACTGTAGAAGTTAGTTGGGAGCTGAATATTTTTTCACCCTTATTTGGCTTTCATTTGGCCATAACTTCTGTAGTTTTGATGCTTTCTCCCTTTGGCTAGTACCATTGAATAATGCTTACTGAGAGCTTCAGTTTGAACAGCCATTAAATGGGTTTCTAGCCCTTTCTCTGGATTTTGGATGGAAGGTGAAAACTGATCAGACCTCATTTTGAGGTGGAATAATTTTTTTCCCTTGTCCTGTGATTATGAGAGTTGTCTCTTTGGAAAGAGGTGACTTTCCTCCTTCTTTTAATGCCACTTATCAGCCATTTTCTCTCAGTTCATGTTTTGGTGGCATTTTTATCGACAACCTGTGTATGCTATTCTTCTGCCATGCTTGTGCTCTGGCCTTCAGGAATAGGCTAAAACAAAGCCTGAGATCTAATTTGTATAATGTACAAAACATATGTGACTTGAATCCTGTGTACAATATAGATATATTTTTCTTGATTTTAAACCTTCTGAGCTGTGCAATTGTGTTTCTACTGATGAGATAAGGTGAATACAATGCTCTAGCCTTTACTATTTAATGTCCTCCATTGTATATAATATGTTTAATTTCATGAAGATCAAATATAGCTATTATCCTCAATATGTGTGATATAATTGAGGTTATTCAGCTATGTTAGAGTTTTATATGGTGAGAAAATGTGGTGAAAGAGGTCTCTTTTCATAGCTATAATTTTAACTTTCCTTTAAGATGTTTAGTAAATATCTATTTGGTATATTTCCCTTTTCTGATTCTCCAAAGTGGAGAAAAATAGGTGATGTTTTATAAATATGTGTAGCTGAAACTGTGGATTCTCTGTATTGTATGTATATTATTTCTTCCTAGCAGCTTCAGCTCTGACTTTCATTCTTATATTGCCTCTGTGAGCTTGCTGTGATTTTAAACCTGTGGTTTGACTCTACCATTATTGCTATAAAGATTACTAAAAGTCTCTCTGTTAAATATATCCTATTTTCATCTTCAATATTTTCATCTTTCATTATAGCTTCCAATAAACTATTATCTTACAATTATTATTATTGAATTATTACTCATCTTAATACTGACTAGTTCTAAACCAAAATTATAATAGGATATTCTAAAGATTTATCCTTTTACTAATGCCATTAAATGACAAATTTCTCTCTCACCAACCTCCCCTCCTCTCTTGGAAGTAGATTTATAGCTACTAGATATATGAAACTTAGAAGAATATCAATTGATATATGCTTTTTGGAATTATTAATTATTTTGGTAAGCATAGTAATGTACTCCCTGCAACAACAACCTATTAGTAAAATTCAAAAATACTTCTATTTTTTGAAACAAACTCACAAGAATCTCAAGGTCCACCACTTTTGCAATTAATTATTATCAAGTTATTATATTCAAAATTGATCCAAACCTAAGATAAAACCAGAATTTGGCCCTTCTGATGGCTGTCATACTATTGAAATGGAATAAAATCTGGGAATGACAATAGAAAATACCTATTGGGGCTTAAAAAACCAGGCAGCAGACAAGGAGAAGTGACTGCCTGCAGAAGACATATATGATGGAAAAATCCACCTTAGGAGGCTCAGAGCCTCTAAGAAGACAGAAGAGTCTCATGAATTATAATCCTTCTTTGGAGGAAGGGGATTTCATTCTGTGACTCAAAACTAGAGTACAAATATGAAATCCAAAAGTACCACAAACATGGTACACAAGAAAGGGTGAAATACACCTTCAACCTTCAATTTAAGTAATAAAGGTACAATAAGGCCACAAATACAAATCAACTGAACTAAAAAAAAGTCACCTTCAAGTGTGATAATCTTTAAGATAGAATATACCCCTTTCAGGAAATACCATTCTTCTGACCAAACAGTAAGGATTAACTAAGTTACTGCATTTACAAATGCTTTCTGAGTATAAACCTTAATATTCACCTCTCATTTAAAAAATGAAAATTGAACCACAGAACCACCCAGTTGAGTACTTTATTAAGGCTCTCAGTGAGGGCTATCAATTTGTACCACTTTCAAGACTTAAGCACCCATGGATCCAATATTTCCATCCAAATATTATTTGGGCAAATCTAAAAAATAAGAATATTTTTCCCCTCCCATCTAGCTTGCACAGTATTTATGAGAGACCTGTAAAATAGGAAATATTCAAAATTTTATAGCCAGTCCAAAGAAAAAAGTAACCCTTA
This sequence comes from Austropuccinia psidii, assembly GCA_023105745.1. Lineage (NCBI taxonomy): Eukaryota > Fungi > Basidiomycota > Pucciniomycetes > Pucciniales > Sphaerophragmiaceae > Austropuccinia > Austropuccinia psidii. Next base: position 21,640,330 of record JALGQZ010000009.1, on the reverse strand, counting down.
TACCTGTATCCTATACTGTTCAAAGTTTATTGCCATTTTTCTCTTAACATAAGAAAAATACTATTTTAAAAAATCTAAGGATACTTTGAGCTTGTATAGCTTTGGTATACTTAATAAAGAGTGGTTGGGAAATGTCACCATTTTCTAGAGCTCATTTGTGGCTAAAACCAGATACTTTTGAGCCCTGTATCTTTCGAACTGATAAAGCTCTACAGGACCTAATTACAGACTCTCACACCAAGTGGTATTGTGGGATACTATCCTACATAAATGAATTATGAGGTGTCAAATCCACCAAGGTTTTTTTCCTGTTGATAACTCATAAAAAGCCTTTGAAGCTCCAATTAAGACTTTTTGGAGTGGTACTGTGGAGATTTATTACATAAAATTGAATTATGAGGTGTCAAACACCTTCGCTTGGTGTTTTACTTTGATGACACATAACCTGAGTAATAAGGGTCCCCCAGACCTGCTCTTTAACTCATTGGATGAATCATCAATGGTAGAAGATGTCTAGACCTTTGATTGGTGAAACGAGTTACTCCATGTGAGGATAAAAGGTTTAGATGTGGTTCTCAAACCAAATTAGGACACTAATACAGGTGTTTTTTGTTGTGTTGAACCACAAACAAACCACCTGAGTTGATATTTTAACTCTACTAGAATATTAAGAGGGTGTTCACCCCTATTTGAGATAACAGGAGTCTCTTACCCCTAGAATAACTCCCCCAACATCTTATCTGCTTACTCCTAGGTGGTATACTGTTTTACATAGAAGTAAACCTTACAGTACTCAAAGATATAATAATAATATTGATTATTTTAGTGCTTATCATTTTAAAAGAAATTTGATAATAATTACAACCGGGGCTCTCAACAGACTCATAACCACCATTTGTTAATGGTACAGCCCTTTCAGTTCTTTATTTTACCATTTTTACACGTCACAGTCATATTTAATTCTTTCAATTACTTTCTCATAGCTTCTACATAGACTCTACCTGAAAGCTCTCAAGATTTAATATAGGGCTAGATTTCTAGGTGAAGGAGAATATGACTTCATTTAATTCATTGAAACAATTTAAATGATTCAATAAGATTTTCAATTTCCTGATTAATTTAGAATTTCAAATATAGATACAATTTTTGACAAACCTGCTAAATGTGGTATCATTAAGTAAGAAAAAGACATGGCAGAAAATATTGGTCATGGTGGAAACAAGAAATAATCAAAAAACTTTGAAATGATTATTGGAGTTACAAAGCTGATACTTTCTTTAATTATTTAAATATTTATCCTGAAATATATATTGTATGAGAATGGTTCTCAAACAAAAAGGAAATACTAACTTCCTTTCACCCAGACATGGCTCAATTCTTAATACACCAAAAAATACTAAGAGATGGTGTTTGTCACAGGGGCTCTAGTGGAAATACAAGAGTGGCCTGGCACTCAGCAATCAGGGAACTCACTTGGAAGACTCCAAAAGAAATAAAGAATAAAAATAATAAGAATGAATTCCTCTAAAAGATATGCAGGTACAAGATGAGATGCAAAGAGGAAAAGGAAGCCAAATGGCCAAAGAGCCAACCAAGTAAGTCCTTAATCACTGTTTCAACCTGCCAAAAATGAATAATGGAATTAGTAAGGATATGACCACCAAATATCCATTGACAGGCGAAGAAAGAGAAAGAGAAATGTGCTAAATGACTGACTTAATAATATCAGTATTTGCTTAACTAAAATGAAAAGAAAATAGAGATAAAATAAAATCAAAGTATATTAATTAACTGGGGAAAAACCCCCCAGGGTGGAAAGGGTAGCCGGTATATGTGAAAAGTTGGGAGCTTGAGTTCTTCAGGCTGAAAACTGATCTGTATTGATCCTTGAGGCTGTATTGATTGTTTTGGGAATAGATACAGCTGGCTAATATTGAAATTGAATTGGGTTGAATGAACTTCCCATGCTTGAGAATGAAATACAGTCCTTGGTGGATCCAGACTGTATTGAAATGAATATGGTTGCCAAGATGGATTGAGTGGAGCTTTGACACTTGACAATTTCTTTTGGCACCGCCTCTTGAATACACTTTTGAGAATGAATTGAAAGTATTCCATTGGAAGGAATACTTGGAGTGAGAAGAACCAATGACTGCTTGATGGCGTCATTGGTCTTTGACGCTGAAACACTTGCTCTTGAGCCTTGATGATTCCTCTGAATGATTGGGTGCCTTGATGACGTGATGAGATGTTGGAATGTTGAAATGACCATTTGATATTGCCACCATTGAATTGCTGTTGAAAAATGGTGCACAATGATGTATAACATCATTTGTGGCATATTGGTTCATTGACAAGAAGATTACGTCCAAAGGTCTTGAGATGGAAAGGCAGAGGGGAAAGGATGGCTGTGGTGACTTCAGAGCTTGGAAGGTGTTTCTGGACCTTTTGGGGTTTTGGCCATTTTTGGGTTCTGAGCCAAAACTGGCCCAAAAGGCGGGAAAGTGTCTTTTGGACACTTTGCGTCAAAGTGCGCAAAAATGCGCAAAATGCGCAAAAGTGCGCAAATGCGCAAAAAGTGCGCAAATGCGCATTATGAGCCCAAATGGCCAAAAACAGCCATTTGGGCCATTTCCCCTGGTTTTGAGGGAAATGACCAGAAATACCCATTTGGGCATAAATTGCCACTATGGGTTCTGGATTGAGGTGAAGGGCCATGAAGGCCCCAAATCACAAATGGCCATAAATGGTCCATAATATGATGACGTGGCCATATTGGCCACTGGTGATGGATATGGCCAATTGGCCATAAATGAACTGTGGCTTGATATGCCATATGGGGATCCAAGGAGGTGAATTGCCATGGTTGTGACAGTACCCCCCACCTTGAAATGGTGAGCTCCTGAGCACCAATACAAGGTGAAGCCTGTTGAGGCTATTGGAAAGATTTTGAGGGAGTGATTCAAGAGGACTGATTAAGTTGAAGAATTTGAAAACTGATATTAAAAATTTGACATTTGATGCAGGACTTCTTGATCTTCTTTTGACATTGGCTTCATGATTTGAGTTGAATTTTAAAATGAATGAAAAATTTTGACATGATAATTGACGTGATAAAATAAAATTTAAAATGAAAATAAAATGAAAATAAAGAATGAAAATGAAAATAAAAAGAAAAAGAAAAAGAGAAAAGAAATTGAATTGAATCTTGAGGAGGTTCCAATCTTCATCACGGAGGTTAATAACTGATTTTGAAATTGGCCAAGGACCTGGGAAGAGAAATTTGATGCCAGGTGCTCACAAAGTGGCCAAGGTGATGTTTTGACAAGATTGTAGACCCCTCAGGGAAGTGCACACCAGGAGAGGAACTTACTTTTAGTAGTTACCACTCCCGCCAGTGCCATAAAAATAAAAACAAAATTCTGAAGGAATGACTTTGAATTTGGAATCTTGGAAATGAATTGGAAAGTGAATGGCCCATTGTCCCAAGTGAAATGGCCATAAGATTGGAAATGAATGTTGAAAAGCCCGGCCAAAGATCTGTGTCCAAAATTTGCAAAGTGCTCACAGAGTGGCCAAGGTGATGCTTACAACAAAAGAGTAGAATACCCCTAAAGGTGCATACCAGGAGTGGGACTTACTTTTGGTAATTCCTCTCCCCACCAAGCACCATAAATGAATCAAGCTTTTGAAGAATTGGGACCCGGCTTTTCAGGATATAAAGAATGAAAATCTTTGACAAGTTCAGGACAATTCTTGAGGTTTTCGGCTGGTTCCCAAGTGGATCTTTCTGGGTCTTGACTGAAACCTTTCCATTCCACCAGATACCATAATTTTCTTCTCTTGAGCTTTGAGTCCAGTATTTGAGAGACTTCCCATTCCTCTTCTTCTTCAATGATAATTGGAGGAGGAGGCTCTTGATGCCGATTTGGGATTGTTGATGTCTTGACTGGTTCCAAAAGTGAGATATGGAAGACTGGGTGGATGGATTTCCATTGAGATGGAAGCTTGAGGTGGTAAGCATGAGAACTGACTTTCTTCAAGATTGGAAAAGGACCCAACCATCTTTTGGATAGTTTTTTTGGTGGGTCTGGTTGATTTGATGTTCTTGGAAGAAAGCCATACCATGTCACCAGGATTGAAAACAGGTGGACTTGCTCTACCTTTATCTGCATACCTCTTAAACCGGTTTATGGCGAGTTCAAGTTCTCTCTTGACATCTTGCTGGACTGATTGGATTTTTGTTGATAACTTTCCAGCAGGAGTATCTTGAGTGATGTGAACTGAATCAAATTGTGGATCTCTTCCATAAACTGTGAAAAACGGTGATTGCTTGGTTGAAGAGTGATCAGAATTATTGTAGGCAAATTCAGCCAGAGGGAGCCAGGTGTTCCAATCATCTTGATGATAACTGACATACATCCGAAGATACTGTTCTAGTATCTGATTTACCCTCTCTGTCTGTCCATCAGTTTCTGGATGATAAGCAGTTGACAAGTCTCTTGAAATCTTGAGCTGCTGACAAAGATTGGTCCAAAAGGAAGAAACAAAAAGAGAACCTCGATCACTAACAATGCTTGAAGGAAGGCCATGCTTTGAGAAAATATTCTTGATGAATAAATGGGCCAAATCTAATGAAGTGATAGAAGCTATTGTTGGAATAAAAACCGCCATTTTTGAGAATCTGTCCACTATGACAAGGATTGAGTCAAAGGAATTGGACAGTGGCAATTGAGTGATGAAATCCATTGAAAGACAAATCCAAGGACCACTTGGAATTGGAAGAGGCTTGAGGAGTCCAAACTTCTTGTGATGAATATTTTTGTTTCTTGAACACTGTTGACAGGATGAGACATAATCCTTGATGAATTGAGTCATGCCGGACCAGTGGAAATCCCGCTTGACAAGTTTGAGAGTCTTCTCTTGGCCAGGGTGTCCAGCTAGAGGAGAGTCATGCCGCTTTTGAAGTATATTGAGTTGAATTGTGGGGTCATTTGGGACCACCACCCGATCTTTGAACAGGAGAAGTTTGGAAGAGGAATCAAGAGAATAATCTGTGACAGATTTACCTTTACCCAAATCTTCAAGAACACTTCTATATTGAGGGTCTTGCCACACTGCCTTCTTAATTGAATCAATCAAATTTGAAAATGAATCCACCTTGACTGCAAAAAATTTTAAGGCTTGAATTTCATCTTGCTTGATTATCTTCTGATAGCTCATTGGATTCTTGCTGATGAAATCCTCCCCCCTCTCTGGGTAAACGTTGTCCCGACGTGACAAGGCATCTGGAAGGGTGGCCAAGCGGCCAGGGCGGTAAGTGATTGAGAAATGAAATTCAGATAGAAATTCAGCCCAGCGGGCTTGACGGCAAGTGAGAATCTTGGAAGACATAAAATATTGAAGAGAAGAATGATCGGTGAGAACTTCTAAAGGGGAAGAAATGGAAAGAAGAAAAGCTCTCCAGCGCTTGAGAGCCCAGACTATGCCAAGGAGTTCCTTTTCATGAATCTCATAATTAAGCTCAGCTGGGAAAAGCTTGCGGCTATCAAATGCAATGGGATGTTTTCCTGAGTCAGAGACCTGACTCAGTACAGCACCCAAGGCATAATCTGATGCATCGGTCTCTACAATGGTGGGTAGAGAAGGATTGAAGTGAGAAAGGATTGGAGCAGTGGTGAATGCCTCTTTGAGTTGATGAAACTGTCTAAGAGCTTCCTCATTGAGGGGAAAATGGGAATCTTTCTTGAGGAAACTTGTGAGTGAACTAATTTTCTTTGAATGATTCTTAATGAAACGGCGGTAAAAATTGGCAAAGCCAAGGAATGATTGAAGAGCCTTGAGGTTTCTTGGAGGCGGCCAATTGAGAATTTGCTTTGCTTGGTTCATCTTGAGGCCTTCAGAAGAAACAACATAACCTAAGTACTCTACACTAGAAACATGGAATAGGCATTTGGACGCCTTAGCAAAGAGGTTATTGGCTCTGAGTCTGGAAAGAACAGTGGACACATGAGTGACATGTTCTTCCTCAGATTTGGAAAAGACCATAATGTCATCCAAATAAACAACAACATAAACATCAAGAAGATCATAAAAAATATCATTGACCAGATTCTGAAAAGAAGCAGGAGCATTGGTAAGCCCAAAAGGCATAACCAAGTACTCATAACTACCATATTTGGTTCTAAAACAAGTCAAATGTTCATCACCTTCCTTGATTCTGAGCAGGTTATATGCACCACGCAAATCAATCTTGGAGAAGATAGAAGAACCATTGAAAACAGTGAGAAGCTGATTCATAGGAGGAACAGGATACTTGTTCTTCCTAGTAACAGCATTGAGTTTGCGGTAATCAACACACAAACGGAGGCCACCATCTTTCTTTTTGACAAAAAGAACAGGTGCTCCTGTAGAAGAGGAGCTTGGCCGGATGAAACCTTTCTCTACATTCTCTGAAATGTAGGCCCGGAGTGTATCTGACTCTTGGTTTGATAAAGAGTAGATCACCCCAACTGGAGGTAGAGACTCCTCCAGCTCAATATGATGATCACAGGCGCGGTGAGGAGGAAGTTTCTCTGCTTTCACCTTGGAGAATACATCCAAGTATTGGTGATAAACAGGAGGAACAACCTTCATCACGGTTTCTATTGCTTCTGGCTCTTCCTCTTCATCCCACAACTCCTCCAAGGAGTCATGATAAGATGAAGGAGGAAGGTCCATATTCCCAAAGAAGAGATGAAGTGAAGATACAGAATTATCTTCTCCAACATCTTGAATCTCTTTGAAGACTTCATCTCTAGATGATAGTAATGACTGATGGGAATTAAGGGAAGGAATATGGACAGAAGACAGAAATGATGGTGTTATAGAATCACCAACCAGAGCTGCACATGATTTGGCAGAAGAAAAGTCATTACTGAAAGAAATTAAAGGATCATTATAGTCCTTATGATCAGAATTAAAGGTGATCAATCCTTGCCTCCAATCAATAAACGGATTAAAATGATTAAGAAAGTCAAAGCCCAATATGAGGTCTTCTCCCTTGGGAGTATCAATGACTAAAAAGTCCCATTCAAAGCTTGGGAAGGAAGGGAGCTCAACCATATATTTAGTATGGTGAGTCACAAATAAAGAAGGAGACTCAGAGGAGTCTAAAATGATGAGGGGAATCTTCTCTGGAAGCTCTGACGTAGTCAATGAATACTTGTGAACAAATTGCTTTGCAATAAATGAGTTGGTAGCACCAGAATCAATGAGAATACTGTAAAAAACATCAGAAAGAGAAGAAAAAACAAAAAATTTAAGAGAATTCTTGACACCAGGATTCAGAATGCACAATTGTGCTCTGGACGGAAAACTGTGAAGACCATTGAACACAACATGATCTTCACTCAGGCTTTTCCCTGGCTGGGAAATTTGCCTGACGGTTGGGTAAGCTTGTTTTGAGGCCTTTTGAAACAAGACTCAAGACTATGCTTCCCACCACAATAGGTACAAAGACCCTCTTTGATTCTTCTTTCTTTTTCAGAATTCATGAGCTTGAAATATTTATTCAATAAAGAAGAATGGGGCTTGTCCCTCTTCTGAAAATTCTTCTTCTTCTTTTGACTTGAGCTTGAAGAATTTTGAGGATGAGAAGAACTTGACTTTGAGGCTTCTGGCTTCTTCTCTTGATGATGACTCTTTTCATTTTGCCTCTCATGGTACCTGGTATCAAGTTCCAGGGTAACGTCCATTAAGTCTTGAAGAGAGTCAATTCTAGAAGGATGGGAGGCCAATTGATCCAAAATCCTGGATGGCAATCCCTTCCTGAAATGATGGATAAGAGCTCTTTCACCCCAATCCCCGATTCTTGAGACTAGACTTCTGAAATCAGCAATGTATAAGGATACATGCCCACCTTCTTTCATTCTTAAAGAATCCAACTCAGCTTCTGCTTTTCTGACTTCATTCGGGTCACCAAATAGAGTGAAGAGTTGAGATTCAAATAGATGCCAAGAATTGAGAAGATAATTTGAGTCTTGATTGGTGAGATTGGAAAGATAAGGCTCAATCCATTTTGCAGCCCTGCCAATGAGAAATGAAGTGGCATAAAGAACTTTCTTTCTGTCTTGAGAGAAATTTGCCGGATCATTATGAAAGATAAGCTGGCATGACTGAATAAAGCTTCTGACTTTGAAGGGCTGAGTCCCATCAAAGCATTCCGGTGCCTTCATAGATGGAGTCTTGAAGGCTGGTGGTCTTGATGCTTCAGAAGATGAAGCTGCTTGAAGATTGGCCATAATCTGAGTCATTTGCTGCATGATGGCCAATAGAGATGGTTCAGACTGATGAGAGACAGGCTGATTAGACTGGGCTAGAGTTGGCCCTCCAGTACCTTGGGATGCTTCCACCGGGGCAGGAGCACCTTCAGTACCATCAGACTCTTCCTCTTCCACAGGATTCTCCTCCTCCTCTTCACCATCTTCACCTGGACCTTTGAAAATAGTCCTTGAAGTTCCTGGAAATCCGCCAACTACTCCTGAAAATGAACTTGATCTTCTGGGCCCTCTTCCTTCCTTCCTGGATGGTGCTGCTCCTTCCATGCGGGGTCCTCTATCTAATTGGGCCCTCAGTTGAGGAACTGCTGGGGTGCTATCTAGAGGAGCTCTTGGAGTTGGAGTGAGAACAGCTTGAACTCTGGCCTGAGATCTTGTCTGTCTTGCCGGAGGTGAATGTTGAATAGGCATGATAACAGGAATAAAAATGAATTAAATGAATAAGAGTCAAGATTTGCTTGAAGTGAAAAGAGTCAACAATCAAATCTTGAGGAAAATGAATAAATCAAAATGAAAATCTTCAAGTACGTCAATAAATCAAAATCAAATGAAGTCTTGAAGTCAAAAATCAATGAATCAAATCAATCAAATCAAAATCTTGCAGAAAATCAATCAATCAAATGAAATCTTGAGGCAAAATCAGTTTATGTCAAAATTCTTGATGTGAAAAATCAGCAAAATCAATGAAATCTTCAGGTCAATCAATTTTCTTGAGGTCAATATCAAATATGTCAAATCAATCAATCAATCAAAATCAAGTGAATTATTCTTTAAAAACCAAAATTCTTGAAGAATGAATCAATTATGAATCTTGATGAGAATAATGTGTCTGAATATCTTGATGAAAAATTTGAAAATCAAAGAAAACCAAGATGACGCCTGAATTATGAATGAAATGAAAATTGATAATTTGAAAAAGATTTTAAAGAGAATAACAAAAATAAAAATGGGTCAGCTTTCAATTTTCAAAATGAAGAATGAATGAAAGAAAATTGAGAGGTGACGATGAATCATTAAGTTCATAAGAGTAAAAGAATCATAATTTTGATGAAATGAGTGAATGAAATTATAAAGAAAGAATGAACAGAATGAAAAAGAAATTATGAGTTAATTAATATAATGTCACAGGGGCTCTAGTGGAAATACAAGAGTGGCCTGGCACTCAGCAATCAGGGAACTCACTTGGAAGACTCCAAAAGAAATAAAGAATAAAAATAATAAGAATGAATTCCTCTAAAAGATATGCAGGTACAAGATGAGATGCAAAGAGGAAAAGGAAGCCAAATGGCCAAAGAGCCAACCAAGTAAGTCCTTAATCACTGTTTCAACCTGCCAAAAATGAATAATGGAATTAGTAAGGATATGACCACCAAATATCCATTGACAGGCAAAGAAAGAGAAAGAGAAATGTGCTAAATGACTGACTTAATAATATCAGTATTTGCTTAACTAAAATAAAAAGGAAATAGAGATAAAATAAAATCAAAGTATATTAATTAACTGGGGAAAAACCCCCCAGGGTGGAAAGGGTAGCCGGTATATGTGAAAAGTTGGGAGCTTGAGTTCTTCAGGCTGAAAACTGATCTGTATTGATCCTTGAGGCTGTATTGATTGTTTTGGGAATAGATACAGCTGGCTAATATTGAAATTGAATTGGGTTGAATGAACTTCCCATGCTTGAGAATGAAATACAGTCCTTGGTGGATCCAGACTGTATTGAAATGAATATGGTTGCCAAGATGGATTGAGTGGAGCTTTGACACTTGACAATTTCTTTTGGCACCGCCTCTTGAATACACTTTTGAGAATGAATTGAAAGTATTCCATTGGAAGGAATACTTGGAGTGAGAAGAACCAATGACTGCTTGATGGCGTCATTGGTCTTTGACGCTGAAACACTTGCTCTTGAGCCTTGATGATTCCTCTGAATGATTGGGTGCCTTGATGACGTGATGAGATGTTGGAATGTTGAAATGACCATTTGATATTGCCACCATTGAATTGCTGTTGAAAAATGGTGCACAATGATGTATAACATCATTTGTGGCATATTGGTTCATTGACAAGAAGATTACGTCCAAAGGTCTTGAGATGGAAAGGCAGAGGGGAAAGGATGGCTGTGGTGACTTCAGAGCTTGGAAGGTGTTTCTGGACCTTTTGGGGTTTTTGGCCATTTTTGGGTTCTGAGCCAAAACTGGCCCAAAAGGCGGGAAAGTGTCTTTTGGACACTTTGCGTCAAAGTGCGCAAAAGTGCGCAAAGTGCGCAAAAATGGGCAAAATGCGCAAAAGTGCGCAAAGTGCGCAAAAATGCGCAAAATGCGCATTATGAGCCCAAATGGCCAAAAACAGCCATTTGGGCCATTTCCCCTGGTTTTGAGGGAAATGACCAGAAATACCCATTTGGGCATAAATTGCCGCTATGGGTTCTGGATTGAGGTGAAGGGCCATGAAGGCCCCAAATCACAAATGGCCATAAATGGTCCATAATATGATGACGTGTCCATATTGGCCACTGGTGATGGATATGGCCAATTGGCCATAAATGAACTGTGGCTTGATATGCCATATGGGGATCCAAGGAGGTGAATTGCCATGGTTGTGACAGTGTTGAATTTAGAGCATTCTATCAAGCTTAGATTAACTGAACCATGTGAAACTGATTATTATGTCCATGTTCTTGGAAAAATATCTTCAAAGACCAAAGTTGGTAAATCTGGGAAAGCACCAACATCAAATGCTCCCCAGAAGACAATCAATAAGACATTTTCTTACACAAACAAATTTGAAAGAGAGACTTAAAATGTGAATACGTGTCATAAATCCAGTAAAAAAACTCATTTATACAACACCTGTTCCAAAAAGGCTTGAATAAATTAAACTATTAATTTCACTAATGAAGATACTTATGATCAAGTAGACAAAGGAGAAAAATCTAATTTTGATTACAGTCAATAAACTGACATAATAAAAGAAGATGTTAATTATACCTATTACTAATTTCAATTCATGTATATCAACAGTTACTGACCTCTTGAATTGTAGAAAATCATAGCCTGACTCGCGTGAAAGATGCAAAACTACTGAAAGCATCACCAGGGACTGATAAAGGCTAAAAAGCAGGGAAGAATTTTATTTATAAGGCTACAATCAATACTAAGGAAAGAATTATTAATTTAGAAGCGGGAACCTTTTTAACTTGTGTAGGGAAAAGAGTATTTTGAAATCATTTTTCCTAATTTGGAAGATTTACTGTTACCTACCCACCAAAATATATTCAATAGTGAAAGCCAAACCATGCGCCCCCTAGAGATAATTTCTCCAATTGTTATTTTTCCACATCCTGCAGTAAACATAAGACTTAAGCCAGGATTTGTAGTTGTTTCAAATGATAGAAGTGAATATTTTACCCTGGGGAATGATTACTTGACTATTTGCGGTATCAATATCAATAACCATAAAGATAGGTATTTTAGAATTGGGGATAATAAAAATCAAATTTCTGCAATTTTTTTAAAGACAAACATGACTACAGAATTAGTTGAAAAAGATTCATCATCAAATTTATTTTGAAAAGAAATCTATTGAAGCTAATATTAGTCTAAATTTGATGCACAACAACATTAAAGATATTTTGGATTTACTCTATAAGCTTAAGGATCCCTTTTGTTCTGATGAGAAACTCTTCAATTCATAAGAGGTAATGAAGTTAGAATTAATCTTGATATTGAAAGGCCTCATCCTCCATTATTTAGAATACCAGCCTATCCTAAAAGTCCAAGAGCCACAGAAGCTTTAGAAACCCATATCTCTGAGTCAATGAAATGGGGAACTTTGAGGAAAGTTGGTCATAATGAGAAGTCTTAAATAGCCACTCCAGTCATAATTTTTTTCAGAAATGAAAATTGAAGAATGGTTGGCAATCTTAGAGCTACAAACACGTATTCCATTCCTGAAAAACCCCATTCCAAAAATAAAAGAAACTATGACACCTTTATCCAAAACAAAGTTAATAACTTGTACAAATTCTCTTGAAGGACTCTAACAGAATCTTTTTTCCATAAAAACAAACCATCATGAGAATAATAACACATTGTGGCATATTAGAATTCTTTATAATTCCCTTTGGCAGTAAAAATGCACTATCCCATTTACAGAGATTGATGAATGGGATTCTTTCTTCTATTCTTTTCCAAGTGATTTCTTGTCATATATAGTAAAGAGATTATTATTTTCCCTGAAAAGTGGTCTGATTATTCAAAATTACTTGGTTGTGTTCTAGAGAAAATTGAATATATAAATATGAAGATATTTTTGAAATAATGTAACTTTGCTGCCCCTGAACCTATAGCATTTGGACATGCAATCTCAGATTTAACCCTTGGGATGAACCTGAATTGATTTTCAGAAGTATTTATGAGACCAATGCCTCAGATTAGTCAAGAAATGAAATCTTCCTTGGCCTTGAATAGCTGCTACAGACAACACTTGAAAGACTTAGCCAAATGGGCTAAGCCCCTACAATGCTGATGTGACCAAATGTCTACCTTGGAAATAACTAGTGAAATGGCTGAAGATTATTCAAAAATTGAGAATTTCTTACAAAATTCACCTTTTTTATTAATAAAAACCTCTAAATTACCTTTCAAATTGTATATTGATTCCAATAGGGAAGGCCCTGGAGTAGCTTTAAATTAAGCTCAAATTTTTTATGACAAACCATTTGAAGATCCAATTTGTTTTATTTCAAGACAAATTAAGCCTACTGTCACAAGATATGGATCCAGCAAAATGACACTCCTATTTTTAGTATGGTCATTGGAGAAATTTCACCATTATCTTGCTTTAATGCTTTTGGTTTAATCGCCGATTGGAATATAGTGAATTCATTTCTAAAAATTAAAGCACCCCATAGACATATTTTGATATGGAAAATTTCCATACAAGGGTACAGAGTAAACATAAATATTTTCCATAAAAGTGGTAACATTCATGAAAATGCTGAAGAACTTAGTAGAGGGACCATGTGAAATACATGTGACAACCAAAAATATGTATTCTTGGAAGGAGATTGTCAAATACCTATTGAAAAAGTTTGTGTTACTAATGTAAGTTCAGAATTCTTTGAATAAGTTAGAAAAAAGCTATGAGAAATAGAAAAACTGCCTTATTTTGATTAAACCTCTCCTAAAATAAGGAGAATAAAATGATTGGTCTATTTCCCTTGATGACACCTGAAACATTGCTTATTATTAATGAATAGTCTACCAAATTTATGATATTCTATACCACAGCACTAAGAAAACGTGTTTCATGACTCTGGTTTATATATCCATTATCAAAATTATATTGCACAAGTGTCAGGAAAAATTATTGTCTGGAGATTTTTAACAAGACAGAACTATTGAGAGAGTCAAATATGCATCCTGGTGGCCCAATTAGAGAAAAGATGTACCAGAGTACTGTACAACCTGTTACAGCTTCCAGAAAGCCAATATACCTACATCTAAAATATTTGGACACATGATCCCAATAAAAGAACCAAAGGCACCTTGGTAAATAGCTCACATCAGTTGGGTTACTGAAATACTGCCAGAAGAGGATCAGAGCTATGATGAATGTCTGGGATCAGCTGACAGAAATAGAAAGCCCTCCTTCTTCTTACCATGTCATAAATATAATACATCTCGGGATGCTGCATTTTTTGGGGTGGAATGTAATGTCCCACACTGGGCGTTTCTGAAAATCATTTTTCCTGATAGATATCCTAGGTTTACTTCAGCTCTTTGGAATAAATTAAATGATCTTCTGGGTACCAAGATTCTGATCAATTGGTGCACATTGATCCCTGCTCTTTAATTAGCTTACAAGAGCTCAGTACATTCTATGAAAGAAAAAACTCCTGTGATGTTAGAAAAGGGGTTGGAATCCTAGCTCCCCTCATCTTCCCTGAAGAAAGACCTTATTAATATCCATCCAACTTCAGATAGTTTCAAAAAATGCTTGGGAAAGCAGTCATAGTGCCTTTTAATATGCTAATAATAGGTGTAACAAAGGTCCCGACCCACTTGAAATCGAAATTGGTGACTTGGTACTTTTATTCACCCTCAATTTGAATAATATCAGGGGTCCTAAGAGGAGAAAAGATTTCTGTTCAGGACCTTTCTTAGGTAAACCTCTTCCTGTCAGTAATGATGTCCAGATAGAACTAAGAGGATCATTGGAGAATAAACACCCCACCTTTCCAGTCAGCCTTATGAAAGTTTACATTTCCAATTATCCACCATTCTTCTCCTAAGGGAAGGACCATCTCAGAAGATACCACCATACAAAATAATTAAGGACAAAAGAGTAGTAAAAGTTGTTAAAGAAAGAAATTTATTATTAATGAAGGAAAGATAATAACTTTTCAGATACAGAAACACAGCTCATTAAGATTAATGTTTAGCTGAAAATATATTGATAATTCTGAAATGTTTTTAGGAGGTTGCTGTATGAGAGAAGACCAAAATAATTTCATATCTTGGTAAATAGGCTTTGTGACTAGTAGTCATACAAAGAGTTATGGAAGTGAATTCTAATGCATGAATTAATTAATTTCTATTAATTACTCGAATAGTGCTTGAGATAACTTGAAAAGTCAGGCAATGTGAGCTCTAAGGAATATTTTATATTCCCAAAGGACTCAAAAAATTCCTGATTGGAAGTGATATCTACTTGAACTTTAAATAATTATATTAATGATTTATTCAAATGGAAATATATTTACATAACTAATCCATATCCATATTTTATTTTACTATTGAATTATCCATCAGATTTTAAATAAATAGGGTCATACCATACAGTATTTTGGCTTACAAAAGCCAAAATATTATTTTAGTGAAAAATTAAGAATTTTCTAGAGTTTTTAATTACATTAAGAATTATTATAGATAAATTAAGATAAATTTACACAAGTTATAAGGTTACCTTCCAAAAAAAGTGGTAAAATTAAGGTGTGGTGTGCAGTTTCAAATTGAGTCTTGGATTCAACATACAAGTGGTAAATCTTGCAGTCCTTTGTCCACATTAAATGAAAAATTCCATAGTATGGCTTTGAATGAATGAAGCTTGAAAAATACAGAGAGAAGGGTGGTAAAAGGGTATTCTGGAAAAAGGTGTTTAGGTACCCAACGTTTTAGCTCTTCATAGAGTGGTTTTAGAATTTGGCCAACCTTAATTAAGGTTCTGAATGTAAAACAAGTTGCATATGATTTTCTATGTTTTATTTTAATTTAAAACACCTTAAATAAGCTATAATTTCGGTTTTCTGTGCTTATTCAAGGTTTAATTAAGTTTCAATTCAAAAAAACCTACCAAAGTGAAAAGTTTGAGTAGAAACTGGAATTTTCCCCTTAAGTAAGCCTGTTTTTTTAATTCTTTATTTTGATGAGAATTTGAGATATCAAAGTTCATGTACTAAAAATTACTCACCTTAATTACTTGTTTCAACTACATAAAGGTTAATAATTTCCTGCTCTAGTGAAAATATCCACTTTTGCTGATTTAGTAATATTGAGATGGAAATTATCTCATAAGTAATATTTTTTCTTTTGCTTATGAAAATCCCCCAAATTCTAAACATAAATGGGTTTTTTGGAGAAATAATTCAAAGTCAAATTTTGGGAAATTTGAGATCAAAATGTCAAAGTTTTCTCCATTGTAAAAAATTGGGAAAATTTTTCAATAGAACTAAATATACAAGAATAGTGCTATAAATGTAAATAAAATTAGTTTAAATAGGTAATCAAAGCTTATATAGAATATAAATTGTTTTTAATAAACATTATTTATTGGCTTATGATATTATGAAAGATTTTCTTTGCTTCATAACCTTTGAAAAGAGTGACTAAAACATTTTTATAAGATTATATTTGGTGTTATCCAGGTGTGATCTCCAAATCAAGATTATTTACAGTATTTTGGATGTGTGAGCTAATATTACTCTTGACCAATTTGTAGGACCTTCTTTGCTATAAAAATTCCTTAAAATACCTTCAAAAAACCTCAGAATCCAATCCAGCTTAATATAATATAGTAAATTAAATCAAATATTTCTAATCATAATTGTAATGAGTTTTTTTATTTTTAATTAAATAAAAAATTTCTTGCAAATTGTTATTTTTTAATAAAAATTTATCATAAATTAATAAATTTAGTTATAAAATTCAATCTTTTTTCTCTTAAATCAAAACCACTCTCATTTATATTTATTAAAGTCTCCCTTGTAAATTTTCTCTAAAATACTATTTTTGACATATTTTCATCATAATGATAGTCTTTTATGAACCATTAGGTATTAATACATTTTTATTTATCCTTTATTATTTAATCTAATATACTGTTAGAGTAACCTAGGTACTTACTTCTATATAGCTTATTTAAAGATATAATTACTCCTGGTAGAATAATTTGACTATCATTATTGTTACATTGGTAATAAGAAACAATTAAAATTCATGATAATAACTATTTGTACTAATATTATTATTTAATATATATATAATTAGTCTTGCATATGAATAAGCTGTAGTTATTTAATATTTTTCCAAAATAAATTTCTTGAGTCTATTAGAGTGGGTTTTCTTACAAAGTAAGAGCAGACAGGGTACAATTAAAAAAAGATTAAATTGATTATTGGTTTCATAGTAAGATCATAGAACAAGGATACCATTTGAGCTGGGAACTATTAAACCAAACTATTTGATTGATACTAAACTTCTTTTAAAACAAACTCTTATTTTATTTTTATAAAAAATCTGCTCATATAATATAGAAATAGAAAAATCTCAAAAACAGATGGTCCCAGATGAGAAATTTTTTTGATATATTTAATGATATCTTTCAGGTATCTAAAGTTTAATGGCTCTGCATTAAGAATATATCAATTTGAAAATTTTAATTATAAAATCTTTTAATCTGAGGCAGTGAAGGTATATGATATATAACGAATAAGCATTTTATAGATCTAAATACTAAAAGCAATATGATTACGAATGAAAAATATAAAGAGAGTCAATTTAGCTGTAGATAAGGGGTAGTCCCTTCAAAAAAGGGATAATACTTTTGGAACTGATTCTTGAACTATCTCATATTTGAAGTAAAGCATTAAACATAAGGGCAAAATCAAGGAAAAGTGAGAGATAGAAGATAATTGTTCCACATTTTCCTTCTATATATCTACACAGCTTGTGTTCCACTCACAAATATTCTTTTTTGTCTCATGCAAACTAGACGAGCTCAGAAGTCGCTCAGAACAAAGATGGTTCAACAAATATGCGCAAAGCAAATTTTAGTTTAGGTTATTTGTGGAAGAAACAATTGACAAGAAGGATTATTTCGAGAATTTAAGGATTGAAATATAATGACAAAAATACTTAATAAAATGGCCATTATTGTTAATATATAACATTAGGAACTTGGAACAAGGGTCTTTTCAGAAAAGAACATATGATACTCACACAAAGATACTGCATGTCATTATTTTGGCTCCTTGAAGTTACTAAGATCAACTTGTTGAGAAATTAGGTACCAATTTGAGTCATGACTTTGAGGAAAGTTAATTGTTACAAGTTGGTGTCAGAGAATACGTTTATTTCATCAACAAAGGTCAATATTGTTTAAGATGACAAGAAACAATTAAGTAACTAAATAGTAGATAGAAAGAGGCTCGAGTTAAAAAAACTTTGTGTAATTATAATGACGGGAAAAAAGAAAGAATGTTGCAAGATCAACAAATACTAATATGGATTGAGATATTAGTTTTCCTTTTTATTTTATGCTATTGAATTGAAGAGTACTTCACCCAATTCAGCTACAGATTTTTAACCAATAATGATAAAAGAAATGAAAGAAAAAGTAAAGAGGTGAGAGATAAGAGAGATTAGCAAGTAAATGAGAGTGATGGAAAGGAAAGAGTCAAAGAGAGTAGAGGAGAAAATATTTTTATCTTTGGGCAGAAAGAAAGTTGAGTGGGTTAGGTGGTTCTGTGGTCATGTGCAGTGATCTGTGCTCAGGGATCTTGTTGATCTTGCTGATCATATACAGCTTTGAGTTTGGGTGAGACAGTTGACTAGGTTCAGTTTCAATTGTGATTTTTAATTTTCAACAACCCCCCATCTTACCTAGGCTCAAAATGCCTAAAACTTTAAAAACATGTGCGAGAATAGTTCAACTGACGTATTTGGTTGAAAAAAAATCATCCAGAATATTGATTATTGGGATGTATTTCAGCTCAATTGCACTGTTCTTGACATCCGCCTTGATTAATTGAAGCTGAATATCAACATGTTTCATGTGCGTTTTTAGATTGCAATCACCCTTGAAAATTCTGATACAACTATGATTGTCCTTGTGGACTGGAATTGCACTTTTCAACTTAAGTAAATCACACTTGCAACACCACTTCTTCAGCCAAATAAGCTCAGATGTCAGATCACAAAGAGCCCTTCTGCAGTTGAGAGCAAGAAAGAGGCCTTTTTACTGGTTTTTCAGAAAATCAGACTTCCTCCCACAGTGGCCAAGAAGCCAGTAACAGAATGGAGGGAGATGTGGAGGTCTTCTGATTTGACATCACTATAGGCAAGGACACTGACATGGATTACACTTGGATAAGTGAGACTGAGGTCCTGACTTCCCTTCAAGTATTTTAAGATGTGAAAAAAGGACTTCAAATAAAGTATACCCGGATTCTTGAGATACTGGGATAAAGTACTGACTGCCAATGAGAGATCAGGCATGGTGGAGGTACTCAGGTAATAAATACTTCCAACCACACTTTGAAAGCTTATTTTAAGTTTTTCAAACTAAGATACTTCACTGGCCAATTCTGTTTCCAAGTCATCATTGTTAATTAAGGGAGTTTAGAAAGGGTTGTAGTCAATCATCCCATAGAGTTCCAGGAAGGAATTGGTAAAATGTTGTTGCTCAAGGGATACATAGTTGGAAAAGCGAGTGACCTTTATACCCAAGATTAGGCTGGCAGGAAGCACATTTTCAATTTTGAACTGCTTCAATACCTCCTTCTTGAAGTCTTCAATGTGTTTTCCAAAGATAAAAATGTAATACACATGAATGTATAGCTAAACAGGGAGTTTCCCTTTTTGAAAGAAACCACAGCGGTCCAAGACACATGAGAAAACTCCAACACTAACAAACCACTTCTTGAGGGAACCATACCAATTGAAGGGGGCTTTTTTTAGTCCATAAATTGTTTTTCAAAGCCTCAAACAATTTTCACGCCTTTCAGTACTCAAGCCCTGAGGTCTTCTCAAGTAGATTGTTTCTGAAAGTGGTGCATCAAGAAAGGCACTCTTTATGTCAATTTGATGGAATTCAATGTTTTTTCTGCTGAAAAGGCTATGAGAATTTGGAGTGAATTGAGATGACCCATGGGGGAATAAGTCTGATTAAATAAAAATCTGAGAACAGAGTCTAGCCCTGTACTCAGTTATGTGCCCAAGATGATCCTTCTTGACTTTGATTACCCACATTGTGGTATTCCATACCATTAGGATCACTTTCAAGCTTGCCAATAAATGATAATAATAAATAATAATATATATATACAAAAAGAAAAGAAAAAAATAGTAATAAAATAAATAAATAAAAAAAGGTGAAAATTCTAAGAAACTCAATAAGAAAAGTAGTTTTGAAGATTTTTAGAGAAATTAAAAGCAACATAGTGCTACAGGCACACTTAGAATTCCAGACTAAAAATAAAAACCTTCCTCCCAGTTGAAAAGAAGGAGCTGTTCACTTTTTGATTGATCACGTAGCTGGCTCAAGCCACATTGAAGACAAACCCCAAGAAGGTTTTGTAAAAGGTATCTTTCTAGAATAAATAGGAAGATCTAGAAATATTATGTAATTTAATATAAAATATCAAATTGAATTTTTGTTCTGGAAGAATGCAGAAAATTTTGGAATATTTCAAAAGAATTATGAATTTTTGGGAAGAAAAGAAGTTAATTTATTTAAAAGGAAAAAAAATCCCAATGGTTGACCCAGAAATCTACATGGATATACAATACACAGCCTAAAGGAAAATAAAGTTACAGAATAATATTGTGCACCTTGAACACTGCTTTGGTACAGAAGGATATTTTGAAAACAGTAAAAAATCACACAGTTTCTCCACACTAGGACATCTTTAGCCCAAAAGAAATATTAAAAAACACAAGCATTAAGTTTTGCACAAAAGGATTTCAATTTAAATAGTCTAGTACAACACAATCTCTCCACCTTATTTCATCTTCAGCAAAATTATTCAATTCAATTGAGTTAATCTCAAAACACCTATAATATGGAGCACAGCATTAGAAATCAACTTTCCATGCCTAAATTCAACTGAAAGAATTTAATAAATTCAAGGCTATAAAAAAAGAATTGAAACGGATTTCCCAAGAATATCTTTAATTTTGGTTGCAAAAAAAGTGAAGCATAAACATGTCAAACTTCATAAAATAATGCAATCTCCACATGAAATGATGCCATCCTGAAATTGCCCCATAAGAAAAATTATCTCAATAACATAACATCATTTTGATAAGGAAAAGCACCACCAGGATAAGTCTCTCAGCAAACATTTAAAAAAGTCACCAAGAGAAAAATGTCACCAGCCAAATTCTCTCCAAGATATTATATGACAAGAACAAAGTTTTATTTTGAAGAGATGTATTTTCTCCACTTTTGTGGAAAAAAAATCTCACCAGCCAAATTATATCAATTACCTCACATGGATTTGATAAGAAAGATAACCACCAGCATAATTCTCTCAGAAAACATGTTGCTACACCAAAAATACATGTCTCACCAGCTAAAACCTCTCAACTGTTATTTTTTTAACTACCCTGTTTTGAGAAGCTTTATGGAGGCCCAAAGATATAAATAGAGGTCTTCTGTCACTCATTATCTAATTATGATGAAAAAAGTTCCCACTATCCAGGATCACAACCATCCCTGAACTAGAAGGAGGTCTAGAATAGTGGTAGTCTTTTAATCATGAAAAGCTCAGTAGCTTAGTCTTGTCAAAAAATAGTACTATACCCATATTTAAAGGTTATAAGCTTTGCTAAGAGTATTAGTATTATTAAAAGAAAAGTAGAAGTGATATAAACTCAGTATTAAAAATATTAAAAGAATAAAATCCAGTAGTCATATTATTACTTTCAATAAAAAACATTATAATCAACATAAAACCAAAAAAAAATTGTTATAAGTTTTATTGAAATAATAGAATACCATAAAAAATATCATCAATACTTTTATTAAAATAACAGAAGATCTTAGTACTTATTTTATCAGAAATTTTAGTTTCAAATCAGATTTTTGACTGTTGTGTTATTGATAGGTGTGATTTGGATACTACTGATAAGTCTTCTCTATCTGTTAAATCCACAACTCTTATTTTATTTTGTGATTCTATGTAGGCTGACTATTCAGTATTATTTTGAGGGGCAGCTAATACACCTTAGCACCAATGGTTATTGGAAAATTCTGAAATTTAAAACAGATCTACCAATACTTTCCCCCTCAAGGTATTTCCTTATTTCATCCCGCACCAAAACGGGTTCCCACAATGGAGTGCCTACCACCTTGAAGTATGGATCTAGTTCAATGATATCCCATAAGCCAAGTGAGTTTATGGATCTAAGCCACAGATCCCTAACTGGAAAATTAAGAGCACCTGTAAAGGTTCTTGGAGTTGCACTGTTTGAAGTGACTATAGCTAATATTACCCTAGTGTAGGGGAGTACATTCTTGGGATTAACATTGCATGAGACAATTTTAGGGTCCCAACGTTCAATCACTCTTATCCTTTAACATGGCCTTCCCTCAACATCTGGAGAAAGAGGGTGGAGCTTATCTATGACAGAATTCTGTCCTTATTGAGGAGGTGTGACCATTTATGAGTCACATGACCTATCAGGGTGGACTTCATATGCCACCTCTGATGAGGCAGGACCAGTTTTATCCACAGCTTGTGCTTCTTGAGACATTGAGGGAACCAAGAGGGGGATTTTTGATTCAGATAGATCTCCTGGTTTTGGAAAAAATGATTACTCAAAGCTGAAATTTCAAGAGATGATCACCTTTTTATGTCAAAGTCAGATAATGTGGTATGCAGTATTTTCATTCTTAAATCCAAGGAGGATACCTTCCACAGAAGATGGAATCATTTTCCTGTCCCAATGATGTTTGGGGATTTAGAGGACAGGGAAGAAGCCAAAATCTCTGAGTTTTTTTAATCTTGAGGGAGTTTTGTGCCAGAGAAAATGAGGACTGTTATTGCGATGAGAGGGAGTAGGTATTATTTCATAAAGAATGTTGAAGGTTTGGTTTCCTCTGCCCAATAGTAAGTGGAAAGGCTTGGCCCACCTAAGAGACACATGGATTTGTCTAAAAGTTTTTTAATTCCCCTTACAGTGAACCCATTATGTTGAGGTGTTTCAGCAGGAGAATGCACATGGATGAAGCCTTCAGCTTCAGTGAGTTGGGTGAATTTTTGATTCAAAAATTCACCACTGCAGTCAGAGACAAGATGTTCAAGCTTATGGTTGTGGAGGTTTTGCATGGCTGACTTTGTGATGAGAAATTACTCAACTTCATATGATTTTTTTTCAGGAAATTTGACTATTTTAACCAATGTGGCATGCTCTAATATTGTAACGAAATATCAGCAACCTGAGACAGAAATGGGAGACAAGGGTTCTGCAAGATCAATATTTACACAATCTAGAGGTAGGTATACCTGGTAAAATTGATCATCAAAAGGCAATACATTTTCCTTGTTTATTGAACAAGTTCTGCATGTTGGTGAGCTGATTGGTAGGTCCATCTCCTGGGTGTCATAAGTGGGTATGCTACAGGTTATCCTTTTCTGGAATGAGAAAAGACATTTGATTTTATTAGTTGACAATAAGGAGATTCTTCAATATTCTTCCTTTCAGGAGTGATATATTGTTGGAGTCAAGGCTGAAGGAGTTATTTTTTCTGGTGATGGTTATTTTGTCATAAAAAAACTTAAGAAGGATTTCCAAATTTCAATTCAATTTTGGAGCATAGAGGCAGTTTTTTAAGGAAGAATTTGCTCCTTCACACAATCAATTCTTGGTTACCATTCCTTCCACTACTAGAGAGCTTGAGAAATCTCCAGTTGAGATCCTTAGAGGAGGAATCTTGTTGAGAGTTGAAAAAACAATTTCTGAATTGAACCTGTGGTGTATGGCCCCACAGTTAATTATTAATTTGATACAGGAAAACAAGTTAGAAATGCCTGTGATAAGGGCTTATTCTTGAGCAGACAGAGGATTTTGGGATGTATATCTTCTTCAATTGCTTGTTCTTTCCAGTCTTTCATTTGGATTTTTGGCAAAACACTGCTCTTTAGAGTTATTAGTGCAGTTTGTATTGTGCTTGCTGCTTTCACAGTAGTGAGTTATTCTGTAAGGATGAGCTGAAGTAGTGAGGGCTGAGGAAGTGCAGTAAATTTTCTCTGTCTTAATATGCAGGTTATTGACTAAGTCTTGGAGGTTGGTGAGGATTAGGTCAGGCTTTTAAATGAGATTGCTGTTCAAATTGAGGACTTAAAAATAATTTTGAAGCTTGGGACATCTTACAAGTCTTCCTAATATGGAAAACTAGAGAGGTTCAGCTTTGATGTTGATTCTTACTGCATCAAGCTCTAGCTTCATTTTCCCAAAGCTGCAGATGCAGTATTCAAGATTGCCATCATAATTGGATCAAATTCAGTCCTTGAAGACCCTTCCTCTGTTGATGGCCCTTTTTTGAGTGTATTGATTGTCAATCTTGGTCCATAAAAGGTGATAATTCTACTTAGCTTCTTGGTTAATGGCTTCAAGAAACACCATGTGGCTAAGCCAAGAGGAAATGATCTTTATGGTGTCATGACTTGCTTCAGTTTTTTTATCAAGAATGATTTGATTTTATCCTGGTTCTGGTAGATTTTTTCATGTGTCAAGGAGATCTTTAGATCTTAAGTGAAAAATCATCCAAAGATTTCATTTTCTGTAGTTGGTGTTTTCTAGAACAGGAATACTTGAAGTGTCTTTTTCTGATTTTCTATCAGAAATTGATATTTCTATTCTTGGTATCTACCTTCATTTGTTTGAAGCAGAGCTTCCAAGACTGTAATGCTGTCAGAGAATGTGATTAAAAACATGTATTTTATCAACAAAGGTTAAAATTATTTAAGATTAAAAGAAAAAATTATATACCTAAATGGTTGAAAACAAGACTCTCAAATAGAATAACTATGTGTAATTATAGCAAAATTACTAAATTAACAATGCTATAAGATCAACAAATACTAAAATGGAGTGAGATGTCTTGTTACTTTATGCTATTGAATTGAAGATTACCTTGTCCAATTCAGCTACCAATATTTAAATAATAGTGATAATAGAAAGAAAAGAAAAAGTAAATAGGTGAGAGATAAGAAAGGTTAGAGAGTGAATGAGAGTTGAGGAAAGGAATTATTCTAAGAGAAAAGAGAAAAAAAGAAAGAATGAAAAAAGAATATTAAAGTGAAGAGAGTAGAGGAGACAAGATTTTTATCTTTGGGTACAAAGAACGTTGAGTGGATTATGTGGCCCTGTGGTTGTGTGCAGTGATCTGCGCTGAGGGATCTTGTTGATCTTTTAAATTGTATACAGTTTTGATTTTGGGTAAAAAAGTTGACTAGGTTCAGTTTTAATTTTGATTTTTAATGTTCAACAGTCTGCAATGAGGATATTTATGGGACTGGCCTTTCCCATTCACCATAATCATGATTGATGAAGGGATATTCAAAGCCCTCTATACTTATTTGCTGAGTATTATTCTTCACACTTTCCATCTCATTTTATTTCTGCTTGATTATCCTCTGGTGTTATTTTCTGTCAGTGCAATCAATTAAACTCTATTAATTCAAGACTCGCAAGCATTTTTAGAGTTAGGCTTTGAGGTATTTGGGAAAACTGCTCTGTTTGTTACTAAGATGTGGTCCTTGTACTAACTACTATGAATTTTCATAGTATGGATTTGCAGTGAGGTTTTTTTTAATGACTTTGAGTTATTTCAGAAAATCATTAAACCCAGTAATTAATAATACTGACAGAGTGGGATTTTGTATATATGAACTATCATGCAACTAGTGTTTTCTGAAATTAGTAACATAAATCAAAAGGAAATCTATAAAGGAGCTAATATAACTTAGCTTATCCTGAGTCTTATGAGTTTAAAAAATAGATATTCTGAAAGAAATCATAGTTAATATAGTGGTTGGTGTGATATAAAGTGGTTTCTTTGCTAATGAAGAGAAGCATTTCATTTATAACAAAAAATCTAAGAATACCCCAGAAATATTTTCCCCATAGTCTTAATGAAGTCAAGTGGATAACTTTGATTTTTTACCTTGAACACCACGTATTATATCTTCCTCTGTCCATCCTTGTGTGTTTACATTTGGTATTTCCACTTCCTGTGTGATCATTCCACATTGATTGTATCACCATTTGACACTTCTCCTGGATCAAAAATGTTTAATTGATGTAGTTCTTGAATTATATTTTGAGTACTGAGAGGTTTGATAAGAATATCAGCTATCATTTTATTCAAGCTTACTTCAATTATGTTCATGAGTTTTTATTATGCAGTCTCTTCTTCATCGGTATTGAATTTCTATGTCTTTTGTTTTGGAATTGACAGACAATTTCTTGGAAATAATAACAGATCTGTCATGGGGCTCTTGTTGAAAGACAAGAGTGGCCTGGAATCCAGGAATCAAGAACTCACTTTGAGGGCCCCAAAAGGATAGGGAAATAACAAGGATTATATTTCTTTGAGGACAAATAAGGATAGGGACAAATATACCAAAGATAAAAGAAAAAGGAAGCCAATGGCCAAAGATAATAAAAGAAATCCAAAGGCCAAAGAGCCAATCAAATGAATCCTTGACTCAGTGTTTCAACCTGCCAGAAAGAACAATGGAATTAGTAAGGGATATGACCACCAATATCCACTAACATCCAAAGAAGAAAAGGTGCAAATGACTGACTTAATATTATCAGTATTTACTTTAATAAATGGAAAGAAAATAAGAGTAAAAAAATCCAATATATTAATGAACTGGGGAAAAAGTCCCCAGGGAAGAAAAGGTGGCCAGTATATGTGAAAAGCTGAAGACTGATCCTGGAGGGTTGATCACCCAGGTGCATTGACTGTTTTGGGTCAATACAGATCTGACCATCTTGAGATTTTAAATGTGTGATGTAATTCCCACAGTGGAATATGAATTGGCCCAAGAGGGCCAAGGCCATACAGGTTGCTTGAATAAAGACTGTATGGACCAATTGAGTTGTCCAGGGAATAATGAAGTACTTGATGCCTTGACAGCTGATTGAATGATTGATAACCTCTTGAAATTACCCTTTGAGTAATCCTGAAAGAAATAATAACTCTACTCCTGCAGGGCCAGGTGGTTGGGGTCCTCAAATGGTCTTCTGGTAGCCGCCAGTGATTGGAAGACTGAAGGAATGAAAATCTTCTTTGAAATGGGTGATGGATTTGGGGACTTTAATTAAAAATACATAATTGGGTACTGTAAACATCACCATTGGATTTCTGAGGAAAAATGGTGCATAATGGTATATTATACCATATATGCACCATGCCTGGATCCTTTGGTATGGGGTACATTGATGAAGGAGAGGTCTTCCCCTGAATTGAAATGAAGCCTTACTGCAGCTGAGCTGGTGGCCTCTGGTGGCTTTCATAGGCCATGGGTTGAAAGTGGCCAACTTGGGGTTTGGGGTCTTCTTTGGCTATTTTCAGATTGTTGAGATTTGGGGCTAAAATTGGCTCAGGTTAGGACCCAAATGGCCTTTGGGTCTGGTGGATCATCCCTTTAGCCCCTTTTGGCCTCATTGGATTTAGGCCAAAATGGGCCTAAGGGTCCCATGGCCCGTGGGCCATAGAGGGCCCAAATGGAAGCCCCAGGCCTAAAACAATGGTATTGGCTTGGGGGTTGGTGAGGTGGAGAATTAGTCAAAAAGGCCAATGATTGCAGGATATGCCCTGGGGCCAAAGTGGAAAGTGAAAGGGGATATAGCCCAAAGGCCATAAAACACCAGAAGTGGTCCAATTGGCCATAAAACAGATGACATGGACAATTGGCTATAGATTGGGTTCAGGCTAGAATTTCTGTAAACACCCATTGGGGGGTGATTACACATAGTTTTGATAGTACTCCCCACATTGAATGGTGAGCTCCTGAGCACCAAAACAAGGTAAAGGCCTGTTGAGGCTGTTGAGAAGGATTGGACATTGTGGGAACTCCTTTTGTTGTGGGATAAATAATAGGCAGTACCTTGAGGGGGAAATTATTGGTGAGTCTGTTTTGAATTTCAGAATTAGCCAATAACCATGGGTGCTAAGGTGTATTAGCTGCCCCTCTAAATATACTGAAAAATATACCCTTTTTGATGAGATCAGAAATCAATTATTTAGTTTTGTGTATTTTCAATTAGATAGTTTTCTTCAGAAGTCTCTATCAGTCTTTCAATAAATAATCACTATGATGATAATGGTAATAGTTAATATTTGTTTAATAATTGAGGTTGGCTTAACCTCTTGTTATTGATTATATCATTATTTTGAATTAATTATTCTGGGATTATTCCTTTCAACACTTAAGATATTCAATTAATATTAATATTAATGCTAACCTTGATATATAGTTTATACTTTTAAAGGCTATTTAATAATACTATCAATATAGCTATAATAATTTAAGGGTAAGATAATCTTATAGTGGTGGTTTTGATAATATAAGGGTAAGATATAAATGATATAATAGTAATATAATACTATCATGATCAATATAAATATAATCCAATATACCTAAAAGGTTTATGATATAAGGTATAAGGGTAAGATGATATTCCTTTTATAAAGAAGGGTTATTGATAAATTAGATAAGATCACTGATGATAATATCTTCAAAAACTACCTAAACACTAATATTATAATGGTAAGACTATTGGATAACACTAAGCTCTCTCATTAATATTGTAAATATCTTTCATTAATTAATCATAAGTAATACTATAAGATACTGAGCCTTGCTACTGATCTTTCTCAATATAATACTAGATTATCCTACTAGAGAAGGGGTGGATTGATCCTCAATATTATTGTCTGAATCAGAAGCATGGGGGAAACAGGGAGAGAGGCCCTTTATTTATACCTTTTGGGCCCTCCATAGAGCCTTCCCAAAACAAGGGACTTGGAAAAAATTCCACCTTGAGACATTTTTTCTGGTGGTTAAATTCAAAATGGTGTCAGTTGATCAAGATATTGCACCATATGTTTGGCTGATTGCACCATTCTGAACCTTATTATTGTCAGTGCACAGCCTTTAGACATTTTTGCTAGTGGTTAAATTTGGAACGGTGTCATTTGATACAGATATTGCACCATATGTTTGGTTGATTGCACCATTTTTTAAAACTGTATTCTTATATCTATTAACATTATTTCTCTTCTTCACAGCCTTGAGACATTTTTGCTAGTGGTTAAATTTGGAATGGTGTCATTTTATACAGATATTGCACCATATGTTTGGTTGATTGCACCATTTTTTAAAACTGTATTCTTATCTCTACTAACCTTATTTTTCTTCTTCACAGCCTTGATCTGTATTTAGTTGAGTATTTTTTCTATGTATAGTTTAATTTGTAAATAATACCTGTAATGCTTGGTTATGGGAGTTTAAGTGGGGATTGAGTAATGTAACACTATGTTAACTTATATTTAAGTGTTTTTTTTATGTCAAGACATGTAACACATGATGTTG
Organism: Austropuccinia psidii; assembly: GCA_023105745.1. Lineage (NCBI taxonomy): Eukaryota > Fungi > Basidiomycota > Pucciniomycetes > Pucciniales > Sphaerophragmiaceae > Austropuccinia > Austropuccinia psidii. Next base: position 21,611,116 of record JALGQZ010000009.1, on the reverse strand, counting down.
TAAGAGTAATGGTATCACTTTGTGATATTACACATGTTTATTTATATTGAATATTTAGACAAGCTGCATCATTTTTAAGCATATTCTTGTACCTAGTATACAGTGTATAGTATCATTTCTTTTTTTCAAGTCATGATATCCAGAGAATTATTGATATTATGGGGTTGAGGCAATATGTGACTATAGGTAAAATTTGATGCAGATTCCAGTGGAATACTTATTTTTGTTATTCCAATATAATTCTCTTCCTTTTTCTTGCAATTTTTTACTTTTATCTTTCACTTTTTATTTTTCTTTTCTTCTTATATATATATACATTATTATTATTTATTAAAGTTTTAGATTTGAAATTGTGGATTTGAACCTTGGATGAACTTATATGGAATACCAAAATGTAGGGAATCCAGAGGTATTGAATCTTGAAACAAATTTTTGGACTGATAAGAGGTTTGCATGTGACATGAGGATGACTTGGTCTTCTTTTGACATTTGGCTTAGGAATTTTTGAAGTATTGAGTTGATGTAAAACTTTTTTCATTAAGATTTATAAGAGAGAAATTTTTGAAAAAGGAATAAAGAAAGAAAGATAAAGAAAAACATAAAAGGAAGAAACAAAGTAAAGAGAAAACAAATCTTGAGGGGAATTCCAATCTGCATCATGGAAGTTTCCAGCTGATTTTAATTGGCCAAAGACCTGGAAAACAAGATTTAATTCCAGGTGCTCACAGAGTGGCCAAGGTGATTATTTGACAGATGGTAGACCCCTGCAGGAAGTGCAAACCAGGAGAGGAATTTACTTTTGTAGTTACAAATCCTGCCAGTGCCATAAAAATAAAAACATTTTGCTGAAGGAATGAATTGGAAATGAAAAGACTTGGAAAGTTTAAGGAAGAGGGAATGGTCCATTTGCCCAAGTGAAAATGGCCATAAGGATTGAAATTGGTGCTTCAACCTTGGCCAGAGTCCTGTGTTCATAAATTTGACAAGTGCTCACAGAGTGGCCAAGGTGATTCTTACAACAAGAAGAGGTAGAATACCTCTAAGGCTGCATACCAGAAGTGGGACTTACTTTTGATAATTCCTCTCCCCACAAAGAATGATAGAATAATGAAGCTCTTGAAGAATTGAGTCCTGGCTTTTCAGGATATAAAGAATGAAAATCCTTGATAATTTCAGGGAAATTCTTGAGGTTTTTGGTTGGTTCCCAAATGGATCTTTCTGGGTCTTGACTGAAACCTTTCCATTCCACCCAATACCATAATTTTCCTCTCTTGATCTTGGAATCAAGAATTTGAGAGACTTTCCATTCCTCTTCTTCTTCAATAATGATTAGAGGAGGAGGCTCTTGATGCTAATCTGGGATTGTTGATGTCTTGACTGGTTCAAGGAGGGAAATGTGGAAGACTGGGCAGTTGGATTTCTATTGGGATGGAAGCTTGAGGTGGTAAGCATGAGTACTGACTTTCTTCAAGATTGGAAAAGCACCCAACCATCTTTCAGACAGTATCTTAGTGGGTCTAGTTTATTTAATGTTCCTGGACAAAAACCATACCATGTCACTAGGATTGAAAACAGGTGGACTTTCCCTACTTTTGTCTGCATACCTCTTGAAACTGTCCATGGCAACTTCAAGTTCTCTCTTGACATGTTGCCGTAATTATTGGATTTCTGTTGATAAATTCTCAGAAGGAGTATCTGGAGTGATGTGAACTGAGCCAAATTGTGGATCTCTTCCATAGATGGTGAAAAACAGTGATTGTTTTGTTGAAGAGTGATCAGAATTATTTCAAGAAAATTCAGCCAGAGGGAGCCAGGTGTTCCAATCATCTTGATGATAACTGACATAAATCCAAAGGTACTTTTCTAGTATCTGATTTACCCTCTCTGTCATTCCATCAGTTTCTGGATGGTAAGCAGTTGACAGATCTTTTGAAATCTTGAGCTGCAGACAAAGATTGGTCCAAAACAAAGAAGCAAAAAGTGAACCTCTATCGCTGACAATTCTTGAAGGAAGTCCATGCTTTTAAAATATATTCTTGATGAATAAATGAGCCAAATCCAGTGAAGTTGTTGAAGACCTTGTTAGAATAAAAACTGCTATTTTTGAGAATCTGTACACTATGACAAGAATCAAAAGAATATGCCAAGGATCTCCTTGTCATGAATCTCATAGTTGATCTCTGCTGAAATAGGCTTGCAACTATCAAATGCAATGGGATTTTTTCCTGAGTCAGAAACCTGACTCAGTACAGCACTCAAGGCATAATTGGATCCATTGTTTCCTACAATAGTGGGTAGAGAAAGATTGGAGCTGTGGTGAAGGCCTCTTTGAGTTGGTAAAAATGGCTAAGAGATTCCTCATTGAGGGGAAAACAGGAATCTTTATTGAGGAAACTGGTGAGTGAACTAATCTTCTTTGAATAATTACTGATGAAACGGTGGCAAAAATTGGCAAATCCAAGGAATGACTGAAGAGCCTTGAGGCTTCTTGGAGGTGGCCAATTGAGAATTTTCTGGACTTTTGCTTGGCCTATCTTGAGGCCTTCATAATAAACAATAAAACCTAAGTACTCTACACTAGAAACATGAAAACAGCATTTGGAGGCCTTAGCATAGAGGTTATTGGCTCTGAGTCTGGAAAGAACAGTGGACACATGAGTGACATGTTCTTCCTCAAATTTGGAAAAGACCATAATTTCAACCAAATAAACTGCAACATAAACATCAAGCAGATAATAGGAAAGATAATTGAAAATAGGCAGGAGCATTGGTGAGCCCAAATGGCATAACCAAATACTCAAAACTGCCATATTTAGTTTTCAAAGCTGTCAAAATGTTCATCACCTTCCTTGATTCTGAGAAGGCTATATGCACCACGCAAATAAATCTTTGAGAACATGGAAGAACCATTGGAAACAGTGAGAAGCCGATTCATACAAGGAATAGGATACTTGTTCTTCCTAGTCAAAGAATTGAGTTTGCAGTAATCACCACACAAATGGAGGCCACCATCCTTCTTTTTGACAATGAGCACAGGTGCTCCTGTTGAAGAGGAGCTTGGCCAGATGAAACATTTCTTGCAATTCTCTGAAATGGAGGCCCTGAGTGTATCTGACTCTTGGTTTGATAAAGAGTAGATCACTCCAACTGGAGGTAGAGACCCCTCCAGCTCAATATGATGATCACAGGCGTGGTGAGGAGGAAATTTCTCTGCTTTCACCTTGTAGAATACATCCAAGTCCTGGTGATAAACAGAAGGAAGAACCTTCATTACGGTCTCTACTTCTTCTGGCTCTTCCTCTTCATACCAAAACTCCTCCAGGGATTCATGATAAGATGAAGAAGGAAGCTCCATATTCCCAAAGAAGAGATGAAGTGAAGATACAGAATTGTCTTCTCCAACATATTGAATGTCTTTGTAGACTTCATCTCTAGAGGACAGTAATGACTTATGGGAATTAAGGGAAGGAATATGTACAGAAGATGGAAGTGATGGTGTTCTAGAATCACTAACCAGAGCTGCACATGATTTTGCAGAAGAAGAATCAATTCTGAAAGAATTTGAAGGATCATTATAGCTCTTATGATCAGCATTAAAGGTGATCAGCCCTTTCCTCTAATCAACAGATGTATTAAAATGATTAAGACAGTCAAATCCCAATATGAGGTATTCTCCCTTTGGAGTAACAATGACTCAAGAGTCCCACTCAAAGCTTGGTAACATAGGGAGCACCACCATATATTTTGTATGGTGAGTCACAAATAAAGAAGGGGAATCTGAAGAGTTCAAAATGAGGAGGGGAATATTCTCTGGGAGTGTTTACATGGTCAAAGAACACTTGTGAACAAACTTCCTTGCAAGAAATGAGTTAGTAGCACCAGAATCAATGAGAACACTGTAAAAAATATCAGAGAGAAAAGAAAAAACAAAGAATTTAAGTGAATTCTTGACACCAGTATTTAGAATGCACAATTGTGCTCTGGATGGACAACAGTGAAGACCATTGAACACAACATGATGTTCACTCAGGCTTTTCCCTGGCTGGCAAATTCGCCTGACATTTGGGTAAGCATTTTTTGAGGCCTTTTGAAACAGGACTCAATACTATGCTTCCCACCACAATAGGCACATAAGCCCTCCTTGATTTTTCTTTCTTTTCCAGAACCCATCAACTTGAAATCCTTATTCAACAAAGAATAATGGGGATTGTCCCTCTTCTGAAAATTCTTCTTCTTCTGTTGATTTGAGCTTGAAGAATTTTGAGTATGCAAAGAATTTGACTTTGAGGATTCAGAATTCTTCTCTTTATTATGGCTTTTCACTTTTTGCCTCTCATGGTACCTGGTATCAAGCTCCAGGTAATATCCATTAAGTCATGAAGAGAGTCAATCATTGAAGAATGGGAGTCCAACTGATCCAAAATTCTGGGTGGCAATCCCTTTTTCAATTGGTGGATGAGAGCCCTTTCACCCCAATCTCCAATTCTTGAAACCAAACTTCTGAAATCTGCAATGTATAAGGAAACATGTCCTCTTTCTTTCATTCTTAAGGAATCCAGCTCTGCTTCAGCTTTTCTAACTTCATTTGGGTCCCCAAATAAAGTAAAGAGTTGAGATTCAAATAATTTCCAAGAATTGAGAAGGTAGCTTGGGTCTTGATTGGTGAGATTGGAAAGATAAGGTTCAGTCCATTTTTCAGCCCTGCCAATAAGAAGTGGAGTGGTATAAAGAATCTTCTTTCTTTCTTGAGAGAAATTTTCTGGATCATTATAAAAGATTATTTGACAAGACTGAATAAGGCTTCTAACTTCTAAGGGCTGAGTCCCATCAAAGAATTCTGGTGCCTTCATAGATGGAATCTCAAAGTCAGGTGATCTTGATGATTCAGAAGATGAATATGCTTGAAGATTGGCCATAATTTGAGTCATCTGCTCCATGATGGCCAATGAGGATGGTTCAGACTGATGAGAGACAGGCTGATTGTACTGGGCTAGAGTTGGCCCTCCAGTAACTTGTGATGCCCCCACAGGAGAAGGGACACCTTCATTCCGACAGACTCTTCCTTTTCCACAGAATTCTCCTCCTCCTCTTCACCATCTTCACCAGGACCCTTGAAAGTGGTCCTTGAAAGTCCTGAGAAACTTCCAAATACTCCTGAAAAGGAACTTGATCTTCTTGGCCCTATTTCTTCTTTCCTGGATGGTTCTTCTCCTTCCAAATTGGTTCCTTTGTGAAATTGGGCCTGCAGTTGAGGAACTTCTGGGGTTCTGTCAAGAGGAGATCTTGGAATTGGAGGAAGAACACATTGAGCTATGGCCTGAGATCTTGTCTGTCTTGCAGGAGGTGAGTTTTGGATAGGAATGATTTCATGAATAAAATGAAATAAATGAATAAAAAATTGAAATGAGAAAATTTAGGCAATTCAAAAATAAAGCTTGAAGTTAAAATGAAAATCAAATCTTGAGGAAAAATCAATGAATTGAATGAAAATCTTGAGGTATGTCAATCCATCAATTATCAAATTAAGTCTTGAAATCAATATCACTATTTGAATTCAATCAAATCAAAATCTTTTAGAAAACAATCAATCAAAATGAATTCTTGAGGATAAATCAATGTATGTCAATCATTCTTGATGTGAAAAAATCAGTAATATCAATAAACTTCAGGTCAATCAAATTTCTTGAAGTCAAAAAATATTTTATGTCAAATGAGTCAATCAAATCAAAAATTAAGTGAATTCTTCTTTAAATCGAAATTCTTGAAGAATAAATCAAAGTGAATCCTGATATTAACGATGTGTCTGTCACAGGGGCTCTTTGAAGTGAAGAGGGCTTGGCACTCAGTAAACTGGGACTCACTTATGGAGGGCTCAAAGATATGGTAAGAAAGGATACACTTAAGAGTGTTTAAGATGGATTACTAGAATAATGAATATAAGAAGCAGCAACAAAAAGAATAAGAATAAAGAATAGAAGAGCCAACCACAAACAAGTCCAAGTCCACTGTTTCAACCTGTCAGAATGGAAAGAGAAGGGTTAATAAGGATATGGCCACCCAACTCATACTGTACAGGCAAAGAGAGAAATAAGGCAAAGACTAACTTAGAATTAAATAATTATAATACCCACAATAAGGAGAAGAATAATTATAAAATAATAAATAAACTAAATTAATTAACTGGGGAAAAGTCCCCAGGGGGGAGAAAGAGGGGCTGGTATACGTGAGAAACACCAGCCCTGATCCAGAGGAAGAATTTTCATGAGAGAATTGAATTATTGAATTGAGTCTGGCCAATACAGGTCCTGTACAGCTGTACAGAACCTGTACAAGAGGTGTGGTGTATTTGAGTGATCATACAGTTTCATGCTGGTGTATTAAAACTGTATTGGGTGAATCCAACCTTTACAGGTATTGACAGGCTGTATTGATGTACCAAACTGTATGCATGTTTCAGAATGAAGATTGCTGAAACTGAATGCTGATGCAGATACTGGATCTGCTGATTTGAGGTGTTTGAGTGGGTGTATTGATGAATACCCTTACCCCTGGTGAGTGGTTGTTACAGTATCCCCCTCTTGAAACTGGTGGGCTCCTGAACACCATAATACCCTGCCACTGTTGAGTGGCATCTCAATATCCCCACTTTTTTTTAAAAAAAATTTTTTTTAATTTTCTTTTTCTATTGACCATTATCCTCAAAATCCTTCTTCAATTCTTCTCTGTCAAATTAAATTAATTCCCCCTTCTTTCAAGTTTTGAGTAAGTACTCCACTTCAAAGTATGCTTGTCTTTTCTTCTGATTTAATCAACCTTCCCTTGGGGTATGGTGTTGTGATATATACCAAAATAAGGGCCACTGAGCTTGTGTGCTCAAAAAATGATGCCCAATGAGTATATGAAGTGTACTCATTGGGCAAGGCTTAACCCAATGAAATCCTGAAAAAAAAGTTCCTCCAAGGGGTCTTGTCCCCATTGTCCATGGAAATGGCCTCAAACAGCCCTCAAAAAGTGTTTTTGGGATGTGGCCTCTTCCCTGATGAATCTTGATAAATTTTGATTTTTATGGCCTTTTGGGCCTTTTTGGGATTTTGGTTAATTTTATTGATTTCATAATCCATGGCCATTTCTGGCCATTTTGGGTCTTCAGGTTCCTATGGTCCATGAGCCGTGGACCGTACGCCGCGGTCCGTGGGGGCTATTGGAGGCCCCCAGGACCAAAATGGAGCCCCTGGGCCCAATTTTGCTGGGGACCCGGGGTGACCAAGGGGCCCAGAATTGGCCCAAACCCAATTTTCACCATATATGGCCTGGACCCATTGGTGGGGTCCAGGACCATTGAGATCCTGGCCTCCCCAAAGCTGAAGGGGAGGCCCTGGGTTATGAGTTCGGCCCCAAAGGGGTATGAATCCTCACCTTAGAGGCTTTGAGGGGGGGCATAATTGAGTTATGGCCCCCATTTCCTTGAGGTCAAAATCTTTTCTTGATATGGAGTGGATTGATTCTGACATCTTGAATCTTCTGCTTGCATATTCTTCAGTTATGAGTTCCAAACTGACTGAACTCACTGAATCTTCTCCTTCTGCACCGCCACCGTCTGTTCTTTGTGGTTCTGGCATCTTCATTCAATTGTCCTCCCCTTCCATTGCGTCTTCTGGTCATTTTGATCCCTCCCAAACCTATGATGGGTTCAGAGCAGTTGAAGTTCTTGATCCTACCTGTACTGAATGTTTGGCCAAGGGTAAGGATTGCTTTCAACATTACAATCCTCAATTGTCAAAATGCCATTTTTGGTTCATTGGAAAGAAACCATGTCGTTGTACCGGGTCAGCTTTGTCCAACGTTGGGAGGCATTTTTGGAGCAGGAAAGATGGGCCTTATGGGAAGGAATTCCCCATTCTTGAGGAACCTACTCCTGATGCAACCTCAGGATTTTCTCAATGTGAGTGATTTGCATATCTTGATTGAATTGGTACTGATCTTTTGATTTAGTTACTGGTTCCAGGCAGAGGGATGTGGCCAGGTGGACTAATGTTGGAGGGCCCATTCCAATTGGTGGTAGGCCCATACATTACAGCTCAGAAATCCCAATCTCAAGGACCAATACTGATGGAGTAGTGAAGGTAGTGAAAAAACTAAGAAGAATTGTTGATTCCCCAACAGATCCAGATTCTGAAGGAAGTGATGAGTTGGATGGTGAAGAAGTGGAAGTTGTTCCTCATTCAGTTGGCCATCCATCCAGCAATTCCTCTCCTCAACCTCTTGCCAACACTAGATTCCAAAGCCAGATTATTCCCAGCACTCCAAGAACCTTCCAACCAATGCTTGCTTCCATTCCTACAACCCTTCCTCCAACTTCACCAACTACTTCCCACACCACCAGGCCTGCCTTGAATCCAGCAGTAAGACCATCGCCAGTTCAACAACCCAGAAACTCACCCATAACCACCTCCTGTCAACTCCAACCTGTGGCCAGCTCCAGCAGAAGAAGAGATGGATTGTCCCCTTTGCCGTTTCCTGCCGCTCAAGTTTTTCAAAGAAGAGAAGGTTGGCCTATCCGTTTTACCAGAGAAGATCCCAACACGGCTAGTGAAAATCAAGATGCTGTGGCCAGATTATTCAGGAGGGTTGATAGAAATAGCAGAGTGGTGATTATGTATGCCAATGACAGGACTATTCCAGGTACTGCTTCTGAAGAGATGGCTGCCAAATTTGCCTGGTATGAAGATGAGTTAATAAATGATTTCCAGAGAACTTTTGATGATTTGGGTAGAGATAACTAGTTTTCCTTTTCCTTTTTTGTGTTTGGTTTGACTTCTATCCCCACTCTTATAAATACTAAAAAATGAAAAATAATGGAACCTCCCAATACATGATTTGGGGAGGGGATGCTGCTGCTTTAAAGAAATAAAAGAAAGAAAATTATACAAGTAAAGAAAGAAAGAAATAAAAGAATAAGAAAAAATGAGAGTAAAGAAATATAAATAAAGAAAAATCCTGATGGCTGGTCCTCCTTGTGGTGAGTTGCTTGATTCTGGCCAAGAAGTGTCTGAAGAATGAAAACCAAGCATTTGATTCTCACAGAGTAGCCAAGGTAATGTTTTACAAGAAGTAGAACCCTCAGGGATGCATACCAGGAGTTGGAACTTACTTTCATAACTTCCACTCCCCACCAAGCACCATAAAACTGAAATGAATTGCCATAAATGACTTCTAAAATGATATGCCATAAGTGACTTGAAGTAATGAAGTTCTTGAATTATGATGATTGGAATAAATGAAATGATAAATAAGAGAAAAGACAGAGAAAAAGAAAGAAAGAGAACATTTGGCCATATCTTGATAAGGTCCAAATGGAGGGTATTGAGGTCGTATGCTTCCTGAACTTGTCCAAAGAATTGACAAGTGCTCACAAAGTGGCTAAGGTGATGCTTACAAAAACATATGGGTAGAATACCCCCTTAAAGGTGCATACCAGGAGAGGAACTTACTTTCATAACTTCTTCTCCCCACCAAGCACCATAATCAAACTCTTGAGGTATTTGGACCGGGCTTGTCTGGATATAATGAATGGAAATTTTTGACAAGGTCTGGTGAGTTGGTAAGGTTGGAAGCTGGTTCCCAAGTGGTTCCTTCTGGGTCTTCACTGAATCCTTTCCACTCTACAAGATACCATAATTTACCTCTTTTGAGTTTTGAGTCCAGAACCTGATTCACTTCCCATTCTTCTTTCTCCTCCACTAGGATTGGTGGTGGTGGCAATTGATGTCCATTTGGGATAGTTGAATGCTTGACTTGTTCTAATAAGGACACATGAAAGACAGGGTGAACTGACTTCCATTGCTGAGGCAACTTGAGGTGATATGCATAGCTGCCAATCTTCTTCAGAACTTCAAAAGGTCCCAACCATCTTTCTGATAATTTCTTGGTGGGTCTTGTTGTCTTGATATTCTTGGAAGCTAGCCATACTTTGTCCCCAGGTTGGAAATCAGGTGGAATTGCTCTATTTCTATCTGCATACTTCTTGAATCTCCTTATTGCTGACTCTAATTATTCTTTGAAAACTTGCTGTACTGATTGTAGTTTTGTTGATAACTTTCCAGAAGGTGAGTCTTGAGAAATATGGATTGAGTCAAAACTGGGATTTCTTTCATAAATGGTGAAAAAAGGTGATTTCTTGGTTGATGAATGTTCTGCATTATTATAGGCAAATTCAGCCAGAGGGAGCCAGGTTTACCAGTCATCTTTATGATAGCTGACATACATCCAAAGGTACTGTTCTAGTATCTGACTTACCCTCTCTGTCTGTCCATCTGTTTCAGGATGAAACGCAGTTGAAAGATATCTTGATATCTTCAGCTGCTGACATAATTGAGTCCAAAATGATGAAACAAATAAAGATCCTCTATCACTGACAATACTGACTGGAAGGCCATGCTTGGAAAATACATGACTAATGAAAATTTGAGCTAAGTCCAGAGCAGTGATTGTTCCATAAGCTGGAATGAAGATTTCCATTTTTGAGAACCTGTCCACAACTACTATAATTTAGTCAAAGTTGTTTGACAAGGGCAATTGAGTGATAAAGTCCATTGATAATGAATTCCAAGGACCAGATGGAATTGGAAGAGGCTTGAGTAGTCCAAACTTCTTGTGATTAATGTTCTTGTTTCTTGAACATTGCTGACATGAGGACACATAGTCCTTGATGAATTGATTCATTCCAGCCCAATAAAAATCCCTCTTGATAAGCTTGAGGGTCTTCTCCTGGCCAGGATGGCCAGCCAATGGTGAGTCATGATGCTTTTAAAGAATATTGAGTTGAAGTTCTTCATTACTTGGGATTACCACCCCATCTTTGAATAATAATAACTTGGCTTGAGGTTCAAGAGAATAATCTGGAACTGATTCACCTCTAGCTAGTTGCTTGAGTATTTCTTTATAGTCTTTGTCTTGCCATACTTATTTTTGAATCTTGTAAACTAAATCTGAGAAAATCTCCACTTTGATTGAGAAGAATCTTGACTCTTGAATTACATCTTGCTTAAGTACTTGATGAAAATTTTGAGGATTCTTGCTGATGAAGTCCACCCCCCTCTCTGTGTACACGTCGTCCCGACGTGACAAGGCATCTGGTAAAGTGGCCAGCCTGCCTGGGCAGTAAGTAATAGTGAAATGAAATTCTGAGAGAAATTCAGCCCAACGGGCCTGACGACAAGTAAGAAATTTGGAAGAAATGAAATACTGCAAGGAAGAATGGTCTGTCAAGACCTCAAAAGGATTGGAAAGAGAAAGAAGAAATGCTCTCCAGCGCTTGAGAGCCCAAACTATGCCAAGGAGTTCTTTGTCATGAATTTCATAGTTCAGCTCAGCTGGGAGAAGCTTGCGACTATCAAATGCAATGGGGTGCTTTCCTGAGTCATTCACCTGACTCAGTACGGCGCCCAATGCATAATCAGAAGCATAAGTCCCTACAATAGTAGGTAGAGATGGATTGAAATGGGATAAGATAGGAGCAGAGGTGAAAGCTTCTTTGAGTTCTTGAAACTGACCAAGAGCTTCCTCATTGAAGATGAAAGGAGAATCTTTTTTAAAGAGGGAAGTGAGAGCAGTTATTTTTTCGGAATAATTTTCAATTAAACAATGATAAAAATTGGCAAATCCAAGAAAAGATTGAGGTGCTTTGATGTCTCTGGGCTGAGGCCAATTGAGGATCTGCTGAGCTTTTGAAGAATCCATCTTGAGGCCATCACTTGAAACAACATAGCCCAAGTATTCCACACTTGAGGCATAGAATACACACTTGGAGGCTTTGGCAAATAAATTATTCTCTCTGAGTCATTGGAGGACAGAGGTCACATGTTTGACATGTTCTTCCTCAGAACTTGAGAATACCATAATATCATCTAGATAAACTACAACAAACACATCCAAGAAATCTGCAAATATATCATTCACAAGATTCTGGAAAGAAGCAGGAGCATTGGTCAAACCAAATGGCATGAACAAATACTCATAGCTACCATATTTGATTCTAAAGGCAGTTAAGTGCTCATCGCCCTCTTTGATTCTCAGAAGGTTATATGCACCACGCAAATCTATCTTGGAGAAGATAGTGGAACCATTGAATATGGTGAGGAGCTGGTTCATAGGAGGAACAGGGTATCTGTTCTTCCTAGTGACAGCATTGAGTTTGCGGTAGTCAACACACAAATGAAGACCTCCATCCCTTTTCTTGACAAAAAGGACAGGTGCTCCTGTTGAAGAGGAGCTTGGTCTTATGAAACCTTTCTCTACATTCTCTGAAATGTAGGCCCACAGTGTTTCTGACTCTTGATTTGATAATGAGTAGATAACACCAATTGGAGGTAGAAGACCCTCCAATTTGATATGGTGATCACAGGCATGGTGTGGACGAAGTTTCTCTGCTTTCACCTTGGAGAATACATCCAAATATTGGTGATAAGCAGGAGGGACAACCTTCAACACAGTTTCAATTTCTTCTGGATCTTCCTCCTCATCCCACTGCTCCTCCAGGGATGCATGAAAAGATAAGGGAGGAAGGTCCATATCTACTTGAAAGAGATGAAGTGAAGATATGGAAACATCTTCTCCAACATCCTTTATCTCTTTGAAGACTTAATCTCTTAATGGAAGTAATGACTGAGAGGGATTGATGAAAGGGATATGGACAGAAGAAGGAAGGGAAGGTGTCTTAAGTTCACCAGCCAGAGCAACACTGTTGACAGCAGTGGCAAAGTCATTACTAGTAGAAGGAATAATACCACTAGAATTGTTATGATTAGAATCATAGGTGATCAATCCATTTTTCCAATCAATAATGGGATTAAAATGGTAAAGGAAATCATAGCCCAATATCAGGTCTTCTCCCTTGGGTGAATCTATGATAAAGAAGTCCCATTCAAAGGTTGGGAAGGAAGGCAAGTCAACTACCCACTTGGTATAATGAGTGATGAACAAGGCAGGTGATTCATTAGAATCCAGAATGAAAAGAGGAATCTTTTCAGGGAGCTCTGACAGAGTCAATGAGTACTTGAGAACAAAATTCATTGCAATAAAAGAGTTTGTAGCACCAGAATCAATGAGAATATTATAAAAAATATCAGAGACAGAAGAGAAAATAAAAAATTTTAAAGATTTCTTGACACTAGTATTCAGAGTGCACAATTGTTCTCTTGAAGGAAATAAGTGAGAACCATTGAACACATCATGATTCCCACTCAGGCTTTTCCCTGCTTGCTAGGGAAGCCTCTTGATGATGACCCAGGCTTGTTCTGAGTTCTCTTGAAGCATTTTTTAATTGGGTGCTTCCCACCACAATAAGTACACAACCCGTCTTTAATCCTCCTCTCCTTTTCAGAACCAATTAATTTATTTTCCTTATTGAGGAGAGCATCATGAGGCTTGTCCTTTGCAGATTGAAACTGCTTGCCCTTCCTGGTCTTCTTCTGGTGAGGCCTCTTTGAAGATGAGTTTTGAGGAGGCCTAGATTGATTGGCTCCATTGACTGGAGGCTTCTTTTCTTGATTTCCACCCATTTCTTTTTGCCTCTCATGATATCTTGTGTCTAACTCTAAAGTGACATCCAATAGTTCTTGAAGAGTATCAAAGGTTCCAGGGTGAGAAGCCAACTGATCCAATAATCTTGATGCCAATCCTCTTCTGTAAACATGGATATAAGCGCTTTCCCCCCAATTCCCAATTCTTGACATTAAGCTTCTGAAATCTGCAATGTACAAGGAAACATGACCACTCTCCTTCATCCTCAAATTGTTCAACTCTTGTTCAGCTTTCCTGACTTCATTGGGGTCACCAAACAGAGTAAATAATTGAGATTCAAATAATGGCCAATTATTGAGGAGCTAGGAAGGGTCTTCATTGGAAATATTTGAGAGATAGGGTTCAATCCACTTTCCAGCTCTACCAGTGAGAAAAGAAGTTGAGTAAAGAACTTTCTTCCTGTCAGAGAAGAAATTTGCTGGATCACTATGGAAGATTAATTGACAGGATTGTATTAATCCTTTCAATTTATGAGCTTGAGTACCATCAAAAGAATCAGGTGCCTTCATGGATGGAGGCTTGAAAGCAGGGGCTTTGGAATTGTCCCTGGGAGTAACTGCTTGAGTGAGTTGCCCCATGAATTGAGTCATCTGCTCCATCATCTTGAGGAGACTTGGATCAGCTTGAGAGACAAGAGGTTGACTAGAAAGGGCTAGATTAGAGCCTTGAGGCACCTCTGGAGCATTTGCCAAAGTATCTGCCACTTCAGTTTCCCCAGAATCTTCCTCTTCCACAGACTCTTCCCCCTCTTCATCTTCAACTTCCCCTAATCTTGCTCTTGCACCTTCAGACATGCCAGGGTAGCCACCCAAAATTCCAGAAAAGGATCTTGATCTTCTAGATTTCATTCCACCTCTTCTTGAGGGTGCTGCTCCTTCCATTGGTGGTCCTCTGTCCAAATTTGCACTCAGTTGATGAACTGATGGTGTGCGGTCAAGAGGAGCCCTTGTTGTAGGAGTAAGAACAGCTGGAATGTTTTGGGATCTAGTTTTCTTTGCTGGGGGACTATGCTGAACTGGCATTATGAACAGAAGTTGAATAAAAAAAACTTGATGGTATTGAGAACAGAAATCAACACTTGGCCAAATCAATCACAATAAAATCTTGATGAGTCTTGAGGAATCAATTCAGTTCTTGAGGTGAAATCAACTTCAATCAACAATCAATCAATTCAATCAAAATTAACAATAAATCAAATTCAAATCAAATATCAATAATCTTGAGTAAATCAACAATCAATCAATAAATCAGTGTCTTCAATATGAATCAAGGTCTTGAGAAGTCAATCAATCAATTCAAAATCTTCAGAAATCAATTCAAATATCTTGATGAGTCAAATCAATCAATAATCAAAATCAATTCTTGAGGATCAATAAAATATCTTGAGAATTCAAAGTCAATCAATCCAATCCAAATTAAAAATCCTGAATTGCTGAATCAATAAAGCCAATGAATCCCAATGAATAATCCAATCAATTAAACCAATCAATAAATCCTGAATAAGACCTGAATGAGAACACAAAAAACATTTGATTTGATAAAAAATAAAATGAAGTGATGAAATGGTCAGCAATGATTAAGAAGGAAGAAAAATCAATTTCATGTGAATGAAATGAATGAGAAGAAACTGATGAGAGAGAAAAATCATAATCATTAAAGATCATTAAATCAGAAAAGAGATCATAATTGATGAATGAGAGAAATGAATATAAATGAATGAAAAGAAAGAATCAAATATGAGTTAATTAATTTAATGTCACAGGGGCTCTTTGAAATGAAGAGGGCCTGGCACTCAGTAAGCTGGGACTCATTTATGGAGGGCTCAAAGATATGGTAAGAAAGGATACACTTAAGAGTGTTAAAGATGAATTACTAAAAGAATGAATATAAGAAGCAGCAACAAAAAAGAATAAGAATAAAGAATAGAAGAGCCAACCACAAACAAGTCCAAGTCCACTGTTTCAACCTGTCAGAATGGAAAGAGAAGGGTTAATAAGGATATGGCCACCCAACTCATACTGTACAGGCAAAGAGAGAAATAAGGCAAAGACTAACTTAGAATTAAATAATTATAATACCCAAAATAAGGATAAGAATAATTATAAAATAATAAATAAACTAAATTAATTAACTGGGGAAAAGTCCCCAGGGGGGAGAAAGAGGGGCTGGTATATGTGAGAAACACCAGCCCTGATCCAGAGGAAGAATTTTTATGAGAGAATTGAATTATTGAATTGAGTCTGGCCAATAAAGGTCCTGTACAGCTGTACAGAACCTGTACAAGAGGTGTGGTGTATTTGAGTGATCATACAGTTTCATGCTGGTGTATTAAAACTGTATTGGGTGAATCCAACCTGTACAGGTATTGACTGGCTGTATTAATGTACCAAACTGTATGCATGTTTCAGAATGAAGATTGCTGAAACAGAATGCTGATGCAGATACTGGATCTGCTGATTTGAGGTGTTTGAGTGGGTGTATTGATGAATACCCTTACCCCTGGTGAGTGGTTGTTACACTGATTCTCCTTCAATCTTTCATGCTGATATGTTGATCTGGGTCCTTTAATTCCTCCATCATCTATAAGTATTCCAAGGTGCTCTGGTATTTCCTCCTGAAGTATCCAATTCATTTGTGCTTGATAAACTGCCACAGAGTTTGTTGCTCCTTGAGGTAGTCTTGTAAGCTGAAGTCTTCCAAGTGGTGTTTCAAATGTTGTAAGTGGTCTTGTAGTAATATCCAATTCTCTTTCATCATATCCTCCCATAATATCTCCCAATCCATAACATTCTCTTCCTGAAAATGATCCTACAGACTCATCAACATTTGGTGGCAATCCTGCATCTTTTATTGTTACTTTATTGAGGTTTTGAAGATCATGAACTATTCTAAGTTTTCCGTTGGGCTTTGCCACACAAAATACTGGGCTGTTATAGCTTGATGTTGATTGTTCATAGAGTCCTGTACAAATTATTTCTCTGACTAGTTCAATAAATTGAGGTAAAATTGATTTTGGTATTGGTATTGGTTTCTTTTGCCATGGTTCATGTGGTATAACTGGTATTTTATAAGGTTTTCCATAAGAATGTTTTAGTACACCTCTTTCTTCTTCACAAAATTCTATAGCCTTTTGCCTTAGTAATATAACATTCTTTAATAAATTAAACTCTTCTTCTGATAACCATCCAGATGGTCCAAAGTTTATCATTGAAATTCTTTCTTCTGTAACCTTTGATGTTTCAAAAAATGGAGGTAGGTTAGGTGATAGGGGTGTTTCATATGGATCTCTTGATAGTTCAGGTCTTTCCAAAGGTGGATTGAGATATTGAGGCATAGCTTCATTGATTGGTCTAACCTTCTTGAGTACTGACTTATATTTTGCAGCATTGGCTTGAGCTTCCATGATTATTAGTCTGGTCTAAAGTATAAATTGATAATATTTTTTTATTTTTTTATTTTTTATAATTATTTTTTTTCAGTCGAAATAAAAACAGTCTTTTCAGTTCTTTCTTTCCTTTTTTTGTTCATAATTGCATTTGAGTTGTAGCTTTAAGTCATGCAAGGACTTTACCTCTAGGTGGATAAAACCCAGTATATTAGGTATACCAAATCCTGCAGTTTAATGTCATACAAGGACATTTGTGAACCCTAGTCCTGGGTTTACTGTTTTACTTGAAGCTTTCATTATTCTATTATTCACCTTTGTTTTACTCTTGATATCTTCTTTTTTTTATTTTCTTGATTACTTGATTTACTTGCATATTCAGCCCTCTGGTGTGCTACCCCTGTAGTTTGAGTCATAAAAAGACTAAATTTTGGCTGTCTGAGAACCACCCTGTAGTTTTAAGTCATACAAGGACTTATTTTAGCCTTCAGGTTGCTACCATGTTGCTTAAAGTCATACAAGGACTAATTTTAGCCTTCAGGTTGCCACCCTGTAGTTTAAAGTCATACAAGGACTAATTTTAGCCTTCAGGTTGCTATCCCGTATTTTAAAGTCATACAAGGACTAATTTTAGCCTTCAGGTTGCTACCCTGTAGTTTAAAATCATACAAGGACTAATTTTAGCCTTCAGGTTGCCACCCTGTATTCTAAAGTCATACAAGGACTAATTTTAGCCTTCAGGTTGCTACCCTGTAGTTTAAAGTCATACAAGGACTAATTTTAGCCTTCAGGTTGCTACCCTGTAGTTTAAAGTCATACAAGGACTAATTTTAGCCTTCAGGTTGCTACCCTGTAGTTTAAAGTCATACAAGGACTAATTTTATCTTCTTTATTTGATCTGATCTTTTATCCTTAATGTTAATCAAGACAGTTTATTTTATTTATTTTTTGTTATTATATTTTTTTTTATTTTTTTTTTATTTTCTGTTGAAAAAAAAAAAAGTTTTTTTTTTTTATGTTAAAGTATTCTTTTTTATTGGTAAAAAATTTTTTTTTTTTTTGTTGAAAATTTTTTTTTTTTTTAAGAGTGATTAAATTCATGAGTGATGTTATATTTTGAAATTGTGTAGTGGTTAGTGATTCTGGGTTGCTTTGAACTTTCACCAATGTCCTGGGTTTAATTCCTGCCTCTGGCAGTAGTGTTGTCAAACTATAATCATGCTGGCATTATGTTCATCACTCTGTGGGGGGTGCTCTGTACTGTTGGCCTAGTAACTGTTGAGTTATGGTGATCTGTTAGGACTAATTGAATGATATTCCGGCTATTTTTGGGAGCCCACACCCTCTTTCATATCTATGATTACTGTGTTCAATTTGAATTTCTGAGGTGGATGTATGGGAGTACATCAAAGAGTGGCTAAACCAATAATATTGGGCTAACATTGTCCAGTATACCTCTGTGTGTAATGTTTTTTTTGTTGATTGTTCCATAAATTGAATTACTTTTCTGGTTTAATTTTTATATTCCAAGGTCTTCTTTTACTGTATCTGAGCACCTTTTGTTGTTTGGTTACTTGTTTTTTCCTATTCAGATACTGTTTGCTTGCTTTTTCTGAATACAAATTACCAAATTATGACCGGCAGTCATAACTTTTACATTTTAACTTCTTAGATCTTCCTTTTCTGTATCTAAATGGCCTAGCTTCTTTGGTTGGTCTTTCTTCCCTTTCTTGATATAGTTTTATTGCTTTTATGGCAAATTATGAATGGCGGTCATAATTTTGACATTTTTAACTTCTTCTATCTTCTTTTTCTGTATCTGAATGGCCTAGATTGTTTGGTTGGTCTTTTGTTTCTTCTTTTTTTCCTTTCCATATTTTATCTCCTCCTGTCTCAAAGAACCATTTTATGACCGGCGGTCATAATTTTGACATTTTGAGCTATCTGTAACTTATTTTGCTGTATATGCATACTATCTTTTACATTGAAAAAAATCTCTTGGAAAATGTTGAGCTTGAAGTCCTTTATTGAATACTGATTTATAGCCTTGAGTGATAAAATACTTGAAAAAAAGTTGAAAAAATTGTAATTCCTCTTTGATAAGGCAGGAGGTCACTGCCCTGAGTGATAAAAGTGTTTTAAAAAAGATTTTCTATAAGGTAGTTTGAATGATTTGAAATTCCTCCTTGATAAGGCAGGAGGTCACTGCCCTGAATTATGGGAATGTTGAAAAGATTTTTTTTTTTATGTTTTTGAATGATTTCAAATTCCTCTTTGATAAGGCAGGAGGTCACTGCCCTGATACTAATACAGATATGAAAATAATTATCTTTTTTTAGGTTATTTCTTTTATTATTTTTTCTATTTTTTATGGTGGTTTTTTTTTCAATTGGCAATTGAAATTGGATTACTTCAGTTATTACTGAGAAATATTCAACCTTCTGTTGTGAATTACTGAAAGACATATGTCCTTCAATATTTCTCCAAATATCTTGTTGCGTTGTTTTCTTTGTGTATTTCCTTTCCATTCTGAAACAAAACCTTTGACTTCATTAGTAAACCTGTACCCAAAATCACACCAGCAAACAGCTCCTCCCAAGATTTCCAAACCATCTAGATTCAAATCTTCTTGAGCCCATAACATTTTGTGATATAGTCCTTCTATTGTCATTCGATAATATCCATAAGGCTTCTTCCAGTAAGGATTCCGTGAATTTCCTTTGATTTCAATAGTGGTCAGTAATTCCAGAAAATCAACATTTGTAATATTTGATCCAGGTAGTTCTGAAAGATATTTGGTTTGAATTATTGGTGAATCTAGCTCATAATCATATAGTTCTTTAAATGTTATTATTGGAAGTATTACATAATCTTCCACTCCTTCATATTCTGGTATGTCTTTCTGTATGCCATTTTGATTCTGGGAGTCATTTGGTAATTCAGATGTAATTCCCTGATTTTGATTGAATAAATCAGTTGAGCTTGAAAGGCAGCATATTTGATCATAGGAATCATTAAATTCTTCTAGAATGCTAAGTCCAGCTAGCCTTTGTGTATTTTCTGATAACTCTCCTTTTTCTAGGTCTTCAAACATTCTGCTTTGTTTATATTTATCTTCCCAATTTCCATTATTTTGTTGGCATAACTTCAATTCATCTTCTGATTCTACCAATTTTCCTTCTAGAACTATTTCCATTCTTTGTTTAATCCCTTGTAATATAACTATCCCAAACTTGATCCATTTTGTCTTCAGTAATTATGGAAATTTCCTTTTCCCATTCTTCAAATTTTCTCTTTGCCAATGGCTTGATTATGCTTTCTTTTGGTTCTTCACTTAGTAAATCTTTTTCAGTTTCACCAATGTACCCAGTTTCCTCTTGAAATAAATTGAAATAGTCTTCTGAAATTCTTGAGGAATTTGCTTCAGGTGGCTTCAGATCCATTTTGAATTTCTTCTGTGGGCTTTCTACTTGATCTTCTTTGTTCATACCACTTAACTCAAGTGCTAGCCATTTCTCTGGGTCTTTTATGGCTATGTGCAAATTTCTTCTCATCTTCTTTAGTTCCTCTTTGATTTTTTCTATTGCTTCACCATCTTCTACCTCCAGTTTATCTTCTGTCTCCTTTCCTTTAGATTTTATATGAGTTACAGCAGGCATACTTTCTTTAGATTAAGATAATATGCTGGACTTTTCTTCAATTATTATTTGATTAAAATTTTCAAATACTAAGAAGTCCAGGTAGATTTTTTCTTCACTTTCAAAAGTGACTTCAAGATTTTTAATTTGACCAATTGGCTTCAAAGAGTTGACTGTTGATTTTGATGCATAAGGGCTAATGTTTAATTCTGCTTTTAGGGCTATTTCCTGAGTTATAAAATTCAAGTCATTTTTTGCATAAAAAATAGCTGAGAAGGGTATTTTGTTAGGTCCAAGAAATATTGTCTTCACTCTTGTTGAAGATTGACTTTCTGTTTCCTCTGTTTCATTTCTTTTGGATAATTCTGCTTGATGTACTGACCATTTTCCAATCTCTGAAGATGCACAAAGTTCCATACCACTGGGTAGAGAAATCTTCCAACCCATGGCTTGAGGGTTACATATTGGTAAACATAATTGACATCCATCTTGCTGTGGATAACTAAATATTTCCCCTTGCTTGTGTGAAAATTCCAATTTAACATTATTATCTGCTAAAAATGGTCTTCCAAGTATAGTGTGTACAGCTCCTTTTGCTATGAATAAATGAATTTCTTTTTCTTCTGTTATCATAGTAATTGGTGTAAATTCTGAGAGTCCAACCAAAGATGTTGTATGTCCACCAATTCCTCTGAGATTCATATTGAGCTTTCTACTTGTAAGTGAGGCTTTAATTGCAATTTCCTCTGGTATTATATTAATTTCTGATCCAGTATCCACCAATGCCATTGTAGGATATTCTTCTCTTCCAATAAATACTTCCATAAATCCAATTGGGCATGCATAATGTAATCTTGGGTTATCATAGTCCTGTAGCTTTAATGAAAGTAGTCTTTCTTGAATATTTGACATATTGACTGATTTTATCACCTCTTTTTCCTGGGTAGTTAATTTTTGTAATTTATCAATAAAGGTTAGTGAAATTGATAATATTTCTTCAAGAGTAAGATTCATTTTTTCTTCAAGTATTTTCTTCATCACATGTTCAGTTATTAGCTTTGGATTATTGGCTGTAGATTTTACCTTGTTCTTTAATTTCATCTTTTGTGATTCCTGTCTAAGTAGCTCCATATTCTTTTCCTTGGAAATGATTTCAATATCATCATTATCTACTTCCTTTCCTTCTTGTGTTTTCTTGTATTTTGTTGGAATTAGAACTCTTATTTCTTCTTCTGCCTCAGCTTCCTCATGATAGGAACCTGGTATCTTCTTTTTAAAGGGTTTGTGTGTTTCAGTTTTATCCTCTTGCTGGGTTTGATTTTGACTTTCCCTTCTTGCATCTCTTTGCCTTATCTGTCTAAGCCCAAAATTTATTTGAATATTTTCATTTGCTGGTGATATTTGAGGAGGTTTCCAGTTTCCCCATTCTTCTATTTGAGCTATAACTGTTGCCTTCTCACCTTTGCTTTCCTCAATTACTGTTGTTTCTTGCTTATTTGGGGGTTTATTTGATTGTTCCATCATTTTCTTTGTAAAATCCTCCTGCTCTTTGAAAAATTTCTGACTAATTCTTTTGCAGATTTAGGGCCTTCTGTGGGTACTCTTTGCAAATTTGGAAAAAGATATGTTCCTCCACACTTAAATACAATTCTTTTCTCCAAGTCTTCTGTGAGGTGATTACATCTTATTGCAGAATGACCTTCTTCTAAGCAGTAATAACACTTCAGTAGCTGTCTTGGAGCCATTTGTGCTGGACCATATGGGTGGTAAAGGATATCTTGGCCTGAGTGGCTGTGAGTTTTGTGTAGCTTTCTGATCTTTATTATTGCCTGCTTGTATTTTATTTGGAGATTCAACTACTTATGAAAGGTGTTTGAGCTGATTCAATACTTACTTAACTGATTCCTTCCCAGTATCCTTTGATTTATGCCCTTGCGGCTGAGGATTTCGAATTTTTTAGGTAAGATCTTTCATTTGCTTTAAGACTTATTCCCAGCTTTCCTCTTCAAACCTAGGTTTCTTCTCTTGTAACTTTTTTTGTGAAAATTCCTTCTGTTGAATTAAGACTTTGGCTTCTAAATCTTGTTCAATATATAACTTTAAGATTTCCAATCTTGGAATGATATAACCACCATCCAAAGCTTGCACCATGGCCTTATCTTTAATCATTTCTTTGTAAATAGATTCTTGAACACTTGAGGAAAGACTTGCCAAAATTTCTTGATTGTGATTGATATCTCCTTGTATATATTGATACCTTCTGAGATAATTAATAATGGATTCATATTCACCAATGAGCTTTTTATATCGAGTCATATTTCTAATTCCTCCTTCTTTTTGAATCTTTGTAACCAATTGAGTAATGGAGGACAGCTTGTATCTTCTTTCAGGTGACACTATTCCCCATCTCCTCTTCATATCCAATTTTAACTGCTCCCAATTGCCAGTTTCATATCCAGGAATTCCTTCAATATGGTAGCTAATTTCTTGATCTTTAGTCCAAAAGGATATCTGTCTTTCTATATTCCTTCCACTTGCTCCTTCAATTTCTGCTATATTTTCTACTCTTACAATAAATCTTTCCACTTCCTTTCCATCAAACCATAAATTATAATCCTTTGGTCTGATCTTGACAATGGGTGTATTGTTTTGTGGGATTTCTTGTTGCAATGGGCTTGAAGCCTGTGCATGAATATTAACCCGCTTTGGTAGAGTATTTGGTCTTTGTGAAGTGAATGGAGTTGATGAGGCCATAGGCCTTAAAAATGGTGATGGTGACCCTTCTTGTCTAAAGATTCTTGGCATGCTTGTAGTTTCTTCCATTGGGCTGTTTTCTGCGGTAAAACTTTACTCTTTCCTTTTCCCTTCTTTTTTAAGGAGTTCACTTAATTCTTGTTGCATTTCCAACATTCTTTGATGAAGTCTTTCTATATCAGAAATATCTTCTTGTCCTTGCATGGTCTCTTCATTTCTAATTTCTTCTTTGGATTCATCTGGATTGTGTGGTATCTCTGATGATGATGCTGAATCCATATTGATATATTCTTTGTTGATTCCCTCTTTTTCACTTTTCTTTTTAATTTCAAATAGTTCCTTGAGTAATTTCTGAAAATAACCTGTAACTATCTTTTGATCTTTCTTCTTGGTTCTGGGTGTACCAAGTGGTATACTATAAGCTATAGGTGATTCTTCTCCAGGTGGTGTTTCTCCTCTTTTTGAATAATAGTGAAATGATTTTGTTGAAGAACTTGATGGTGACAATGATTTAGAATTTTGTGGTTTTTCTGATTCCAGATTGACTTGAAAGGCACTTCAAATTTTTTATTGATAAAAGGCTTTTTTTTATGGACTAAATTTGAATGTTTTTTCTTTGATAATTGATGGATTATTGATGATTGAAGTCGTTGTTGGCCACTGTTGGGACACCAGATGTGGGAACTCCTTTTGGTGTGGGATGAAATAAGGCAGTACCTTGAGGGGGAAATTATTGGTAAGTCTGTTTTGAATTTCAGAATCGTCAAATAACCATGGGTGCTAAGGTGTATTAGCTGCCCCTCTAAATAATACTGAATAGGCAGCCTACAGAGAATCACAAAATGAAATAAGATTTTTGGCTTTAACAGATAGAGAGGCCTTATCAGCAGTACCTAAATCAGACCTATCAATAACACTACAGTAAAAACTCTGATCTAAAATTTCTGATAAAATAAACAATAGATTTTTTTTATTTTGTTTTAATAAAAGTGATGATAATATATATATATATATGTTTTGGGTTTCTGTTATTTTAATAAAACTAATAAGAATTTTCTTGTTTTTTTTTTTTAATAAGAATGATAAGAATATATATATTTTTTATGGTTTTAGGTTAATTATAATTATTTTTTTTTGATATGAGTACTAATAATAAGACTACTGGATTTAATTCTTTAGGATTTTTTTTAATACTGAGTTTATATCACTACTACTTCTCTTTGTTAATAACACTAAGCTTTTGAGCAAGGCTAATAAGCTTTAACTACGGTTATACAACTATTCTTCACTAATACTAAGCTTGTAAGGTGTGGATATGAAACTTTGATTAAAAATCAAGTACTTTTCCTGTCCTCAAAATTTGTATAAGGTAAAAATCAATTAAAAATAGTATAAAATATTATTCTTAAGAGAAAACACGCCAATTTTATTGTTTATAACTTCATTAGTATAAAACAATAATATTATAAAAATTTATTGTTTTACCAACAATAAACATTTATCCAAAAAATACTCTACAAGAGATATTTTAAGGCTACAAAAGAAATTTCTTCAAGAGCAATTTCAATTAGAATTAATTGAGCAAAGAACTGCAAGAAATTAATTAAAGAACAAATTCTTCAAAAAGAATATTAAAGAGAAAACACGCCCAAAAGTGACCAGAGTAGATTTGGGAACAAAGTGACAAAGTTTACAGTGATGAAAGATGCTTTAATTCACTTTTGGGGTGGTTCAGGGGTAAAAATGATTATAAGAGTTACAAACAATGATTATAATGATTTTTTCACGTGGTTAAAAGGATTAAAATGA
Source organism: Austropuccinia psidii (assembly GCA_023105745.1). Taxonomy (NCBI): domain Eukaryota; kingdom Fungi; phylum Basidiomycota; class Pucciniomycetes; order Pucciniales; family Sphaerophragmiaceae; genus Austropuccinia; species Austropuccinia psidii. The sequence goes on along the minus strand of JALGQZ010000009.1, from coordinate 21,585,949 downwards.
TTTAAAAATGAAGGTTGGAATCTTTTATTGATTGGTTTAACAGTGTTTAAACTAATTCATAAAAGGAAAAGATTCTAACATGAAGAGAAAAGTGGGGCAAAGAAGACATTCTTTTATAGCCACCAATTTTTTACTCCAAAAGTAAAATTTACTCTTGTCAGTCGTGAAAAACAGTCTGACAACAGAAAAGCCAATTATGGCATCATTGAACCCTGGTTTGGACCAAAAAAGGGCTGGTTTAAGCCATTTTTAGCCATTTTAGACCCTTAAATCAGCCATTACTATAGAAATACCTGGTCTAGAGCCTTCAAAACATGTCAGAATGTGTGTAAGAGGCGTAGAAACCAGTTAAAACTGTTTTTGCTAAGTTTGTTTTATCTTAAGGGTAGTTTTACCCTCTTGGCAACAGCTAAAACTACCCCAGTTGGTATCAAAACCTCATTATCAATTGAGTTCATAGACCCTGTAACTCAATTCCAGGCCAAAAGTGATGAGCTTTTGCGTGAATTTTGACAACCCACGCCTGTCAGCAAGGATTTTGGGGGTCTGGCTCCCCCTTAGAGCTAAAGTTCCTTTTCCCCCCCAATTTATTTTTTCCTTTAATTCCTCATCATGTATTATACTTATAATTTACATATGTAATTCAATTGAATTGTACAGTACAATACAGTAATAATTGACACCTCATATGTAAATCAAAGTTCATTTATGTAATACATGCGCACATTTTCACATTTCAATTGAATTCAATTGAAAATACTTCAATTCCTCATAGCTTCTAAACTAAACACAACACCTCAATTTTAACACAAAAATTGATGGTTAAAACCACATGTGGTGTGAATTAAATTAGAGTTTTGAGGATTTTCAACTTTTGCATTGAAAATACTAAAAACTTAATTTAAGCTTATTTAGAGTTGAGTTACAAAACTTTCACTCAGAGGTGACCCCACCTAATTTTTTATGAGGAATCAAATGGTGAAATAATTTTTATATGTTTATTTATTGGATAAAAAGTTATAATAATTTTTATTTAACTTTTTTCCAAATTTATCTAATTTTTTTACAATTTTATTAAAAATTCATTTTTACTTAATTTTTTCAAGTATCAATGTAATTTTACAATTTCAAAATTTAATGTTATTTTATTTTTAAATTGTAATTAAGTTTTTAATTTTATATTTTTATTTTTATTTTTATTTTAATAATATAAATAAATTTATTTTATTTATATTTATATGTTAATTTTGTATTTTGTGGTCTTTTGGGTATATGAAATTACCTCTAAGGCTCACATTCTCTCCCCCTGAAAAAGAATATTATTTTGTAATATTGTTATTTCTAGTGTGCCTGAACCTTCTGAGAAGTTTAGTAGCTTCAGTTATGTCTTTTTCTTTTTTTCTGTTCTCAGACAGATGTCCCGGGAAGAGGCAGTCATGGCATTCTCTTAGTACAAGATTGATTAATGACTTGTCCATAACTGTCATGACACATGTGTGCTTGTGTCTTGTGATAAATTATACCATCCATTAGGTGAAATCTTCCCTCATCATAAGATCCTTTACATAATTCATCCAAGGCATGTATTAGAGAGTTTTCTTTACAGTTTTTGTTCACTAATCGGCATAATATGCTACAATTCTTATCTTGAATGTACTTCTGACCTCTTCAAAGGAGGTGGTGTTCAAGTCTGTAACACTTATTCCTTCTATTCGGATTTGGATTTCATAAGTTGTGCATCTTGAGCTTTTGATAAATCAAGTTGACCATTGCTCAATTTTGGCAAGTGGGAATAATATTCCATGATGTCAAGAGTGGCATTGATATTTTCTATATCTTTTGAAGATTCAGAAAATATGGATGACTTATCATCTGAATTGTCTTCAATTATGTCATCTTTTTCAACATCAGGTTCCTTCTCAATATTATTTTCATTGATTTTCCCCCTTATTGGACATGTATTAGCTGAATGGGTGGTGCTTTGGCAAATATGGCACTTTTTGACTGTATCTGCAGGCTTATACCTAACATTATTAGAATTTTCTTTGGGGTTTTTGTCCACAGGATCATTCCAAGGTGTATTGAACCTTGTTTCAAGATTCCCCCTACTAGAACCAATTTTGGTTCTGGTGGTTACTTCTTCTAATATATTGATAATATCCTCTGCTGAAGATTGTTCAGTAGTCCTGCTTTTGACAGCATGCTCTAAGTCACCTCCACATTGTCTCAGAATCTTTCTATGGATCATAAATTCTGACATGTCTGGATATAATACTGTTAATCTCTCTTTTTGTTGGCAAAACCATGGTAAAGCTTTGTCTTTATGAGCATTAAATTTGGCAGATTCAAAGGCTGTTTCAACTTTAAACCTCCAAGCATCATTTGCCCATTTGTTAATGATTTGGGTTTTCCACCAAGTCCAACTCTGGTGTCCATGTGCTTGCCTTATTTTGATGTACCATTTGTGAGCTGATTTGGTAAACAAGGTGTTAAATCTTGCTGTTACCAATCTTTCTGGTAATTCAAAATCCTCTTTGATCATGTCAATACGTCTAATGAATTCTATATGGTCATACTCTCCTTCACCACTGAAGTGAGGCCATTCTTTAAGTTTTGGAACTTCTTTCAAGAGTGCTTGGCCCATTGATGGTTCCAAGTTATGAAAAGAAGTAGAAAATTCATTTTTTAACTGTGAATTTTCAATATCCAATACTTGTGGATTAGGAATTCTTGCTCCCTCATTTTGGTTCAGAGGTGTAGACATTCTTGGCAAGGTGTTTAGCAGTTGTTCAATATCATTCATTTTACTGTTGTTACACCTTTGTGAATCTCTTAATTCATGATGTAAGCTTTGTACAGAGTCTATGAAATTCTTTTTATGATCATCCTCTTTATATGTAAGCTCATTCCATAATTCTGTTTGTTTAGTATTATCAGATATAACTTCATTTAACTTTATTGTTAATTTTGATATTTCCTCTCTTGAGGTATCAAAATGCTGCTTCAAGGCAATTGTATTTGTCTTTACTTCAGAAAATAATTTTTAAATATCATCAACAGCTTTTTTATTATCTTCTTTGATAGTGTTTATGGCTTGTTTTATTCTTGTTTCAATTATGTCATCAATATTGAATTTAGAATATTTTTCTCTTAATTCTTAAATAATGGCAGATTGTTCATTTATCTTGATGCCAAAAGAATTATCATTATTGGAAGTTTTTATTGTTCTTAAAACTCTTTCAAAGCATTTAAGTGTATCATTTATTTGTCTCAGACTCAAGTTATTTGTTTTAAGATTGTCACAAATTTATGTATTTTTATCAGAAAGATAATTTTTTACGTCAGAAATAGCTTTATGCAACTCTGGAATATAATTAAAAGTATCAGAAATCATTTTTAATATTTTAATCTGGCTTTCTCCTTCTTTTGTAATTCCATCATGGTTCTGGCCATCTGAAATACATTTTCCATGGCATCCTGTTGAATCTTTGGGATTCTGTAGCCCTGGCTGTAAGGTTTTGGGGCTGGTGCCTTCCCTTTTCCCTTGTTTGGAGCTTGTGGCTGCTTTTGCATGTTGGAATTGCTGCTGCTGGACACTGGGGCTATTTTTGGCACTGGTTTGTGTTGTGGAGGGTTGTTTTTCCTCCATTCTAGTGTCAAAAGCATCATGTTTTTCTTCTTCATCAATGGATGCCATCCATTGAGAAATTTGCAAGTATTGGGATGGCCCAGGAATTTTCTCACATTCAGGTAAGAATTCATGCAATTCTTCCACAGTTCTGAAAGGATCTGGTACTCCTTGAACTGAAGTTCATTGTTGTATGCACTGTGGCTGGCTTTGTATATGTCCACAGAGGCTTTTTGTGGCGGTGTCAGCTCTTTTTGAAGGTAAAATGGTATTATCAGCTTCAGAATGACCCATTTTAGTTGTTTGGAAGTCATCAACTGACCCTTTTCCTTCTGTACCTGATTGGCCTCTGCCATAATCACGTCTATTACCTTTCTGGGAGCTGCTTGAGGGGTTATAGCTGGCTCCTGACCTGGTTGAAGGCATAATTATGGTTAAAAAAGGCTTAAAATAGTAATTTTACGTCAAAAAACTTACTATTGGCCAAATATTTGGCTTTCTGAAGAGTATTACTTATTTCTAAGCTGACTAATTCAGAAGGAATTGGCTCTGCTTGAATATTCTGAGTCACAATAATAGTACTATTATGATCAGAATTAACAGTACTGGCAGGAATAATGCTGGTTACTGTTGAGGCTGTTTCAATTTTTTCTTGTCTTACCACGTTGTCAGTCACTAAAATTAATGAAAAAACCAATTAATTAAGTAAAAAAAGAATATTTTCAAAAAGAAATGAAAATATAAGCCTCACTTATAATATGAAAAAAAAAATATTTTTTATGGATTTTTTTTGATTATAAGTATTTTTTATATGTTTTTAAATTTTTTCAATATAAGAAAAAAGATTTACAAAGAGTAAAAAAATCTATTTCACAGGTAAAATATCACGGCTTGGCCCCCAAATGTAAGGTGTGGATATGAAACTTTGATTAAAAATCAAGTACTTTTCCTGTCCTCAAAATTTGTATAAGGTAAAAATCAATTAAAAATAGTATGAAATATTATTTTTAAGAGAAAACACACCAAATTTATTGTTTATAACTTTATTGGTATAAAACAATAATATTATAAAAATTTATTGTTTTACCAAAAATAAAAATTTATCCAAAAAATACTCTTCAAGAGATATTTTAAGGCTACAAAAGAAATTTCTTCAAGAGCAATTTCAATTGGGATTAATTGAGCAAAGAACTGCAAGCAATTAATTAAAGAACAAATTCTTCAAAAAGAATATTAAAGAGAAAACATGCCCAAAAGTGACCAGAGTGGATTTGGGAACAAAGTGACAAAGTTTACAGTGATGAAAGATGCTTTAATTCACTTTTGGGGTGGTTCAGGGGTAAAAATGATTACAAGAGTTACAAACAATGATTATAATGATTTTTTCACGTGGTTAAAAGGATTAAAATGATTTAAAAATGAAGGTTGGAATCTTTTATTGATTGGTTTAACAGTGTTTAAACTAATTAATAAAAGGAAAAGATTCTAACATGAAGAGAAAAGTGGGGCAAAGAAGACATTCTTTTATAGCCACCAATTTTCTTACTCCAAAAGTAAAATTTACTCTTGTCAGTCGTGAAAAACAGTCTGACAACAGAAAAGCCAATTATGGCATCATTGAACCCTGGTTTTGACCAAAAAAGGCTGGTTTAAGCCATTTTTAGCCATTTTAGACCCTTAAATCAGCCATTACTATAGCAATACCTGGTCTAGAGCCTTCAAAACATGTCAGAATGTGTGTAAGAGGCGTAGAAACCATTTAAAACTGTTTTTACTAAGTTTGTTTTATCTTAAGGGTAGTTTTACCCTCTTGGCAACAGCTAAAACTACCCCAGTTGGTATCAAAACCTCATCATCAATTGAGTTCATAGACCCTGTAACTCAACTCCAGGCCAAAAGTGATGAACTTTTGCGTGAATTTTGACATCCCACGCCTGTCAGCAAGGATTTTGGGGGTCTGGCTCCCCCTTAGAGCTAGAGTTCCTTTTCCCCCCCAATTTTAATCTTTCCAATTTATTATTTCCTTTAATTCCTCATCATGTATTATACTTATAATTTACATATGTAATTCAATTGAATTGTACAGTACAATACAGTAATAATTGACACCTCATATGTAAATCAAAGTTCACTTATGTAATACACGCGCACATTTTCACATTTCAATTGAATTCAATTCCTCATAACTTCTAAGCTAAACACAACACCTCCATTTTAACACAAAAATTGATGGTGCACACCACATGTGGTGTGAATTAAATTAGAGTTTTGAGGATTTTCAACTTTTGTATTGAAAATACTAAAAACTTAATTTAAGCTTATTTAGAGTTGAGTTACAAAACTTTCACTCAGAGGTGACCCCACCTAATTTTTTATGAGGAATCAAATGGTGAAATAATTTTTATATGTTTATTTATTGTATAAAAAGTTATAATAATTTTTATTTAACTTTTTTCCAAATTTATTGAAATTTTTTACAATTTTATTAAAAATTCATTTTTACTTAATTTTTTTCAAGTATAAATGTAATTTTACAATTTCAAAATTTAATGTAATTTTATTTTTAAATTGTAATTAAATTTTTAATTTTATATTTATATTTTGATTTTTATTTTAATAATATAAATAAATTTATGTTATTTATATTTATATGTTAATTTTGTATTTTGTGGTCTTTTGGGTATATGAAATTACCTCTAAGGCTCACAAAGCTACTGAGCTTTTACTATGGTTATACTAATATTCTTCACTAATACTAGGCTACTGAGAAAGGCTACTAAGCTTTTACTATGGTTATACTACTATTCTTCACTAATACTAAGCTACTGAGCAAGGCTACTGAGCCTCTCACTACTAAAACACTACTACTATTCTAGATATCCTGCTAGTTCAGGGATGGTGGTGATCCTGAATAGTGGGAACCTGGTCCATAATCCTGGGAAAAATGAGGGAGAGAGGACCTCTATTTATAGCTTTTAGGCCTCCATAGAGCTTCTCAAAACAGGGTACTTAGAAAAAATCATAGTTGAGAGGTTTTAGCTAGTGAGACGTGTAGTTTTGGTGTAGCAACGTGACACAGGATCCAAGTTCTGACCAATGAGATTGAGTTGTCACGTCAATTGGTAATTATAGGTATGCACCTGAAATTGATTTGAATTCTGACCAATCACATGGTGTTATTATTTTAATGAACTTTGGATGTGAATTCTGACCAATGAGATTGATTTATCATGTCAATTTGTAATTATAGGTATGTACCATGAATTAATTTGATTTCTGACCAATCAATTGATTTTCTGATAAGTCTTGAATAATTTGTGGTTTGTATTTGAAAGGATTAGTCAGCTGCTGTGCAATTGTTGTCCATTTTTGATGTCCAGCTTATGGGTTAAGTTAAATTAATTCTTTTTTTTTAAAAAGAAAAATATTGTCTGTTTTCTTCCAAAAAAGAATTTATTCTTCTTGGAACTTCCACAAACAATGATTTTGAAATTTCCTTCAATGTGGCTTGAACCAGCTACATGACCAATCCAGAGGTTAATACACAACAGACATAAAGGTGACGTTGCATATGCAACCTCACCCTGACGTTTTCAGATTCCATCCAACTTGAGGGTCTCACGGCTGCAACAACAGCCACGTAAATGCAACGTCATTCACCCCACCAACATCACTTCCCCCATCCATCCCCACGAACCCATGTGTAACCATTCTGACTCACTCACCCTCTTTGATCCATTCATCATGCCGACTGTCACTGGTGCTCATCGTTTTCTTAATCAGAATCATTTCCCCAACTGGTTTTACATGGTTGCTACCATTATTAAAAGTAAGAAATTTTCTATTTCATGAAGCTGCTCTGTTCCTTTGCTCTTAATGCTTTTGTCCATTTGATTAATTTTATTTACCATTACTGTTCTAGACCTCTTCATACACCTCAAGAAGATGAAGCAATCCTTTGTACTTGCCAATCTTGCACTTTACACAAATGCACTAGTACTCAACCCAATAGACCAGTATTTGGTCAATATATCTCCATTTGTAACAAGCGTAAACATGAGCACAATTATTTGATTCCATCACAAGAAAATTCCTCAATAACTCTTCACAAAAGGATACTATCATCATCTACCTCCATCTCACATGACTCTACAAGTGGTACCAACACTGACAGCACATGTGACTCTGACAATGAGCGAGTTGGTCTATCTGAAAACATTGAACATACCCTACCAGGTAAGTTTCCATCACATTAATATCTGTTTTTTAAATTGACGTAAACATCTTCTTTTAGTTCTTATCTCCGTGTTTATTTGCTGGCTCCACCTTATGTGTGCACTAAGCTTTGAAAATTGCCGCCATGTTTATAAATTTCTTCATGAAATCATTTTGGCTTCCAAGGATGGTCGTTTTGAAAAACTCAAGCCCAAAAAAGATTCACGTACAATGATGAAGTCACTCCAGCTTTTCCCCGAGTTAAGTACATTTGTCTGCTGTCCTACATGTTTCACAATGTACCAAGGCGGCAATGTTCCAATGAATTGCACATATCAAACTAGAGGTGGAAAGATATGTAATTCCAAACTTTTCAAAGAAAACACAAATTTTAGTGCACTACATGATAAAGGCATAGCACCACAGCAATCTTCAACCATCCATCCAAATGAATTGGGTGTAATCAACACCCCAATTTGTACTTATTACACTTATAGTCTCAAGAAGTGGACCAAATGGCTTTTGGCACTTTACTCCATGGAGGACCAAATGGATTCTTGGACAAACGACCTAGCTCAAGTCAAAGGCACAACCGACATCCAGCAGAGCTTTGCTTGGACACCCACTAAAGCTGACAATATCAAACCTTTACAACTGGTGTTTTCAATCTTTATAGACTGGTTTAATCTTTGGTAAGAAAGAGAGTTTGGGTGTAATAATTTTAAATTGCTTAAATCTTCCACCATTGCTATGCCACAATCCCGCCTTTTTGCTGTTATATTCCATCATACCTGGTCCCAATTCACCCAATGTTGTGACAATTTCCAACTGTCTGCAGTCATTCGTTGATGAGCTTATGGAGTTGAAAGATGGTTTCACAGTTCTGACAGCTCAAAATCCAGAAGGACGGCAGGTATACTTACAGGTACTTCCTATACGTGGTGATGTATTAGCAATTCACAAAGTGGTTGGATTTGGGTCACCAGCAGCATTGAAATTCTGTGGATGGTGTGATGCAAACCCCAATGAGTTGCAGTTGATGAAAGTGGGCACCAAACGCACAGGATATGAGATTATGTAGGCTGAAAAAGGTTGGAAAAATGCAAAGAGTCTGAAAACACAAGAAGATATTCGCAAAGAAGCTGGCATCCGGTGGTCAGAGCTCAATCGGCTCCCCTATCAAATCCCAAATATGCATGTGGCCCTTGGAGTTGTGCACAATTGGCTTGAGGGTGTGCTTGCGGAGCATTTTTGTTTTTGATGGGGCTTTCAAGATGAATTTCAGGAAAGAAAAAGGGCAAATGGTGAAGGACGTACAGATAGACAAAATAAAAGAAGAAAGCTGACAAATCAAAGTGAATCAGGCAACACAGGGAGTCAAGAAGAAAGTCATGAGGATGAGGGTAGTTGTGAAGAGGGGGATTTTCAAACTGTTGGAGGAGTGGGAGGTGGTTTCATGTCAAATAGAGACATTGAATTGTTTCGCGAACTCATGAGCACAGTGGTGATGCCTAGGGGAGCTGCAAAATTGCCCTGCAATTTAGGATGTGCCAAGAATGGCAGACTCAAAGCAACGGAGTGGCTGTCTCTTTTTACTCTGATAATCCCCCTCATCATTCCAGAATTATACTTTGAATCAAAGGGGATGATTGAATGCAAGTCAATCAGAGGTAAGTTCCTCCAAAATATTGGTGATCTTGTGCAGTGCACAAGAATAGTTTCCGCGCAAGTGGTGCAAGAAGGCAATGCAGGGAGGTTTTTCAATGCTTACAATCAATATACAAGTTCATCAAGGGAGCTTTTCAACAATCCAAAGATTAAACCAAACTATCACTACGCACTTCAAATTCCAGAGCAGCTAAAGATTTGGGGGCCTTTGTATGGGGTGGCCAAATTTGCAGGGGAGAGAACTATTGGTCTACTCCAAAAGATTCAAACAAATGGAAAAATAAGTAAGTGGGAGGGGGAATGATTCTTGGTAATTGGAGAGGATGTTGCTAATCAATTTTGGAAACTGTAGGTCAAATCCATGGGACTTTGTTGCATAAAGCAGCGGAAGCACAACGCCTCCTAGGGGGGCACAAGAAACTGATGAGCATAATTGAAGAAGATCAGGAGCCTGTCAGTAAATGTGGCAATTGGCTTCAGGTGGGAAATATAATTTACAACGTAATGTTCCAAATGGTTACTTCAAGAAAGGGGGGGTTTGTAGGGTCAAAGAATTTCCACATCCGCCAGGGAGTAGGGTTTTGAGTGATTTTGCAACATTGGTGAGGGCCATGATTATTTGCCAGACATTAAAGGCATCCTCAATGCCACCAAACAACATTGTGATTTACAAAAGCAAGGGCCACTTTGAATACGGATTCATCAAAGGAATTTACAATTTCTCCAACAATCACCAACAGACACTCACTGGGGTTTATGTTAAAAAAATACACAATGTGTATCCTAAGTTTTGATATCCCCCTGGCCATATTGGCTACTATTTGCAGCTTTTAGGAGTTACCATTGGTACTTTGGAGCAGGATGATTTCCAAATGATTCCCCCATCTGAGATTGTATCACTAGCTGCTTACCGCCTGTTTGAAAATGAGGTTTTCCGGGTATCAACTCATGGGGTCATCTTATGCCCCTCAAATCGTCAATTGTCTGATTTTTTTTGAAATGAAGTTTGTTAGGAGAATTCCCCCCTCATGTAATGAATAAGCATCATTAAATCTCCTGATTTTTGCAAGTTTCTTATTCATCCCTTTTCTTTGCCATTGATAATGCGTTAGGCAAATAAGATGTCTTTAATTTTTCATTAACCACACATTAAGGGCTCCAAAACACAGATGGCCAATCTTTTGATGATCCCTTTGGGGTTTGAGAACAAACCTCTTTTTTAACTACAATGCCGCTAAATATTTCAAATGACAAGTTTTTCCATCTCCATCTTCACTTTGCATTGTGAGTCAATGTAGGTACAAGTAAAAGATACCTTGCACTCATATTCCACTTAACAATCACAAAATTTACTCCTCAACACCCTCCATATCCTCCCCTCCTTCACCATCATTGTTGTTGCTCCCATCTTTCCCTGCCTCCTCCTCTTCTTCACTTTCATCAAACTCTCCATCTTCATAGTTATATTCCCCTGGCTCTAATAACCCATCCAAGTCTTCATCTTCCCCAGCACTTTCTTCCTCCAAGTCTATACTATGTTCCTCATTGCCATCCCAATCAGAAATACTTTCTTCACTTTCTTGGATATCATACTCTGTGAGCACTTCCTCATGGTACTTCTTGTTGAATTGTTTATTGGATAGCTTTTCATTGGGATGTGGCTTTTGTTGGACTGAGTCTTTGACATTAGGTAAAAATGCCACACTTCCTGAATCCACAATCAAACGCTGTTCAATGCGGCTTAAGCCTTTGAACCATTTGTGGCTGTAGAAGTCAATAGGAAGACCTCTTGGGGGTTCTGCATTCGTTGAATTTATAGGTACTTATGGTTGAACACGCACACGCATGTGGGAGACAATCCCCATATTCCTGTAATATTCTGCCATGGATTCATCAAGTTTGGGGAAGAAGATATTTGCTTTCTTGGAACGGTATGGTAATCTCTTTACCACATGAACCTTCTTTGTTTTTGTTTCATGACCCTCATCTTTGCTATGGGCACCTATCTCTTCAACAATTCGATGATACCTTTTTGGGAACTTTTGCAAAATGGCATACTCCAGCCTAATATCTCGAAGCTACAATGACATAATATGTTTTCCAGGAGACAAGAAAATATAAGTAATCCAATTCTTGATGAAATCTCAAATAACAGCTTACTCGTGAGTGTTTCTTGTTGCATACACCTCTGACCTTCCCAGCTTGGTAGCTGCCTTTAACCTTCAATTCCTGATTGTAGCGTTTCTTGATCAAGTAGTGAACAAAGTGATCGTATGCCTTTTGCAAGTGGCTTGTTTTCATGATGTAAGTGAGGTTTACATTGTGGTTGTTGTAGGCCCCTGCTGCTGCAATTTGCTGAAAGGTAGTTATTGCTGAAATTTGGCATGCCACATTGTAGAGGTCATCACTCTTCTGGGCAAGGTTGGGTGACCAAATGGTGAATCCTAAGCAAACTAATGCACCTTTAATGCATGACTCATAAGATTAACCTAGCTTTGATACACCTCGGGCCAACTTGACAGGTTGAAGTTGTTTTACTGCAAATGCTTGAACATTGTCCTCATTGTCAAGCATCAGCACGTTTTTACAATTTTTCAGGGCTGTATTTATTTCAGTTGATTTTGAAAACTTGCGATAAAATTGAACAAGCGCTTCTTGAGTTGGGGGCTGTGGAATAGCATCCTGCTTCTGGATAATCCAAAGGACCTTAATTTAGTTGTAAAATGCATCTTAATCCAAAGCAAAATGAAATTGTTATCTCCAGAATAGTAATCAAAAGGGTGAAAGAAGAAGTTTACTTACCTTTAGTCCTTTGAAGTCAGGCAGAAAGTCAGGTGTCTGCATTTGAAGTGGATTGCATTGAGGTGTGGTTTTGGGGGCTAATACAACTTTTGGTGATGATTGTTTAGATGTAATTTTGGGGTACTTCTTTTCTGAATTCAGTAATGCTGGTGGTTCAGATTGTGAACGTTGAAACTTCTCCAGGTTTACCTTGTTTTTATGAGACTTTTGAGAGATTTTTAATCCACCCTTTATCGGGGACAGTAATTCTCATTGGGATTTCAACCTGTTGACGTCACCTTTCATTGTGTTAATTGTAGTTGAAATGGTCTCTTGTGCTTTGAGAATTCCCATGAGCATATTTTGAATGTCAAAGGCTCCTGGTGCTGGGGTGGAATCTGTACTGGGAGTCTGTTGGGGGTCCATTAATTGTGTCGAGAAAACTACAGAAGGTAAACAATAAGGAGATTAAATGGAAAAACAGAAATTCATGTTTTTGAAGATGTAAGGCGTTTGAGAAAAAAGTAAAACAAAGATGGGAATAGGGGTCTAGAGGAAAATGCAAAAGGTATGGCGGATTTATGTTGGTGAAAACAATGAACACTAGTGACAGTTGGCATGATGAATGGATCAAAGAGGGTGAGTGAGTTGGAATGGTTACACATGGGTTTGTGGGGATGGATGGGGGAAGTGACGTTGGTGGTTGTCTTCAGTGGGGTGAATGATGTTGCATTTACGTGGCTGTCGTTGCAGCCGTGAGACCCTCAAGTTGGATGGAATCTGAAAACGTCAGGGTGACGTTGCATATGCAACGTCACCATTATGTCTGTTGTGATAGCTCCTTCTTGTCAACTGAGACAGGGAGGTTTTCCTTTTTTGGTCCGGAATTCTAAGTGTTTCCATAGCACTACACTCCTTTTCAGTTCTCTAAAATCTTCAAAAATATTGGATATATTTAGTTCTATATTTTTTTATTTTATTTTTTTTCTGGTAAGCTTGAAACTGATAATAATGTTATGGAATACCACAGCGGTCCAATTGGCCATAAAACAGATGACATGGCCAATTGGCCATAGATTGGGTTCAAGCTAGAATTTCCATAAACACCCATTGGGGGGTGTCAGGCTGAGTCTATGATAAAGGTGTATATGAGTATTTACAAGCTTTAACTATGACTGTGACATGGTAAAAATGGTTTTAAAGATGATAAGATTGATAATAAATGATTTAATTTAAGATTTAAAGGGCTTTACTATAGAGATATAGTGGTGGTGAGCGCTGTTGAAAGCCCTAGGTGCAGCTTTACCTGTGGGATTACAATAATAAAGACTACAATACTTTAAATTAAGAGTATACCTGATTATTTAACCAAGAGTAAAACTGTTTTTGACAGTTTACTACGTAGGTTATTCAAGAGCAGGATGAGGAAAGGGTTTTGGCAGTGAAAAGCCCTCCTTTTATCCTGAAATTGAGGTGAAAAGGTTGTTAGACCTTTTCACGTAGAGGAAGTGAAGATTTTTCACTCCTCATGACAGGCTTGTGGTTTGCAAACAGCCTGTATACCCTGTATTGGGCTCAGATGTGGTTTTGAAACCACATCTGGGCAGTTTTCACCAATACAGGGTGAAAATTTTCATCTGGGGACCTCACAGCCTGATTCTGACATGTATGACGCGTAGAATGCTGTACAGAAACTGTATGGGACCCCAGTATTGACTGACATATGAGGTATTGAAGTAAAAACATGCTTCTTCGTCTATTTGACACCTCATATTCATGGTTATAGGGTATTATCCCATGGTAAGGCTGTATATGACAGCAGGTGGGATTTTTACCTTGAAATTGTCATAACTCTGTCAGTTTTTGAGATATCAAGCTCAAAGTTGGTTCATTGAATAGCCCTGTATGAGCTCTATACAATGGTACCCAACTTGACAAGGTTATCCTTAAATATGGCAAAGTTATCCCATGTACAAGTGTTTTTATACATTGGCGTGTTTTGGGCAAAAGCTGTATTAAGCTTGTTTGGCCAATAACTTCTGTTCTAGTTGAGATATGAGGAAATGGATGACACCATCAGATAGCCCTGATTGTGCTCTTTCCAAAAAGACCCCACTTTAAGTATCTCACACTAAAACTGTAAAAGTTAGATGAGAGGTGAATGTTTTGTTCACCCTTATTTGGTCTGAATTTGACCATAACTCAAGTAATATTGGTGCTAGCTCAGTTTGGCTAGTACCATTGGATAGCCCTGGCTTAGAGCTTCATTTGGAATACCCATTTGATGGGGTTAAGCCTCTCCTTCTAGATTTTAGATGAGAGGTGAAAATTAAGGTTTATGCTCAGCAATAACTTTGAGTAGGAATAACTTTGTTATTTCTTGTCCTATGGTGATGGGACTTATATTTTCAGGAAGAGGTGAGTTTCCTCTTTCTTTTTATACCTTTTGCGCTAATTTGGCTCAGCTCCATGTTTTGGTGGTATTTTGGCTATACCATTGGTTTATGGTATTTTGGCTGTCATGCTTGTGCTCTGGTTTTGAGTCACAGGCTGACATACCCTCCCTCTAAAAAAGGCTCATCATTGATGAGACTGTTCAGTCCTCCTAGAGGCTCTGAATCTCCTTAAATGAAGGTTCCCATCTGGTATGGCATCCTCTGCCAACCATTTGTCTTTGTCAGCTGTCTGGTTCTTGAATCTGACTAGATATTGTCTCTGATCCTTCCCATGAAGTCTGATTTTTCTGGCCCTGATGATTTTACTCACAGGTCCAGGAGAGTCTTCTACTTCTACTATTTCTGGTGGAGTAATGTTTTTCTTCCTGGAGGGGAATTTATCCTCCTCTGTTTGGAAGTATGGTTTGACCAGGCTCACTGGAAAGACTGGGTGTTTCCTAGAAAACTCCTCAGTGAGCTTGACCTCTACTGCATTCTTCCCTATCAACTTAATGATAGTGAAGGGCCCTACAAATGAGTCTCTCATTTTATTAGGTCCTTTGAGGTTGTTAAAGTTCAGTGTAGACACTAACACCTGGTCCCCTTCCTTGAAGTCAGGTTCCATATGTGACTTGTCCCACCTTTGCTTGTTGTACTCTTTGGCCTCAGCTATGCATTTGGCAGCAGTATCACAGGCTTTCTTTCACATATCATGGAAGTCTTTGGCTGTGGGGTGGATGGTCAGAAGATTTTTCTACAAGTGATCTACAGGTAACAGGGGATTCCACCCTTTCTCTACCAGTGCAGGTGTTTTTCCTGTGGTAGAGTGCTGGCTTGTATTATAAGCCAGTTGGACTGCTGGTAAGAGGGTGACCCAATCATGGGTATATCCCTCATGGTCCTTGTATTCCATGCCATAGGCACAGAACCTCCTGAGGATGTCCTCCATTGTTTGGATCATCCTCTCAGCTAGGCCATCTGTTTGTGGATGGTAAGCTGTGGAAAAAGCAAGCTTGGTGCCAAGCATGTCATATAAATTGGTCCAAAATTCAGATGTAAATTTTGGGTCCCTGTCACTAATTATGATCTTAGGGACTCCACAGGTGGATATGATGTTATTCCAAAATAACAGAGCAGTGTCCATGGCTGTGTCCTCTTTATGGCATGGTAGACATCTCATGCTCTTGCTGAACCTATCAACTATGATTAAGCAGGCATTGTAGTTTTCTTTTCCCCCTGGGACAAGTCCTGTGACCCAGTCCATGTTGATGGTTTCCCATGGGTGTTTGGGTTCTTCTATGTGTTGAAGCAACCCATATTTCTTCCCATGTTTTCTATTTGCCTTTTGGCATCTTTCACAAGTGTTGATGTATTCACTCAACTCTTGCTCCCACTTGGGCCACCAAGCTGTGCTTGCTACCCTCTCCTTAGTCCTGTCCTCACTCATGTGTCCCATGTAGGGGCAGTCATGGCATTCCTGCAGGATTAAAGAGATGTGGTCTCTGTCTATCACTGTGAGTGCACTGGTGTGCTTGTCTCTGTGATAAATCAGGCCATCTATAAGGAAGAATTTATTGTCCTTATAGGCCCTCAACCAGGGTTCCTCCAGCTGGGTTTCCAGTTCTGGGCTCCTGTATTTTTGTTGAAGGAGTTGGAGTAGTATGCTACACTGTTTGTGTTTAGCATAAGATTTCAATACTGCATTGAAGAATTCATTGTGCAGTTCTGAGGAACTTATCCCCAGTATGGGGGTTTCTGTCCCTTCTGAATCAGTGTTTCCACTGTCAAGGGTACCACTCCCTGGTGCCCATTCAGAGAATCTGAAGTTCTTCTTCCTATCTATTTCCATAAAATGGATAGGAATTTTTGCAGCAACTTCAGGGTCATAAGCTGGATTGCTTTTGACATTGTCCAGTGGCCATCTGCTAAGGCCATCTGCATTGGTATGGCTTTTACCTTCCTTGTATATGATGGTCATGTTCCCTCTATACTCCTGGATGGCTATTTGCCATCTCAGCATGTGTCTATTAGTAGTCTTCATGTTTAGTAAAGACTTCAAGGCTGTGAAGTCTGTGTAGACTTCAAAGACTGCACCCTCCAAATAGTAATGGAGTTTTTCTAGAGCCCAGACTAGACATAAACATTCTGTCTGGGTGGCCCCATACCTGGCTTCTGAATCTTTCAGCTGCCTGGAGATGTAACATATTACACCTTCCCTTGGTTCACCATCCACAATCTGTCTTTGGTGAAGGGCTGCTCCCAAGCCTTGGCTGCATGCTGCATCTATATATAACTTGAATGGTAGTTCAAAGTCAGGCAAGATGAGTACAGGTGCATTAGTGAGTTCATATTTGATCCTCTCATATGCATTCCTCCTTTCCTTGGTTATTTCAAAAACTACATCCTTTGAGCATAACTTGTATAAACTACTGGTTATGTGGGCAAAGTTTTTGATGTGTTTTCTATAGTAGCTAGCAAATCCAAGGAAAGATTGCATCTCTTTGATGTTCTTTGGTACTGGTTTTTGCAGTACTGCTGCTACTTTGTTCTGGTCAATTGCCAGACTGAGGCCTGAGACTTTGTGTCCTAGAGCTAGTAACTCTTGTTGGCCAAAATTACACTTTTTGAGTGAAATTTTCAGATTGATGGGTGTACATTTACTTAGCACTCTGTCTATGTATTGTACATGGTCTTCCCATGTCTCTGAGTATATAATGATATCATCAATGTATACTACCATCCAGCCTTCCATTATTTCTTCTTGAAATATGGTGTCCATCATCCTTTGGAAGTGGGCTGGTGCATTCTTGATGCCAAATGGCATCCTGGTGTACTCATATATGCCCATATGGCATATAATTCTGAGTAATTTCATGGAGTTTGGTTTAACTCCATTTTGGTGGAAGCCCTTCATACAATCCATCTTGGTTATGTATTTGGCTTTGGCCAATTTATCCAAGGCATGAGGTATCCTTGGTATAGGATACCTGTCTGCTTTTGTGTAGTTGTTCAGGGCTCTGAAGTCTCCACACAGTCTAGACTTGCCATCATGCCGGGTGATTAGGACAGGAGTGGTGATTTCCACTATTTCATTATGTCCAATCTTCCTGATGACATCCATGTTCAGGAGTTCATTGATATGTTTCTCAATCTCTTTCCTGGTCTCCAGACTTGCTGGGTAAGGAGGTCTCCTTAACATGGGTGGATAAGGCCTTTCTACATCCAGATATAGTTCTATATCATGGCCTTTGATCTTGCCTAATGGTTCTTCACCAATGGCAAATGCTGGTCTATTCTTCCTCAGCATCTTCAGTAAACTTAGTTTTTGTTTACTGGTGAGGGTAGTGCTAAACTGTCCCTCTCTGAATTCTCTCAGAAGTTCTTCCAGTGGGTCCTGAGAAGATATCTGATATATATCAAGAGAAAATTTCTTTTCCTTGTTAGTACCAATGGTAATATGTCTATTTTTACTATTGTAAATATCTATGCCATACATTCTCTGGTAATCTGTTCCCAGTAAAAACCCTTGGATGTGGGCATCTTCAAGCACTACAAACTCTGGGTTGAGTCTGATATTACCTTTTCTGTGGGGTATAATTATCTCTTTGATAATTGTCCCAATAGAGGTCATCTTTCCAGATGCACTCTTAAAGTTCTTTGCCCTGGTGGGCAAGAGTTCTTTTTCCCAGTTTGGGAAGTGGTTATCCAGAGAATTTCTGGCCACTATGGAGCAGTGTGCTCCACTGTCAATGATCAATGGGTGCTGAGAATTGTCAATACATACAGTCATTTTTGTGGCTGTTCCATGTATGTATGCCATTCCTTTGGTTGGTGTAACCAGGAATGTTTGTGCATCTTGTGTGTGTTTACACAAGTTCTTGTTGGCAGTGTCTTGTGGCATGCCTGCTTCCAACTGTATATCCTGGATTTCTAGTGGGGTTTCCTCTTGGTATTCCACTAGAAATTCCTCTCTTGGGTCTTGATCCTCATCAGATGGTTCCCTGATGGCATCACCCATAGAGTCTGATTCAGAATCCTCTGTTGGAGGTTCTTCTTCAGGGACTTTTTCTATAGCATAGATTTTCTTCTTTGCTTTTGGGCAGTTGTTGGCATAGTGATCTGTTGAACCACAATTGTGACAAGAATTCTTCTTCTTTGCCACTTCTGCCACTCTTTCTCTGGGTTTGTCTTTAAACTCTACCCTGAAAGGTTGTTTCTCTTTGAAACTATTGCTTCTATATGGGGTGAATTTCCCTATATTAGTCCTTTTCCTTATGTCTTGTAAGGTATTGGCTATATCATCTAGAGTGCAATTTTGGTTGCATCTGCACTTTACTGCATGCTCTAGTTCTCCTGGCAGTTGTGTCAGAAGTTTATGATTCCTCATTTGAATGTTCATTTGAGGATCAATGGCTTTAAGTCTTTTAGACTGTCTAAGACACCACTCATATGGATCTTTATCCACAGAGTATTTGTCATTTTCAAATGACATGGTCTTTTGCCATATCCAAGTTCCATTACTGTACTTTTGGATTATTTGACTCTTCCACCATGGCCAGTTCCTTCTGCCATGGATTTCTTTCATTTCAGTGTACCATATACTTGCATGACCTTTAAATGCAGTATTTAGTCTAGCAGTAATCCAGTAATCTGGTATGCTTGGTACATCAATGAAGAGTCCATCAATATAATCTATGAGTTCCATATGATCATATTCTCCTGATCCAGAGAATTTGAGCCAGCTTGAGGCCTCAGGAAGCTGTTTCAAGGCTTCCTTCTCTGAGTAAGACATGCCATCTCCATCCTGGTATTGTGATGGAGATCTTGCCTTATTCAACAACATGGCATCTGGTTTGATGTCATCTGGTTTGATGTCATCTGGTTGATATGGATTCTCTATAGCTTGGCCTTGTGGTTGGGGCTTCAAGCTATGGTAGGCATCAAACAATTTGTCGATGTCTTGGTTCAGACACTCCCTGTCCCTGCTACTATGGTGTTGTTCTTCAGATACTTGATTCAGTCTCTTGTTGGTTTCTTCAGAGGCTTTGCTCAGTTGAGCATATCCTTCCTGAAGGTTTTTAACTATCTGCTCCAATGAGGCTTGAGTTTTTCTCATCCTCTCTTGGGCAGCTGCAAATTCTGTAGCCTGCTTTGCAGATTGCTCAGCATATTGGGACATTTGTAACCACAGTGTGTCACTGTTGATGTTACTCTCAGATGTGATAATGTTATTTTCAGTCTGAGTGGGGGTAATGTTTCTATTACTAGGACTACTGATTCTAGAGTGGTTTACAACTACTTCTGGTTCTTGTGTACTTCTTTTACCAAATCTAACAGCTTCTGGATCATGGGGTCTGACTCTTTCCTCCTCTGGTTGAAGGAGGCTTTGTTCTTGCCCTTGTTGCCTTGTCTTCTCCTGGAAACTTCCTGGAATTGTGAAGAATGGTGACTCTTGGCCACTGATCTTCTGGTTTCTGAATGGTGTGAAGCCACTGGAGAGCTGATTTGGCTTGCTCCTTGTGAACCTGAAGGAATCTGAGTAGGCCCTGTCTGGGTTAACTGTTCTTCTATAGCTTGGATAGTGGCTTGATTCTCCCTTATCCTCTGTGCCCTTGCCTCCAGGAGTCTGTGCTGCCTGGTAGGATTCCAACCCTTGGTGATTACCATAAGGTCTTTGAAGTCTATCTCTTTGAGACAGATCTTCTGGCAACTTGATCCCAGTTCTGCCCAGTGAGTTGCTAGGTTGAACCTCTTGTTGTCCATGCTCCATTGAAACAAATCTTTGAGGAGTTGGTGGAGGTGAAGAACTTGATCCATATCCTTCCAGTCCTCTGGTTTGAGGTTTCTGTTGAATTGGAGTGTGAATGGCAAGGTTGATATTATCTCCCTCATTGTTTTGCCATCCACCACTGTGTCCAATGTGTCTTCTTTCAGGTCTTCTGGTTCTAGACATTCCTGCTCTGTCCTCTGGCTGGTTCCTTTGGAAGCCAAGGTCTCTGAGGTATGCAGGGGACATATCAGTGTTTGCAAGCAGTCAAAAACTTTATGTTCTTAGGGTATTTACCTTTGACTGTGCCTTGTACAAATTTGTTATCTGCTGATTTGGGCAGTTTGCCTTTGGAGGTTACAACTGGGTTAATAATTGTAATCTTCCCTGTACAAGTGGTTAAGGTTGGTTTACCTTGTATTGAAGCAGAGTTTCGTGGTTTTCTACTCCTCTGAGTGGCTATTGGTGTCCACTTCTTGGCTGTAATGAGGCCTTCACTAAGCCTTTTTCCTTTACCCTTGCTGCCCTCTGGTTCTGAGGGTGTCACTGGTGTGTTGGCCTGTGACTGGGTCTCAAGTGGGATATAGTTTTCTTCCACTGAATCAAAACAGGAAAAAAGAGGGCTTATGTCAGTTAAGACTTCTTAAATGGCTGGTTTTGCACGTCTAAGAATGGCCTCTGGGCTTGTATATTATTACAATATGCCCTTGTATAATGACAGTGTAATTGAATTAACAATTTCACGTCAAAAATACAGCTTATGGTGCCCTGTCACACTGTTTGTGTGCCAGTATCCCACAGATACACTTGTGGTTTGCAAGTGTACTCTGTAAAAGTGGTTTGTATACAAGTGTTATTGAGTTAACAATACACTTGACCACGCCTCAACTGATGGTTTTTCAGTCAGAGGTGTCCTTATTCAGTCAAGAATACAGGACTTTATTGATGGCTTATGTGTTTTTATATACAAAACACGCCAAAAATAATTAAATTCAGTGGGTATTAGCCGCGTGAATAATACTCTTTAATATATGAGTATGTATAAAAAAGGATAAATATATAATATATATATTTAAATAAAGGAATTACGCCTAAAAAAGATAAAAACAATGGTTAATAAGTCATAAAAAAGAGAAAAGACTTACTTGTAAGGTCCAAAAAGTCAAAAAAAACACGGCCAGGCCGCCAAAATGTCAGGCTGAGTCTATGATAAAGGTGTATATGAGTATTTACAAGCTTTAACTATGACTGTGACATGGTAAGAATGGTTTTAAAGATGATAAGATTGATAATAAATGATTTAATTTAAGATTTAAAGGGCTTTACTATAGAGATATAGTGGTGGTGAGCGCTGTTGAAAGCCCTAGGTGCAGCTTTACCTGTGGGATTACAATAATAAAGACTACAATACTTTAAATTAAGAGTATACCTGATTATTTAACCAAGAGTAAAACTGTTTTTGACAGTTTACTACGTAGGTTATTCAAGAGCAGGATGAGGAAAGGGTTTTGGCAGTGAAAAGCCCTCCTTTTATCCTGAAATTGAGGTGAAAAGGTTGTTAGACCTTTTCACGTAGAGGAAGTGAAGATTTTTCACTCCTCATGACAGGCTTGTGGTTTGCAAACAGCCTGTATACCCTGTATTGGGCTCAGATGTGGTTTTGAAACCACATCTGGGCAGTTTTCACCAATACAGGGTGAAAATTTTCATCTGGGGACCTCACAGCCTGATTCTGACATGTATGACGCGTAGAATGCTGTACAGAAACTGTATGGGACCCCAGTATTGACTGACATATGAGGTATTGAAGTAAAAACATGCTTCTTCGTCTATTTGACACCTCATATTCATGGTTATAGGGTATTATCCCATGGTAAGGCTGTATATGACAGCAGGTGGGATTTTTACCTTAAAATTGTCATAACTCTGTCAGTTTTTGAGATATCAAGCTCAAAGTTGGTTCATTGAATATCCCTGTATGAGCTCTATATAATGGTACCCAACTTGACAAGGTTATCCTTAAATATGGCAAAGTTATCCCATGTACAAGTGTTTTTATACATTGGCGTGTTTTGGGCAAAAGCTGTATTAAGCTTGTTTGGCCAATAACTTCTGTTCTAGTTGAGATATGAGGAAATGGATGACACCATCAGATAGCCCTGATTGTGCTCTTTCCAAAAAGACCCCACTTTAAGTATCTCACACTAAAACTGTAAAAGTTAGATGAGAGGTGAATGTTTTGTTCACCCTTATTTGGTCTGAATTTGACCATAACTCAAGTAATATTGCTTCTAGCTCAGTTTGGCTAGTACCATTGGATAGCCCTGGCTTAGAGCTTCATTTTGAATACCCATTTGATGGGGTTAAGCCTCTCCTTCTAGATTTTAGATGAGAGGTGAAAATTAAGCTTTATGCTCAGCAATAACTTTGAGTAGGAATAACTTTGTTATTTCTTGTCCTATGGTGATGGGACTTATATTTTCAGGAAGAGGTGAGTTTCCTCTTTCTTTTGATACCTTTTGAGCTAATTTGGCTCAGCTCCATGTTTTGGTGGTATTTTGGCTATACCATTGGTTTATGGTATTTTGGCTGTCATGCTTGTGCTCTGGTTTTGAGTCACAGGCTGACAGGGGGTGATTACACATGGTTGTGACAGGATTCTGAGCTGTAATTGAAAAGGGTTGGTTTAATGGTAATTTTCCCTAGGTCTTCAGGGACAAAGTTCAGTCATCAAAACTGTTTGGCCTATATATTCATTGATATTTGTTGGGCCTCAGTTGTTGATTGTGCAACTACTGATTGTTTTTTACTGAGACAGCTGATTGGGTTATTGAATATAAGAAATACATTACCACTTATTTATTTCCTATCATCAGGAGCATGACTGTAATCCACCTCTGCCCATCCTGTCAGCTCACTCATTGGATGTATTGGTGTTGATTTAGAATATTCTGGATTAATATTCACTGCTCCTTTCAAATTGCAAAGCAAATGTTTGAGTTTTATCCAGTGCTTTGTACTTGTATCTGTGCTGGAAAGGGAAATATGATTTATGGTGAAAAAGATATCTGGCCTAGTGTGTTGAGCTCAATAATTCAAGATTCCAATTTCTTGTTGATATTTAGTTATCTTGATTTTTTCTTTGTGTTGTGAAAGGAATAGGTTTCTTCCAGTGATAATGGGTTATTCCTGTATAAGAAGTTCTTCAGAAAGTAGTAAGAAATATAAGATTAAAATATTCTCTATTAAGCCACACCTATTTGTTGGATATTTCAACAAAGCAAATAGAGATAGTTTAAGACAACTATTGGAGAAACAGTTAATCCTTATTGATATTATCAAGCTACAGAATTATTTAAATAATAAGACAATACTTTTACCTACCTCTTCGGAGGAGTATAGGTACATCTTACATCACCCTAATTAATTAATCAAGTATTAACCAACAGTCTTTCCTTTTTAAACACAGAGCACTTTGTAATATTAATAGTGTTGGGTGTATAGAATTTTCTTTGATTATATTTGTCAATCTATTCTTTTTAACTCTTATTTATGATGTTTTTTATTAATAGTGATGAGTTTTACTTTAATGTTATCTTTAGTATTACTAGCTACTGGTTTAATTATTTTTCATAGAAATCATAATATTTTTATAAGCTTCTCATTTCACTTTTTTAGTATCAATTTCTTGAAGACAATTTCCATTTCAAGGTGTTTTTGCTGACTTAAATTCCTTGGTATTGTTTTGATCTAGAATTTGAAGAATCAAATCAGTCTTACTAAGTTAGATTTTGGATTTTCTCCAAGTAATTGTTTATGCTAAATGTTGTGTAGTATTCTTTTTGAATTTTAACTTTAATTGTCTATTTAAACTGGTAAGTAATACCACAATGTCTTTTTATGGTTTTCCAATAAGAAAGCCATTTCATACATGAATTTGGAGAATTAGAGTAACATTTGGTGTGATCAAAAGTAACTAATCAAAAGAAGAACTAGTAAGTCTGTATTGACTTTAAAATTCAGTACGTTTTTCCTTTCAAATTCTTACTGCCTGTTGTGTTCCATATAATGATGTATTTAATCTCCATAACTGATTTTCTCTGCTTAATTTCCCAAACACTTTAGCTTGTTTTACATATACTACAGTATTTATTTTCCATTAAGAAAAGAATTTTTGATATCAAACTGATATGCATACACATTGAGGCTTATTACCAAAGATTACATGGCTTTGAGAGTTTCATTTCTTCCAACTGATTCCCACAGGTCAAATTAATAAAGCAGGGGCTCTTGATGATTACCAAGTAAACCTCATCTGGCTTTATAATAATACACTTCTCCAAAATTGGTCCTTTTCTTGGTAAGAAACCACATCCCTTCTAGCACTTTTTCCCCATTTTTAGGATGTGACCCTAGTATCATGGTATTGTGGCATGTAAAGGAATAAAATTCTTGATCCATTGTTTTTTTTCAATTGGATTTTTCATTTCTTGTGAATAAGGTACAATATTGGTCAATAAAATTCTATCAGGTTTTTTTCTGAATCATTTTCCTTCTATGATGTTATTTTCACTAACATTTCTGAAAATATTTTTTTCTGGCTCTTTGTAGTAGGGTACATATTGGTAATGCTTAT
Organism: Austropuccinia psidii; assembly: GCA_023105745.1. Taxonomy (NCBI): domain Eukaryota; kingdom Fungi; phylum Basidiomycota; class Pucciniomycetes; order Pucciniales; family Sphaerophragmiaceae; genus Austropuccinia; species Austropuccinia psidii. The sequence continues at coordinate 21,560,819 of JALGQZ010000009.1, read as the reverse complement.
TAAAAATTTATTCCTGATTGTTTCCCATAATTCTTGACTCAATTAATTCTTGTTCTTCAATTGTATTCTGCAGGCTATTTTCATTGGCCAACAGATGAGACTGGTCTCCAGGTGTTTCCAATATTGTGTCGAATTCTACTGCTTTTTTTATTTGATCTTCAGCCTGTCTTACTACAGCTTTTACCTCATTTGAGGATAGGAGATAATCTCTCCTGATCCAAATGAAACAGGGTTTTAGATCCAAAACTTGCAGACCATCTGAGTATTTCTCAAAGTTAATAGCCCTCATAGATTCTCAAGGTTCTTGATGCTTATGAATCTTATTTATTGATGTAATTATTTTTTTCATTCCAAATGGTATGATTTAGTTAAGCTGAATCATTGGTTCTAGACTAATATTATTCATACTAAATGTTTCCATTGGAGATTCCATTTTTAGATATTTGGGAGGTAAGTGGTGAAAAAAAGTGAATCTTTATTGATTGCTTCATTCCAGTAGCCTATGGGTACATTTTATTGGCTGAATAAGCAATTTACTTTGTGATGTAGAGATTGATTAAATCTTTCTGCTACACTGTTGGTTTCTGTTGAGTTTGGTGGGCCTTTCTCTGTACATATACCTTCAGATTTCATTTTATTAAGGAATCCTTTCGAATAAAATTCATCTCCTCATTTATAATGAAAAAAATCTGGGACAATACCTAGCTTATTTTTTATTTTACTTAAGTATGATTTGAGATGTCTTTCTGCTTCATCTTTTTTGCACATTGGGTATACTCTATTAAATCTTCTGAAGTCATGAACTACTACCAACGTCTATTTATGTCATTTTTGATTTGTAGGGGAAATTGTATATTATCTATATGTAGTTTGAAAAACAGGTGAGTGACCATTGGTGATTTTCTGGAGTGAGGACAATTATTAATCTTTGCATTTTCACATAAATCACACACTGAGTGTGAGCCTTAGAGGTATTTTCATATTCCCAAAATACCACAGATAATAAAATTAAGTTAGAATTAGAAATAATAAATTTACTTTTGAAATATAAAAACAAAATTGAATTACAAAGATAAAAATGGAATAAAAAATAATTATAATCCAACACTCAAATCAAATTAAGAATTAAAAATTGTGAAAATACATTCTTACTTCAAAAAATCAAGCAAAAATAAATTTTCACCAAAAACATTTTTGGAAAAAAAGTTAATAAAATTATTATGACTTTTTTTCCAATAAATAAACTGATGTAAATTATTTCACCATGGGATTACTAATAAAGAATTAGGTGGAGTCACCTCTGAGTGAAAATTCTATAACTCAACTCTGAATAAGCTTAAATTGATTTTTCAGTATTTTATGTATAAAAATCAGGAAATCCTCAAAACTTTAAATGAATTAACACCACATGTGGTTTTTACCATTAATTCTTTTGTTAAAATTGAGGTGTGGTGTTTAGTTTAGATGTTATGAAGAGCTGAAGTATTTTTAATTGAAATGTCAAAATGTGTGTGTATTGCATAGGTGAACTTAGATTTGAATATGTGGAATCAATAGTTACCGTTGTGTACTGTAGATTTAGATTGAATTACCTATGTAAAATTTCTAGTATAATACATGATCAGAAATTAAAGAAAAAATAAATTGGAAAGAATAATTTTTGGGGGAAAAAGGAATCTTGGCTCCAAGGGTACCAGACTCCCCCAAATTCCTTGCTTAAAGGCATGAGATGTCAAAATCCATCCAAATTTTTATCACTTTTAGCCTGTAATTGAGTAACAGGGTCTGTGACTCAATTGAGGATGAGGTTTTGATACCAACCAGAGCCATTTTAACTGTTGCCAAGAGGATAAAACTACCCTTAAGTTAAAAAAATTCCAGTAAAAACAGCTTTAACTGGCTTTGAGGTCTCTTACAAACATTCTGATGGGTTATGGAGGCTTGAAGACAGGTATGACTATACAATGGCTGATTTAAGGGTCCATAATGGCTGGAAATAGCAAAAAATGGACAAAACCAGCCCTTTTTTGGTCTAAACCAGGGTTCAATGATTCCATAATTGTTTTTCTGTTTCCATTGTGTGTCTCATGACTTATTAGAGTAAATTCTAATTTTGGAGTTATAAAATTTGTGGCTTTAAAAGAATGTTGTCTGTCCTCCACTTTTCTCTTAATTTCAGAATCTTTTACTTTTATAATTAGACTAAACACTGTTACACCAAGAAATAAAATATTCCAAAATTCCTTTTTTATGAATTTTGAACCCTAAAACCATGTTAAAAAATCATTCAAATCATTTTTTGTAACTCTTCTAATCATTTTTACTGTTGAACCACCCCATAAGTGAATTGAAACATCTTTCATCACTGTTAACTTTGTCACCTCAATTCCAAATTCACTCTACTCACTTTTGGGTGTTTTTTCTCTGCATTATTCTTCTTAGCGACTCTGTTATCATATTAACTTCCCAAATTCTTTTTCTCAATTCCAATTGGAATTTGCCTTGAACAAATTTCATTTGTAGCCATAAATGGTTCTTGTAGAGTATTTTCTGATAAATATTTATTGTTGGCAAAACAATTAATCTTTATCATATGATTTTTTTACTAACAAATTTAAACACAATAAATCTTACAGTTTTTCTCTTAAGACTCTTAAAATTTACTATTTTCAAATAAACTTTACCTTATACAAATTTTAAGGACAGCAAAAGTACTTCATTTTTAATAAAAGTCTCATATCCAAAGCTTACACTGAGCTTCTTGTGAATTTTTTTTTATTCTTCCCGTCTTCAACATTTCTTCCATATACCTATCACTTGGATGTTGCAGGGTGACATACCAGTTGTGATTTTTTTGTTGGTATTGAGTATACTAAGTTTTGTTGTATTTTAGGAATTTTCATTAGAAATAAATTTCCTTTTTTCTGAACATTGGTGATAATTTGGTCTTGCTGTTTAATCAAAATCATGTTATGATTAGTGGATATTTTTAGTTCATTATCACATAGCTGTGAAACCAAAAGCAGGTTTACTGGTCCATCAGGTACATAAAATACCAGGTGCAGACTAACTTCCTTTAAATTTAATGCTCCTTTGTGAGGCACTTCTACTGGAGATTAGAAAATTTTAATTTGTTTTTTTGCTTTAACTGGGTTAGATAGCAGAGACAAAACAGTAATTACAGTTTGTCCTGCTCCTTAGTCAAGATAAATGATTTCTTTTTCCTTTTTAGTTTTGACTGAATGAGTGTATTCCATCATTAATTCAGCTGAGTTGGATTGAGCTTCTGGAGCTTGCTGTGAACTGTCAGCCATGTTTAACGTGGAGTGTATTTCTTCCATCATTTTTTCAAGGCTTTCTAGCCTTTTATTTGAGTCATTACTATTGTTATTTCAATTTCTAGGTTGGAATTGGTTTCTTTCTTTCTTTTCTATACACTTTTGACCTTTTGATTGGTTTTCTTGACTCTGGGGCTCTTTCACACTTCGTTTTGGCTTTGATTTAGCAGCCATGCGGATAGTAGCTCCTTCTGATTGTCTATGAGTTTTCTCTACAACAACACGGTCAGTGATAGTGTTCAGATTGAAAGGCCTAAATTCATATAATGTTTGACAGAGACTGCTTAATTCATTGTTGTTGTCTAAACTATGAAGAAAGAATACTGCTGTCATATCACTTCATAATTTAATACTGGTAGTAGGGCTCATCAATCTCTTTACTGAGGAATTAATTTTCGACCTCACAGCTCCACTGAACCCAGTTCATTCGTGTGAGTTTGATCAATTTTGTTTTGATTACTTCCTCTTGCGACGACGAGTATTCAATATTAATTGGAAGGTCTGGGATGATTGTAGAGATCCTAAAACAATTATTATTGTATTTTAATTCTGGTTTTTAATATTTATGTAAAACAATTTCGAAACCAACTATCACTACCATTCAGTGAGTTATTGTTTAAATGATTTCAAATTTCTTTGGATAAGTATTAAAATCAATACTTAATAATACAGACTAAGAGGAATTTTTCTATATGAACTAGCACGCAACTAGTGTTCTCTAACAAACTGAAAAGCTTTATATAAACTATAAGTAAATGAAATTAGTAACATAAAATGAAAGGAAATCTATAAAGGAGTTAATATACCTTAGCTCCTCCTGAGTCTTATGAGTTTACAAAATAGATACGATGAAAGAAATAATAACTAATAGAGTACTCGGTGTGATACAAAGTGGTCTTCTTTGCTAATAAAGCGAAGACTTTTATTAATAAGAAAAATCTAAGAATACCCCAACAATATTTTCCCCATAGTCTTGATGAAGTCAAGTGAATAACTTTGTCTTGTTACCTTGAATACCACGTATTATATCATCCTCTGTCCGTCCTTGTGTGTTTACGTGAGTTATTTTTACATCCCGTGTGATCATTCCGCGTTGATCCTATCACCATTTGACAAGAGTGACTGTTTGTATTTTGATATTCAAGAAGTCAAGTGTTTAGTTGACATCACTTCTAAATATACTAGGTACTTATAAAGCATAATCTCTGGAATTATTTGTTGTTAATAGATCCTCCTTTCGAATCAATAGGTAGTAATTATGAGAAACAGAGGTCTGAGATCCAAGGATTTCCAGTCACTTAACCCTATTAGTATATACGTTTCCGTCACTTATAAGTAACTCGGTGTTGTATAAATAGTGGCTTATGATGTTGACTTAGAAGGACATGACTCAGTTCATCGTTATCTCTTATTTTCATTATATTATTAATAAATTGATTTTTTATTGTTACAATTATATCTCACTCTTACTCACGAGGCTTGGGGATTATTTAGGTACACGAGTGTTGTCTACGACTCCTTAACCACACATTAAAGCTAATCTTTTCTATTTATTACATGTCGCAGAGTTATTTCGAATTGTGACTATAATAATCATATTTGTAGTGTTTTGTATTGTTATTGCTAAGACTCTAGATATATTTACTATTTTCTTCTCACTTCATGATATTGTGTATATTGAATATTTGTTTCCTTGAAGTGTTAATATTACTGGTTTGATGATTTTGATAACATAGCAATTTAAAGATATATAACTATAACTCATTGCATGTTTTTGTTGAGAATTGGTGGTCCTATCGAGGTTAGCTAAGAATTTACTTACCAATGAGACCGTAGCGCATCGGAACGAGAACTGTCTGACTTGATGAATACTGGCTTACCCATCTGTAATATCTAAGTCTTTAGGAATATAAATAGAGGCTCTGTTGTACATATTTACTTATCATCTTCATCTTCCTCATACCACATTATCATTTAATATCTTATCTATTTCTTTCTAATCTTTCTTACTGATTAATCACTCGTTCAACGAGGCTGGTTGGATAATAGGTATAGTATTTGTATCTCTTGTATTCATATGTCGTTATTACTAATAGCATACTTCAATATGCAGAGTGTTTATCATCGAGATACATTAGAAAGAAATTGTTTGCATTACTTTCTATTCTTACTGATTAAGTAAATCAATTACAGTCTAATTTTATTCCATATACAACATATATTAATAATGTTTCTTTTTTAGTATTACTATTACTAGTTTTTTGTAATCATAGCAATTTTTAATCGTCGTAACCTTAACTCATTGCAGTTTTACATATTGATTCTAACAAAATCAACTCATGTCGTTGCAACAATCCTTTCTCCTGATGGTATCAATTTTCCAGACATAATGAGTAAGCTTAAGAGGCTAGTACTTCAATTGAATAGGAAAACAAGAAAAATTAAATGAAAAGGGCTCAGGGAAAACTTCGATTAATTTGATCTGAAAATAGTGCAAAGATGTTTTCGGGAAAATCAAGCAGTTCTTTTTTTGAATGACAAACTTCTTTATCCCGTGAAGCTTATTTTCCTTGAGTGTATCCAAAGTTTCTTTGGTTATTTCGAAAGCTTTGCATTAATCAAATTCAAAGCTAATGCTTTAACCACAACTTTATTTTTATTATTTGATATTCAGATTCCTATATTCAAGTTTGAACTTCAAATGACAAGTGTTCAGGCTTTCAAAGAAGCAAAAGTGAACACAAACTGCGTCCACGACTTTTCCAGGTGCTATTTGTGTTTTGAAATTAGTGGGTTTCGAGTTACCTCACCTTAGGTACAGATACTACTAAAAAACAAGTTTATTGACCTCTTCGACTTGAGCTTATAGTTGCCACAACACATTTCCGGTTCCGAGCAAAAAGACGCGGGTATATAAAAAAGGAGAAGAATATAAATAGAGGCCTAGTTCTTGCTTCGAAGTAGATTAGTTAGCTGTGGAAGTTTTCGCACCAACATGTTGGTGACTAATTGAATTTTTCCAAAATAAATGCGTGTATTTTATGATTTTATGATTTTATCCATCGTATCAACAGTGATTTCAGAGGTTTCAGAAAGGGCACCTTGCCATGTTAATTTTGGACATTCTAGTTTTTCTCTCACAGGAATGGCGCTAGTTCCAAATATTTGGGATGGCTTTTTGCTTGGTGAACTTAAATCCTCGACGTAGAGCCTTGGTTGCAACTGGTCTATTGGTGATCAAAACCTATGTTTTCTTTATCCACGCTGTGGTCGAGTATTCCTTCGGAATTTCCGTCGAATAATTCCCCTCCTATACTCCTTGTTGGTTCCTCGTCTTCCTCTTCCTCATACATCGTCCAAGTGCCTAAATGTCACCGGGTTGATAATTTCTCAGAAGATATGCACTTAATGGTGACAGAATGAAAACATACTTACTAGTGCTATCGACGGGTGTGGGCGCAGCCTCTGCCGGGCTTACGCAGCCACTTAAATCCTCTTCCAGCTTTCGACGTTTGCAAGATTGCTCAAGTAGCTCTCTTTGACCCATAAATAGTCTTTTGGAAAGATGATCGTCAACGCTTTCAAATAACAAGGCGAATGGTCTCCGATGAGAATTCTTAAAATCCCGTATTTTCTTCAACCCCGACTCTATGAATTCGGCATAGGCCTTGTAAGGTGTTGCAGGAGAAAGGGAAGAAACAAGTTGAGACATTGAAAGAGGAACTCGGAGCTAGAATGAGGTATCTGACAAAGCCGATGATAGTAAAAGATGTGAAGCTGGACCAAGCAACGGTGAAGACTGGATTTGGATGTCCCCTGAAAGAATAGCGTTACTTAGAGAAGGGCTAGGTGACACAACGTCCAAGGTGCTCATCTAAAAAAGATCCAGTCTACTCAACCCAACTCCAGATACACAGGTATCGGGAAATTGGCATCATCTTACTGTAGGATAGACCGGTACTGTACTGTACATCGGCCCCCACTGACCCTCAAGGGCTGATGCCTCAGCTTTATGGGGCTAAACTGTACACATTGCCTTTTTTGCTAAAGAGTTTATAAAAGACCAAGTGCACAGACGGAAGACTTGCGTAGCCTGACACGAAGTGTCTGCGGCTCTAATTGTCCTTGAGAGTTTCTTCTTTTCGACATACTGTACTGGAGTCCTAAGACCTTGCAGCGTGAAGCTTGGGGAGGGGGGAATTTTTTGCACCTTTTCGGTCGAAATCAGTGGGTAGACGAGACTGGAGGATGATTAAAGGAAGCTGGATGACATTGATACTGCACCAAACGCAGTGACCCCACGCACCCGCAGCGAAAACGGCTGGATGAACCGTGGGTAACAGGCAGTAAGAAGCATTGGGTGTCACCATCACACAACGCTATGAACATATCAAGCAAAAATCATCACGTGCAAATGAGAAGGTACACTACTTTTTACTCCTGGTTTAAAGTGGGCCTTTGCCTCAAAACAGCGCTAGACCACGTATGGACTTTGAGAGGCGAGGTGCACCTTCCGGCTTCCATTTTGTTGCTGTATGCTACAAAGGCCGAAGCGTAGTGTCATCTTGCACTACGCTGAACACGACAACCGTTGCAACGCAACTATAAAACCCAACGATTTTGCAATTCCAACTACAGTACTGTACTGGTAAATGCATACCATAGAAGTTCCTCGACGACTTTGCCCGATCAAGGCTAAGACAAAAAGACTAGCTACCATCCGGGCCCTTGTGAGCAGGAAAGGGGTAGAGACTGATGCATACATAATACACGTTCAGGTGAAGTTGTAGCCCTGGATTAACCATACAAGCGAAAGAGATATAGATTAGAAAGCTTTTAGCCGAGTGTGCAACGCCTGCTAGAGCGATGGCAACTGATGGAACCAATCCACACCTTCCAAATTTGACGCTGAGTGCTCCGGATCTTTGTCTCTGTGTATAAGAGATTAGGCTATAACAAGTGAAAGATTGTCAATTTAATGGATTGTGTAAATATTCCTTCTTTTTCGCTCGGAATTTTGAAGATAAGATTTTAAGGGCTGGTTCAAAATTGGTTTCTTGCTGGTTTTAAAAAAAGTTTCTCAAATTATTTTGAGTTTTTTTTGCATCTACTTTTGCTTAAATGCTTCTTCAAAACCTACAGAAAAACTATGTCAAAACTACTTAGGCCCTGTTTATGATTGGGTCTTGAGCGGGGTTTTGGAATTATTTTGAATTTGTTTTTGATTTGAAGATTACTAGATTTTTAATTTTTAATTATTTTTTTAATTTCAAAACCTCTAGAGGCAGTTTTGAATTACAAATTTCTCTTCATTTTCGAAATTATGGCCGACCAGTCTCCTGACTCCCAATTCTCTTGAAATGAGTCTTTTGAACGACTAGTAGCTCATGAAGATCAAAACGACTCGTCCCAAATTGAAGCAACACCTGGCAATGAGGCCAATGATTTATATACTCAATCAACTAGCCCTTGTGAAGAAGGTACCATTCAAACCTCATCTCAGAAACGCAAGCATCGTACCAGAGAAGAAGCTACACTACATCAGCAAGAGGTTGAGGCACAGTAAAAAGAAAAGAGACAAACGAAAATGAATGAATGCATAACGGCTGAAGCTAGCCAAATACAAAAATCAGTACACCAATTGGCTCAATAAAATAGTGAAAAAGAAGCCAAGACTTGTTTTGTTTGGAGTGAAGAAGCCACCAAAGAATTACTCAACATGTTGATAGAGTTACAATTGGAGTTCATCAATGAAGATGCAGTTCATACTGGATTCATTCCCTGGTCGTGTTATTTCAAAACACATGAAAAAAAAGAATATCACCATTTGAAGGATCTGTCCTTTGAGACTTTGGAATGTTGCTACAAGGCTTTGATAACAACATTTTGTGTGAGCAACTGAATAAAAAAAGTTATTATTAGTGGCTAACATATTTTTCTAATTTTTTTAGATAATCAAAGATTCATGTGAGGCCACCAGAGGAGGTTTGTTTTTGCAAAGTTGGAATGTCATCACATGACCAATGAGATACATTTTTTGGTGATTTACTTACAAGCTTCATCTAATTTCTTATTAGTGTCAAGGTATATGAAATGTTTCAAGAAGTAAATATGAATAACTATGCCCTTAATGACAATGGTTTAGAGTCTGGCCAGTTCTCTGGGTTGCAATACAATGAAAACAACATGGCAAATAATGGACCAGATTCAAATGACGTCAATGACCCAAATGAGGAACATATGGATTCCAATGAAATGGCTCAACAATTACAAACAAGTTTGATTTTCAAGTTCAATAATAATTTTCAGAAAACCCCTATTCATGGACAAAGAAAGAAAGTAAATATACAACAATTAAGTACTAGCTTATCACATCAGACTTGCAATTCATTAAGCCAAAGCTCAACTTTTACAAAACCATCTACAAGTAGAAATTGAGGAATACCAACAAACTTAAATAAAAATTTGGAAACATTAACAAGTCAGTTTATGTTGATGATACAGCAAAATCAGGAATTTGCCAAAGAACAGGAGCATCTTCAACTAGCTTTTGATGAAAAGAATTTTCAATTGCAAAGGGAGAGAGAAGAATAGAGAAGAATTCAGGTCGAACAACTAAGAGTGGAAGAACAAGAAAGGAGTGAAAGGAAAAATATGATTATGTTGACATTGTTGGCTAAAATTGGTGGGGTGACAACTGACGAGCTAAGTAATTTGCCAAGGTAAATAATATTTATCAATAATCATTTATATTCAGGCAAAAAATTGAGATAAGCATGAGTGGAAACTAATAGCATATATTTTTTTTCAGACATTGAGGTAAACTTAATATTAGATAGATATATGAACATCTGATCAATTTCCTCTTGCTAATTTACAGGAGTCATTTCAACACATTATGGAATGTTTTTTTCATTTTTTGATAACTGGCAATTGTTTGCTCTTGTTTGAAGTGTCAAGATTATTATTATACAAAAGGTTTCCTTAAGTAAGATGTACAGTATCCCTATTTAGAAAGTGTAATCCATCAGTTATTATTTTTGGAATGGATCCATGCAAAATGAAAAATTATAATTTCCTAAATTGTCCCAATAAGGAAAATACACCTAAATAAAGGATCTTTCAGAATATGAAAGTAGGAGAGCTAATTGGTCTCTTAGTTATTATATAAAATCAGGTCATCATATTTTCATGGGGAAAAATACAAAAGTTAGAGTCAAATTGTTATTTCTTGAAATAAATTTAGAATATTATATATGCATAATTGTATCAATCAATCCAAAAAGAATATTTCTACCATTCTTAACCTATCCAAATCATACGCCTCATATTTATATTCCATTAAGTCAATCACTTGATGACTTAAGCTGTTCATTCTTGTCGAATTGGTTTTTCATGGATAAATAACTTATTTTCTCATTCTTCACTGGTGAATACTTCATCATGGATGTTTATTTGGAAATTAAATGCCTCATGTCTTTGCAATTACAGTAGCAGAATGATTTAAAATGCATACAACAATCCAATGAAAGGGCAAAAGAACTCTTTGCAAAACAAATTTACCAAGAAAATATGCAACCCTATGCTCAATGTTAGATAACTATGAAATTTGATAACTTACTGTTCAAATGTAACTGAAAAGGCTCCTGGACCAATGTGAGTGTAATTATTCTAATTTTTTTAATAAAACAAGATAATACCCTCACTTTTTCAATTTATTTCATAATTTTTGATAACCGATTTGAATAAAACATTTATGCAGACACAACCATTTTACGCTGTATATAATGACAATTCTTATGTGTAGTGATTTGAGATTATGATAGATGGAAACCAACTCTTAATATTAAAGGTATGATACTATTAACTAAATGACTTTCAGATATGGTTTAGATTATGATTTTTAAAAAAAATTGCAGGTGAATTTTGTATAAATTGATTAAAATTGATGAACAAAAAAGTTTTGAAAACAGTTTTGATAATTTAAAAAATATCAATACACATCAAAGTCTAAGGGCTTTTTGGAGCAAAAAAAACTCAAAATAATTCCAAAACTCCGCTCAAAACCCAATCATAAACAGGTCTTTAGTGGTCCAAAAACATGACTACTGAACTTTAGTTTTGAACTTCAACATAGATTTTAATAAGCATATTATTTTCTTTGATACACCTGAGGACTCCTCATTATATCTAATATTTTCTGCACTAATGGATGTGGAAATAATTTTTCAAGAGTATGTATCCTGTAGAAGACAAAATAAAATTGAATACCCACCATGTCTAGATCCTTTGCCTCAAATGAAGTTTCTGGAGCAGAAATCATTCAAAAAATATTTTTAGCTGGGTACCCAAGATTTTCACTAGTTATTCTCAAATTTAACTACACACCGCGGAAAAAGTTGCGTCAATCGCTGGTTATTGACAACCGGGTCTCTTTAAAGCACCAAGGCACTAGTTACCTTGGTGCTTTAAAATGACCGTGTTTTTCATGACCGGAAATTGACGTTTTCATGACACAAAGTAAATCGCCAGCAATTGACGCGGCGTTCACCATGGTGACGAGACTTTAGAAAAATTTGAATGGTCAGGGAAGACATCCTATTGTGGAATGTCAAGTGAGCATAACATCATACAGATTAGGACATGGAACAAGTTTTTTAACACTGGGTCATATTCTCAATATTGGAAGGTCCACAGATTATAATGAATTCTTAAAAGTTCCAGATGAAATCATTATCATATTACAAGATGTTTAAATCAAGTAAGTGTATTTTTTTATCTTATTTTGTAAGGTACTGATTGTCCTTGAGGCAGATATCCAACCTTAAGAAATTATGATGAATGGAGAAAAATAAGTGAATAATTTCAAAAGTGGTATGGAATAAGGGGTATTGTGGATGCAATAAATGGAACTGATATACCAATTTCCCCCCCCATCAGATGACAGGTAGAACTCCTATGTAAACCAAAAGAGTTGGAATTCCATTGTCATTCAATGAGTTATTGATGGGGAGAAGAATTTTAGAAATTTAATTATAAATTGATCATATTAATCATCATTTAAATTTACTAGTTGTTTAATTTATAGATTTTTGGAGGGCTCCCGCTTCCATTCATAATAGCAGGGTTTTTCAAAAATCAAACTTCCTTCAGAATTTGATGAAAAGAGTCCCTGTGTTGCCACGAGGTACGATGTTCATTGGTGATTAAGGTTATAAAGGCAATCGTCGAATTCTACACCCTTATGTCAATCCAAAGGATGATCATCAGTTTGAATTTAGTTTCATCCATTCTTCTACAAGGTAAGTGAATAAAGCTTTTATAATATATATTTTTGATCACTAATTGTTGCACACAATAATTTCATAAGACTTTAATTGAAAAATCTTTAGGATTTTTAAAAAATTGTTTTTGATGCTTAAGGACAGCTCAAAATTTACAGCCCTTTATGGTTTCAAAAGTGAAGGTTTCTTGCATGCTCTTACATATTTTACTTAATCACCAGTTTGTTTTGTATATACTAAACCACTCCCAAATTTGACAATTGAAAAGCTTAAAAACAATTTCTCATAAACAGGAAATTTAAAAAGGAATTTTTCTATTTCAAAACACGAAATCAAATTGTTAGAGAATGATAAATCCGGAAACTATGATAGATCTCCCCCACAAGGAGGCGTATTAAATTCAGGAGTCTTTATTACCAATAAATGAGCCATCATGCCCATAATAATTATCATATTCTCATTTTTTATCTGAGCCTCATTTTGCATGCATTTCATCTCCAATTATTCCAAATTCCTCCGTTTTTATTCTCTCTCTTGGCGCTCAGAAGCTTCCTGCTTTTCTTTTTCTCTGTGTTCCATGACGTCTTGTTGCACTTGTGCTACTTGTACCTGCCTATGATCCTCTTTTTTACGGGCTATCATCTAAAATCACAGTGCTTATTCATCTCAATTCTCTTGAACTTGAAGCATGAGCATGAATATAGGCACCATAAGACTTTTTATATTTCCACTTATATTCCCAAACGTTTTGATCTTTCGGTGACAACCTTTTAGATGCCTTCTTTATATTACCCAATAAATTAGAAGAATCATTTTAAGTATCATTTAAGCTTTTTTGAAAAGAGGAGAAGGGATTTCGACAATATTGATTAAATAAATGATTCTCTGTTGTATCCTGTCTTCCAACTTCATTATAAAACTAATAATTTTCTTTGAAACTTATAATTATATCCTCATCTGAAGCAATTGACGATTCATTGTCTCTAGCACCACTGATTTCAGTTTTTTCATTTCCTCTTAAGCTTTCATCCTCATAAAAAAATTTGTTGAGATTTCAGGATTCCTCTTTTGAGCCAAAACACAAGGATCCAGGCCTCCAATTGCATTGTCACCATAATTACGCATGTTTATTTCTCTCAACAAATCATAAAACTACACAAAACCATAAATTGGATAAGCTCTGAACAGTTTAATACTAAGTATTGATTTGCCTCAACACTCATGTGATGCCTTTGGAGTTGATTATTCTGTCCCCTTTCACCAGTCGGATTACACAGATCCATAATTTTTTAGAATTAGATTGCAATTTGATAGCTCCAAATCAAAATATTTTATTTGAATAGTAGTTTCAAATTTAAAACCTTTGACTCACCCAATATGTGACCATATGCAATTTATATCTCCTTTCCATTGTATTAAGTGGTAATTGGAATTGGACTTAGGATTTTCATTACTTGTAAAAAACTATTGCAAGATATGAAATTAATATTTTTTTATTCTCTATTGCATAGTCAGCTTGTATTTCCAATATTAATGACAACAATTTCTTTATAAAATTATCTTTCCATTTACAAACACTTCCTCTCTTAGTCTCCTTTTTTTTAGGAAATTTGTACTGATATTCTCTCCAAACTTGTCTCTCCAGAACTGCATTGCATTTCCAGAACCAACTTGCATTATATTAATAAATAATATTAATTAATTAATTGATTCAAATAATCTAAGTCTATCTGATTACACCTTAACAGCACATTTGGTGAACATAACAAATTATTGCTCTCTTCAAAATGGATCAGTTGAGATGCATCATTATAGGAATATTCAGAATCTTCATTATGTTGATCTTGCAGCTCACATTGAGTAGGGTCATCTCATAAGCATGAAAGTTAATATTAGGAAAATTAGTAATTGGGTGGTAAAGCAGAAATTCAAGAATATATAAATGTTAAAGTTTGAATTATTAAAAAAAGGTTGATGTTTCAAAGATTGCAGGATGAGAGCTCAAAACAACTCAGTCAAGTTTTAACTTTAGTTTTTAGTGATTTTTTGCATATACTCAAATTCAAAGTTATGCAAAAATTGAAAAAAAAATCAAACATTTTTTGGATATAAATTAAAAGATCTTCTTTAACCAGAAAAGCAAATAATAAAAGTAGAAACTTCATAGGATAGTGAAAAATGACAATTAAAAAAGGGTTTTTCTATTTTTTGATTTTCCTGATGAGAGTCTAACTAAATATGAGACAAAGAAGACTCAAATATAACTGAGCTATTTTCTCCTTACTATATATGAGAGAAACTATACCCTGAGAGGACTGTATGGCTTCTCTCTGAGGTATCCTTTCCTTTTTTTTGATTGTTTTGATTTTGTTTACATTATCTTTTTTGTTTGGTTTTTTAGTAAAAAAACAGTTTTAATTTTTTTTTATTTCGCTTTTTAAAACTTATTTTTATACTTTTTTTTAACTTTTGTGTATTTTTCTTATTCAAATTTTTCTCTTGTATTTTTCCTTTAATAATTGACATTTTTCATTTTATTATCTTTATAATTTCCATATGTCTTTTTCTTTTTAAAGCTTTACTTTTATCAATTCTTTTTTTTGAATTTAATTAGGTTTTTTGTGGAGTGGTAATACACCAAGTCCAGTGAAAAACACTGTATTTGAGGCTCCTTTTGGTATTTGCTTGGGATAGCACGGTCGGAAGCCAATGGCCATATCAACTCCAAATCAAGTGTTTTTGAACTATATTTGGTGTTCTACCCCTCCAAAAAAAAAACTAAAGTTCAGCAAAAAATAAAAGAAACGGAAGAAAAATGAAATAAGAAACAACTTAAATCAACAAAACAAATGAAAAATACCAATAATTTTTATCAAAATCAAAATTAAAAATAAAAAAATCAACAAAATTAAAAAAAAAAACAAATTGACAAAGTCGAAAGAAAGGAAAACACAATAAAAAACAAAAAAGCAAAAAGTGAAAATTTCAGAACAAAAAAATACAAAAGAAAACAAAATTAATAAAATGAAAAAATAAAAAAATAAAAATTCAAAAAAATAACACAAAATAAACAAAAGGAAGAAAGAATTAAACAAAAATTATCAAAAAAACAAATGAAATAAAAATTCAAACAAGCCACAAATTCAAAAATCCATTGAAATAATAAAATCATAATTCACAAAAATTGAGGAAAACAGTTACAAAAATATTTACAAAGATCAAAAATATAAATATTATTGGGATAATATTTAGTAAACATGGAAATCATGTCACACAAAAGTAAATGAAATAAGGATAATAAGAAATTAAAATGAAGATAAAATAAATAACAAAACTAGTTGAAAATATTTTATAAGCATAAGAAAGCATGGTTATTTAGCAATTAGTAAACATATCAATCCCCTTAGATTTTGATTTTATAAATCCCTGTGGATAAAAAGATATTTAAAATAAGAGTAATTTAGCATTTTACAGTTATATCCTGAAATCCTTAACAGACATTCAAAAAATATCAAAGGGCCAATATAATCCTATTTTGGAAAATGATTGATCATCCAAGAGAAGAGCTTTCTTTAAGATCTTACAATCAATTATATGTTCTGGTGATTTAAATTAATCAAACTTAACATACTCTTTAAATTTTTTGAATTGAGGAATTCATCATAATAAAAAAATGATTAAATAATCCCATATCCAAACTAAGTCCAGCTTGACTACAACCTGGCCAGTGAAAGTGGGTTAGAAAAAGGCTTGAGACAAATTTGGGTAAATGTGAAAATAAGTTTCATCTAAAGTTCCAAAAATATCAAAACCACTACAGCAGGTCTGTAGGAGCCATTTTTTAATATAATAAGTTATGGGGTAATTATTAATTGCAAAAATGAACAGAATGTTGTGGGATACTCCTCTGTTTGAGATAAATGAGGAAGTACCTGGAATGGGAAATCACAACAAGTTTTGAATTTATTTTATGACTTGTAACCCTTGTTCTTCTTGGGTGCTATAATACTCTAGACCTCACTTCTGTGAGCCTTAGAGGTGTTTTTATATACCCAAAAGATCACATATAACAAATCATGTTATAATTATAAATAAACTTATTTATATTATAAAAACAAATGTTAAAATATAAATATAAATATAAAATCAAAATTTTACTTATAATTTAAAATCAAAATTACATTGAAATTTAAAATTGTGAAAACACATTTCTACTTGAAAATGTGAAGTAAAAATAAATTTTCAACAAAAATATGAAAATCAAAAATATTTTGTAAAAAAGTTGAACAAAAATTTCTATAGCTTTGTATCCAATAAATAACCTTATGAAAATAATTTCACCATTGGATTCCTTGTAAAAAATGAAGTGGGGTCACCTCTGGGTGAAATTTCTGTAACTCAACTGTAAATAAGCTTAAGTTAAGTTTTTAGTATTTTCTGTATAAAGATTAAGATTCAGAAGAACTTTAATTTAATTTGAACCACATGTGGTGTTAACCATTAATTTTTGTGTTAAAATTGAGGTCTGGTGTTTAGCTTTGAAGTTATGAGGAATTGAAGAATTTTGAATGGAAATGTCAAAACGAGTGTGTGTATTAAATAAGTGAACTTTGCTTTACATATGAGGAAGCAATTATTATAGTTGTGTACTTTAAAAACTAAATTTAACTAAATTTTTAAATTACAATTATAATTCATGATGAGGAATTAAAGAAAAAATAAATTGGAAAGATCAATTCTGGGGAGGAAAGAAATCTTGGCTTCAAAGGTGCCAGACTCCCCCAAATTCCTTGCTGACATGTATGGGTTGTCAAGCTTCACAAAAAAGTTCATCACTTTTGGCCTGGAATTGAGTCACAGGGTCTGTGACTCAATTGATGATGAGGTTTTGATACCAACCAGGTCAGTTTTAACTGTTTCCAAGAGGGTAAAACTATCCTTAAGATTAAACAATCTTATTAAAACAAGTTTTGACTGGTTTTGATGTCTCTTACACACATTCTGGCATGTCTTGAACACTTGAAAAAAAATTATTACTATTGCAAAAAATGGCTAAAACCAGCCTTTTTTCTCCAAAACAGGGTTAAATGATGCCATAATTTGCTTTTCTGTTTTCAGAGGGTGTTTTCCACGACTGACAAGAGCAAATTTTACCTTTGGACTAAGAGAATTGATGGCTATAAAACAATGTCTTCTTTGCCCCACTTTTCTCTTCATGTTAGAATCTTTTCTTTTTATAGTTAGTTTAAATACTGTTGAACCAATCAATAGAAAGATTCCAGCCACCCTTTTTAAATCATTTTAAACCTTTTAAACAGGTGGAAAATCATTATAATCATTTTTATGCTTGAACCACCCGTAAGTGAATTAAAGCATTGTTCATCACTGTTAACTTTGTCACTTTGTTTCCAAATTTGTTCTGGTCACTTTTGGGTGTGTTTTATCCTTAATAATTTTTTTCAAAGAATTTTTTCTTATATTAATTTTCTGAAGTTCTTTGCTCAATTAATTCCAATTGAAATTGCTCTTAAAAAAATTGCTTTTGTAGCCTTAAATATTTCTTCTAGAGTATTTTTGGATAAATTTTTATTGAAGGTAAAACAATAAATCTTTCTGATATTATTTTTTCCTACTTATAACATTAAAAAAAAAATTTGGCATGCTTTCTCTTAAAAAGATCAAAATTTTCTCTTTTTAATTGAATTATAGTACTTGATTTCCAATCAAAGTTTCATATCCACACCCTAAATTTGGGGGCCCAGTAATTATATTTTACCTATGAAATGTTTTTTTCTAATTTTTTAATCTTTTTTCTTATATTTAAAAGGGTGTTGGTAAACACACGTAAGCCCTTACGTGTTTTTACCAATTTATGGCCAAAACATGTAAGTTGATGGTAAAAACATGTAAGTGACCTTAATTTTCAAAAAAATTCCTCAGGCTCAGTTTTGAGGATTTTTTTAATTTTTTTTGCCATATTTTTCCCGACTTGGCATGTCAATAAGCACAAATTTTTTCAATTTTTTTTTGCCAAATTTCACCAATTTGGCCAATATGCCAAAAATGGCATTTTTTTTCAAAAATTCATTTAAAATCT
Organism: Austropuccinia psidii; assembly: GCA_023105745.1. NCBI lineage: Eukaryota > Fungi > Basidiomycota > Pucciniomycetes > Pucciniales > Sphaerophragmiaceae > Austropuccinia > Austropuccinia psidii. Next base: position 21,542,100 of record JALGQZ010000009.1, on the reverse strand, counting down.
TCCCACTTATGAATTTCCTTGTTTTTTTTTTGAAATGAAGGGTTCAATGTGAAGAATAAAGCACCAGAATTCCATAATTTTGGAAATTTTTTTGGGTGGGACAAGTGAAGGTGCAAAAAGGGTTTTTTTTCAAATGTTTTTTCCCATCATTGTAATATGCCTATTTTTAAAAAGTGAATTTAATAACTTCCCACTTATGAATTTTCTTTATTTCTTTTTTAAATTGTAGGGATCAATCTGGACAATAAAGAACCAGAAGCTCATGAATTGGGAAAATTTTGTGGGTGGGACAACAAGTGAAGGTGCAATGAGTGTTTTTTTTCTTGTGTGTAATATGACTATCTTCAAGTACAAAACTTCCACATGTTTGATAAAAAAGGAGACTGAGGTGGGATTTAAGCAATAAAAATGACTGAGGAGGGGAATAATTGGCATAAGTTGTATATACAAAAATCATGCAATCAGAATCAACCTCCAAAATAGTGGGTTTTTTCTGAGAGGGGGGAGGAAGATTGGACAAATACAACATTCTGTGTTTCTTAAATTTATCAGCCCACCCCAGGGCTTGTTTTTGGGCATGAATCTCCCAGTTCACAGTAATGGGGGGGAACTGGATAAACTCTAGAAATGATGATGTCCAAAGGAACAAAATGAGCACAGCTATTCAAGAAGCAGATGAAAATGGGGGGATTATCATTGGGAGGACAAAAATAAGGGAAAAAAGAAAAAGATTGGGCTGTGGAATAAAAGGAAACTGGCCTTTTATACTTATTTGCAATTGGATCCCCCATGTCAGGCATGGACATCCACTTGCTTTTTGGAGCCTGGCCAACATCTTCATACCATTAAATTCTTTCCAAATAAGAGGATACTGAGGGAATTAAAGTGTTCATGGCTTCATAAAGGTCTTTATTTTGTTGAATTTCTTCAGCCAAGTCACCTCTGAAATCAGCCCATTGATCTTGAGTCTTGTAAATGAAGTGGGATACTGTTCTGTAGCCACAGTTTCCATCACCCTGGACATTGATGGCCTTGAAGGTGTATTTCAATATAAACTTGGGAAAGTCTTCTGAGCCAGTTATCTGATAAAATAAGTTCAAAAAAATGAATAAATATCAAAATAAACAACAGAAAATTACATTAAAAAGAATCAGAAACTCACAAACAGTTTGGAGTATTCATCACTTGTGTGATAATTGCTTTGACAATGCTCACAGGTCAAGTCAATTGCATCATAGATATTCAAACTGGTGGCAGGCTTGTGTGATTTTATTTGTGAGGTTTTGCTTCCAATTGCCAATCTTCTGGACCTTCTAAGGGTTACTTCTGATTTATTTAATTCAGTTGCTGAGGGTAGTGAATCTGATGAACTGATGGATTTAGATAATGAGTCCTCAGAATATTCAGAATCTTCAGATGAGTCCACTTCCATAATTGGAGAGGGGACATTTGACTGGGATCTTGATGTTGTTGTGCTGGTCACTTTTGATGGGGGTCTTCCTCTTTTCTTGGATTGACTTTCAATAATTTCAAATCTTAAAGGTTCTCTTTTGTTTTGATTTTTGTTTTTATTCTTGGCCCCTTGGGGTCTTCCATGGATATTCTTGCATTCTAGAGGGTCTTCATAATATTGATCATCCTCTTGACTCTTGGGAATTTGATCAAATGGGACTTTTCCAGTCAAAACATCTTGAAAATGTTGAAGCATTGGAGTGATTTCTGCCATTGGTCTTTGAAACAGGTCTTCCCCAATGTCTTTAAATATATTCTTGGCTTCATTCTTTCTTTTTCAATACTTTGATCATCACCTTGAAAATAAGCCTGAGAAGAATATGACAAATAAAATCAGTTAAGAAGAAAAAAATAATAATAACAAATTCAAAAACCTCACAGGCAAATTCAAATGCCATTGAGGATGGAAGTCTGATAATTCAAGCCTTTGGCGCTTGGCAAATGGCTTTTGGGTCTTATGCTTGCAAAGAATGCCTTTATAATTGTTGTATTTGTTGGTGCATTTTTCATTTGGAGGAAATTTTGTTTTGAAATTTTCAAAGGCAATCTGAAGAGCATAATGAGACACCTTGCCATTGAGGGCACAGATGTGTGGAGGAAAATTCTTGACATGGACAATCATTTCTTTGGAGATTCTGTTGATGATTTCAATAAATTGTTTTCTGAATGCCATGTGGAGAGCCCTGACTACCTCCAGGAGAGTACCAGTGGACTTTTGGAGCCGAAGTTTAACCATGGCATGGGCACCTTCAACTCTGGAGGTGGAGCCCAAACCCAGGTGGCAATGGTGGTTGGTCCATGCTGGCACATAATATTCCTTTAGAGGAAGCCAGGTATTTTCCAAATATTGCAAGACCTCAGGGTTTTTAACTTGCTTTTGAAGCTTCTTCCAGTTGTCTTTGAAAGACTTTTAAGTGGATGAATACATAAGCTGAGAAATGAATCCCAAAGTCATTAATAAGGACAATAATAAGAAAAAAAGTGAAATAAAGTGAAATAAAGTGAATAAGTATATTACTTGATTCCAAAGGCCCATAAAATTTTCAAAATAAGTTCCATGACCGATTTTCTTCATACAATGAGCAGATACATCCTTGTTGATGTGCCAAATGCATAGCATGACTTTGGAGTCTGGGAAGAGCTTCTTAATAGAGTTTTTCAAGGCCAGATCCCTTTCAATAACAATAACTGGAGGGGGAACAAGATTGGTGTTGTTGAGGACCTTTTCAATGTATTGATTTAATGCCCAAGTATATGAAGCTTCATTTTCATTCTTCATCAAACAAAAAGCCACAGAAAAGGTCTTATTGGTTGAGCTGAATCCAACAATATGAAAAAGGGGCATTTTGTACTTATTGGTTTTATAAGTACAATCCATAAGAATTACATGAGGAAAGCCATGAAGAAGTTTTATGGCCAGCGGGTGAGTAAAAAACAAGGAGGTAATGTGTCCCTCAGAATCCCTTGCAGAGGACCAAACAAAATTTTCTTCTTTGAGAGTGTCAATAAGAGCATCAATGGGCCTTCTGCCTTGCAGTTTGTCTTTCTTGATTTTCTTGACTTGGTTGTAAATGTCTTGAAGGATTACAGGCCTGTCAGACTCCCTCTGGCTGTATAATTGGTCCTGAATTTGCCTTGGCATGAGCAGTGATTCAGACATTTGAGCAATTTGGGATGTTTCTTTCTCATTGAATTTCCTGAAAGAAGGATGTGCCATGATATTTCCAGTGGCATCATGGCTATGTTCAGGATTTTTGACTTTAAGAGTCCAAGTGGTACTCTTGGCATATTTCCTGGAATAAAGTCTAAAAGGACAGTCAAGCTTTCTTGAGGTGACTGTTTTGAAGGGGCTTTTGTTGGGATTTGGGGTGCCAGACCTGTCACAACATAATTCAATTTGGTTGTGGGTCATATTGGACCTCAAGGTGGACACAGCATACCCCTGAGCCCTGGCAACATTATGCACATGTTGCCAAAGAAGCTCAAGGGTCTGAAATTCACCTTCAGTGGGGGGTTGAAGCATTTTTTAATGAAAAATATGTATAAACGTGAAAAAAAGGGGAATTTGGGGGATTTGGAATGGGGTAAGAACCTTTCGAAATGTGAAAAAAGGTGTGAGAAATGAACAGAAGTAGTTAAGAGTGAAAGAAAGTGGTTTAAATGTGGGATTAATAGATGAGGGAAGGTAAAAAATTGAAAATTGAGAGGCTTGAAAGCAGGTTGTTGTGGTGGAAAATGCATTCTATGGGGGAAAAAAAGAAAAAAAGTGTGAAAAGCTTTGCAAAATGGCTTTGGTAATGCTGTTTTTCCAAAAAAAAGAACAATGGTTTGGGGTGGGGATAATGTGGATTATTGGGGTGTTTGGGCTTTTTCTTTTTTTTGGGGGGGGGCTGGGCAAAAAAATCTGAAACAATTTGTAGTTAGAGAGGTTTTTTAGGGAAAAAACCTCCTTTGGGCATGTTTTGGCCCAATACGGGCCCAATTGTGTTTCATTTTTAATTAAAAATGGGCCCAGGGAACCCTTTACGTGTTTTTACCAATTTTCTTACGTGTTTTTACCAACACCCTATTTAAAATTATAAAAATCCATAAAAAAATGCTTATAATTCAGAAAATTCATTAAAAACAGAAATTTTTCATATTACAAGTGAGGCTTTATTCTTTCATTTCTCTTTTGAAAAAAACTTTCTTTTACTTGGCTAAATTGCTTTTCTCATTAATTTGAGTGTCTGAAAAAGTGGTAATACAAGAAAACATTGAAACTGAATCCACAGTTACTAGCATTATCCCTGCAAGTAATGTCAATTCTGGTCATAGCAGCATAGGAATTATAACTCAGAATAATCAATCAGAGCCAATTTCTTGTGAATTAATCAACTTGGACATAAGTAATACTCTCCAAAAAGAAAATGATTTGGCCAATAGTAAGGTTTTTGATGTAAAAATACTATTTCAACCTTTTTTAATAATAATTATTCCTTCAACCAGATTGGGATAAAGCTATAACCCCTCAAGCAGCTCCCAGAAAGATCATAGACTTGATTATGACAGAAGCAAATCAGTTACAGAAGTATAAGGGTCAGTAAATGATACCCAAACTGACAAATTATGCCATTCCGAAGCTGATAACACTGTTTTGCCTTCAAACAGAGCTTTCACTGCCACAAGAAGCCTCAGTGGACACTTACAAAGCCAGCCGGAAGGCTTGCAGCACAAGGAGTACCAGCCCCTTGCAAATCTGTGTAAAAAATGCATGAATTCTTACCTGACTGTGAAAAAGTTTCTGGGCCATCCCAGCACTTGAAAGTTTCTCTATGTATTTCATCCATTTATGAAAAAGAAAAAAATGATTCTTTCAATAGCAGAATGGAGGTGTGAGCCTTGGAGGTATTTTCAGATACCCAAAAGACCACAAATAATAAAACAAGATACAATTATAAATAACATAAATTTATATATATTATCAAAACAAAAAATTAAATATAAATAATTTTATACACAGTATAAAAATTCAATTATAATTTAAAAATAGAATTACATCCAAATTTAAAATTGTGAAATAACATTTTTACTTAAATTTTTTAAGTAAAAATGAATTTTCAACAAAAATACCAAAATTGAAATATTTTTAGAAAAGATTTAAATAAAAAAATAATCAAACCCTTTCTGCACAATTTACTAAATAGAAAATATTTTAATATTTTTTTATTAAATGGAGAGGGGTTGAAACCCTTCTAGCTCTCAACACTTCAAGAATAAAATAATAAAAATAAAAAACCAACAACAATATCAACTGCCTCATAAATGGTCCTTGATAAGACATTAAACTGTCTAAATAATCTATTTCTTATAAATAATCAAACACATTTCCTAAATAATTTGTCCTTGATAAGACCTTAAACTGTCTTGATAATCTATTTTTTAGAAATAATAAAGTACATTTCCTCAATAACTAGTCCTTGAAAAGACCATAAACTTTCCAAAACATATTTTTTCTTCATATATATTCAGAAATAAAACAAAATATCAGGAAATAGTCCTTGATAAGACCTTAAAATTTCTAAATAGTTTTTTATGTATATAGAATAATCGAGATAATTACGTCAAAAAATGGTCCTGAGTATGACCTTAAACTGCATCATCAAAATTTTCAACCTCATGATTCATCTCAAGAAATCAATTTTGGCCATTGGAAATTATCAAACCTTTACCACTAAATTATTTCATCAAAAAAAAAGATAATGGTAGATATAGTAGAGAAGAAGGAGAACAAGAAAGAAGATGAAAAAACTGGAAAATACAGCAAATTAAGAGATAAGTATACTATAAAAAGACATGAATATCTTTGGAGTTGAAGCTAATGGATAAGAATGAAGAAAAACCAATATAAAGAATTTCAATCAGGGAACACAACAAGCTTTCATGGAAGTTTCAGTTTTTTTCCTTTATGATAACTTCTCCCTCAAGAATAAACCAAGTTCATAATTAGCATCATAAAAGAAAGAAAATCACTAAGCATTATCTCCATAATCAATTAATAATAATAATTTATTCAAAAAAAAAGAAATCAATTCACTCAAATAAAAAAAACTCAAGACAGGGTATTTGTCCCTTAATCCTCACTAGAAATTCTGGGGACAGCATTAAATGGAGAGTGGGATGTGGTATACCTGTACCAGTTTGGATTAATGGACAAACTAAGCAGGAATATTTTTCAATTTTCCTTATGCTTTTCCCAATATATTGGAGTATTTACTTTTTCCAAAATGAATTATAAGAAGAACTAACACAATTAAAACCCAATAAATTGCTTTTGTTAATAAATGAACTTGACAATTATGATGTGACACTCAAATGCACCACCCAGATGAAATTAACTTTCAAGGGATTGGTTGACCTAAAACAATTATTTTTTATATATATGTTGATTTCTTAATTTTTTTTACTTCAATTTTCTTTAGATATTGTGGGTAGTAAAAATCAACAAACATATACTACAGCACAGAAGGTCCTAGTTACAATGAGAATACATGAAATCAAATATCAGGGAAGAGTTGTAGCGTAATAGAGGTAATAAAAATTAATTGAAAGTTCATTTATATATCAGAAAGATAGAATTGGGTATTTAGATAGAAATTAGTCTTCCTATTAATTTTGAGAAGGAAATGAATATTAAATTTAGGGGGTTAAATCTAGGAAAAGTGTTTAATTCAGGCTTGGGATATCATTAGAACAAGAAAATTAAAGGCGTATTGTATTCTCTGACTCCTTTGAGGAAGTCTAGCATTACAAAAAGGAGTTGAAAAGATTTAAAAACTTAGTAATAATTTTATGATTATGATAAGGTGGTCATTGTGATGTTAGAAGGAGGAAATTAAACATTTAGGGTGCAGAGAGCTGGTAAGATGGTGTGAAATGTGAAAGAAAAAAGGCTAGGAAGAGGAGATTTGACAGTAGAGATATCACAGTAGTATTACAGAAGGTTCAGAGCAAGATTACAGAAGTTTAACAAGGGTGTACTGTAATACAGTTACAGTTACAGGACACCTAGTTACAGAAAAAGACAGGATAATACAGGAAAACTATAGTACAGTGGTCAGGGAGATAAGAATTCTAGGGTTTTCAATTGATTACATAATCAATGACATCATTAACAGGAATTAAACTATCATTACTAATCATGGAGATAAGAATTCCAGGAAACTCAATTGATTACATAAGAAAATGACATCATTTCCCCACCATTTCAAGAACTCAATTGAAAATACAGGTCTCATGATCCAACACCACCAAACCTCATTTCATGATACAGGTCACATGACAAAACCCCAAATTGGAGACCTGAAAAATTGTAAGTCCCCTTTTTTTTGACACTCCCATGGAGGCCCCAAAAACTATAAATAGAGGTCCCCTCCCCCCCTCAATTTTTTTTTCCTCATGGCCTAGACAGAGGTCCATCACAAAAATGTAACCTCTTAATATTTTTACTGAGGGAAATCCCCTCCATCCATACACATTATCCCAACTTTTTTAGGAATACTCAGTAGCTAAGCTCAGAAGTATAGTTATCCCATCCCCATTCCTAAATTTTGCTCAGTAGCTAAGCTCAGTAGCACTGTCTGAGTGATATATAATTAATAGTAGTTAACATTTGGTCTACTTTAATTCATGAGATCATCTCATTGACTATCTCCATCCCATTATTGCTCAGTAGCTAAGCTCAGAAGCACTGTCTGAGTCTTTTTTTATAATTAATAGTAGATAAAAGCTGGTATACATTGATTTATAAATTAAATTCATTGACTATCCCATTGATATTATTATCCCATTCCTAAATTTGCCCAATAGCTAAGTTCAGTAGCACTGTCTGAGTGCTCTATAACTAATAGTAGTTAACAGTTGGTCTACTTTAATTCATAAACTAATCTCATTGACTACCCCAATTCCTAAATCTGCTCAGTAGCCAAGCTCAGAAGCATTGTCTGGGTGTTTGAAATATAATAGTAGTTGACAGTTGGTCTAAATTATTTTATACATCCATCCCATTGACAAATCTCTTTACTCATTAGTCAAGCTCAGTAGTAAATTGAGTGATAGTAGTGCCTGTTATCCCAGGTTATCATCATCAAATTATGAAACCCTTAAAAAAATAGTAGTATTTGTTATTATTAGTTATCATATTATCAAAAGTGTTATCATGAAAATTGGGAATCCCTCAAGGTGTTACTGTTCTCAGTAAAAGAATTAAAAACTCTTTTCCCAAGTTTATATCTTCATTTATTTGTGTTAAGGCTTACTAAGCCATTGTTTCCAGATAAAACAAAGTCTGATAGAGTTTGTTGAATATACTTTTCTGACTAGCCACCATCAAATAAAATAAATTTATTGTGAACTCAAGTTAAGATAATTCAGCATTTTCAGGAAGGCCATTCAGATTATTCTGACACACAAGCAGAGCAAGGGTTACAAGATTGAAAAGCCATTCAAAACTGTTTTCTTGTAATTTCCCCTTCCAGGTACTGCCTCATTTATCCCAAAAAGGCATTGCACTCAATAACAAAAAACTGTATTTTCCCCACTTTCTCCACTTCCAAGAAAAATTTCACCAGCTAAATTCTCTCAAAGATATTATATGACTAGAAGAAATCTCAATTATCAGAAGCTGTATTTTCTTCACTTTCTTTGCAAAAATAAACCCTCACCAGCCAAATTATCTCAATGAAATCACATGATTTTGATAAGAAAAAACTCTCACCATCAAAATTATTTCAATTAAATCACATGGTTTTGATTAGAAAAACATCACCAGCAGAATTCTCTCACAAAACACGTAACAAAGTCACTAAAAAGAAGATTGTCACCAGCTAAATTCTCTCAAAGAAATCATATTACTAGAAGAAATTTCAATTTTCAGAACATGTATTTTCTCCACTTTTCTGGAAAAAAAAACTCACCAGCCAAGTTATCTCAATTACATCACTTGATTTTGATAAGTAAAAGCTCTCACCAGCCAAATTATCTCAATGAAATCACATAATTTTGATAAGAAAAATACCCCACCAGCAAAATTCTCTCAGAAAACATGCAACAAAGACACCAAAACTATAGGTCTCACCAGCTAAAATATCTCAACTATGATTTCTCTAAGTCCCCTTTTTTGAGGAAGCTCTATGGAGGCACTAAAAGGTATAAATAGAGGTCTTATCTCCCTCAATTTCCAGAACAATGGAAAAGTTCCCATGATTGAGTTCCACACCAATCCCTGAAGTAGAAGGAGATCTAGAGTATTAGTAGCTTAACTGTAGTGAAAAGCTCATTTTCCTTTTGCAGAAGCTTAGTATTGGTGAAAAATAGTAGTTTAACCGTAGTTAAAAGCTCAGTAGCCTTGCTCAGAAACATTTTAGTAGCTATATTAATGTAGTATAAGAAAAAAATTATTGAAGAGTATTTGTTAGTATTAAATTCCATAGTCTTATTATCAGTATTCATATTAACAAAAGAATCATCATAATCAAAAAAAAAACTTTATTAGTCTTATTAACAAAAAATCAAGTAGGAGTCTTTATTTTATTATAGTGTTACATCAAAGTTTTGGCTATAAATTATTAATAGGTCTGGCTTAGAGACTACTGATAAGTCTTCTCTATCTGTTAAAACCACAAATCTTATTTTATTTTTGTGATTCTCCATAGGCTGACTATTCAGTATTATTTAGAGGGGCAGCTAATACACCCTAACACCCATTGTAATTGAACAATTCTGAAATTCAAAACAGATTTACCAATAATTTCCCCCTCAAGGTACTGCCTTATTTCATGCCACATCTGGTGTCCCACCAGTGTCTTACAGCTTTAACCATCAATAAAAAACCTGTGAATTCAATCTGTAAAAATCCCTTTACCAATTAGGAAAGCTCACAAGCCTATCAGTTCAATCTGGAATCAGAGAACCAAAAACATTCTAAATCATCATCACCATAAAGCTCTTAAACAAAATTATTTTATTATTATTATCCAAAAAGAGGAGAAACACCACCAGGAGAAGAATCACCTATAGAGTATTGTATATCAGTTGGTACACCCAGAACCAAGAAGAAAGATCAGAAGATAGCTACAGATTATTTTGAAAAGTTAGTCAAGGAAATTATTTAAATTAAAAAGAAAATTGAATAGCAGAAAATCAAAAAAGAAGATATAAATATGGATTCAGGATCATCATCAAAGATACCACATAATCCCAATGAATCCAAAGAAGAAATTCTAAATGAAGAGACCATGCAAGGACAAGAAGATATTTCTTATGTAGAAAAACTTAATCAAAAAATATTGGAAATTAAACAAGAATTAATTGAATTCTATAAAAAATACAGAAAAAGAAAAGAGTCAAGTTTTAGCCCGGAAAACAGCCCAATGGAAGAAAGTACAACCATGCCCAGAATTTTCAGACAAGAAGGATCACCATCACCATTTTCAAGGCCCATGGCCTCATCAACTGCATTCACTTCACATAGACCAAATACTCTACCAATGAGGGTTAATATTCATGCACAGTATTCAAGCCCATTACAACAGGAAATTCCTAGAAATAGCACACCAATTGTCAAGATTAGGCCAAAGGATTATAGCTTATGGTTTGATGGAAAGGAAGTAGAAATATTTATTAAAAGGGTGGAAAATATAGCAGAAATTGAAAGAGAAAGTGGAAGGGACATTTCAAGACAGATATCCTTTTGGACTAAAGATCAAGAAATTAGCTAATATATTGAAGGAATGCCTGGATATGAGACTGGGGACTGGGAGCAATTACAATTGGATATGAAGAGAAGATGGGGAACAATATCACCTGAAAGAAGATAAAAGCTATCATCAATAGCTCAGCTATTTACAAATATTCAACAGGAAGGAGGAATTAGAAACATGACTCAATATAAAAAGGTTCATTGGGGAGTATTAATCCATGATTAATTATCTCAAAAGATATCAATATATACAAGGATATATTAATCATAATCACAAAATTTTAGCTAGTCTTTCCTCAAGTGTTCAAGAATCCATTCATAAAGAAATGATAAAATAGAAGGCAATAGTGCAAGCTTTGGATGGTGGTTATATCATTTCAAGATTGGAAATCCTAAAGATATATATTGAACAGGATTTAAAAGCCAAAGTCTTAATTCAACAGAAGGAATTTTCACAATAAAAGTCACAAGAGAAGAAAGCCAGGTTTGAAGAGGAAAGCTGGGAAGAAGTCTTAAAGAAAATGAAAGATCTTACCTAAAAAATCAAAAATCCTCAGCCACAAGAAAATAAATCAAAGGATTCTGGGAACAAATCAGTTAAGGAAGTATTGAATCAGCTCAAACACCTTTCTGAAGTATTTTAATCTCCCAAGAAAACACAAGCAAGCAACAATCAAGATCAGAAAGTGATGCAAAACTCACAGCCATTCAGGCCAAGATATGTGTTACCACCCATATCTTCAAGTCATCAACCATATGTGCCAGCTCAAATGGCTCCAAGAGAGCCACTGAAGTTTTATTACTGCTGAGAGGAAGGATATTCTTCAATAAGATGTAATTATCTCACAGAAGACTTGGAGAAGAGAATTTTCTTGAAGCATGGAGGAGCATATCTTTTTCCAAATTTTTGAAGAGTACCCACAGAAGACCCTAAATCTGAAAAAGAATTAGTTAGAAATTTTGCAAAAGAGCAGGAGGATTTTACAAAGAAAATGATGGAACAATCAAATACACCCCCAAAACAGCAAGAAAAATAGTAATTGATGATCATAAAGATGAGAAGGCAGCCACTATAGCTCAAATGGAAGAATGGGGAAACAGGAAAACTCCTCAAATATCACCACAAAATGAAAATCTGCAAATCAATGTTGGACTTAGGCAGACATGACAGAGATCTTCAAGACAGGAAACTCAAAGCCAAGCGCAGCAAGAGGATAAGAATGAAACACAAAAATCTCTTAAAAAGAAGATACCAGGTGCCAGCCATGAGGAAGACGAATGGAAGAGGAAATAAAAGTTTTAGTTGCAAAAAAACACAAGAAACCCCAAGAAGGAAAGGAAATAGATGATTACAATATTGAAATTATTTCTAACAAAGGGAATAAGGAGATACCAAAACAGGATTCAAAAAAGATGGAATTAAAGAACAAAGTAGAATCTACAATTAATAACCCAAAGCCAATAATTGAACATGTGATGAAGAAATTACTTGAGCAAAAGATAAATATTACTCTTGAAAAAATATTATCAATTTCAACAATCTTTATTGAAAAATTGCAAAACCTAACTAACCAAGAAAAAGATGTGATAAAATCAGCCAATACATCAAATATTCAAGAAAGACTACTTTCATTAAAGCTATGGGACTATGATACACCAAGATTACATTATGCATGCCCACTTGGCTTTATGGAAGTATTCATTGGAAGGGAAGAATATCATACAATGGCATTGGTGGATACTGGATCAGAAATTAACATAATACCAGAAGAATTTTCAATTAAAACCTCACTTACAAGTAGAAAGCTCAATATGAATCTCAGAGGAATTGGTGGACATACAACATCTTTGGTTGGACTCTCAGAATTTACACCAATCCCCATGATAACAGGAGAAGAACAATAAATTCTTTCATTCATAGCAAAAGGAGCTGTACATACCATACTTGGAAGACCATTTTTAGCAGATAATAATGTTAAATTGGAATTTCCACACAAGCAAGGGGGAATATTTAGCTATCCAGAGAAAGATGGTCATTGGTTATGTTTACCAATATTTAATCCTCAAGCTATTGGCTGGAAAATCTCTGCACCAAGAGGTATGGAGATTTGTGCTTCTTCAGAAATTGGAAAATGGTCAATTGATCAAGTAGAATCATCAAAAAAAGAAGAGGAAAAATAAAATAAGTCTTCAACAATAATGAAAACAATATTCCTTGGAACAAACAAAATACCTTTCTCAGCTATTTTTGATTCAAAAAATGAATTGAATATCATAACTTGGGAGATAGCCATGATAGCAGTATTAAATATCAGCCCTTACACATTAAAATCACCAGATAACTCTTTGAAGCCAATTGGTCAAATTGAAAATCTTGAAGTCACTTTTTTTAACAAAGAAAATATATACATGGACTTCCTATTATTTGAAAATTTCAATCAAATAGTAGTACAAGAAAGGCCTAGAATATCATCTTCATCAAAAGACAGTATTCCCCATGCACCTGATAGAAAATCTAAAGTAAAGGAGCCAGAAGAAGATAAACTGGAGGTAGAAGATAGTGAATCAATAAAAAATATCAAAGAGGAACTGAGGAAGATGAGAAGAAATTTGGATATGGCCATAGAAGACCCAGAGAAATGGCTAGCACTTGAGCTAAGTGGAATTAATGAATAAGACAAAGGAGAAATCCCACAGAAGAGATTTAAAATGGATCTCAAGCCACCTGAAGTAAATTCATCAGGGATTGCAGGAGATAATTTCACTCTATTTCATGAAGAAATGGGGTAACATGGTGATATTGAAAACAATTCAATCAATAAAGAACTAAAATATGACACAATACATCCATTTACAAAAAGAAAAGTTGAAGAATTTGAGAACAAAAGTTCCAGAATTACTGAAGACAGCATGGATCAAGTTAAGAATAAAGGTATGACAAGGAGGATCAAAAAAGAGTGGAAACACTTTTAGATTAAGGAAAATAGGTAGAATCAGAAGATGACTTTATTTTATATCAAAAGAATAAGGAAAATTGGAAATATAAGCTTAATAAAGGAAGAATCTTGGAAGACCTAGAGGAAGAAGAGTTATCAGAAAATACACAAAGGCTATCTGGACTTACAATTCTAGAACCCAATTTTCAAAACAAAAGTAGAAATGAATTTCAGGATGGCTATGAGAAATTATTCTGTTTTTCCAATAGCTTTTTTTCAAACACAGCCAATTTATTTCAGAAAAATCAAGAAAAGACATTTAGATTAACAAATAAAATCCAGAATGAAAATGACATGCAACCAAACATACTTGAGAATGAGGAAGAGGAAGATTATGTAATTCTTCCAATGATAACATTTCAAGATCTGTGTGATTATTAGCTATATTCACCAATAATGCAAACCAAATATCTTTCAGAAATACCTGGATCCAATCTTACAAATTTTGACTTCCTGGAATTACTAACCACTATTGGCATAGAAGGAAATTTATGGAGTTATTATTGGAAAAAGCCTTATGGACATTATCAAATTTCAATAGATGAAATTTATTACAAACTTCCATGGGCTCAAGAAGAATTAAATATATATGGTTTGGAAATATTGGGAGAAAATCTTTACTGGTGTAATTTTGTGTATATGTTTGTTGATTCAGTCAAAGGTTTTGTTTCAGAATGTAAAGGTAACACACAATGAGAAAAACGCAGCAAGCTATTTGGAGAAGTATTAAAAGACATATGTCTTTAAGTAATTCACAATAGAAGATTATGGAGCTCTCAATAATAAATCAAGCAATACATTTGAATTACCAATAATAATAATAATAATAATAATAAATAAAATAGAATAAAATCAAAAGGGCAGTGACCTCCTGCCTTATCAAAGAGGAATTTAAATTTCTTTAAATTACTTCATTAAAATAAACATTTCATCAAAAACAATCTTATCACTCAGGTGAGTGACCTCCTGCCTTATCAAAGAGGAATTTAAATTTACTTAAATTACTTCATTAAAAAAATCATCTAAAACAATCTTATCACTCAGGGCAGTGACTTCCTGCCTTGTCAAAGAGAAATTATTCTTTTATCTCAAAATTCAATAATATCACTAAAGCTCAGAGAGAACCTATAAAGTCATCAATGCCAAACTAACACATAAAAATAAATTGGAATGGAATCTTGGTTGAAATGAATAAGGATGGACAGATGTAAATTGAAAAATTGTAAAAAATACAGAAGTCAATTACTGGGGAAAACCATTTGTTGAAGAAGGAGAGAATTTATTTCAGATTTGGATTCCATACTTCGAATTTTAAGAATTGTTCAATTTTTCCAAACCACATCAACACACTCAAGAATTTCAAGATTGGAAAGAGCTTCCAGGATTCTCTCTTTCAAGACTGGAATTTCTAGAATTACTTACATATGATGGTATGAAGGGAAATTTAGGAAACATATATTGGGAAGAGGATACATTAACAGATGCAGAATGGAGAAGAAAAAGATATTTTGGGTATTGGGAAGCCTCAAGAGGACTGTTTTTGGATTTGTTGGACATACCAGAAGCAAGGATCGTATGGAAGTGTGGAAATTATGTAATTGAAAAGGCCAATTGGAATTTTTTATGGGAAGAGGTGTTTGTACCTGGAATTATCAGTCTCAAGGATCACAATTATAATGTCAATAAGGAAAAATGGGACTGGATTTGGGAATACTCATTTGTCAAAAAAATTAAAGGAGAAAAAAGTAGATTCACATCAAGACTCAATCAAAAGCTCATAAAAATCATTCAGACAAATATTACTAAAAATTAAAAAAAATCCACTCATGTTATGAATTCAAATTTCACATTAAAATAAATAAAAAAACAGGCTATGTATCAGTATTTAAAACAATATTACAAGTTTAGAAGTCTTCAAAAGTTTTTTTTTCAATGTATAAGTATCTCAATTTCATTAAAAAATATATATAGAAAAACAGGCGTAGTTGTCTGTTCTTATGCCACCTCAAATTAAAATCAAACGGCAAACATTTGGGGAAGTGTTGGCCTAGTCACCTTAATCAGTTTTTTAAAAAAATAAAAGAAAAGTCAAATTCCTACTAAAAAAACATCATCCAATGGATTTTGTGGAATTAATATAAAAAAACATACAAAATCATATTTACTTATAAAAAATGCTTTTTCAAGGTCATAAAGAATATTCTCTGTTGATGTAATTTGTTTTACTTTTCTGTCTAGTTTTGGAATTGAATTACTAAGCAGAAGGAGGTGTCTCAAGAGAAATTTGGATGATGGATGTGGAAGAATACCACTCCTTGACTTCATCAAGACTTGATCATGGAAAGAAGCTGGAGGTGGAAAATTGAAGGGAAAAGAGTCCAGCTAATCAAGGCCACTAGAGGTATCTTCCAATTGGATGGACCCAAGGAATTTATATTCACTACCCAAAGAGAATTTTGGAGATGAAGGACAGAATAATGTTGGGTATTCCATCTTAATATGGGGTAAAGAAGAATCAAGTGCAGAATTAAAGGCAGATGATAAAGCAGAAGATTCAACAGCTATAGGACTATTAGGCAGTGAAGTCAAAGAAGATGAGCTATCAAAACTAATCAATGAAACAGACTCTTCAATAAATAATGTGAGAGAAGAAATTTTTCCAAAATTTTCTAATGAATTGTCATTATTTAATGGCTCAAGAGAAGGAGGAGATTCATGTGCAATATATTGTGAGGAAAATTTGTCACCATCAATTTTGTTCAATGCAGGGGGATGGAAAATAGGATGAACCATTCCAATCTTCAGGAGTATCAAAAGGCATTGTAGATTCTAAATTAGGGGGAGATGGAAAATAGGATGGACTGTGCCAATCTGGGGGAGTATGAAGAGGTTTCATTGATTTTAAAGCAGGAGGAGAATCAGAAAATTCAGTCACAGGAGACTTCTTTTTAATTCAATCATCAATCATGGCAGAAGCATTATTATCAAAGAATGTTGAAGAAGAAGGATCCATTAGTAAACAACACTTAGGAAATAAAATTGACACAAAAGTTTGGAAAGAAATTATAATAAAAAAAATGGAGAAAAAATAGCGCTTATATATTAAAAACCAGCTTCAAGACTCAACCACCAATATTAAGAAAAGGTAGATCATTCAAAATCTGCAAGTGCACAACTCTGCAACTGTTGGCATCAAATTCAAGCCACCAATTTCCATATTGAAAACCAAAAAAAAACAATCATAATAACAAGTGATTGCCATTACCAACACAAATAATGAAGCCACAATTAGCAAGACAGAATGAAGGATAATTTTATATCCCCATCAGAAAAATTCAAATTCCTACTGAAAAAGTATTAGTCCTTGTATGACTTTAAACTATAGGGTAGCAACCTGACAGCTAAAGATTAGTCGTTGTATGACTTTAAACTGCAGGGTAGCAACCTGAAAGCTAGAATTAGTCCTTGTATGACTCTAAAATGCAGGGTGGAAACCTGAAGGCTAAAATTAGTCTTTGTATGACTTTAAACTACAGGGCAGCAACCTGATGGCTAAAATTAGTCCTTGTATGACTTTAAACTGAAGGTTAGAAACCTGAGGGCTGAACATAAAAATAAAATCAATAAATAATGAAAATTAAAAAAACAAATGACCGTTTCAAGAGTAAAATCAAGAGTGAAGAATAAAAATAATGAAGACTTCAAGCTGAAATTAATGAAGAAATATTCAATCCAAATAATACTATCAATTTTAATCCACTTTTTCCTTAGTAAGACAGTAAACTGCTCCCTTGTATAATTCTGGACTAGGGTTCCCAAATGTCGTTATATGACATTAAACTGCAGGATTTGGTATACCTAATATACTGGGTTTTATCCCCCTAGAGGTAAAGTCCTTGTATGACTTAGAACTAAAACTCAAATATAATTATTCACAGAAATGAAAGAAGATACTGAAGAGATTGTTTCATTTTAACTAAAAGATAATATTATCAATTGATACCTTTTAACCAGCTCAAAAAAAAACCCAAAGAATCAATGGAAGCTCAATCCAATGCAGCTAAATAGAAATATGTACTCAAAAAGGTTAGAACAGTAAATTAAGCTATGCCTCAAGATCTGAATTCACCTTTGGAAAGACCAGAATTATCAAGAGATTCATATGAAACACCTTTATCACCTAACCCACCTCCATTTATTGAAGCATTAAAAGTTACAGAAGAAAGAATTTCAATGATAAATTTTGGACCATCTGGATGGCTATCAGAAGAATGAAAAAAAAATTAAAATATTCTATATTACTAAGGGAAAGGGATATAGAATTTTGTGAAGAATAAAGAGCCATACTGAAACATTATTATGGAAAACCCTATAAAATACCGGTTATACCACATGAACCATGGAAAAAGAAACCAATACCAATACCAAAATCAATCTTACCTCAATTTATTGCGCTAGTCAGAGAAATAATACATACAGGACTCCATGAGAAATCAACATCAAGCTATAACAGTCCAGTCTTTTGTGTGCCAAAACCAAATGGAAAACTTAGAATATTTCATGACCTTCAAGACCTCAATAAAGTCACAATAAAAGATGCAGGATTACCACCAAATTTTTATGAGTTTTCTGGATCATTTTCAGAAAGAGCATGTTATGGATTAGGAGATATCGTGGAAGGATATGATGAAAGAGAGTTGGATATTACTACAAGACCCCTTACAGCCTTTGAAACACCACTTGGAAGGCTTTGGCTTACTAGACTACCGCTAGGTGCAACAAACTCTGTGGCAGTGTATCAAGCACAAATGACTTGGATACTTCAGGAGTAAATACCAGAGAACCTTGGAATATATATAGATGATGGAGGTATTAAAGGACCCAGATCAGCATATAAGCAGGAAAAATTGAAGGAGACTCCACTCATAAAAAGATTTATTTGGGAATATGCAGTAACATTGGAAACAATACTTTTCAGGATAGAATAAGCAGGACTCACAGTTTCAGGATCAAAATTTGCATGTTGTGTTCCTCCACTTTATATTGTAAGGCATGTTGTATCTTTGGGAGGACAAAATATTTCAAAACATAAGATAAACAAGATACAAAAGTGGCCTAGACCAACAACAAAGAAGGACGTTAGAGGATTCTTAGGACTATGTGCATATGTCAGAATGTATATGACAGACTTTTCACAAGTTGAAGCAACATTGAGAAGATTAACAAGGTAGGATGTACCATGGAAATGGGATGAAAAATCTGAAGAAACATTCAAAAAACTCAGGAAGATTTTCGGAGAAGAGATTACTTTAAAGATATTGAATTATGAAAAAGGGTCAGGGAAGATAAAGTTTGCAATAGATTCAAGCTATATTTCAGCTGGTGCAGTTCTGATGTAAGAGGATGAGAATGGAAAGGATAGACCTGTACTATATGAATCAGTAACCTTTTCTGGACTAGAATCTAAATATTCTCAGCCTAAATTAGAATTTTGTGGTATTGCAAGAATACTAAAAAAAACTTCAAAAAATATTATGGGGGCAACGCTTTGAGCTTTGAGTAGATGCTAAATCTTTAATAGAAATGATCAACACACCTTTTTTACCAAATGAACCAATGAAAAGATGGGTAGTGCTCATTCAGACCTTCTTTTGATCTGGTTCACAAACAAGGCAAGATATTTACCATGCCAGATGGGTTATCAAGAATACCAAAGGGGGAATATGAAGACAAAAGTGAGAGGAATGACTTTAATGAAGAGGAAGAATGGATCAAACCTCATCCAGGATCTGGGCTAAAAGAAGTAAACACAAGGAAAGTGGGAAAACTTCCAAGAAATAAAAAAAACAATATTAAAATTCCAATAAAAGAGGAAGGATTTGGAAAACATATGCAGGAATATTTGAGTAGTTTGCAAAAGCCACTAAGTATTGGGGAAGAATATTTCAATAGAACTAAAAGAAGGTTGGTAAATTTTTATCTAGAAGGAGGGAATCTGAAAAGGAGAAATCAAGAGAATCCACAAATAGTTGTGTAAGATGTGTCTATGAAACTGTTGATAATATTACTATTAATCAACAGTGCTATGACTGTTCTCATGAAATATAATGATAAATAACTATTATAACCACAATTGAATAATTAAAGAATCATTTTTTTTACGTTTTATACACTACTAGTGAATATAACAGTAAGCAGTAATTGTCTGGAAGAATCAATTACAAGAAGAATTTAATAATAAAAACTTCTATCATTAAAAAAATAAAATTATTTTAATATATAATTATCTTTTACAAAAATAATTATAAAAATAATTCTTGAAGAAAACTATTACTAGAGAAAAGACTTTAATAATTGAGATAAATCAATCACTATTAATCCAATGAACCTTTTAGATGATAATAGTAAAGAAATTTGATGTGGAATTGTGGATTTAATGGATCAAAATTGATTTATAGCAGTATTAAAACAAATTATAGTTGATTTCTATGATTTTACGTCTTTCTGATTGATTTCTGAATGGATGAAACACCTAAGAAATAGTTTTAACTAATACTTACTTGTTTAGTAATAAAGGTATATATATTGATGTGATGATGATCAGGAAAAAACAGCAAGAGGAGGCTTAATTTAAGTCTAAGAAAGCTCACAGAGGCGTTCCATGGAGCAAAATGAAAATCTAGTGAGTGAGAAAACAATAAACCTCTTTGGATTATTTATTGCATCATTTGTTGTCATGTAAGATTATCATAATTACTGAATTGAGGCTTTTACGTGACTACCAACCCATTTATGGTTAGGAATAAAAGGAGTAACAACTGTAAATATTCTTTTATTCCAGAATAATCATTTATTTCTCAAAGTTATCAATGTTATTGGAAATTTCATTACAGAATGTTTTTTCTGTAAATGTTTAAAGATTCTGTTTTTCACATGGAATCATCAAAAATGGACTGTAAGTAAACATTTTAATTTTACATATAGAAGTATAATTCTTTTTGGTTTTTATATGAATTATACAGTTCTTAATTGTTCCTAAAAGTTTCAGAAAGATTAATTAAGACTTGTATTTTAATGAATTTTTGAAGTTTTTACCTCAATTCTACATAGAATTGCAAATAGCAGTGTATGGCTGGTTGCTATGAGGTAAATCAATGGATACTATTCCAAAAAGGGTTTTACTTACTCTTTTGGGGCTTATCCATGGTAATTCATTAATAATTGACGTGGTTACAGGAGTCTAAGTTGTTCTTTACCTCCTTGGCACGTCAAAATAGCAGGTTATTTGCTCTTTTCTTATAATTTACTGTAGTTGTAACATGGTAACCAAGTTCCCAAAAAGCTTTAGCTTACTAATTGGGACAAGATCAGCCATGTATTCAGGCTTTGGAGCTTTCCACGCCTCAGAGGCCTCAGAAGCTGGGTACCCTGGCTCCCTTTGATGTCTTTTGTCCCCCTTGCCTATTTTTTATGTGAAGATAGAATTTTAAGCTTCAAGTGAGATATCCACTATGGGTGTACCAAAAGTGGATGTAAGAATACCATAATATTAAGTGCTCAAAACATGCATAACACTATTCTTAGTGTGTATGTAACATGGGATTTCTCACATTCCCATTATTTTGGCGTGAAATAGAGAAAAACAAACATTTTCACAAATCTTTTATGTGGTATTGATGATGTGGTATTGAAGTATTTTCCATATTACCACCTCAAAGATTTGATTCGAGCTTATTCACTCTATGGAGCTACCCTAGGTGAATTTTTGTGTAGAATCCAAATCTGGCCTTGAATCCATGGATTTACTTACTCAACAAAATGTTATTCATGTTTTCTGAAATCAAGAATGATGAATTTTGAATATATGCATTACTTATGGGTTATGCATAGTTCTGAATTTATTTTTAAGATAATTGTGACCTATTTGGGTATGTAAAATATACCTCAAGGCTCACATTCCCTCCCACCAAAAAATAAAATTGTACTATAATTTTATTAATGGTATAAAGAAGAAAAAGGCCACAAAGGGGGCTAA
Source organism: Austropuccinia psidii (assembly GCA_023105745.1). NCBI lineage: Eukaryota > Fungi > Basidiomycota > Pucciniomycetes > Pucciniales > Sphaerophragmiaceae > Austropuccinia > Austropuccinia psidii. The sequence goes on along the minus strand of JALGQZ010000009.1, from coordinate 21,520,319 downwards.
TGTCTACTGTCCAACCTCTTTTCATTACTCAGATCAAGTAATTAAAAGCACATTTATAGACATATTCAGGCTTGTGGCCTTCTTTCATGTCTAAATCTTCTTAAGAGTTTATCTGAGTCAGGTATTTCTGATTCTGCCAGCCATTCATCTTCATGTACTGGATTTCTATATCTGACTAGATATTCTCTTTGATTTTTACCCCCAAGTCTCTTTCTTTAATGACTTTCTTTATTGTTTTGTCTTCTTCCTGTTCCACTGGTGGTACAGTCAAAGGAGTTGGGTTCCTTAAAGGAAACAATTCTTTGTCAGTTGGTTGATAAGGCTTTATCAGGCTTACTGGAAAAATGGGGTGCTTATTATCCAATTCACCACTTAATTCCACTTGAACTGCATTGGTTCAATGTAAGGCAACAATAACAAAAGGTCCTACATAAGAATATTTAAGTTTCTTTGGGCCTTTGATATTATTAAAATTCAAGGTTGAAACTAGAACTAAGTCCCCTACTTTGAAGTCTGGTACTTTGTGACTCTTGTCCCACTTCTCTTTAGCATATTCAAAAGCATAATTCATACTTTGTTTTGCATGATGTTTTACTTTATCAAGCATTACTTTGAAGCTGGAAGCTGCAGGATGAATGTCAATCAAGTCTTTCCTCAGTGTATCTGCTGGGAGTCTTGGATTCCATCCTTTTTCTAACATAGCAGGACTTTGACCTGTGGAAGAATGGACTGATGTCTTATATACTAATTCTAATGCAGGTATAAGAATGCACCAGTCATGGGTAAAGCCATCTGAATCTTTGAATTATAACCCATAAGCACAAAATCTCCTGATCATGTCTTCTAAAGTTTGAATCATTCTTTCTGCTAGCCCATCTGTTTGAGGGTGGTATGCTGTAGAGAATGATAGCTTAGTCCCAAACAATCTGTGAATATTGGTCCAAAGTGCAGATGTGAACTTGGGATCTCTGTCACTTATGATATTCTTGAATAGTCCTGTATGAGAAATAACTCTACTCCATAGAAGAAGAGCTGTATCCATAGCTGTGTCATCTTTATGACATGGTAAGAATATGGGAGTCTTACTATATCTGTCCACAATGACTAAACAATCATTATAACTTCTGTCACCACTTGGAGGAAGTGCTGTGACCCAATCCATGTGAACAACTTCTCAAGGGGATTTTGGTTCTTGAATACGAATCATAAGTCCAAATTTCTTTCCTGTACTCCTGTTTGCTTTTTGATATCTGTCGCAGGTATGGCAATACTCAAGGTTCTCTTTTCTCCAAGATGGCCACCATGCACAGTTCTTCACTTTTTCAAGTGTTCTGTCCTCTGAGAGGTATCCAGAGTAGATGCTATCATGGCATTCATGAAGAATGGTATTGATAAGCAATCTACTACACAATGTCATTACACAATAATGTTTGGTTCTGTGGTAAATAATACCATCAAACAAGTGAAATCTTCCTTCAGAATAGGAATTTTTTCAAACTTCATCCAGTGAATTGACTAATAATGTATGTTTGCAGTCTTTATCTAATAAGGAAGTCAAGATATGGCAATTCTTGTCTTTCTTATAAGATTCCCTGACTTCTTCAAAGAATTCAGTCCCAATATCAGTTATGTTAATTCCCTCAATTGGAATCTGTGGTTCTGCTTCCAAAGGTACATAAGCTGGATTATCAGGAGTATTGGCTAATGCCCACCTGCTAAGTCCATCAGCATTCCTATGAATGTTTCATGATTTATGAACTATAGTCATGTTTCCTCTATATTATTGAATGGCTGTTTGCCCTCTCAACATATGTCTGTTGGGATTTTTGATTTTAAAAAGCACAGCATTACAGTCAGTTATTGCTTCAAAACACTGCCATCAAGATAATAGTGTAATTTCTCAAGTGCCCATACCAAACATAAACACTCCATTTGGCTTGCACCATATCTTGCTTCTGTTGGTTTGATTTGTCTTGAGATGTACCAAACTGGTCCTTCTGTAGGTTTGTCATCAATAATTTGGACTTGAGGTAGGGCTTCCCCTAATCCATCTCTACATGCATCAATGTACAATTTAAAATGTATATTCCCATCAGGAATGAGGAGTAAAGGTGCGTCTGTAAGAGCTTTCCTTATCTTCTAATAAGCTTTAATTCTCTCTTGTGTCATCTCAAATACTGTCTGTTGATCACATATTCTGTAGAGTGAATTGTCTAGAATTGCAAAGTCTTCTAAGTGTTGCCTATAATAACTGGCAGATCCTAGGAAAGATATCATTTCTTTCTTATTCTGGGGTATTGGCTTAAGTAGCACTGCCGCCACTTTATTTTTGTCAATACCCAAGCTTAGACCAGAAACAATTTGTCCTAATGCTTTGAGCTCTTCAAACCAAAATTGCCTTTCTTGAGTTAAATCTTCATATTCACTTCTGCAACTTTGTTAAGTGCTCTTGCAAGTCTTTCAAGGTTCAAAGACCATGAATCAGAACATATGATAATATCATCAATATAAATAATAAGCCATCCTTCAGATAATTCTGTGGGGAACATGGTATTCATCATTCTTTGATAATGAGATGGTGCATTTTTAATACCAAATGGCATTCTAAGATACTCATAAATACCACAGTGAGTGATAATTCTAAGTAATTTCTTAGCTTTAGGCATCAAAACATTTTGGTGAAAGCCTTTCAATTCATCCATTGATGTTATATACTTGGCTTTAGATAATTGGGTCAATGTTTCTTGAATTCTAGGGATTGGATACCTATCTTGAACTGTCTAGGTATTCAATGCCCTAAAATCTCCACCCATCCTTGATTTATCATTATGCCAAGCAATAATAACAGGTGTTGTCACTTCAACTTCTTCATTATGGCCTACTTTCCTTAGTAAACCAAGCTGGATCAACTCCTGGATATGTTTTTCCAAGGCTTCTCTAGCTCTGGGACTGGCTGGATAAGCTGGTCTTCCAAGTACTGGAGGATATGGTCTGTCAATATTAAGAGTAATACCCACTTCATGTCTTTTTATAGCACCTAATGGTTCATTATCAGAGGCAAATTCACTATTATATGTGTATAACACATCAATAAGTTCATGTCTCATCTTTGGTTACAATGATGGATTAATTTGTGCTTCAACAAGTTGATTAGTCACAAATTCTTCCTTACAATTATCTTTTTTAGAAGATACTAGTGATATTGGTTTTGGCATATTGAAAAAAGCAAATTTTTGTCTCTTGTTTTCTCCAATTGTGAAATATCTATGTTTATTGTTATTGATGTCAATACCATAAATATTCAAGTAATTATTTTCAAGAATAATGTGCTGAGATGTGCAATTGTCCATTACTACAATCTCAGTCTTCATTCTAATAACTCCTTCTGGGTGTGGAAATACAAGATTAGTGTCTAATATACCCAAAGGGTACATATTATTACTGGCACTACTAAATTGTACATCCTCTATTGGTAATAGATGATTTTTCCAACCAGGGAGTATGGTTTGAAGATAATTTTTGCCTACACAAGTACAAAATGCCCCTTTATCCAAATTTACTTTGGATTCAATATCATTAATCAGAACTGATGTGATACAAGATTCTCCAGCAGTGTATCCTTTACCTCTAGCAGGTTTGGTTTTACACATTCTGGAATCTTCTATATTGATCCGGTTATGACAGTCCTCACTGTACTGTGGGAAGTGAGTATGGACTTCTGTGACCTCAAAGAAATCTGTAATGTTTTCAATGGGATAGTCCTCTACTAGTGTATCCTCAGAGACTGCAGAATCTAGGTCAGATTCTTCTTTCTCTTCAGTGCACTGAACTTCTTCAATGACTTGAACTTCATTTATTTTTGTCTTTTTGGTGCAAGTGTTGGCTAAATTTGAAGTTCTTCCACCTTTATGACACTTCAAGACAGGTATTTCAAGTTTTATGTCCTCTCTGGAAATCTTTGGGACCATTTTGGACTCCATAGGGATTTTAGTCCAAGTTTTACCAATTCTTGTTCTAGTAATGATATCTTCCATTGCATTTATGTAGTCCTCTGTTGAACAGGGCTCTACACATCTGCACTTGATATCATGTTCCAGCTTGCCTCCACATTTTCTCAATATTTTCATATTAATCATGGTGTCAGACATATCTGGGTGTATAGCAGATAATTTGTCTTTCTGCTTGAAGAACCAAGTGTTTTCTTATTTTCTGAGTTAAAAATGGCACTTTCAAAAGCATTTTCTATTTTAAACCTCCAAGAATTATTGGCCCATTTAGTAATCATTTCAGATTTCCACCAAGACCAATCATGTTTTCCATGATCTTGTCTCATCTTGTAATACCATTTCTTTGCAGTTCTGGTAAACAGAGAGTGTAATTTGCCTACTATAATTTCATCAGGTATTCAAAAATCTTCTTGCAACATATCAATAGTTCTGATAAACTCAATATGATTATATTCTCCTTCACCAGAGGTATTTGGCCATTCTTCCAATTTGGGAATATCTTTTGCAGAGATACCATTTCCTCCTATGAATGGGGTCAAACTTCCTTTAACAGAAATTTTTTCTTCAGTCAAAGGTGTAGAATGTCTTGGCATATGTGGTTCATAATTCTTATGAATGTTTTCTACATTTGCAATTATTTCATTCTTTAACTTCTGCCTTTCACTGTCACTTTTTGCCAAATGTGTGGCAAACTGATTGGTATTTTTAGTTATCTCCAATACATTGTCTCTCAGAATTCTAAGCTCATCATTAATGTTTAAAATGGAAAGAACTTCCATTTCATCATTTTGAAATTTACATTTACTCTCAATTCTGTCACATGTATTGGTAATTGAATCAAGTCTGAAATTTGTTAATTGATACCATTCAGTATACTTTTTGTCATTTCTTTTCAATTCACTCATGTCCAACATGATTTTATTTAGCTTTGCATCAAAGGTGCCAAGTTCTACATCAATACTAGATTTAACAAAGTGTATTTCATATATTATTTGCATGGAAAAGTCCTGTTCATCCTTTCCTGCTCTTTGGCTGTGAATTCCATAACAGCTCTGGCCATATTGAAGACACTGTCCACTACTGAAGGTTCCAATTTGGAAATCCTGTACCCTTGTGGGTAAGGTCTGTGCCAATTATCTTTGCCTTGATGGTTCTTGGGACCTTTCTTCTTCTTCTGAGGTCCTTTGGGCTTGTCCTTGGACGCTTCTGGAGCTGGTTTGGAGCTGTTAGATGCCGCTGGGCCTTCTGTCTCCAAAGCTGGAGTCACTTCCAACTCCTTCTAGTCTATGGATAAAAGACTTTGGTTCTTCAACCAATTCTTTATATTTTTGACTTTGTCTTTTCAAGACAATGGGCTCCAACCTCCTAAGAGTTCTATGGTCTTCTCCTGACCCAGAAAGCTCTTGATGTGTAAGTAGGAGTTCATGGCCCCCTGCCAAAGGCTTGGGCATATTTCCCACTCCCCTTCTTTGGCTGCTCTGAACCAAGTTTTGTATTGGCATTGATAAATTTCTTTTTATGCTACTTGAAAGTGGTTCAGCCCTTGAAGTATTATCATGAATCAGTCCAGATTCAGAACTCACATCAAAATTGGTGGGTAAAGACCTTGGGGAATGGGGGAAAACTCTGGCATCCTCCATGTGTATCTTTCTTGAGGAAGATTTGATACTTTGGGATTTGGTCTTGCCTCTTCCTTTTCCACATCCATCTTGTTGGACTGAATAGTTGCTTCCATTTCTGGTATGCACCATTTTCATGTCAATTCAAGATAAAATAAGAATTGGAAACACAAAACATGCACCTTTTGGTGGTTGTTTGGATTGTTATGTTTTAAATAAAGTGCCTCTTTTAGCAATTTGCACTTTAATGCTGTCTTCAGATTCCGCTTCTGAAGATTCTGGACTAGTAATTTATCTCTTACTGAGTCTTTTACCAGATGCACAGTATTTGATTAAAGACACTAGAGAAAAAAAAAATTATAAAAGAAAATTATTTTTTATGCTTTTAAGATAATTTTAAGATTTTTTAATATTAAAATATTATTCTTTTTCAAGGAAAAGAAATTAGAATTTAAGATTTTGAATCAAAATTAATTCAGAGTAACTCAAAGAATAATTTTATAAGTTTTTGGATGTGAAAAAGCCACGTGTAAAAACACTATAAAATTAAACCCAATTCCTCAATGAAAAGATTTCAAGACAATTTCAAAAATAGAAATAATTTTAACTTTAAATTGAAAGAAAAAAATTCTTAAATTCATATATTCTAGAGCTCAAAAATATATTAATTAAGGGTACAAGGTTCAAAAAACAAAGCCAGGCCCCCAAATGTAAGATGTGTCTATGAAACTGTTGATAATATTACTATTAATCAACAGTACTATGACTGTTCTTATGAAATATAATAATGAATAATTATTATAACCACAATTAAATAATTAAACAATTTTTTTTGACATGTTATACACTACTAGTGAATATAACAGTAAGCAGTAATTGTCTACAAGAATCAATTGCAAGAAGAATTTAATAATAAAAACTTCTATTATTAAAATAATAAAATTATTTTAATATATAATTATCTCTTACAATAATAATTCTAAAGATAATTATTGAAGAAAACTATTACTAGAGAAAAAACTTCAAGAATTGAGATAAATTACTCACTATTAATCCAATGAACCTTTTAGATGATAATAGTAGAGAAATTTGATGTGGAATTGTGGATTTAATAGATCAAAATTGATTTATAGCAGTATTAAAAAAAAATTATAGTTGATTTCTATGATTTCATGTCTTTCTGATTGATTTCTGAATGGATGAAACACTTAAGAAATAGCTTTAACTAATACTTACTTGTTTAGTAATAAAGGTATATATATTGATGTGATGATGATCAGGAAAAAACAGCAAGAGGAGGTTTAATTTAAGTCTAAAAAAGCTCACAGAGGCGTTACATTGAGCAAACTGAAAGCCCAGTGAGTGAGAAAACAATAAACCTTTTTGGATTATTTATTGCATAATTTGTTGTCATGTAAGATTATCATAATTACTGAATTGAGGCTTTTACGTGACTACCAACCCATTTATGGTTAGGAATAAAAGGAGTAACAACTTTAAATTGTCTTTTATTCAAAGAAAATAATTGATTTCTCAAAGTTATCAATGTTATTGGAAATTTTATCACAGAATGTATTTTCTGTAAATTTTTAAAGATTCTGTTTTTCACGTGGAATCATCAAAAATGGACTGTAAGTAAACCTTTTAACTTTACATATAAAAGTATAATTTTTTTGGTTTTTATATGAATTATACAGTTCTTAATTGGTCCTGAAAGTTTCATAAATATTAATTAAGAATTGTATTTTCATGAATTTTTGAAGTTTTTACCTCAATTCTATGTAGAATTGCAAATAGCAGTGTATGGCTGGTTGCTATGAGGTAAATCTATGGATACTAGTCCAAAAATTGTTTTCATTACTCTTTTGGGTTTTATCCATGGTAAGTCATTAAGAATTGACATGGCTACAGGAGTCTAAGTTGTTCTTTCCCTCCTTGGCACGTCAAAATAGCAGGTTATTTGCTATTTTCTTATAATTTACTGTAGTTGTAACATGGTAACCAAGTTCCCAAAAGATTTTAGCTTACTAATTGGGCCAAGATCAGCCATGGATCCAAGCTTTGGAGCTTTCCACGCCTCAGAGTCCTCAGAAGTTGGGTACCCTGGCTCTCTTTGATGTCTTTTGTCCCCCTTGGCTATTTTTCACGTGAAGATAGAATTTTAAGCTTCAAGTGAGATATCCACCATGGGCATACCAAAAGTGCATGTAAGAATACCATAATATTAAGTGCTCAAAACATGCATAACACTATTCTTAGTGTGTATGTAACATGGGATTTCTCACATTCCCATTATTTTGGCGTGAAATAGAGAAAAACAAAGGTTTTCACAAATCCTTTATGTGGTATTGAAGTATTTTTCATATTACCACCTCAAAGAGTTGATTTGAGCTTATTCACTCTATGGAGCTACCCTAGATGAATTCTTGTGTAGAGTAGAAATCTGGCCTTTAATCCATGGATTTACTTACTCAATAAAAAGTTATTCATCTTTTCTGAAATCAAAAATGACAAATTTTGAACATATGCATGACTTATGGGTTATGCATATTTCTGGATTTATTTCTAAGATAATTGTGGCCTATTTGGGTATGTAAACTATACCTCAAGGCTCACAACTTGTATATAATGAAAAAGCTCAAAGACGGATTCTAAAGAAAATGCACAAAGAATTGGGTCATAGAGGGGGAAATGAAACATATAGAAGAATAAAGAAAAGATACTAGTGGGAAGGAATGAAAAAATAGTCAAGCAATGGGTCAAATCATGTCTAGAATGTCAGAAAAGGAGTCATTTTCAGAAAAAAGAAGAAGTAAATATACCTGAATCATCCACTTTATTTGAAACAGTCAGAATTGATGCAGTACATATTAAGGCAGGAAGATGGAAATATTTAGTGGTAGCAAGGGATAATTTTTCAGGATGGCCAGAAACTGTGGCATTAACTAGGCTAATGGCAAAATCAGTCTCAGAATGTATTTGTAGATATGAAGCACCCAAAGAAGTTACAGCAGATGGACAAAAAGAATTTGGAAAAGAACTACAAGAAGCAGTCAGAAGGGCAGGATCAAGGATTAGAATCACTTCACCTTACTACCCTGAATTGCAAGGAATGGTTGAAAGAGGCCATAAGAAATTAAAGGAGGAACTTGTTCAAATGTGTGGTGAAAATGGGTCTAAATGGAAAGAATACTTCCCAATTCTGACCTTGGCAGATAAAAGTTCAGTTAAAAGAACAACAGGATATTCACCATTTGAGCTTCAGTTTGGTCAGCAGGCTTTCTTACCAATCAACATAAAAACAAACCCATACCTAGCCATAGAATGGAATCAAATCTCAACAACAGAAGAGCTATTGGAAGCAAGAGCAATACAAATTTCAGAAAAAGAAGAATAAAAATTAAAAGCAGCAGATAAATTGAGAGATTCAAGAAACAAATCAGTTCAAAACTTGGAGAAAAAGATGGCACACAAACTGAGAAAGCACTTCAACCTGGGGATTTAGTATTAGTTTACAATAAAACACTTGAGTCACAGTGGGGATTACCCTTCAAAAGCTGTTGGAATGGGCCCTTCAGAGTCATAAGTCAAGTTAATAATGGACCTTATGAACTGGAAGAGCTGGATGGTACTAAGCATACAAGGAAATTTCCAGCAAGTCATATCAAGAGGTTTTATCCAAGGGGAAAGATATTTCACATGAATTCAGAGTTACGAAACAAAAGCAGTGAAGAAAATGAAGTTGAAGATTCAACATTAGACAAAGAATAAATTGAAAATCATGAAGAATCTGATTGATACTGGAAAGCTTTCAACTGAAATGCTGGGGACAGCATTAAATTGAGGGGGGATGTGGTATTCCATGCCAATTATACCAGTTCCAAGCTTACCAAATATGATAATAAAAATTCACAATAATTCAGGGGCAAGGAAATGAAAATGCAGAATAACTCCAGAGACAGGAATAAAATTGGGAATTAAATTGTGGAATTTTGGAGAAGGAAGTGGAATAACATTGAGGAACTTGGGAAAAATTATGGAAGAAGATTGTGGAATTATAGAAAAATCCCTGAATAGCCCTGAGGAACAAAAATAAAGTTTCAGAATTAACCCAGAGATTAAAATACAACTGTGGAACAAAACAATTGGATTTTCAAAGATAAAATAGGAATTAGGGAATAACTCCAGAGGTTAAAATAGAAATTAGGGAACAACTAAGCAAAAAATTGAGGAATAACTTCCAATAAGAAAATAAAAATGCAGAATAACTCTGGAAATGAAAATAGGAATTAGGGAATTACTCTGGAGTCAAATGGGAATTAGGGAATAACTCCAGAGATGAAAATAGGAATTAGGGAATAACTCAGGGGAAAATTGAGGAATAACTCCCAAGAAGAAAATCAAATTGAGGAATGACTTTGGAAATGAACATAGTAATTATGGAATAACTCCAGAGATAGAAATAGGAATTACCAAATAGCTCTGGACATTGAAATAGGAATTAGGGAATAACTTGGGAGATGAACATAGGAATTATGGAATAACTCTGGAGATGGAAATAGGAATTAGGAAATAATTCTTAAGAAGGAAATCAAACTTAAGCACTCTAGAACTAGGTAAATCAAACTTTAAAGAAGTCCTAGTGCATGAACAACAAGATTAAAGTTTCAACCAGAAGAAATTCAATTAAAATAGAAAATACCCATTTCCCCACCTTTTTCAAATCTAATGGCAGTGCTCTCAATAACAGAAAGCTGTATTTTCCCCACTTTCTCCACTTCCAAGAAAAATCTCACCAGCTAAATTCTCTCAAAGATATCATATGACTAGAAGAAATCTCAATTATCGGAAGCTGTATTTTCTCCACTTTCTTGGCAAAAATAAACTCTCACCAGCCAAATTATCTCAATTAAATCACATGATTTTGATAAGAAAAAACTCTGACAAGCCAAATTATCTCAATTACATCACATGGTTTTGATTAGAAGAAAATCACCAGCAGAATTCCCTCAGCAAGCATGTAACAAAGTCACTAAAAAGAAAAGTGTCACCAGCTAGATTCTCTCAAAGATATCATATTGCTAGAAGAAATTTCAATTTTCAGAACCTGTATTTTCTCCACTTTTCTGAAAAAAAGAAAATCTCACCAGCCAAATTATCTCAATTAAATAACATGATTTTGATGAGAAAAAAACACCACCAGCAGAATTATCTCAGCAAAAACACAACAAAGACACCAAAAAAAAGGTCTTACCAGTTAACAAATCTCAACTATGATTCCTCTAAGTCCCTTGTTTTGAGAAGCTCTATGGAGGCCCAAAAAGGTATAAATAGAGGTATTCTCTCCCTCATTTTCCAGAACAATGGAAAAGTTCCCATGATTGAGGATCACAACCATCCCTGAACTAGCAGGATATCCAGAGTAGCAGTAGCTTAAATGTAGTGAAAATCTCAGTAGCCTTGCTCAGAAGCTTAGTATTGGTGAAGAATAGTAGTTCAACTGTAGTTAAAAGCTCAGTAGCCTTACTCAGAAACATTTTAGTAGTGATATTAACAGAGTATAAAAAAAGGATTTATTGAAGAATATTTTTTAGTATCAAGTTCCATAGTCTTATTATTAGTATTCATATCAAAAAAGAATCATCATAATAAAAAAAAATCTTTCTTAGTCTTATTAACATAAAATCAAGTAGGAGTCTTTACTTCATTATAGTGTTACATCAAATTTTTGGCTATAAATTAATAGGTCTGATTTAGAGACTACTGATAAGTCTATTCTATCTGTTAAAACCACAAATCTGATTTTATTTCTTTTATTCTCTGTAGGCTGACTATTCAGCATCATTCAGAGGGGCAGCTAATACACCTTAGCACCCATGGTTATTGGACAATTCTGAAATTCAAAACAGATTTACCAATAATTTCCCCCTCAAGTTACTGCCTTATTTCATCCTGCACCAAAAGGAGTTCCCACAATGTTTGTGTGAATTTATAAATCCCACACCTGTCAAAAAGGAATTTGGGAGAGTATGGCACCCTTGGAGCCAAGATTCCTCCCCCCCCCAAATTTAATCTTTCCAATTTTATTTTTGGTTAATTCCTCATCATGTATCATACTTGTAATTTACATACGTAATTCAATTTAGTTTTTAGATTACACAACTGTAATAATTGTTACCTCATATTTAAAACATGCACACATTTTTACATTTCAATTGAAAATACTTCAATTCCTCATAACTTCTAAGATACACACCACACCTCAATTTTAACACAGAAATTGATGGTTAACACCATATGTGGTGTGAAGCAAAATATGTTTTTGAGGATTTGAAGATTTTCATACAGAAAATACTTAAAAACTTAATTTAAGGCTATTTAGAGTTGATTTACAGCATTTTCACTCAAAGGTGACCCCACCTAATTTTTTATGAGGAATCCAATGGTAAATTAATTTTCATGAGTATATCTATTGGAAAAGAATTTATAGTATTTTTTATTTAAATTTTTCCCAAAAATATTTCATTTTTTATCATTTTTACTGAATTTTTCCAATCAAAAGTGTATTTTCAGAATTTAAAATCTGAATGCAATTTTAATTTTATAGTATTATGAAAGTTGTAATTTTGTATATAAATTTTGTATTTACATTTTGATCTCTTTTCATAATATAAATCACTTCATTTATTTACAATTATAACCTAATTTGTTATTTTTTGGTCTTTTGGGTATATAAAAATACCTCTAAGGCTCACATTTATAGGCCATATCCTGATTGTGTGTTACTAGAAATGTCTGTGCATCCTGAATGTGTATGCACAGGATATGGTTAGCCATGTTCTGTGGAAAGCCTTCTTCCAACTTTCTGTCCTGTATTTCCAACTGGGTTTCCTCTTTTACTCCACCAGATTTTCCTCTATTGGGTCTTGGTTATCATCAGAGTTTTCTCTTATGGCATTAATCATGGAGTCAGAGTCAGGTTTTTCTGTTTGAATTTCTTACCCCAGGACTTCTTCAATGGCATAAATTTTCTTCTTTTCTTGTGGGAATTTGTTATAATAATGGTCTTTGTATCCACAAGTATGACAGGAGTTCTTCTTCTTGAGTATTTTCAATACTTTTTCTCTGACTTTGTCTTTCTTTTAAGCCCTTAAATTCCATTTCTCTCTGAAACTGTTTCTTTTATAAGGAGAATATCTTCAAATATTTTTTCTCTTCCTTACATCCTGTGGGGTGTTGGAAATAACATCTAGAGTGAAGCCTTTTTTCATCTGCATTTAACTGAATGTTATAGTCATCCTGGTAATTTTTTCAGGAGTTTGTGATTTTTCATTTGAGTTTTCATAAGGGAATCAATGGCTTTAAGTATTTTAGACTTTTTGAGACACCACTCATTGGATTATTGTCCACTGAATGCTTTTCATTTTAAAATGACATGGTCTTTTGCAATATCTATGTACCATTACTGTAATTTTGGATTATTTGGCTCTTCCACCATGACCAATTTCTTGTGCCATGGACTTTTTTCATTTCTTCATAGCATATACTAGCATGTCCTTTTAATGATTTATGCAGTCTATCTGTTATCCAGTAGTCTGGTATACTTGGTACATCAATGAAGAGTCCATCAATATAATTAATGAGCTCCATCTGATCATATTCTCCTACACCAGAGAATTTTGGCCAGCTTGTGGCTTGTGATAATTCTTTCAATTCCTCCTTTTCTTGGGAGGTCAATGTATCTCCATCTTGATATTTAAATGGTCTTATTTGGTTATTCTCTAGGTGAAAACTTGATTTAGTGTCCTCCTGTAACATTTGTGTAGGTCTGTTTTCATGTAAAACAGCTTGGTCTTTTGAATGTGTATTCTGACATAAATTGAACAAATTGTTCATATCATTGTCTCTATAGTGCACTTGAGCTTGGATATGTGTCATATCTCTTTTGGAGTGGTTCTGCTCCCCCAAGACTTGTTTTAGTCTTTGATTTGTTTCTTCTGAGGCTCTACTGAGCTTAGGGTAATTGTCTTTTAGATTATGGATATTCCTAGTTCTTGATGTATTAATTTCTTACAACCTGCTTATTCACTCCTTAATTTTTTCAAACTATCTCTGAGTATGGTCTGAAAATTTTTCATCTTTTTCCATAAGGCACTGCTAATTAAGGGACACTTGGGTGTTACAACACTGTTCTCATTCTGAGTAAGGATATCATTTCTAATTGTAGGACTACTAATTCTATAAGGGGTATAAACAATTATCTTTTGCTTTTGTGTACTTCCTTAGCTAAGTCTAAACGTTTCTGGATCATTTGATCTTACTCTTTCTGACTCTGGTTGGAATAAGTTGTGTTCTTTCCCTTTGGTCCTTTTCTTCTCCTGGAAAATCCCTGGAATTGTCAAGAATGGTGACTTTTTGTCACAGGGGCTCTTATGGAAGCAAGAGGGCCTGGCACTCAGGAATCAAGAACTCACTTGGAGGGCTCCAAAGATGATAAGAAATACTACAGAATATATTTCTTAAGCAGAAACAAGAGAAAGGACAAATATGCCAAAGATAAAAAAGAATAATAAGGATGAAGCCAGAGGCCAAAGATAAAAGGAAGCCAAAAGCCAAGAAGCCAACCAAGTGAATCCTCAATTCACTGTTTCAACCTGCCAGAAAGAACAATGGAATTAGTAAAGGATATGACCACCAATATCCACTGACAGGCAAAGAAAGAAAAGAGAAAAGGGTGCTAATGACTGACTTAAGATTATCAGTATTAACTTTAATAATGTAAAAGAAAATAAGGATAAAAATAAATCCAATATATTAATTAACTGGGGAAAAAGTCCCCAGGTGCTGAAAGGTGGCCAGTATATGTGAAAAACTGAAAGATTGATCCTGAAGGTGGATCACCGGCTGTATTGTCCGAATCGGGCCAATACAGTTCTGGCCATCTTGAAATTGAACTGTGTGATTGAATTCCCACAGTGGAATATGAACTGGCCCACTTGGGCCAAGTACATACAGGTTGATTGATTGCCGCCTGTATGAACCAACTGAGTTGTCCAAGGAGTATTGAAATACTTGATGCCTTGACAACTGATTGAAATGATGGAATACCTCTGAGAATGAACCTTGGAAGAATCCTGAATGAGAGTACCAACCCAAGTCCTGCATAGCCAGGTGGTTGGAGTCCTTGAATGGTCTTCTGCTTGCCGCCATGGATTACCCAACTGATGAGTCCAAAAGTCCTCCTTTGAAATGGGCGTTGGATTTTGGTGCCTTGAGTTGAGAAGGTGGAATTGAGTCCTGAAAATGTCACCATTGAATTGCTGAGCAAAAATGGTGCATAATGGTATATAACACCATATATGCACCACTCCTGCAACCTTGAGTACGGGGTGCATGGAGGTATGGAAGAATTTTCCTTAAGTTGAGGGAAAAGCTTGATGAACTGATTTGGTGGCCCCTGGTGGTTGCCAGAGGTCATGAAGGAGATATTGATCCATAGTGGTCCATGGCCAAAAATGAGTCCTACGTGATTTATGGCCAAAAAGGTGTCCAAGGCGTTTTTGGCCAATTTTGAGTCCAAGGGAAATATGACCAATTTTGGCTCAGGTGGGCCCAGATGTGGTTTGGGACCCACCTGGCCTTGGGGGCTAGGTGGTTGCCCCCTTTGGCCCCTTTTGGCCTCATTGGATTAGGCCAAAAGGGGCCTAAATGGCCCAAAAAGGCCATTTAGGTCAAAGACCCCCTAATGAAAAGGGGGGGCCTGGAGACCCCTAGAAGACAAAAAGGACCCCCCAGGCCCAAAATCAATGATGAAGGCCTGGGGGTTGGCGAGGTGTGAATTGGCCAAGAGGGCCAATGACGGCAGGATATGGGCTGTGGCGTAAGAGCCATTGGACACCCAAAGGGGGCCAATGGGCCATAAATGATATGATGTGGCCAATTGGCCCCAGGTTGGATTGCCGCAACCATCAAGGAGGAGGGTCAAACTCGTGGTTGTGACAGTACCCCCCTACCTTGAATGGTGAGCTCCTAAGCACCAAGATAAGGTAGAAGCCTGTTGAGGCTATTGAGACGGATTTGACGTAGGGATTACAGAGGCATTGAATCTTGAAAAGAAAAATTGAACTGATAAACTTGTTGGCATATGAATTGAGGTTGACTTGGTCTTCTCTTGACATTTGGCTTTGACAATGTTGAAAACGTGATGTTAAATGAAGATTTGGCATTAAAGAGTTATAAGAAAAGAATTTTAAGAAAATATAAAGAATAAAAGAGAAAAGAAACAGATATAAAGAAAGAAAAAGAAAAATAAAAGAGAAAATGAATTTTGAGGAGGAGTCCAATCTTCACCACGGATTACGACAGTTGATTTTTGAAAGTGGCCAAGGACCTGGATGAAAGAATTTGATGCCAGGTGCTCACAGAGTGGCCAAGGTGATGTTTTGACAGATTTTAGACCCCTCAGGGAAGTGCACACCAGGAGAGGAACTTACGTTTGGAAGTTACCAACCCCGCCAGTGCCATAAATAATGATATCAATTTGATTAAGGAGTGTCTTGAATTGGAAAACTTGGAAAGAAAAAGGAAAATGAATGGTCCATTTCCCCAAGTGAAAAATGGCCATAATTTCGGACTTGATGTTGAAAGCCAGGCCAATGAATCTGTGTCCAAATTGCAAAGTTCTCACAGAGTGGCCAAGGTGATGCTTACAACAAAAGAGGAGTAGAATACCCCTAGGGGTGCATACCAGGAGTGGGACTTACTTTTGGTAATTCCTCTCCCCACCAAGCACCATAAAAGATCAAGCTTCTGAAGAATTGGGTCCTGGCTTGTCAGGATACAAAGAATGGAAATCTTTGACAAGATCAGGACAATTCTTGAGGTTTCCGGCTGGTTCCCAAGTGGATCTTTCTGGGTCTTGGCTGAAACCTTTCCATTCCACCAGATACCATAACTTTCTCCTCTTGAGTTTTGAATCCAGTACTTGAGAGACTTCCCATTCCTCTTCTTCTTCAATGGTAATTGGAGGAGGAGGCTCTTGATGCCGATTTGGGATTGTTGATGTCTTGACTGGTTCCAGAAGGGAGATATGGAAGACTGGGTGGACGGATTTCCATTGGGATGGAAGCTTGAGGTGATAAGCATGAGAACTGACTTTCTTCAAGATTGGAAAGGGACCCAACCATCTTTCAGATAGTTTTTTGGTGGGTCTGGTTGATTTGATATTCTCGGAGGAAAGCCATACCATGTCACCAGGATTGAAAACAGGTGGACTTGCTCTACCTTTATCTGCATACCTCTTAAACCAGTTTATGGAAGCTTCAAGTTCTCTCTTGACATCTTGCTGTACTGATTGGATTTTTGTTGATAACTTTCCAGCAGGAGTGTCTTGAGTGATGTGAACTGAATCAAAATGTGGATCTCTTCCATAAACAGTGAAAAACGGGGATTGCTTGGTTGAAGAATGATCAGAATTATTGTAGGCAAATTCAGCCAGAGGGAGCCAGGTGTTCCAATCATCTTGATGATAACTGACATACATCCGAAGATACTGTTCTAGTATCTGATTTACCCTCTCTGTCTGTCCATCAGTTTCTGGATGGTAAGCAGTTGACAAGTCTCTTGAAATCTTGAGCTGCTGACAAATATTGGTCCAAAAGGAAGAAACAAAGAGTGAACCTCTATCACTGACAATGCTTAACGGAAGGCCATGCTTTGAAAAGATATTCTTGATGAATAAATGGGCCAACTCCAGGGAAGTGATTGAAGACATTGTTGGAATAAAAACCGCCATTTTTGAGAATCTGTCCACTATGACCAGAATTGAATCAAAGGAATTGGACAGCGGAAGTTGAGTGATGAAGTCCATTGACAGACAAATCCAAGGACCATTTGGAATTGGAAGAGGTTTGAGGAATCCAAACTTCTTGTGGTGAATATTCTTGTTTCTTGAGCACTGTTGACAGGATGAAACATAATCCTTGATAAATTGGGTCATGCCGGCCCAGTGGACCTCCCACTTGACAAGTTTGAGAGTCTTCTCTTGGCCAGGGTGGCCAGCTAGAGGAGAATCGTGACGCTTTTGAAGAATACTAAGTTGAATTGTGGAGTCATTTGCGACTACCACCCAATCTTTGAAAAGAAGAAGTTGGGAGGAGGAATCAAGAGAATAATCTTGGAAAGATTTACCTTTACCCAAATCTTCAAGGATACTTCTGTACTGGGGATCTTGACATAATTTCTTCTGAATTAAATCAATCAAATTTGAAAAATATTCCACTTTGACTGCAAAAAACTTTGAGGGTTGAACTTCATCTTGCTTAATGATTTGCTGAAAATTCATTGGATTCTTGCTGATGAAATCCTCCCCCCTCTCCGGATAAACGTTGTCCTGACGTGATAAGGCATCCGGAAGAGTAGCTAGGCAGCCAGGGCGGTAAGTGATTGAGAAGTGAAATTCAGAAAGGAATTCAGCCCAACGGGCTTGACGGCGAGTGAGTACTTTGGAGGTCATGAAGTATTGAAGGGAAGAGTGATTGGTAAGAACTTCAAAAGGGGAAGACAGTGAAAGAAGAAAAGCCCTCCAGTGCTTGAGCGCCCAGACAATACCAAGGAGTTCCTTGTCATGAATTTCGTAATTGAGCTCTGCTGGGATAAGCTTGCGGCTGTCAAATGCAATGGGATGTTTTCCTGAGTCAGAGACCTGACTCAGCACAGCACCCAAAGCATAATCTGATGCATCGGTCTCTACAATGGTGGGTAGAGAAGGATTGAAGCAGTGGTGAAAGCCTCTTTGAGTTGGTGAAACTGACTAAGAGCTTCCTCATTGAGGGGAAAACAGGAATCTTTCTTGAGGAAACTGGTGAGTGAACTGATCTTCTTTGAATAATTCTTGATGAAACGGCGGTAGAAGTTGGCAAAGCCAAGGAAGGATTGAAGAGCCTTGAGGTTTCTTGGAGGTGGCCAATTGAGAATCTGCTGGACTTTTGCTTGGTCCATCTTGAGGCCTTCAGAAGAAACTACATAACCAAGATATTCCATGCTTGAAACATGAAACAGGCATTTGGACCCCTTAGCAAAAAGGTTATTGGCTCTGAGTCTGGAAAGAATAGTGGACACATGAGTGACATGTTCTTTCTCAGATTTGGAAAAGACCATAATGTCATCCAAGTAAACCACAACATAAACATCGAGAAGATCTTGAAAGATATCATTGACAAGATTTTGAAAAGAAGCAGGAGCATTGGTGAGCCCAAATGGCATAACCAAGTATTCATAACTGCCATATTTAGTTTTAAAACAAGTCAAGTGCTCATCACCCTCCTTGATTCTGAGCAGGTTATATGCACCACGCAGATCAATCTTGGAGAAGATAGAAGAACCATTAAAGACATTGAGAAGCTGATTCATAGGAGGAACAGGATACTTGTTCTTCCTAGTAACAGCATTGAGTTTGCGGTAATCAACACACAAACGGAGGCCACCATCTTTCTTTTTGACAAAGAGGATAGGTGCTCCTGTTGAAGAGGAGCTTGGCCGGATGAAACCTTTCTCTACATTCTCTGAAATGTAGGCCCTGAGTGTATCTGACTCTTGTTTGGATAAAGAGTAGATCACCCCAACTGGAGGTAGAGACCCCTCCAGTTCGATATGATGATCACAGGCGCGGTGAGGAGGAAGTTTCTCTGCTTTCACCTTGGAGAATACATCCAAGTATTGGTGATAGACAGGAGGAACAACCTTCATCACGGTTTCTACTTCTTCTGGCTCTTCCTCTTCATCCCACAACTCCTCCAGTGAGTCATGATAAGATGAAGGAGGAAGGTCCATATTCCCAAATAAGAGGTGAAGTGAAGATACAGAATTATCTTCTCCAACATCTTGAATCTCTTTGAAGACTTCAGCTCTAGGAGATAGTAATGACTGTGTGGAATTAAGGGAAGGAATATGGACAGAAGACGGAAATGATGGTATTCTAGAATCACCAACCAGAGCTGCCCAAGATTTGGCAGAAGAAAAGTCATTACATACAGAATTATAAGGATCAGAATAGTCCAAATGATCAGGATTAAAGGTGATCAGCCCTTGCCTCCAATCAATAGAAGGATTAAAATGATTGATAAAGTCAAAGCCCAATATGAGGTCTTCTCCCTTGGGAGTATCAATGACTAAAAAGTCCCATTCAAAGCTTGGGAAGGTAGGGAGCTCAACCATATATTTAGTATGGTGAGTAACAAATAAGGAAGGGGACTCAGAGGAGTCCAAAATGATAAGAGGAATCTTCTCTTGGAGTTCTGACGTAGTCAATGAGTACTTGTGAACAAACTGCTTTGCAATAAATGAGTGTGTAGCACCAGAATCAATGAGAATACTGTAAAAAACATCAGAAAGAGAAGAAAAAACTAAAAATTTAAGAGAATTTTTGACACCAGTATTCAGAATGCACAATTGTGCTCTGGAAGGGAAACTGTGAAGACCATTGAACACAACATGATCTTCACTCAGGCTTTTCCCTGGCTGGGAAAACTGCCTGACGGTTGGGTAAGCTTATTTTGAGGCCTTTTGACACAGGACTCAAGACTATGCTTCCCACCACAATAGGTACACAAGCCCTCTTTGATTCTTCTCTCTTTTTCAGAACCCTTCAACTTGAAGTCCTTATTCAACAAGGAAGAATGGGGCTTGTCCCGCTTTTGAGAATGAAATTTCTTCTTATGCCTTGAGCTTGAAGAAACTTGATGATGAGAAGAGTGATACTTCAAGGCTTCAGGCTTCTTCTCCTTTTGCCTCTCATGGTACCTGGTATCAAGTTCCAGGCTGACGTCCATTAAGTCTTGAAGAGAATCAATATTTGAAGGATTGGGGGCTAATTGATCCAGAATTCTGGAGGCCAAGCCCTTCCTGAAATGATGAATAAGAGCCCTTTCACCCCAATCCCCGATTCTTGAAACCAAACTCCTGAAATCGGCAATATATAAAGCAACATGCCCACCTTCTTTCATCCTAAGGCCATCCAATTCTGCTTCAGCTTTTCTAACTTCATTTGGGTCTCCAAATAAAGTGAACAATTGGGATTCAAACAGTGGCCAGGAATTGAGAAGGTAACTTGAGTCTTGATTATTGAGATTGGAAAGATAAGGCTCAATCCATTTTGCAGCCCTGCCAACTAAGAATGAAGTGGCATAAAGAACCTTCTTTCTAACTTGAGAGAAGTTTGCCGGATCGTTATGAAAGATGAGTTGAAAAGATTGAATAAAGCTTCTGACTTTGAAGGGCTGAGTCCCATCAAAGCATTCTGGTGCCTTCATAGATGGAGTCTTGAAGGCTGGTGGTCTTGATGAATCAGAAGAAGAAGCTTCTTGAAGATTGGCCATGATCTGAGTCATTTGCTGCATAATGGCCAATAAAGATGGTTCAGATTGGTGAGAGACAGGCTGATCAGACTGGGCTAGAGTTGATCTTCCAGTACCTTGGGATTCCCCCACCGGAGCAGGAACACCTTCAGTACCTTCAGACTCTTCCTCTTCCACAGAATTCTCCTCCTCCTCTTCACCGTCTTCACCTGGACCTTTGAAACTAGTCCTTGACATGCCTGGAAAAGCGCCAACTACTCCTGAAAAAGAATTTGATCTTCTTGGCACTCTTCCTTCCTTCCTGGATGGTGCTGCTCCTTCCATGCAGGGTCCTCTATCTAATTGGGCCCTCAGTTGAGGAACTGCTGGGGTGCCATCAAGAGGAACTCTTGGAGTAGGAGTAAGAACAGCTTGAGTTCAAGCCTGGGACCTGGTCTGTCTTGCAGGAGGTGAGTGTTGGAGTGGCATGATTGAATAAGAGTAAAATTTAAATAAAAAGAATCAAAACTTGAATAAAACTTGAGGAAAAACCGAAATAGTCTTGAGGATCAAAATCAAATCAAATCTTGAGGGGAAAATCAATGAATCAATTAAAGTCTTCAGGTATGTCAATCAATCAAATCAGATGAGTCTTGAAGTCAAAAATAAAAATCAATGAAAGTCTTGAGGTCAATCAATCAAAATCAATGAAAGTCTTGAGGTCAATAAAATCAATCAATAAAAATCAATGAAACCAAATCTTGCAGTGAAAATCAATCAGTCAAATGAATTCTTGAGTCAAACATCAATTTATGTCAAAATCTTGATGTGAAATTCAGCAGTCAATGGAAAAATCTTTAGGTCAATCAAATATCTTGAAGTCAATATCAATTATGCCAAATCAGTCAATCAAATCAATTATCAAGTGAATTCTTCCTGAAATCAAAATTCTTGAAGAGAAAATCAAATTGAATCCTGATATGAAGAACGTGTCTGTATAATTTGATGAATAATCTGAAAATCAAAATGACAAGACGCCTGAAATGAAGGATAAAATGAGATTGATGATTGAGATTAAGATTGAAAAGATAAACAGGAAATAGAATTTGGGTCAGCTTTCAATTTTCAGAATGAAGAAATGAATGAGAGAAAATTGAGAGGTGACAGAGAATCATTAATTTTCATAAGCGTTAAAGAGTCATAATTTTGATGAATGAATGAATGAAATTGATGAAGAATGAATGAATAGAATGAAAAGAAATTATGAGTTAATTAATATAATTTCACAGGGGCTCTTATGGAAGCAAGAGGGCCTGGCACTCAGGAATCAAGAACTCACTTGGAGGGCTCCAAAGATGATAAGAAATACTATGGAATATATTTCTTAAGCAGAAACAAGAGAAAGGACAAATATGCCAAAGATAAAAAAGAATAATAAGGATGAAGCCAGAGGCCAAAGATAAAAGGAAGCCAAAAGCCAAGAAGCCAACCAAGTGAATCCTCAATTCACTGTTTCAACCTGCCAGAAAGAACAATGGAATTAGTAAAGGATATGACCACCAATATCCACTGACAGACAAAGAAAGAAAAGAGAAAAGGGTGCTAATGACTGACTTAAGATTATCAGTATTAACTTTAATAATGTAAAAGAAAATAAGGATAAAAATAAATCCAATATATTAATTAACTGGGGAAAAAGTCCCCAGGTGCTGAAAGGTGGCCAGTATATGTGAAAAACTGAAAGATTGATCCTGAAGGTGGATCACCGGCTGTATTGTCCGAATCGGGCCAATACAGTTCTGGCCATCTTGAAATTGAACTGTGTGATTGAATTCCCACAGTGGAATATGAATTGGCCCACTTGGGCCAAGTACATACAGGTTGATTGATTGCCGCCTGTATGAACCAATTGAGTTGTCCAAGGAGTATTGAAATACTTGATGCCTTGACAACTGATTGAAATGATGGAATACCTCTGAGAATGAACCTTGGAAGAATCCTGAATGAGAGTACCAACCCAACTCCTGCATAGCCAGGTGGTTGGAGTCCTTGAATGGTCTTCTGCTTGCCACCATGGATTACCCAACTGATGAGTCCAAAAGTCCTCCTTTGAAATGGGCATTGGATTTTGGTGCCTTGAGTTGAGAAGGTGGAATTGAGTCCTGAAAATGTCACCATTGAATTGCTGAGCAAAAATGGTGCATAATGGTATATAACACCATATATGCACCACTCCTGCAACCTTGAGTACGGGGTGCATGGAGGTATGGAAGAATTTTCCTTAAGTTGAGGGAAAAGCTTGATGAACTGATTTGGTGGCCCCTGGTGGTTGCCAGAGGCCATGAAGGAGATATTGATCCATAGTGGTCCATGGCCAAAAATGAGTCCTACGTGATTTATGGCCAAAAAGGTGTCCAAGGCGTTTTTGGCCAATTTTGAGTCCAAGGGAAATATGACCAATTTTGGTTCAGGTGGGCCCAGATGTGGTTTGGGACCCACCTGGCCTTGGGGGCTAGGTGGTTGCCCCCTTTGGCCCCTTTTGGCCTCATTGTATTAGGCGAAAAGGGACCTAAAAGGCCTGCGGACCGCGGCCCACGGACTGTACGGACCGTAGGGGGCCTAAATGGCCCAAGACCCCCTAATGAAAAGGGGGGGCCTGGGGGTTGGTGAGGTGTGAATTGGCCAAGAGGGCCAATGACAGCAGGATATGGCCATTGGGATGGGCTGTGGCGTAAGAGCCATTGGACACCCAAAGGGGGCCAATGGGCCATAAATGATATGACGTGGCCAATTGGCCCCAATTTGGCCCCAGGTTGGATTGCCGCAACCATCAAGGAGGAGGGTCAAACTCCTGGTTGTGACACTTTTGGCCACTGATCTTTTGATTTCTGAGTAGTGTGAAGCCACTGGGGATTTTGGTTTATTTACCACTCATTGTGAACCTGAAGGAGTCAGAGTGAGCTCTTTCTGGTTCCATAGCTCCTCTATAGCTTGGATGGTGGCTTCATTCTCCCTTATATTGTCTTCCCTCTCCTCTAAGAGTCTGAACTGCTTGTTTAGAGTATAACCTTTGGTGATTTTCATAAGGTCCTTGAAAGATATCTTCTGGTATTTTCCCCAAGTTCTTCCCAGTTTAAAGCCAGGTTGAACCTATTTTTTTCCATGCTCCATTTGAACAAATTTTTGATCAGTTGGTGGAGCTGAAGAACTTGATCCATATCTGTCCAGTCCTTTGGTTTGAGTTGTCTATTGAGCTGGAAGGTTAATGGGAGCATGGGAATGATTTCGCTGATTTTCCTGCCACTCACCATTCTGTCCAAACCTTTATCTTTTAGATCTGAACAGTCCTTTTCTGTCCTCTGGCTGGTTCCTTGGGACTCCAAGGTTTCTGCGGTGTACAGGGGATATGATATCAGGCTATGTAATCAGTCAACAACTTCTTGTTCTTATTTACCTTTGACTATTCTTTTTGAAAATTCATGCTCTAATTCTTTGGTAAATTTGCCTTTAGAGGTTATAGCTGGGTCAGTCATTGTTAGCTTCCCTTTACAGGTTATCAAGGTTGTTTTACCTTTTATTGAGGCAGAATTTTGTGGTTTTCTGGCCCTCTGAGTGGCAATTGTTGTCCAATTCCTGTCCTTAATCAGGAGTTCACCTTCCCTCTTTCCTTTGCCCTTCTGCACATGGTCTTTCTCTTAGGGTGTCACTGGTGGATGGCCTTGTGACTGTGTCTCTAGTGATTTGAAGTTTTTTCCACTAGTGTGAAAAACCATGAAGACTTATGTCAATTCTAACTCTTCATACTTCTTATTCATGTCAAATAATGTCCTCTGGTGTAATATATGGCTGTATTACACCTCTGTATAGTTACTACAGGTTGTTTAACATCAATTTCCATGTCAAGGATGCTGTGCAACAGATGTATGGGTTACTTCTGTTAATCAATTATCTCACATATTATTCTGTAATTAACAAGAATAATTCAACAAAAAGTGGTTTTGTATGAATAATTGAAACTATCAATGTATTCAACCACACCCTCCAAGTCTATTATTTACAGTACAGGGGTATTATTTCAAGAGAAAGAGAATACTATAAGGGTCTATTTTTTTATATCATAAATCCACACCAAATTCATCAGTGGTAATTAAAATATAATTGAACTATTTTAAATTACATAAAACAAAGAAAAACAGTGGTACAAGATTATATACTTCTCAAAAGATAAGAATATATGATATTTATTATTTTATTATTTTTATTAACATAGTTCTTATGCTAAAACATAATAATAAAGATAGCTTGGAGATAAAAAATAAAATAAAACTCACTTTTTTGAACCAAAAAGTCAAGTAGCTCAAAAGTATGACCATGCCCCAAATATGTCAGGTTCAGTCTATGATAAAGTAATTGGATATTATTTAAAGCTCTAATTATTACTTTGAAATGAACTATAAATGACAAGAAGATTTTTTTATAAGGTTATGGGGCTTCATTAATGAGAATTAGTGGTGGTGAGCACTATTTAAAGCCCTGAGTGCAGTGGTTATCAATTGACTAATTATTATAAGGACTACACTACTTATAAGATGTTTATGTATGACCTGACTATATTTCAAGAGTATGACTGTTGGTAAAAAGTGTTACTACTTTGGAATTCAATAGAAGGATGAGGAATTCTCTTTTGAGCAGAGAGGGATCCCTTTTTACCCCAAAAATGGGTGGAAAGGTCCTCTGGTCCTGCACATGTAGAAGAAGTGAAGATATTTCACCTTCAAGGTCAGGCTTGTGGTTTATACATTCCTGTATGGGCTCATGTGATTTGGAAACCACATCTAGTTACCTTTCCCCAATACATAGTGAAAATGTTTATCTGGGGTGTTCTGACATGCCAGAGTCATAGAATGTTGTACATAACACATCAGTGGACCCTGTATTAGTCATAATATGAGGTTTTTAAGTATAACCCTCCTTTTTGTAGTGTTGAAACCTCATATTCATAGCTATGGGATACTATCTCACAGTATTGGATTTTTTCCAATATTGTTTGGTGTTGAACTTAAAGCTGCCATATCTTTGTCACTTTTGAAGATAGAGAGCTCAAAAGTAGCTCATTTTTTCTCCCTTGATTATTTCTGAAAAAAATTACTCATTTGGTATGGCTAACAATAAATATGGCAAATTTATACCAATTTCAAATTCTATTGTTGACTTATGGATTTATCATAAATGCTTTCTTTAGTTTGTTTTCTCAAAAACCTTGGTTCTAGATGAGACGTGGGGAAATGGAGAGCACCATCAAGAATCTTTGTTTGTTCTTTTTCCAAAATAATTCATTTTGAATACTACACACTAAAGCTCTAGAAGCTAGATGGAAGGTGAATATTTTATTTACTCTTATGTGGCCTTTATTTGGTCATAGCTTCTATAGTTTTTATTCTAGACCCATTTGGGTAGTACCATTAGATAGCCTTGATCAAAAGCTTAAATTTGAGAGCCCATTGAATGGGTTTCTGGCTCTTCATCTGTATTTTTTGATTAGAGGTGAACATTAAGGCTTATTCTCAGTTTTAATTTTGAGCCTGAATAGCTTTCTCATTCTTTTTCTTCTGATTATGGGAGTTATATCTTTGTAACAGGTTTGATTTCCTCCTCCTTTTGATACTATTCATGAGCTATTTTTTTGAATCTCACTTTCTGGCAATATTTTGGACTACCATTGGTTTATGGTACTCTTCTGTCATGCTTGTGCTCTGGTTTTGAGTCACAGGCTGGCAGACACCAAGATTCTCCAAACAAACACTCTCTTCTATAGGATTAATTAGTTTATTTTTCTGGAAACCAATTTTAGCACCTATCAATCCCCATCAATCACAAAACCTATTTCCAAATTCATAAGTACCTCAGTAATAAATTTAAGTGTGGATTTCACAAAACTCAAATAATTGAGTTATGTATATATTTGCATCTTGAAAATGAAATTTTTCAGCCTTGAAGTCATTTTGTATCTCTAAAATACCAAAAATATAATTCTTAAGCTGATAAGATATCTTTTCCCTTGAAAATTTAATTCAAATTATACATAGATATCAATTCTTCATAATCTAAATTTATTTTTTGAAAATTTCCAGTATTAACATCCTCAAAGAATCAAAATTTCAAGTTATTCACAGGAAAAATGGTGTTAATCATCATGATTTGTGTTAAATATTAGGCATGGTGTGCATTTTAGGAGTTATGAGTTATTAAGCTATATTTAATTGAATCCTTCCCATTTCTCATGAAAATAAGCTTTCATAGAAATATGAGGCATAAATGCTTGGAGTTTAATAATTCATAAATGAAATACAATTGCAGTTTTCATAATAACCCTGTATTATAACTGGCTCCATAAAATAAAAATAAACTGGAAATCTTGAAGGTGAGGGTGGATTACTCTTTATAAAAATAGTGCCAGACTCCCCTCAAATATTTTAATCTACTAATTGAGCTTGAAAATTCATTCAAATATCATTAATTTTGGCCTTAAATTGTTTCATTCCATCTGTGACTCAATTGATTAGGTGGTTTCAATACCAACCAGGTAAGTTTTTACTGCTCCCAATAGCTTAAGGCTACTCCTAAAATAAATTTAACCTCATGAAAATTATTTTAACTAATTTCATGGGTCCCTATACACATTCTGACTCTCTTTGATCCTGTGCAGCTAGCCTTTACTACAGAGCAACCTTGTTTGAGTGGCTGGAAATAGAAACACCCATCCCTTTTTGAATTAATCTAGTTTTTAATGATCCCATATCTGGATCTCTCGTTTATAATCTGATTTTTATTCCTTTTTAAAATATTTCTTAATTTTTGACGGAAAATTTGAAACTATAAAATAATCTCTTTATATGCCTAAAACTCTTTCATTTCAAAATTATTCCACTTCCTTATTCAGCTGTTTAATAATTCTTCCAATAAGTGAAAAATAAACTGTACTTCCTTCATATAATTTTCATCTTTTCACACATTCAAATAGGATGGTAATAATTTTAGCCTGTTATATTCCCAAAAACCATATTAAAGCATCTTTAATCACTATAAGCTTCCTCAATCTACTTACATATTCATGTTTTTCTATTCTTGGTTTGTTATATTCAAATATTTTCTCCAGAGACTCTGTTCAAGTATGTATTTTTGGAGTCATTTCTTATAAAGTCCAGAAGGCTTATCCCTTTTTGGAGCCTGAAATATTTCTGGTGAAGTATGTTTGGATAAAGCTTCACCATTTGTAAGAATTGAGCTTTCAGAATGTTACTGTTTTATTATAGCTTTTTTGAGTAATTTACTGCTTGTAAGCTTCATTTTACAGCTCCTAGAATGACTCTTAAATTAATTTTGCATTGAAAATAACTTTAAGGAAAGAAAATGTATTATTCCTACTTATATTTAAATATCTACACCATTATTATTGGTGTTATGTTATTATTTTAAATATAATCCACTTTAATAGATATAAAGACCACTAATCATTGGCTGAAAACCTTTGATTTCCTTTAAAATGATTAAAATCAGTCTGATATCAAATATCATATCCCATTGGATGAAAATTTCTCCTCAATTCACTTTTGAAGGATATTTTTATTCAGAAGTAGTTAAAAAATATCTTCATAAAAGCCTTTCAACAAATTGATTTCTACCATTACAGTATTCCTATCACTATAGGTAATCCAAGTTCAAATATATATCCTGAATTGTTTTAATAGGATGTTTCTTTACATCATATTATATATAAAGAGAAGTGAATTTGGAAGGCCACTTCTTTTAAATAGAGCTGTGACCCCCAATATCAATTTTCAGAGAATGGGGTAATCAAAAATCTCTTTGAGAATTTTGATACTAATCCAATTGTTGATTTTTAAATTAAAATTCCATATATATTTTCAATTAAAAGTGTAAAGTAAGGGAATAACTATATTAATGTAATTTATTAGTTCTTCTTACAGTGAGTCTCATATCCTTATCATTTATGATATATTTTTCTAATTTTATATTGTTTTTTAAATCTTTTGGTTCTGAAATAATCCTATAGAACCTTTCATATTTGTCTTTAAAAATTAATGTGGTGAAAATGGCCAAGTTGTTCATCTTGTAAATATCTAAGAGAAATATATATATTGAAGGTAAGCCTGTCAACTCACACTGTTTTTAATCTAAATGCCTTCATTTGAGGAAAATATGAACACATATTTACCTTGGAGTAATTATTTTTAATACAAATATCAATGGCCAACTGTGTACTCATTTCTGATCTGGAATAAAAAAGAGCCTACATTTTGTTATGGATATTGGTGATTAAATGAGTTACTCAAAGTCAAATCTTTTCCTATGTGTTCCTGAAATTGAGGTCTTCCATTTTAAAGAGAAGTTTTTAAGCTTACTAACAGGAATCTCATTCTTTTTATTTTTTACTACAAGCTGTCTAATTTGGCCAAATGTAAAATTTCTTTGACAAATCAAGAACCTGAAAAAATATTGCATGCTTTAAAATAGCTGAAAAATGGGATAAAATGAAGAGGGATTATAAATAAATGAGATCTATTGTAGATTATACATAAGAATTCATAAAACAGATTATTTGTTTTACCAAAATCTTATTTAGACTTACCAAACCCATCTCATAATATTATAAATTGGATTATCAATACTCAGGAGCTCTTCCCACAAAAATCATTATGGAAATCATTATTCCCAGATATGTTACACAATAGAAGGTAAGAAATCTGACTATTGACAACAGAAACATTAGACACCTTTTATTTTGAAATATTAATTGGAATATTATCACTTTTTTATCTGTTGAAATGAGGGTATTTTTAATTTCAATCAAATTTGGAAGGGCTCTTAATATTTTTGAGTTGAGCTCTGAATTCCTTGGGATACTTAGAAGATTTTTTTAAATATGTTGATATTGTATTATAAATAGAATCTTGAAGCAAACAAGAAATTTTCCTTAAATATTCCACGGATTTCAATTTAAAGATTTTAGTTATTCTTTTTTATTTTAAAATCATGAAATCTTCAAGCTTGAATTTGGGATTGAAGTTTCAATTTTTGAATTTTGTCTTTATTTAATTTGTCTAATAAAAAGGAAAAGAGAATAATAAGATAATTAATTATTATTGAAAATTTTTCATCTATTTTCTAAATGTCAAGGAATTTTTAATAATTAATAAATCATTAAAATGTAATTTCTTTTTATGAATACTCTATCACTTTAACCCTTATCACGAAAGATATAGTGAATTGATTATCTAATTTTTACTCCATTCCTGAACTTATTGTTAATCAAAAACATATTTTCTATCAATAAACTCATTTATTGTAACCTCTTCAATTCAGAATCAAATTATCAATTACTTATCAATAGCCTCATTATTGGATAATAGATTTTTCAATCATAATTTGCTTTATAAAGCATCAGTTTTGTTTCATAATCTGATTTTCGATAATGTATTCTTGAGGCTCATCTAAATGAGTTTCTTTCATGATCTGAGGCAATTATTTAGGTTTAAAAAGGCATGATTCATTGAAAAAAGAGAAGCTTTCAATGAAAAATTGAGTAATTATTAGAATATTGAAGGCTATAGATCCTCCTTATATCCCTCATTGTTACTAAGAAAATTCATTCTTTCAAAAAAAAATTTTTCATAGTATAGTCAGACCTTGTTTATTTCTTATTATATTACCATATTCAGAGAAAAACCCATTCTCCTGTTCCTAAATCTGAGGATACTCCAAGATATTTTTTGAATCTTTATCCCATATCAAAAAGCTCCACAATTGATTATTCTGTATACAAACTGTCTTTAATTAGTTCCAAAAATTCCATAAGCTTGTCTTTATCTGTTTAAATAGCTAATTTGGGTGTTTATTTCTATTTCTTGTAAAAATTCGCTAAGAGGAAGTTGAATATCCTGAGAGAAGTCTCTGTAAGCTTTCTCCCTAAATCTGAACCATGAAAACCTTGCATCTCATCTCTTATTTTATACTAAAAGACTTAGAATTACTCTCTATTAATCTTATATACTCAGAGAATCTTTTTAAATGTAGCAACATTCTCAATTTCAGGACCTGTGAAAAATTTGACAAAGCCAAGCTTAAAAAAGATATATTAGTTTGACTAAATTTTTCAAGACAATTGAAAAATCCAAAATACTTCTTAGAAGCATACTATTTTTATTTTCTGGCTGAATTAACTGGAGCAAGTTTTATTTGTGGGAATCGTTAGAGTTACCACAGCCTTTCAGTCAGTAATCTCATATCAATCTGAAATCATCTGTACTTATAATTTCCTGGGTGATCCAGCTTTCTTATTCTTTAATCTTTTATTTACATACTTTAGCTTATCCTTTTCTTAAATCTATAAAAATCTCATCTGTATGAAAAAAATCATAAAATTCCACACTTTACTTCTTAAAAACTAAACGGTCATTCAATTTTCCAGGCAGATAATTCATTTGTTCGAAGATATTGGATGGATTCATGTACCAGAATCCAGGACCTCATAAGAATCTCTTATTTCTGTATTCCATGTAAAATTCATTTCTTAAACACCATTAAATTAAGCTCAATATTCCCCTATCAAAAAGAAGAAATTTTAGGAAAAGAGGGAAATTCACCCTTCCAATTTTCTCAAAAGGCCAATTTTAATCAAGTCCTTGGAATTTAAATCCAATATTCATACCTAACAATCTTTACTTCAAAATACCCTTCTTAAAAAGACCCACATTAATCCCATCATATTCATCTTTTTCAATTCTCTGACCACCTTCCAGGTAACATTTCATTGAAAATATTATAATTTATTCCCTAAATCCTCCCTCTAAATTCAACTTTTGACACCTTTCATTTCCTGTACCTCATTCTTCATATAATTTGAGCCTATAGCAGAAGTATATACAGCTTCCTTTACTTTCCTTCTCTTTTGAACAAATAGTTTCCTGGTTGGAATCACTGGTTGTTATTTGTGGTGAATTTTTCAGAACATAATCTATGGCTCACCCTCTAAGAAGTAACTTTTTCTGGGTCGCTCTTAGACTCTTGATAATGTGAACCCATTTCCTGAAATAATGAAGTTAATTGGGATACTTTATATACTCCATTTCAAATACGCTGTTTTTGATTGGGGTTTAAGACTAAAATGTAATCTATGGAATACTATTTTTCTAAGAAATCATTCCTATTTATTTATTTCATAAGCAATTGTTTCGAGAGAAAAAAATGAGATAATGCATAAATTTTAATTCAAGTATATAAATCTATTGATGCTCCAGAAACTTTGAAAATAGAATTAGAAGGGGCTTCAAAGGACTAAAACCTAACCATAAGATCCTCAGCCTGACGGGGTAAATTAGGAAGATCGACAATTTTGGCATATTTAAAATTCTTTTTCTGGTTAATCCAGATCAAACACTAGAATATCACCAAAAATAAATCTCTAAGCTATATTTGTCTTAATTTCAATTATATTCATAATTTTTAATTTTTTTTACGCTCAGTATCCAAACTTAAACCCCCTTATACTCTCAGGTACTGATATTTGCTTCAACCTGAGATTATTTTATATTTATTCATACCCTTCATCCATTTTTTGAAAGTTTATTAAGTTATTTTTGATAAAAACAGTCCTTTCCACTTCCGAGTCCTATCAAAGTGATAAAAATATTTTTTTGATTAATCAAGTATCTTTCTTTCCCCACTTTCCCCCCCACAAGTTTATTATACTTTATTACCCATTGAAAGGAATTTATTGTTTTCCATAAGAATGTTTTTGGCTCTATGAGAATATGTGAAATACTCACATTGCTTAAATTATTATTAATTTCCTTCTCAAAAACTCACCTCCCCCATTGTCTGATACCACCTTGTTGTTGTTTTTTCCCTCTTTCTCTCATCCCACTCCTTCAAATTCTTGGAATTTTGAATAAAAGAGGATTCTATATCTGAAAAGGAGATATGTTTTAGCCTATTGTCTTTATCCTCAATTAGAAATGTGTAGTATATTCTACTGCTTCCATGATTTTGAAGTTAGTGGACCACAAAGATTAATTTATATAATCGCTAATGGAATATTCTTGCTATTAAAACTCCCTTAAAATGGTAGTATTTAATACTTTTTTAGTAAGCATAGAACACAATTGATGTGTTTCTGATAGAAATAAGTAAAAAGACTGACATAATACTTTGCACTGATATTACCTATCTCTCAATGAAGTAGTAAGGTATTGAAAGCCTGAAAGACTCCTTCACCAAGTGTTTAAGATGACGCAGTCTTGGCCAAATTATTGCTACTATTCCCATTCAGTTTTTTCGTGTACCAAATGTTAATATAATGAAAACTTTCCACTTTTTCCACCACTCTAGACCATTTTTTCAATTATTTTGAAAGAAAAAAGTCTTTTATGGATAGTAAATCAAGAGAATATATCAATGGAATATTTGCTCCTTCATCTAAAACAAGGTCCACTTTGTCAATTTTGATGTCCTCTATTTGACCTTCATCAAAGAATTAAAAGGAAATCTTATTTGATATGATATCAAAAAAAAATTCTTTCATGTTTAAGAAAGGAGAAAGAATCCCTCCTGTCCAATATGGCTGTGGCGTTTCTGAGCTGGCTGTAATAAGCTGAAAAGTTTGAGGTGTTTAAGGGGGAGTAAAACAAGAATTATTTGTCCCTCCCTTTATTTTTTATATTTTTATTTCTTCTCAGAAGTAATTTGTAAAAACTTTGATTCAACCTCAAAAGCCAATTGGGTTTCATTCCCCCTAAGACACTGAGGTTTATTCCCCTTGATTTTTAGGTCTTGTATTCCCCTTGAATATTCTTGTCTTTAAAATAATTCTTGCTTCCCTTCTTAGAACAACTTATCAAGTGTCAGAATGTTCCTTAATAGTTTATTTCCTTTATATATTTTTCTTGAAAGAAGCTGGAGATTTTTTCGGTAGTTTCAAAAAATAATTGGCTAACACATTAAGTCATATGCCTTATTTGATAATATGTAGGGACCAATAATTTAACGTAGTCTTAGTAGATCTTGAATTTTATCAACTAAAATCAATATGGATCCTTCATCAAGTTTTGATACTTAACATATTCATAAAAACATTGGCATATTTTCCCATAGATGAAGAGACATAATAATATGGAATCTTTTTACAAATTCCAAAAGGATCAGATTCAATTTTCTATCATGGAATGTTTCAGAAAGCTGATAAATTATCCATTGGCAGTGAAAGTCTTTATTGTATTATTCCCTGAATATTTCTATCTCCTTCTCATCAACCTACTTTGGTAATATCCAAACCCCTGTGTATCAAGCAAGATGTTGGAAATTCTCATTTGAAACACCTATGAACTATAATTTCTCCCTTTTTTAGTGATGTGAGCTTAGTGCTTCAATATTTGAGAGAGGCTTTGAGTTTTCAACTTCCTCAACAAGCTTGGTTTAATATTTATCAGATACTTTCTGCTCCTTAATTTTTTGATTAAGTGATTTTAGAGTAAGAAGCCTTCAGAGAAATTGAAGTGATCGTTTAATTTTAGAAATTCTAATAATCCTCAACTCTAGCTCGAACTTGTCCTTTTTTCTTCTTCATAATAAGAAGAGTAAAGAAAGCTATGGTTGGTTGACCACACAAATAATTAACAGACGAAGTGAAAAAAAGCCAGTAGATATTAATGGCCAGCAAAAGCCCAAGAGCCCTAATACTACTTGTTGCAAACAACTGTGTAAACTATCACACGAAAGATTACATTCCCTGAAGGAGTTTTTCAAATGTTCAAAAAATATATACAAATGAATATTACAATATCAGTATGAGAAACAGATAAAAAATGAAAGCCATAAATCATAAATTTCTCAAAATTTTGAAACCTTCCATAATATAGATAGTAGAGAATATCATGAAAAGTTATCACAGAAGAAATAATAAGGAGGCTTTCTACAATTCATCTTCAAAATCTGATAATGAAGGAAATTTCGATTGCTTCAAATGCTTTGAGTTGTGAATGAAGTGGGTTTTTTACGTAATGAACTTCTCCTATGAAGTTACCCGTTGAAAGTAACAATTTGGGGAAGGCATGTTTGGTAAAAGCATGCGAGACTAGCAGAGTGGAAGGTAGATAAAAGAAAAACTAAGAGGGGAAAGGCATATTCAAGAAAACCTAACGGATAAGGCACGGTGAGGCTCTTGGACATTGCTGTGAAGTGAAGTTAAAAACCATGATGCAATCACACTATGCATTTTGGTTGTTGGATGTAATGAATCCTTGATCAAAAAATGAGATATGTCAGAAAACAAATTCTTGCTGTTCCAAGCCGAAAGTCAACTGACAAAATATACATATTTCTCCGGGTTCAAACAAGGCGGATGGCCTGATAGACAAGGCGTCGTGACGTGAGAAAACCCATACTATTTCCGTTGGAACCAATTTGTCGGAAATTTGTTGCAGGAAAACTCACAAAAGCCGAAGGAACGCACCTTTGAAGGTTTGCTGTGGATTGTGTACCATAGGTTGGTACAATCATGTACAAAAGCTAATTGCGACTTCAAGCTATGAATGGCTTGCATCAACTCCTAGAAAACTCAGGAAAGCCACGCATATCAATCACTGACATGAGCTACGTTACACTTTAAGTTTGCATTAACTGTTGATTTGCTATAAAAAGCTGTAAAAGACCTCACCTTGTTGTATACCTCAACCAAATATTGTAGGCTTTTTTCCCTTTGAATATTACTTTTGCCATACATTTTGTACGGAAGAATTTGAAGGGGAGGAAGGGTAAGCGCGTGGAACTCAGAGGGTTTTCTGTCAAACCGCTACTTTTCAGCAATTCTACCCTGAGTAAGGCCTATCTAGTGGGTCTCAGGTGGAATGATTGACTAACTTATTAACAATTTGGCTGTTGTTCAACTCTGTGAATTGCCTTTTAAGTTCCGAAACTTGGGGTAAAACATGATCTTCCCCTTGAGAAGAATTCCAAATTTGATTCATAGCATTGATTCCGACCCACATTAAATGCAATACCTTCCCATTACCTCTGTTGATTTTCCTGGCTTGGATATCCAAAATGTAAGATTTAATTTGCGACCTCGTGTCTGGTACTTGAGCATAGGCTAGCTGATTATTGACTGTCGCACCACCACTTTGAGATGCAAGTCGAAAGGCACAGATCGCAACCAGCCACAATGTCAATAGGGATCAGCTTGTAAGGCGAAAGAAGATGAGAAACCGAAACCGAAAGAACAACAAACTATGCGTAGTCATATAGCGGGACACCCAACGACTTAGCCAGTTGTTCTACCCAGACGGGACCATTAGACCAACGGCCCTTATAGTAAGGAAGCGGCCGAAGGCTACCGCCATATTGACTAGGTCTCCAATGGCCATTGTCTAACAAAAATTCAGTAAATGCATAGTATTTCTTTTTTCCTTTGAGAATTCATCTAGTACCTCTAAGCGTATCTAAGAATGTGACTTTACCACAATAAGACGCTCCAAAAACGACAACACTACTATAGGAGTTGGAAGAAGCGTTCCCTTTGTTCTGAATATGTGACGCTAACACAAGCCAGGGCCTTGACAAAATTATAATGCGAATCTGCCATGGTCAGCCTACGCATTGGCGGGCTATTTGAGAAGAACTCAATCATGAATGCAAGACTGAAAATTGTTTACTAACATCATCATTGAGAGTAAAATTTGAAATGAAAGCATCTTGACTGCCTATGAGCTAGGTTTGGGGCTTTGTTTCTTTTAAGATCTGTGAAGGTTTATGTCGACGCTTGTAAAAGGACTTTTTTCTCTACAAAATTATAACAATAATGAAATCTATCATTGTATTAATCAACCTCAGTGATTCATGGCTCGAGACGCTTTGATATATGGGCGAATGAGTCGGACTGCTTTGGTGGTCAAATCGATTTAGACAGCACATCAGGTTGAAGGTACGAGAAACAAAATAGAAATTATACAAAAACTAAGACATTATCCTAACATGAGGTCAACCACTATTGAATATAATACCACAATGCTCACCTTCATTGTTTTGGCCACTATCCTGGCTATAGTAAGCAATTTCAAGAAAGCCATTACACAACGAAAGAGCAAAGCGCTACTCACCACTGCGAAGCTTTTTGGACCAGGAGTTTAGATATTTTGATTCGGGACTCGGGTTGCTGATCCTTATTGTTGTATTATTGCTATCAACTTCAGCTGAAGCCCCAAAATGTTCAGTTAATATTACGTAAGGTTTTAGCCCACAACATATCTTCGCGGGCTATCGGGTTGTGTATGATAAAAAATCTCGATACTCGGCAACCAGTGGCTGAGTGTGGGAAATGGAAGCAACAAGCATAGGTGAAAGGAAGTCTAAATAAGGTTATTGTACTTTTTAAGCTTCCGGAGCTTGCGCCACTGAAGAATGAACGCTCGTACTTAGCAATTGTGCGTATATTTGGACATCGGCCGATCTTTGATTAACACCTCTGTGAAGTCTGAGCAATTCAGCCCAGACAAAAAGTAGCTGTCAATATGGTCCAGCCTACTTCCATAGTCACATTGGTATAAAAAAGAGAAAAGTGCATACGACCAACAAAGTGGAAAGATATGTCTGCGAGCCAAGGATGGCAGCGAGAATTCGAGCTAGTAGGATTTCGCCAACAATATAAAAAATCATTATTGTTTAATAAGCTCTAGGCCAGATTATCTGTCATCTTTTTTCTGACTTGAATCTGTTTGAGGTGTTTTTCAAAAAAAAATTAATGACTTAGGCTGAATTATCACCCCACGAATGCAATCCAGTTGCATTCTTCTGATGGCACTGTACAAACATTTCTCTTTACAAAACTCTCAGCTACGGTGGTATTTGATTAGAAGACTTTTTGAATGGGAATCTATTCAACTTCAACGTTAAAATCAGCTTCTTCTCTGTTTGGTTGCAGACTTATTATGCACCGCAGTAGAACCTGGAAGTTTTTTATGGGTGATGATACCTATATTCAGGTATTGTGGTATAGATGATGGCGTAGTGGTATTGGGATAAATTCAATGTTTTTTCTATCATTCTAGGATTTTCGTTGCCATTTACACTACACACCCAATGCTTTGCTTCTCAACAGCGTTTTTTTTTCTTTGAATACATCTTTTTAATATACCAACGGGTAAAGTTTCGGACTAACCTATGCAACGCTATGAAGGATCACCATGAATTCCGGTTTGCACAGCTTTCAGCTGTTGTTGACATGAAAATAGAATCGACTTGTTAAAGCAAAGATGAACAAATCGACGCAAAACCAAATTTTCGAATTTTGTCTGCTCAGCACTCTATTGACTTTTTGCCAAGGCGGCAGCTAACAAGAGCAAGATAATTTCTTTCTCCTTTTTAAAAATGAAAGTCTGGTGAGCTTTCATCTTAATAGCTATCAACAAACGACTAGCACAATATTGCCTAATGTTCCACTAGGAATCCGAAAGAGAATGCCTTGAAAGACGTCAAGAATATCTGAAATTGCCATCGGTCCGAGCCTAGTATGACTTAACAGTTCCATTGGGATCAACGCTGTTTCTGTGTTGTGAAAATTATGCCCGTCTCTAATAACTACTACGAGTAACGATTGACTTTTCTATATGTGACGGGAAAAAATTGCTTCAAGGCTCTGATTGGCAAATTTCTAAATATATGCGAGCCTCAACTACGAATCTCTTGTTGATACACAATACAGGAGCAATCACAGTCTATCCCATGATAAGACAGATAGCTTTTTGCCTCCACGCCACTAATCACGCATTCGCCATCTCAAGCGATGGTTTGAAGATATGCTCATGATGCTCGAAGGAATTAGCTTGATTCTTCATCAAGCCCCCGAAACAGGCGTGGCACCAAGCAAGCGCCATGTTTTGCTGCTTGCAGGGAAGCAAGCATGTACAGTACTTCGTGTCTAAAATCGGTCACACATGCATTCGCTCATTGCTGCCATCATGGTGGCTGTGTCGTGACTCGCTCAGCTGGACGTAACACTCTCAATAATATGAACCAGACCAACCAAGCTAACCTTCCCATAGATTACTGAAAATAGCAATTGAAAATTACATAATAATAATCTAACGTGTCAGTCCCAGTTCTCAGGGAAAATGATATTTACTACGTTTTGTATTGAAAACCCTACTTCCCAACTCCTTGATAAAACGAAGATTATTGTAAAAAAAATGACATCTTCGTTTATTAATCAAAAAAGTCACATAAATTCAATCACGGGATTCTTGTAAGATTGTAGAAAAGTTTATATGGTAATGTTGCAGAATGTGGATTGTAAATTGGATGCGATTATCTAGAATGAAGTTGAAAGGCTATAATAGCCTTTGTTAAAAAGGCACTGAAACCTTACTTTAAAAAGTTGTATATTTGTCTTTGAATCTTGAATTCAAATCAAAAAACATTACCACAACAAGATTTTTTTTCGCATAAATATGCCAAAAACCATGAATGGCTTTTGAAAATGAGTGTTGCTTGACCTAGAAGTCTTCTCCAGAAAGAGAGAATATCAATTATGTCAAATGGTAACCGTTTAATTTATATCAAAGGTTACTCACAAATGAAACCAGCTAATTTTTGGCCATCTGATATGGTTATTTCTCACATGACTTTTGGGGACAACTCAAAGCTCAAGTCAAAGCAAAAAAGTCATTATTTCAGTCAAAAGTTGAATCCCTCTATCGAAGTTAAACATGTTTAAACCCATGGATTATGGTGGACAGGCTTTCACATGGGTTTAGACAGGCTATGGGCTTTCAGCAAAAAACTTCTGATAACCCATAAGATGTCCCTATACTATTAAAAGCCATATTTCTGACATATAACATTTTTAAGCTATGGTCTAAGTCTATAATTGGGTTTTTAAGGCACCAAACAAATTGGACAATGGAAAACTCAATAAAATACATTTTAAAGCTTTTATTTCAAGATTCTTGTGCGCTTACTATGATGAAAATCTATTTTTGGGGGGAGCTTAAGCTGTGTGTTTTGCGAGGAATTGAGCATGGGTTACAGGATATGACAGGTTGATGGGTTTATACCCTTTTTTCATGCACAATCTCTGGGAACTGAACATAGAATCAATAGAGTGGTTATGCATATGGAAGTCCCTCTACAGAATATCTATTAATAATACAATATTATTCTTCCTCAGCATGATCCTGAAATTCTTTTCCTGTAAAATTAATTTTTAATAAAATTATCTTTCAAATTTTTCCTCAGCCATTGTGGGTCTCTCAATCTCTGAAATCAAAAGTTTGAACTTGTGCTTCAATAATTATGTTAAAATCTTTTTACTTAAATATAAAAATAAAAATGAAGCCTTTTTATTGTTGATTTGAGGCCCTTTAAAATTAATCCAGCACTATCTGACATCTGATTACCAAAATAATTGATATGAATTATGTTAAGACATATATTTATTTACATTTCAGAGCTTTCCACTGGATTTTGTAACAAATCATGTAAAAAATTTGATTTCAAAATTATTTTTCATCAAAAAATATTTTGTGTTTTTTTAGATTATGGATTCCAATAGTAAAAGTTCTTAAATCTCAATAGGAATCTATGATATCAGAGGAAATCTAAGAATATGTTGAGAATATGTTTAGGTTTGAAATAGATAAAAATTGTGAGCCTGCAAGCATGAAAAGACTTACCTTCTAAACAAGCTCCCATCACTTTGTCTAAAATTTTCTTTTAATTGTTTCAATTTCTTCATGAAAATTAATTCCTAGTTTTTTTTCCCATCTATTTTGATTTCTGATTCACTCCTTAAGGATTTTTTGTTAGAATAATATTGCTGCAAGTTCACTCCTTTGATATTTTTAGTTATAGAAATCTTGTTTCTATAACCCCATTTTTACCTTGTTTATATTTCAAATTTGCTTCTATAACAACATTATAGTTTTTTTATAAATCTTTTGACTATAGCAATACCATTTTAGATAAAAAATTCAGTATTCTGTTTGTGTTTTATTTTGATTTTGTAGCTACAAAATTTAAAGAGGACCATTCTTCTCAAGAATGATTCCTCAGAGCACTTACAAATATATATTTATTTAAAAATAAATTTATAAGAATTTCTGGATATCAGATCTATCAAATATAAGTCATGAAATTTACTTTCAGAATTTTTCAAATTGGTGAAGCTCATTCCACCAAATAAATACCTTTTTCTATAGTGATGTATCTATTCATTAAAACTGATAGTATTTCACTACCTTTGATTTTATTAAAATGTCTAGTAATGGGACTGGAAGCCATGCTAGAGGTCCTAGGTTAATAAAAGATCTACAGAAGATTTTATTTATTTAAAAAAATATGTATTGATAGTATATTCCAATTCATGAATCTTTAAATAAGTATATTATATAGTTCTTTTTAGTTATCCTATTTATTT
The DNA here is from genome assembly GCA_023105745.1 of Austropuccinia psidii. Classification (NCBI taxonomy): domain Eukaryota; kingdom Fungi; phylum Basidiomycota; class Pucciniomycetes; order Pucciniales; family Sphaerophragmiaceae; genus Austropuccinia; species Austropuccinia psidii. Next base: position 21,478,879 of record JALGQZ010000009.1, on the reverse strand, counting down.
AGCTTGATATTTTAATTTTATTCCCAAAACTGATTAATTGGCACTCAGGTATATTTTACATACAAATAATAGATTCCTCAATATGACTTTTTTAAAGATATATGAGTGATTTATTCAATAACAGATCTAGTTATGCTTGTTATTGTTTCATTTTGAAGTAATTTTAAACAGCAAAAACTTTCATTAATTCATCTCACAAATTAAACCTTATCTACATCTGTGATAATTGCCATGAGCAAAGTGGCTACACCTAAAAGCTGGTCTTGCATTTGGAATTTGAAATTGGAGATAGATTGCATCCAGGTTGAAAATGGGAAAGAAACTAAATTTCTAAATAGAAGCTTTGGAAAAAACTTAAGCCATATATGCAAGCCACAAAGTATTAATTGACTTGGCTCAATATCAGTGTTTTGTCAGGATTGTCAAAGCTCAACAATTCAACAATACATGATGAACAGATTTATTTTGATTTTCTCCTTTTTCAGATAGTACCTATAACTTTATATCATTTCATTTGCCAAAATTTCCACCTCTAGGTATTTTCCTATATATTTTCACATATATAACACACTTTCAATATGAAATTTCCGTCAATCTCACTCATGGGAAAGATAAATAATTTTGAAATTGGAAGAATTCAAGTTGAAAAGAAGCTCATGATAAATATTAAGATTTCTTTGTGATTTTGGGACTGTTTGAATATATACACATTATAAAAAATATAGCATACCATTTATCACTTTTCTCTAATAAAAAGCTTCATTTTGTGAGGCATTATATGCCTTATTTTTTTCTCTCTTTGAAGATCAATGGCTTAATAAAAATTGAAAAAAGATTTCAACATTTAGGGTACATATTCATTTTTAGGAGAGGCCAATCAAAATCTAGTTTATATTGAAATAATACCACCCCCATTTTAGCCCATAAACTGCATTGAAGGAGACTCTTACCCTTATAGCTAGATGAAATAAATATTTAAAGTAGAATATTTGGTTTCAATTTTATTATTCAGGAACTCTTTATTATACTAATCTATGGTTTAAGCTAAAAACTATTCTTATCTTTATATTAAAAAATTGGCTTAATAATGTAACTTTTAATATTCATAATAATAAAAAATTGTGGAGAAATTATGAGTTCTAAAATAAGTATCTTGATCTGATTTGTTACTCAAATATGTGAAAACCAAGATCATTTGAGTTTCTAATTTGAGGAGATGAGGGTAGTATCTGTATAAAGAAGTTGAATGAAGATAAGAGAATGCAAGTTTTTCTAAAAAATTTGAGGAAATCTAATCTTCATGTGCCAATATGGCCAGCCATTCTTGTAATGAATCATTTAATTATGTAAAAGATTTTCTTGAAAAATTCTTAAATAATTATTTTGATGATTGTTACTATATTCTCAAGCCTTTTGGATTTTAAATTCAACACACCTAATCTTTCAACAATTTTCAATAATTAGTATATATATAGAGCTCTCCATGAAATAAAAAGTTGATCATCTCATATGAAACTGATGGGTTTATAACTTTGACTATCTTGAGATAGATTTTTTACTTTATGAATACTACAAAATTAAAACTCGGATTATCAGGAGTAGTTCATAAATGAGTTTTTTTAATTTCTCTAAGCTGAAATTTCTTCAAACTTTGTGAGCCTTGAGGTATATTTTGCATACCCAAATAGGCCACAACTATTTTTAAAAATAATCTTTGAGCTATGCATAACCCATAAGTCATGCATATATTCAAAATTAATCATTTTTTAATTTCAGAAAGGATGAATAACTTGTTTGTGAGTAAGTAAATATATTGATTTAAGGCCAGATTTGGATTCTACACAAAAATTTACCTAGCGTAACTCCATAGAGTGAATAAGCTCAAATTAACTCTAAGAGGTGGTAATATGGAAAATACTTCAATATCACATCATCAATACCACATAAAAGAATTGTGATTTTTTCTTTCTCAATTTCACACCAAAATAATGGGAATGTGAGAAATCCCATGTTACATATACACTAAGAATAGTGTTATGCATGTTTTTGGCACTTAATATTATGGTATTCTTACATACAGTTTTAATACACCCATAGTGGATATCAGTCTTTAAGCCTGAATTTCTATTTTTGACGTGAAAATAGCTAAAGGGGACAAAAGACATCAAAGAGAGCCAGGGTACCCAACTTCTGAGGCCTCTGAGGTGTGGATAGCTCTAAAGCTTGGATCAATGGCTGATCTTGGCCCAATCAGTATACTAAAATATTTTGGGAACTTGGTTACCAAGTTAAAATCCCATTAAATCATAAGAAAATTGGAAATAAGCTGCTATTTTGACATGCCAAGGAGGTAAATAGCAACTTAGACTCCTGTAACCATGTAAATCCTTAATAATTTTCCATGTATAAACCCTAAAAGAGTAATTAAAAACCTTTTTTGACTAGTATCCTTTGATTTACCTCATAGCAACCAGTAATATAGTGCTATCTGCAATTCTACATAGAATTGAGGTAAAACCTTCAAAAATTCATTAAAAATAGATTTTTTAATTAATATTTCTGAAACTTTCAGGACAGATTAGAAACAGTATTGTTAATAAAGAAAGCAAAAATAATCATACATTCATAAGTAAAATTGAAAGCTTTACTTACAGTCCATTTTTGAAGATTCCACATGAAACACTGACTCTTAAACACTTCACAGAAAATACAATCTGTGATGAAATGGCCAATAAAATTGATAACTTTGATAAATAAATGACTATTTTTAAATAAAATAATATTTACAATTTTCACTTGTTTTATTCTTAACAATAAATGGGTTGGTAGTTGCATAAAAGCATCAATTAGGTAATCATGATAATCTTACATGACAACAGATGATGCAATCATTAATCCAAAAATTATTATTATTTTCTCACTCACTGGTTTGTCAGTTTTCTCCATGGAATGCCTCTGTGAGCTGTCTTAGACTTAAAAGAGGCCTCCTCTTGCTGTTTTTTCCAAAATCATCACATTATCCAATTATACCATTATTATCAAGCAAGTATTAGTTAATCTTTTCTTAAATTTTTTATTCTTTCAAAATCAATCAAAAAAAATTGAAACCATAGCAATCAACTATATATTGTTGTAATCTTGCTATAAATCAATTCTTATCCTTTAAATCCACAATTACCTGTCACATTTCTCTACTATTATCTTTCAATAAGTTTTTTGGAGTATTAGTGAGTGATTTATCTTAATTCTTAAAGTTTTTCTCTGATAATAGTTTTCTTCAATAGTTGCCTTTATAATTATTCTTGTACAATATAGTTATATATTAAAATAATTTTATTATCTTAATAAAGAAGTTTTTTATTTTTGAATTCTTCTTGTAATTGATTCTTGTAGACAATTACTGCTTAATGTTATAATCACTAGTAGTGTATAACAAGTAAAAGAAATAATCAAGTAATTAATTATTTAATTTTGGTTATAATAAATTTTATTATTATATTTCATAATAACAGTCATAGTACTGTTTATTATAGTAATATTATCAACAGTTTCATAGACAAATCTTACATTTGGGGCCTGGCCGTGATTTTATCCATAGACTTGGCTTCAATCATATTCTAGACTTCATTTTTTTTGTTCTAAAAACCACTATACCTACACAAATCTTACATTTGGGGGCCTGGCCATGTTTTTTGAACCTTGTACCCTTAATTAATATATTAATTTAATAATTTTTTTCTTTCAATTTGAAGTTGAAATAATTATCATTTTTTAAATTGTCTTTGAAATCTTTTTCATTGAGGAATTTGGTTGAATTTTATACTGTTTTTACATGTGGAGTTTTCACATCCAAAAACTTATAAAATTATTCTTTGAGTTACTCTCAATTAATTTTGAGTTAAAATTCTTAAATTTTAATTTTTTTTCTTTAAAAATAATCATTTTTTTTATATATTAAAAAATAATAAAACTCATAAAAAAATCCTAAAAGCATAAAGAATAACAAATTTCTTTCTTTTATCAATTTTTTTAAGTGTCTTTAATCAATTACAGTGCATCTGGTATTAAGTTCAGTAAGAAATATATTACTAGTCCAGAATTTTCAGAAGCAGAATCTGAAGAAAGCATTGAAGTACAAATTGCCGAAAGAGGAACTTTATTTAGAACAGAGCAAGCCAAATCACCACCAAAAGGTGTGTTTTTCTGTCTTTATCTTTCATTTTCTATTAAATTTACATGAAAAATGGTGCATACCAGAAATGGAAGAAAATATTCAATCCAACCAGATGGATGTGGAAAAGGAAGAGGAAAGACTAGGGCCAGATCTGGCAAGCCTTCCTCAAGAAAGACATTTCTGGAGGATGCCAGAGTTGCCCCTCACTCCCCAAGGTCTGTACCCACAAACCTTGATGTGAACTCTGAGCCTGAACTAATTGAAGGTAATATTTTAAGGGCTGAACCCTTTCCAAGTCTCAGCAATAGAAATATATCAGCCCCAATACAGAAACTGGTTCAGAGCAGCAAAAGAAGAGCAGTGGGAAATATGCCCAAGCCATTGGCAGGGGGCCATGAACTCCTACTTACACATCAAGAGCTTTCTGGGTCAGGAGAAGACCATAGAACTCTTTGGAGGGTGGAGCTCACTGTCTTGCAAATACAAGGTCAAAAATATAAAGAATTGGTTGAAGAACCAAAGTCTTTTATCCATATACCAGAAGAAGGAACTGGAAAGGACTCCATATTTGGAGAAAGAAGGCCCAGTGGCATCTACCAGCTCCAAACCAGCTCCAGAAGTGTTCAAAGACAATCCCAAAGGACCTCAGAAGAAGCAGAGAGGTCCCAAGAGCCATCAAGGAAAGGGGAAAGGAAAAGCTAATTGGCACAGACATTACCCACAGGGGTACAGGATCTCCAAATTGGAGCCTTCAGAAGTGGACAGTGTCGTCAATATGGCCAGGACTCTTATGTAATTCACAGCCAAGGAGCAGGAAATGATGAACAGGAATTTTCCATGCAAACAATACAAGTAATACATCTTGTGAAAACAAGTATCAATTTATAACTTGGTAAAATAACATTGGATATCAATCACATGAAAAAGAATAACAAACATTCTGCTGAATTGAATGGGTCTACAATTGCCAAACTTGAATTAATATCCAATACATGTGACAGAATTGAGAGTAAATATCAAGTCCAAGATGATGAAATGGAATATCTTTCCACTACAAGTATTAATGAACAGCTTAAGATTCTGAAAAATCATGTTTCAACAGTAGTTGATAATACCAATCAATTTGCCATACATTTGGCAAGGAGTTACAGAGAAAGGCAGAAACTGAAAGATGAAATACTTGCACATGTAGAACAAATTCATAAGAGTTATTAACCAATTCCACATATGCCAAGACATTCCACACCTTTGACTGAAGAAAATCTTTTAGTAAAATGAAGTCTAAACCCTTTTCTAGGAGAGAATTCTATCTCTGCAAGGGATATTTGCAAATTAGAATAATGACAAACATTCTCTGGTGAAGGAGAATACAGCAATATTTAGTTCATAAGAACAATTGATATGTTGCAAGAAGATTTCAATATATCTTATGAAATAATAGTGGGTAAATTGCATTCCTTGTTTACCAGAACTGAAAAGAAATGGTATTACAAAATGGGACAAGATCATGGAAAACATGATTGGCCTTCGTGGAAATCAGAAGTAATAACCAAATGGGCCAGAAATTCTTGTATTTTTAAAATGGAAAATGCTTTTTAAAGTGCCATTTTTAACTCAGAAAAAGATAAACCACTTACTTGGTTCCTAAAACAGAAAGACAGATTGTCTGCCTTAAACCCAGATATGTCTTATTCAATTATTAATATGAAAATATCAAGAAAATTTGGAGGAGAACTAGAACATGCTATCAAGTGCAGATGTGTAGAACCCTGCTCATCAGAAGACTATATTAATGCCCTGGAAAATATCATCACTAGAACAAGAATTGGAAAAGCTTGGACTAAAACCCCTATAGAGTCCAAGATGGTCTCAAAGATTTCCAGAGATAAAAAGAGACCTGAAAAACCTGTCTTGAAGTGTCAGTAATGTGGGAGTACCTCACATTTAGCCAACACTTGCACCAAAAATAAAAAAATCAATGAAGTTCAAATCATTGAGGAAGTTCAGTATACTGAAAAGAAAGAAGAATCTGACAAAGATTCTGCAGTGTTTAAATAAACACCAGTAGAAGATTATTCTATTGAGAACATTAAAGCTTTCTTTGAAGTCACAGAAGTCCATACTCACTTACCACAGTATAGTGAGGATTGCTATAACCTGATCAATTTCCAAGATGCCAGAATGTGTAATACTAAACCTGCTAGAGGCAAGGGATAAACTGCTGGAGCATCTTTTATTACATCAGTCTTAATGAATGATTTTGAAGCTAAAGTCAATTTGGATACTGGGGCATTTTGCACTTTTATAAGCAAAGACTAACTGAATGGAAAAACCATCTGTTACCTATAGAAGGTGTGCAATTTAGTAGCTGCAGTAATAATATGTACTCTTTGGGAATATTGGACATTAGCATTGTATTTCCACATCCTGCAGGAAAGGTAATAGTGAAGACAGAGATAGTAGTAATGGACAATTGTACATCTCAACATATCATTCTTGGAAATGATTACTTGAATATTTATGTTATTGACATCAATAACCATAAGGACGGATATTCTACAATTGGAGAAAATAAAAGACAAACATTTGCCTTTTCCAATATGCCAAAAAAAATATGAATAGTATCTTCAAATGAATATACTTATAAAGAGGAATTTGTGGCAGATCAACTTGTTGAAGCACAAATTAATCCATCATTGTCACCCAAAATGAGGAAGGAACTTATTAATGTATTTTACACATACAAGAATGCTTTTGCTTCTGATAATGAACCATTAGGAACCATTAAAGGCCATGAAGTTTATATTACTCTTAATATTGACAGACCATATCCTCCAGTACTTAGGAGACCAGCTTATCCAGCCAGTCCCAGAGCTAGAGAAGCCTTGGAAAAACATATGCAAGAGTTGATCCAACCAGGTTTATTACGGAAGGTAGGCCATAATGAGGAAGTTGAGGTGGCAACACCTGCTATTATTGCTTGGCTCAACGATAAATCTAGAATGGTTGGAGATTTTAGAGCACTGAATAAATACACAGTTCCAGATAGGTATCCAATGCCTAGAATCCAAGAAACTTTGACCCAATTGTCTAAAGCCAAGTATATAACATCCATGGATGCATTGAAAGGCTTTCATAAAAATGTTTTGACATCCAAAACTAAGAAATTACTTAGAATCATCAGTCACTGTGGTTTCTATGAGTATCTTAGAATGCCATTTGGAATTAAAAATGCACCATCCCATTATCAAAGAGTGATGAATACTATCTTCCCCACAGAATTATCTGAAGGATGGATTATCATTTATATTGATGATATTATCATATGTTCTTACTCATGGTCTTTGCACCTTGAAAGAGTTGCAAGAGTACTTGAAAAAGCTACAGGGGTGAATATAAAGATTACACTCAAGAAATGTAACTTTGGCTTTGAAGAACTTAAGGCTTTAGGACATATTGTTTCTGGGTTAAGCTTGGGTATTGACAAAAATAAAGTGGCAGCAGTGTTACTTAAGCCAATACCCCAAAATGAGAAAGAAATTATTTATTTTATTTAATTTTCCAGTTATTACAGGCAACACCTGAAAGACTTTGCAATTCTAGCCAAATCACTCTATAGAATCTGTGATCAACAGATAGTATTTTAGATGACAAAGGAAAGGATTAAAGCTTATGAGAAGATAAGGAAATCCCTCACAGAAGCAACTTTACTCCTCATGCCTGACTGGAATATACCTTTTAAATTGTACATTGATGCATGTGGAGATGTATTAGGGGAAGCCCTACATCAAGTCCAAATTATTTCTGACAAGCCTACAGAGGGACCAGCTTGTTACATCTCAAGACAAATCAAACCAACAGAATCCAGATATTGTGCAAGCCAGATGGAGTGTTTATGTTTGGTATAGGCACTTGAGAAATCACACTATCATATTGATGGCAGTTTTTTTGAAGTGATAACTGACTGTAATGCTGTGAAATCACTTCTTAACATGAAAACTCCCAACAGACATATGTTGAGATGGCAAATAGCCATTCAAGAATATAGAGGTAACATGACTATAGTTCATAAGGCAGGAAACATTCACAAGAATGCTGATGGACTTGGGAGGTGGGAATTATCCAATACTCCTGATAACCCAGCTTTTGTACCTTTGGAAGCAGAACCACAGATTCTAATTGCAGGAATTAACATAACTGATATTGGGGCTGAATTCTTTGAAGAAGTCAGAGAATCTTATAAGCAGAAAAATAATTGCCATATATTGACTTCATTTTTAGATAAAGACTGCAAAGTTCCATACTTAGTCAATTCACTGGATGAGGTTTGGAAAAATTTCTATTCTGAAGGAAGATTTCACTTGTTTGATGGAATAATTTACCACAGAACCAATTATTTTTGTGCAATGACATTGTGTAGCAGATTTCTTATCAATACCATTATTCATGAATGCCATGATAGCATCTACTATGGACACCTCTCAGAAGACAGAACACTTGAAAAAGTGAAAAACTGTGCATGGTGGCCATCTTGGAGAAAAGAAACCATTGAATATTGCCATACCTTTGGCAGATACCAAAAAGCAAACAGGAGTACAGGCAAGAAATTTGGACTGATGATTCATATTCAGGAACCAAAATCCCCTGGGGAATTTGTTCATATGTATTGGATCACAGCACTTCCTCAAAGTGGTTACAAAATTTATAATGCTTGTTTAGTCATTGTAGACAGGTATAGCAAGACTCCCATATTCTTACCATGTCATAAAGATGAAACTTCTATGGATACAGCTCTTCTTCTATGGAGTCGAGTTATTTCTCATAAAGTATAATTTAAGAATATCCTAAGTGACAGAGATCTCAAGTTCACATATGCACTTTGGACCAATCTTCACATATTGTTTGGGACTAAGTTATCATTCTCAACAGCAGATAACCCTCAAACAGATGGACTAGCATAGAGAATGATTCAAAACTTAGAAGACATGATCAGGAGATTCTGTGCTTATGGGTTGTAATTCAAAGAATCAGATGGCTTTACCCATTACTGGTGCACTCTAATCCCTGCATTGGAATTGGCATATAAGACATCAGTCTATTCTTCTACAGGTCAAACTCCTGCTATGTTAGAAAAAGGATGGAATCCAAGACTACCAAAAGACACACTGGGGAAAGACTTGATTGAAATACATCCTAAAGCTTATAGCTTCAATATAATGCTTGATAAATTGAAACATCATGCAAAACAGAGTATGGATGATGTTTTTGACTTTGCAAAACAGAAGTGGGACAAGAGTCACAAGGTACCAGACTTCAAAGTAGGGGACCTAGTTCTAGTTTCAACATTGAATTTTAATAATATCAAAGGCCCAAAGAAACTTGATGATTCTTATGTAGGACGTTTTTTTATTGTTGTCTTACATGGAACCAGTGCAGTTCAAGTGAAATTGAGTGGTTCATTAGAAAATAAACACCCCACCTTTCCAGTCAGCTTGATAAACCCTTATCAACCAGCTGACTAAGAATTGTTTCCTGTAACAAACCCAACTCCTTTGACTGTACCACCAGTGGAACAGAGTGAAGACAAAAGGATAAAGAAATTAATTAAAGAAAGGAGACTTAGGGGTAAAAATCAAAGAGAATATCTTGTCAGATATAGAAATCCAGTACATGAACATGAATGGCTTGCAGAATCAGGAATACCTGACTCAGATAAACTCTTAAGAAGATTTAGACATGAAAGAAGGCCACAAGCCTGAATATGTCTATAAATGTGCTTTAAATTACTTGATCTGAGTAATGTAAAGAGGTTGGACAGTGGACATTAACCCCCTTTGGGGCCTTTTTCTTCTTGATATCATTAATAAAATTGTAGTACAATTTTCTTTTTTGGTGAAGGGGGATTTGAGCCCTGAGGTATATTTTACATACCTAAATAGGCCACAACTATCTCTAAAAATAAATTTTGAACTATGCATAACCCATAAGTCATGCATATATTCAAAATTCATCATTTTTTATTTCAGGAAAGATGAATAACCTTTTTGTGAGTAAGCAAATCCATAGAGTGAATAAGCTTAAATTAACTCTAAGAGGTGATAATATGGAAAATACTTCAATATCACATCATCAATACCACATAAAAGAATGGTGAAAATTTTTGTCTTTCTCAATCTCACGCCAAAATAATGGGAATGTGAGAAATCCCATGTTACATATACACTAATAATAGAGTTATTCATGCTTGTGGCACTTAATATTATGGTATTCTTACATACAGCTTTGATACACCCATAGTGGATATCAGTCTTTAAGCCTGAATTTCTAATTTTGATGTGAAAATAGCTAAAGGGGACAAAAGACATTATACAGAGCCAAGGTACCCAACTTCTGAGGCCTCTGAGGTGTGAATAGCTCTAAAGCTTGGATCCATTTCTGATCTTGGCCTAATTAGTATACTAAAACATTTTTGGAATGTGGTTACCAAGTTAAAGTCTCATCAAATCATAAGAAAATTGCAAATAAGCTGCTATTTTGACATGCCAAGGAGGTAAAGAGCAACTTAGACTCCTGTAACCATGTTAATCCTTAATTATTTTCTATTGATAAACCCTAAACAAGTAATTAAAAACCTTCTTGGACTAGTATCCTTTGATTTACGTTGTGGAACTCCTTTTAGTGTGGGATTGGATAAGGCAGTCCTTGAGGGGGAAATCACAGGTAAACAGTTTTGAATTGCTGAAATAATCCTGTAACCAAGGGTGCTAATGGTGTTTTAGCTGCCCCTATTAATATACTAAAAAATCTCCCTACAGAGCTCACAAATCAATATTTAAGATTGTGGCTTTACAACTAGAGAAGACTTTTTAGCAGTCTCTATCAGACCTATTCAATAATCAGGTAAGTAACTTATAAGTTAACAAAATATATAATATAGTTTTCAAATAATAATATAAGATAATTTTAAGGGTAAAACCTTAATAGTATAAGAGGTTGATTTAATATAATAGTAATAATATATATTCTAAGGGGTAAGTTCAGTTTGATGTTATATATGTTATAATACTTGATGGTTTGAGAGGTTAATTGTTAATATAATATAATAATAAGACCTTTAATAATTTATTGGTAAGATAATGTTCAATATATAGAGGATGTTTGTTAAATATATAAAAGATATAATATAGGGTTTTTTTTATATATAATAATATATAGTTGTAAGGTTGGTTTTTTTTAATATGAAGATATAATAAGACTATTTTTCCTTTATAATGTAAAGGTTATGGGGATAAACTCAATATTATGAGTATTATTGATAGTATTATAATTATAAGACTAATAATTTAAACATAGGGTGGATTAATAATATTAAGTAGACCTTCTGTTAACTACTATTAATTAGAAATCACTATGAATTAAACTTATAAGTCTATAATACTTTAATAAAATAACTATATTATCCTACTAGTAAGGGATGGATGAATTATTCTCCTTCTTGGTATATAATTCCTCTTTAATAATAATACTAGGTTGACCCACTAGTGAGGTATGAATAGTTATTCTCCTTCTTGGTATATAACTAATTGGATTCATGGGGAAAAGAGGAAGAAATGAGGGAGAGAGGCCCTCTATCTATATTCTTTGGGCCCTCCATAGAGGCACTCAAAAACAAGGGACTTAGAATTTTTCACTTCTTTTGGCTGGGATAATTTTTTATAGTGGTGAGATACTATTTGTTTGGTTTGTTGCATCAATTCATGTATGATTATATAATCTGAGATATTTTTGCTGGTGAGGAATTTTGAGATGGTGTCATTTGATCAAGATATTGCACCATATGTTTGGTTTGTTGCACCATTTCTGGGGGGATGATGTGATTTTGTACAGCTATTGCACCATAGATCTGTGCACTGTTTGAACTTTTAGGTGGAGAATTCTGTGTATTGTGGGGATTCTATTTGTCCTGTATGAGTTTTTTCTTTTCTTTATCTAACTTAATTCTGTTTTTAATTTATATTTACTGGCTTATCAGGTGGCTGTGCTTGTATTTCCACAGATATGCTGTGTAGTTTAAGGTTTTGATGGATTTTCCTTGCATAAATTAATTTATTTCTTTTTCTTTCTGTCTTGTGACTGTTGTTTAATACAGTTTTAATTTATTTCTTATTGAAGTGACTTCAGTTTAATAACTGCATTGCTGAGTAATCCAAAGGTTGAGCAGAGCTTGGGTAACTTGAGTGTTACACTACCCCTTTCACTGGTAAATTTAACATTTCTTTGCTAGCTTGTCCTTTGCTTTTCTTCATTTTATTGTTATTCTTGTAATCAAATGAACCATTCTTGCAGTATTTGCTTATGGGATTATACATATTGATGAATTTAAATCCATTATATTGCTGAATTCCTCTATTTTAATTGATTAATTATTGATTTTTCTTTGTTATTTCTTCAATTTATAGCCTTATAAATGAAATTTCACTTGAAACTGCGCCAATAAGGTATGGAATACCACAACGTCATAGCAACCAGTAATATAGTGCTATTTGCAATTCTACCTAGAATTGAGGTAAAAACTTCAAAAATTCATCAAAAATGAAATTTTTAATGAAACTTTCAGGGCCAATTAAAAAAAGCATGATGAATAAAGAAACCAGAAATAATCATACTTTCATAAGTAAAATTCAAATTTCCCAGTCCATTTTTGAAGATTCCATGTGAAACACTGACTCTTTGAAAATGCACAAAAAAAACAATCTGTGATTGAATGGCCAATAAAATTGATAACTTTGAGAAATAAATGACTATTTTGAAATAAAAGAAGATTTACAATCATTACTCCTTTCATTCTTAACCACAAATGGGTTGGTAGTCATGTAAAAGCATCAATTAAGTAATTATGATAATCTCACATGACAACAGATGATGAAATCATTAATACAAGAAGGATTGTTGTTTTCTCACTCACTGGCTTTTCCTTTTGCTCCATGGCATTCCTCTGTGAGCTTTCTTAGACTTAAAAGAGGCCTCCTCTTGCTGTTTTTTCCAAAATCATCACATAATCCAATTATACCATCATTACCAACAGGAAAGTATTAGTTAATCTTTTATTAAGTGTTTTATTCTTTCAGAATCAATCAAAAAAATTTGAAATCATATAGATAAACTATATATTGTTGTAATTATGCTATAAATCAATTTTGATCCTTTAAATTCACAATTACCCATCAAATCTCTCTACTACTATCTTTCAATAAGTTCTTGGGAGTATTAGTGAGTGATTTATCTTAATTCTTAAGATTTTTCTCTAATAATATTTTTCTTAAAGATTTATATTTATAATTATTCTTGTACAAGATAATTATATATTAAAATAATTTTATTATTTTAATAAAGAAGTTTTTTATTATTATAATAAAGTAGTTTTTTATTATTAAATTCTTCTTGTAATTGATTCTTGTAAACAATTACTTCTTCCTGTTATAATAACTAGTAGTGTATAGCAAGTAAAATAAATAATTGAGTAATTAATTATTTAATTGTGGTTATAATAATTTTCACTATTATATTTCATAAGAACAGTTATAGTACTGTTGATTAATAGTAATATTATCAACAGTTTCATAGACAAATCTTACAAAATTAGCAGGGAGGATTTGTATTCTTTTCTTTATCAATTGATTCAAACTTCTATTTTCATTAAACATATGTTTCAAATAATTCTAATATTCATATTCATTAATACCTGAGACAACTAATTTATCTGTCTTTGAAACAATAATACCCTTATACAATATTAAGGAAAAACAACTTGTATAAATAGGATATTTTAAAAAAATTATTTCTAAAAGTATGTGTATGGAGCTCATCTGAGTCTTTAAACTTAATAATTATCTCAATAAACTCATGAAATGTAAATGAATGATAATTTTAGAATAATAAGATATTTATAAATTGGGGGTAAACAAATCATATACACAGCTCTATCAAATTTGTTCAAAGTATGATATGAGAACATTTAGAGTTTTTCTTTGGTATTTATTCTTTTCAAAAGGGTTAATGTATTTATTCAATTCACATTTCAAAAAGAAAGGCCACAGAAATAAGCTGGACCCTTTGGGGATGTGAGCTTTTAATGGCACAAATATCACTTCAGAGCCCTGTCCAATCAGAATCAAAAAATAGTCTGAATCATGTCTCAAGTATTGAATCTTAATTGTCAAGATTTCATCCAATAATTTATCCATTAAATATTCTTTTTATGATGGAAGTTCATTAACAGTGTCTTTTCAGAAAATTTCAAACCCATATTTTAATTTTTTCTACAAACAATGAATTGATTATTCAAAAGAATAATGAATCATATGCTTTTATCAATTAAAATATGATAAAAATTTGCAGATATATCTTGTTCAAAATAAAGGAAAACCCTTTTGAGCCTTTACAAAATAAAAAAATTTGGTCGGTCTGAATATTGACAATATTTTAACAGGGTTACAGGGAAATGAATCTTTTTTATATTATTCTTGATGTAATTCTATTCTATATTGGTAGATAGCTATCAGATATTAAGTGAACTGGTCCTTTATTCTTAAAAAGATAGAAATAATTCTGATTTTTTATTGGTTTGATTGGAATCATATTGAACTTGAAAGCTCCAACTGGTCTTTGCAAAGTTGTTTTATAACCTAAATAATATTCAATTTGTTTGTTGAAAGAGAAATTAGAAACAAAGAAAAACACAAAAAATATTTCTAAAAATATTTTGTAGCAAAGATTTTTAATAAAATGGGAGAGCTACCTCAAAAGAAGAAGGATAGAAAATTTTCAAATTGCGAAGTTCATTTGTTTATATCATTTAAGTCAAGTTTTTTTTCATATTTTTTGAATCAAAGAAATCGGAAAACTGTTTTTTCTTCTAGGCTAAATCAATTTTTACCATTCTTTTACTTTTTTTGTGATTTTACAGTTTTTTTAGATTGGTGTGTTATTTTGATGATTTTATCACTTTTTTGTTTTTTTACTTTTTTTCACTTTTCTTTATTTTCTTTTCAATATTTTTAATTTTCTTTAATTTGTTTTTTTTAGTTTTCAATCAAAATTACAGTAGCAGGCTTTGAAAGGCCTGCTACTGTAAAATTATTTACAAGTGTTAAGCTTGTTACAGTACCAGTCCTGTAATAGCTTGTACTGTAAATTTGTTGAAAATCATCAACAAATTTACAGTAGGAGCCATTAAGGGCCCTGTACTGTAATTTGCTTTGAAAGTTTTCATTTACTCCAGTTTCAGGGGCTGTAATTCATAAATCCCAATAAATCTCTTGTAAACTCAAAACTACTACTCACAAAAAAGGAAGACTAAGGTCTTTTCTCTTTGAAAAGAGAAATGTTTATTTTTTTAATAAAATTGATGCACATTTACAAGGATAAAATGAAATAATAAAATGAAAAAAATTCAATAAGACTCAAATCTCATAGATTCATATTAATAAAGAAGAAAAAATAGACAAATTTTATATATTTTCTCAAAATAGTTTCAGTGAAAGGGCTTGCAAAGCCTTCTCATTTTGCTTCTGAGGTTCCAGAAGCTTAGCCATTTTTAAAATTCACATATTCAGCAATTCAGTTTGATGAGAAGAGGATGCAGCTGAAAACATCTGATATATATATATGTAAGGAATGGTTTGAGATGGAAATAAGAAACAAATTTTTTAAAAAGTAATAATAGGTCATCAATCAATAAAGATAGGAGATTTATTCATTTTATAAATTTCCTTTTACTTCTACTGGCTTTATGAAAAATGGAGTTATTTAAATTCAAAAAGTATTTTCAGATTCAATTTTTTATCATAGAGAGTATTCAATTGAATATAAAAATATAAATGGAACCAATTTTCATATAATATATCATATACTTGATCTATCCCATTAAGAAACAAAGAAAATCCTTGTGCTTCTGTAATATTCCAGTGGCTTGGAATAACTTGGAATACTAGAAAAAATTTAAATCCTGTGTTCAACCTAGTTCACAGGAAGGGTCCAATCTGTGTCTATCAGAGGTCCAATCTAATTTCCAAATGCAACACCTGCTGTCAGGTGTATCCATTTTTCTCATGGTGAATGAGTATCCCATTTTGATTGAATTTTCAAACCATCATTATCATTACAATCAAAAGATAGATGAAGGTACATATATCCAATAGCAAAAGCTCAAGTTGTTTGAAATTATGGACTGGAAAACAGGTGCAACCTAATTTCATTTATTTTAATTAATCATAAGAACCTTAGTTCCCTCCTTTTATAATGGGAAAATTACTATAATGATTAATGAGAAGGAGCTATAAATCTAGTTCCCTACTCAATCTATACTCTTTGATCACATTTCTAGAAACTTTAGGATATTAAGTTCAATAATTAAGTATTACCTTAGATTTTATAGCTTTTTCTACACATAAAATCATCCACTTTATTTTTTCTCAATCCAGAACAATTTTCAACATAATTTTAAGGTATAAATATTCCCCACTTCTGTGGATTTTCTGGTTCTATGGAGATAAATCAAGAAATATGATCAAAAAATGATTTATTTGAGTAATGGTATCCAAAATATTTTTTAATTGAAAATGGTCTTATTTGGTGAAAATAGATTTGAAATAGGGATTAATTCTCGAATTCATTCACCTTTATCCAAAAATTATAATTTTAGAAGATAAAAAATTTAGATCTTTGTATCAATTTTTAAAAATGGTTTTGTCCAACAAACCCTCCAAGAATAATTCCAAGAATAATTCAAGCTATTTAATCATACCACACCTGCTTTATATTCAATTGTTCCACTGATTACTTAATTTGATATATATATATATATATATCAATAAATGTTTATTATCTCACTTGATTAGAAAATATTATATAGCTATTTTTGATATCATTCATATTATGTGTTCTTTTTTTTGTTTTTCAACTATATCTTACAAAATTAAATTCTTCCATTTTCAATAATTTAAAGATTGTTTAATAGATTTAAATAATTAGAATTAAAAATAAAATAAAATGGTTTCTTTTTTGTCATATATTTACCCATATATCCACTTGCTTGACTCACTCTCAGACACAAGCTTTAAAATCACCAGATTCTCAATTTCTAGCAAAACACAGAAATTATTTTCTTCTGAATTTAATTTTCGAGTTTTTCTAGATTGAATTTTACCTTTTACTTGGAATTGATTCCTTATGAGCTAGTTTCTAGTGAAGGATTTAAATATTGACAAGAGAGTAAGTATTTTGCTCAAGGGAACCTCAAGTGAATTTAACAAGATGAAATACATTTTTAAAGACCATGAAAATTACCAGAGTGCTTTCATATAAGGTCAAAAATTCATCATTATCTTGGAGTGGCTCTTTTATAGGGCTTGGTTGTATTTATTAAACTCTCAATTAATTTGATATCTTCCTTAATCAATTGGAAACCAACTCCTGAATTTGAATGTATTAAAGAAAAGATTAATTGGTTTTTTACATATAAATGTGGATATTTCAGGAAAGTCATAATGAATTACCACTTTTTTTAATAAACTCATATCAACAATATTAAAATTGAATTCTTATGGGAAAGCACTTTAGTTTCAAAATGAAAATATCTTGTTGGAAACCTCAAATCCAAGATATTTTGACTGTCCATTCAATGGGAATCCAAATTCCTGGTGTCACCTTCTCACTTAAAACTAGATAAAAAGAAGCGCAACCAAGATACCATATATTATTTTGATAGATGAAGGGAGTCAAATTAATATCTTTTAGCTTTATCAGTCCAATTTAATTTATAATGAATTCATTATCAGAAAATTATGGCTGAGAAAATATATCTTCTACAGGTGAGCATATGAAAGAGGAAAGTCTCAAAAATCAAAACATATATCATTATTATCCTTATGGGAAAAGAGCTGAGAAATCCATAAGCTTGTAGAGCTCTTTATTATCATAAAAATGAATTAAAACATCTATTATAGATCTTATATATCTAGATAGGGCCTCATCATGTGAGAGACTTCAGTAAATATCTCAATGAGTGCTATTCAATTGTAATTTATGTAGGTCTATGGAATTAACAGAATAAACTCTAAGCCATTAAATCCATTTCAAATATTAAAGATAAGTTTTTTTTTCACTTCTCATTCTGTTCCATAGTTTTGATAACAGACTAACAAAATGATACATTTTCTGAAATTTTTACAATACAATATGCCCATTCATATGACTCACAATCCTTCATCTTACTGGGCATGTAGGTAACCAAAGATTCTCTATTGACACAAGAAGAATTCCATTTTTCAAAAAAATAAAAAATGACTTTTAACATATATGAACTCTCCAAGCTCAAGTCCAATTTCTTCACAAGTATAATAATTGTGTATATCTAGCTTGTGGCTAAATTATGAGCCTATTTTGACATTTAATCTTTAAAATCACAAAAGCTATTATGGTCATGAATTTAAAGTTACAAATAATCTTGTAAATTGATCTACTGTGGGATGTTGAGAAATATTATTGAATTAGGAGGTTTTAAACCTAGCCAAGGTTTTTCTTCTACCAAGATTACTTATAGTTTTTCCAAACATAGTCTTCCAGATTTTCTCTGTACAGATTCTGACATTTTTAGACTGTCAAAAAATTCCAGAAAAACAACTGAGGACAATTTCCACCCTGTATGGGCATATTTTGGTTTTAACTCCACATCTGATCCTTGAAACTGCCTTTATTGAGCTTCTTGAGATGCATTTCAATAACCTTTAGTGTAATATCTTACTACACCAATATGGAAAGATATTATGTACCTCTTTTAACCCTTATTTGTCATAAAAGGAGGTATTCCCACCTAGAAAACACTATATAATATTATCAGAAACATTCTTATTTTTTCACACTTTCTTAAACAGGAATTAATTCATGGAATACTTGATATAATTATGAATTTAATTTTTTTATCAATCATTATAATTAATTTATTGAAATTTCTTACGGACTTGGATGGACTCCTCACCACTATTTTCAATGTTAGATCCCTTTTTAATTCTTTATCAATACATTTTTATGTGTCATACTTACTGTTATATCCATAAATAATTACCTCATAGCTTCAATATATAGCCAGGATCTTTCAATCCTAAAATTGTGTTATACCTCACTTCTGAAAAAAATCATTACTTTTTCAAGGATTTTTTGAGGTGGAATTAACTATTCAGATATTTTTGTCAGTTTTCAAGTTAGAGAACCACCACGGGGTACTCCAAAGAAATTTCCCTCTTCTTTTTGGACTTTATTTTGTGAAATAGTGGCTACTATGCTCTACTTCAAATAAAAAGGAAGCTCATTTATTAGGTATTTTGATTAACTCTTGATACCATGATCAGTTCTTTGCTGGAGTCATGGACCACAAGTATTAGAACCACAGCCATATTTCTATTTCATAATAATTAATTACTGATGATCAGTTCTTTTCTGGAGTTATGGACCACAAGTATTAGACCCAGAGCCATATTTCTATTTCATAATAATTAATTACTCAAGTCACTTATACATTCTACAAGATGTTGGGGTTTCTGAAGTCTTCATTTTATTCTTGTTTTGATTGACTGGAATAGTTACAGACTCACAATTATTTTACAAATAGACAAGGGGTGTCTCCCATACAGGTGCAAGATCTGTGTGGACATTTTGGGAATCTCTCTCAGAGTGAGAAATTATCAAACAAATCTATTTTGGCACAGGAAAAAATGTAGTATATAAAGTAGCTATGATGACCACAATCTAGCACAAGTAATAAAAATTTAAGATTCTATTGATGTTCTTTCCATGTCTTGAACCTGATAGCCAAGGATTTCTTTTCTCATATGGAACACTTCATCAATGAGGATTATGATTGCCTTAAAAATTACTGGATAGTCAATCATACCCCAATTAATAATGACAACAATGGCAAGATTCCTACAATATGGGAGGCTCAATTTCATTGTTCCTATCTTTCATACTTTTCCCACTATCCTCAAGCTGAATTGTGATCCTTCTAGACAAAATCTAGAAGATTCAAAATAAGTATTGCATCATTAAATTGAAGAAAAAAGCACAATAGATGAACAAAATCAGCCATGAAATGAAGCACAAGTCTGGTAAGCTATGACCTCTAAATAAAGTAGAGTTTGTGCTTTCTGATTTTACCAAATTTTACTTTAATGTTAGAGCCTTAACATTGTGGTCTATGATTATCCTAATCTTTCACAGCCTTTTTTTGACATTAAAGCTACTCATTATTTTCCTTCTTTCACAGGTGATAAGATTGAAAGACTTGTTTTCACACATATGTGGAACTACCAAGCAGTACGAAGCATTCATTGAGGCCCATGACAAAGCCTATAATCTGAAATTGCTTTTAATAAATATTTTGATGACAAAATGGAACTGAGTTTTTCATCAATTTGGCAAAGCCGAAAAGCTTAAATTGACAATAAAATCATTTAAAGCTGCCACAACTTGTATCAAATATCACTTCTTATCTGTTACCATGTGTCTTCAAGAACCTTGAGCTAAATTGTAAAAATATTATGATCTCAAGATCCAAATCACTGCGTACTTAATCACCACACTATTTAATCTAAAATACCAAAAAGAGATTCTCAAAAGTCTTGCAGTAGTGCCTCATTCTCCAAAGGCAGTGATAAAAGAAGTATCTTCTGAATTGTCTGCACTGCAAGTCTCCAATCTACACAGGTTACTTTTTTTATAACAGAGACCCTGAGTAGAGTGACATACTCAAGCACCTGAATAAACCACCTATGTAATTGATGCTGGGTTCTTTCATGCGCAGAAAAAAATGAAATCCCGACTTATTGGTATAGCTTGCACCCCATTGGCAAAAGGGAGCACATTTACATATACTGGAAAAAAACATGATGAAATGGCATTGCTGGTTTCAAAATCTAAATTTGAGCACTACCCCTTCCGACGAAATCCAATGATAGCTTGAAGAGAAACTCAAATGTACTTTTTGGAGGGGTCGAAAAACATACAAAAACCTTTTCTAAAAGTACAGGAGAACGTTGCTATTGTATGTATGTATTTGACATTAGCTGTTGCTTAAAGTGGTTTAAAAACAAAACTATGAAATCAATAAGATAGATACATAAAAAAGGAAAAGTACATAAGGCGTTATGGTACTACATTAATTTTAAACATTCGTTTCCTCGCATTGAAATGATAATGAAAAAAATGAACTTTTTATGATAACAAGAATCCTCGAATTGAGATAATTGGTTGATGTTGAGTTCTGAGATCTTTTCCTTGATAATTATTATTACCAATAACTTTATGAGGATTAATTGGTATCTTTCCACTGACTCCATCACTATCATCATCACTAAAATAATCAGTTTTATCATACGCTTCCAATAATCCGCTTCCGCTTCTAAGCGGTAAATCTTGCAATGGAATTTCATAGTCATCCCCATCTTCGTCCTCTTCCTCCAATTCAAATGGCGAACCCACTTCTTCTACACCTTGTAGTACCTTACTCGAGTTATTTGTAATGGTTTGGCATGTGTCAGATCGAGGTAATTTCATCGACTCCCCAGCGCGGTAAATACCCTGTGCGGTTGCCACGTCAAGTCGAATGTCCCCAAATAAATCAATTACATAGCGCCGTGTTAAAAGTCGATAATGATAGTTGCTTAAAATTTTCATTGCTCGATAGAATAATGCCCAATCTTGAAATGCTTCTCGGTGCTTCACTTTCAGACTAGAAATGCAACCCGACGTATTAAAATATCGCGTATCAACATGCTTGCGTTAAATATGTTGAGGCTTGAACAAAAGAAACCTTACCGTGCCAAAGTTCGAGAGGAATTGTTAGCTAAAAGATGATTACTCAGGTTGGCGATTGAGACTAGGATTTGTCGATGAAGTGCCAATTCAAAAGGTGCATATCGAACTAAATCCGGAATGCGTTTTCTCTTTGGCTTCCAGGTAGGATTGACAACAAACTCATCTAACCGCCTTGGCACACAAATCCCAGTTGTCATTCCCAAAGGCGTCTGCACGGCCGCCCACCCTACGTCTTCCAAAATTTCTGTACCCTCCGGTGTAAGTGCAACCAAGCCTAACACAAAATAACACGTCCTGTCCGCTACCAGGTCAGTTTCATATAGGACAATTCACAAAAAAAAACATGAAACTTAACACCAGCCTACCCTCTAACGGAAAAAACATTGCTTCGCTCGGCGATTTCAGCAATATTGGCTACTACCCCTTCGCTTTCTAAAAATGTCAAGCCGCCAACTGAGGCGCCAATATTGCCAACAGCCCAAAGAGCTGTTTTAAGTTCAGCAATAGCGGACAAGTTATTCTCCTCTAATCCATGATTTTGAATCGTGTCAACAAAGTCTTGGAAATGTCTCTTCGAAGTCAATAGCTCCCGCCCTTCAGCTGTTTTAACCAGTTCACCATAAAAGTGCGGCGGGGGCGTGCCATCCGAGCTTGCTCTATCTCAAGCAAATTTGGAGAATTAAGCGAGGTGCGATAGCTTTCAGTTTGTAAGAGAAAAAAGTTTACAACTGACATTAACTCTTCATCATCCTCATCTCGAGTTCCGTCAGCATTCAACGTTTTTGATAGGTACATCTCTAACTGAATCACATAATCTCGGTTGCGCCGCTTTGGTATGAAGAAGTAAGAACACTAAGCATAAAACCAAAGGCTAGTCAAGCAGTTAAAGAAACATCAAACCTGATACCACTCGTCCATCTCTCGTTCTGTCCATTGAATTTCATTAAGATATCGTGCGCCGACGGACGTTGAAAGGAACCTGGAAACCATCACTAGCTCATGATTAAGCTTCTCTCAAATTTACTCACTGCAAAAGGTTGAGCTAACAAATGGCCAAAAACAAAACCATCTCTCACCTCAGCAGCAGAGGCGCTCCAACGTCACCCAAATTTTCCAGCGAAGGTCTCATCTTGACTACTGTTTCAAGCAAGTCGATTGAGCTTGCACACGCCTCTTCCAATATTTCGACTGCAAGTCCGCAAACTTCAGGTGATGGGTCGTACAATTGGGTCAACAGTAGTCGAATCAACCATTTCTTGGCATTATTCAACCCATTTGAAGTATTTAAACAACCACCGCTGACCGCCGAGCCAGAAAAATTGGTGACTCCAAAATCTATGCGGGAAATTAATTTTTCTAAATGATGGGTGGCAAACAATCGAACATGCTTGTATGAAGAGGTCAAGGCCTTTGACAAAACCAACCGACAATGTCCATTTCTAAAATAAATAAAAAAGCATAGAACATAAGGCGAGTCGGGGTCAGTGAGTTAAAAGACAGCGCAAGGTAGGTAAGAATGAATTTACGCAGAGTAGTCAACGTTCTCAATGACCTCTTTGACAAGATCATCTCGGTTCCTCATTTCGCACAGCGAGTAAAACGAGGTAAAGATTTTAAACTTCTCCATTAGTCTAAAGATAGAAATTGATGAGCAGTGATTAATACCGCAGGCAATCACGCAAGATCACATACTTAATACCATCAGGGTATTTGCTCAGTACACCTAGCATTTCGAAGTACCCATGTGTTAAAGTGTCTTCAACTCGATTTTCGGAAAATAATAATTCCGTTGGCTGAATACCAGCGTGCTGACAAAGGGAAACGAATCACTTTTTAAAAAAGATGTTCTTTGTATTTGAGATTGAAACGCATTACATAAAAAGAATTACCGAATCCAATTGTCTCAACCCCTGGCCAATTTGTTCGACTAACTTATCTTCAGATAAAAACTTAACTCCAACGGGGTCGCTCAAAAGAGTTTGAAGAGTCGAGCACGCAAGCTTAGTATAGCGACTGGTATGCTTTGATTTTATGATCATTGAACGATTAGTTTTTTCAAAAGAAACACTGCTTTGATTAAGCCATTCAACCCCTCCTTCCCCTCCCCCCTCAAAAAAAAAAAAGTGAGGACGCGAGCTATGAACATACCTTCGTCCGTTTAATATATGGATATTTGCCTTCAAATGGATGAAGAAACCCTAAAAGTCTTTTCATGACTTTTGTACTTCTAGTTAGCTCCTCCAACCGTTTGTGGTTCATATACAGTGTGCCTTCGATTAACTCTAATAACTTGTCAATATTCCAGCGAGTATGATCTTTGGTAACTAAGACTTGAGTTTCGACCAGCAATGTTCGAAAGCTCAGGTCATCAATATTGATAAAATGAAGTCGGAATCTAGGATCAGAATGATGAAGAAATCTGATATTTGGAGGTGGTTCCGACCCAATGCTAGCAGCACCAGTAACGCCCCCACTAACGCTTAAGACCCCTGTGCCACCTACACTATTGGTGCTAGCCGAAGAAGACCCCGTAATGAGACTGAGCCCACTAGTAAGACCACTAACAGATGCGCTCGAACCAATGACGCCAGAACCTCCACTCTTTGAGCCTCCTTCAACACTTGTGACCCCGCTAATGAGGCCATTGACTGAGGCTCCATTTGTGTTACCACCGCCAGCTCCCGCTGAGCTTAGAGTAAATGGCGCAATACCAAAAGACCTGAATAGAGATACGTCATCCCAATAACTCGAATTCGACCCCGATCGGGCTCGATTAGATAAAAAGGGGGATGCAAGCCTATGTTTTGTACGATGAAGACTATCAACTTCCCTCAAAGCAGCCGTCCCAGTTGAGCGATGTTCTCTTCGTTGGAATGATGCGGCAAGCTCAAAGAGGCGTGGTAAAGATTGAATGCGTGTGCCGTAATTTAGCGGTAGGACGCGGTTGGAGAGATCCAAGATCTCGGCAATTAATAAAGAGGCTTTTTTCTGAACCTCGGATGACTTGGTGGAACCAGAGTTTGGCAAGCGCTGTTTAGTTGCCATAGATAATGGTTCTTCCTTGATTCCTTTTGATTCAGTGATTTCTATTAAGATTTCCAGCAACTTCACATCGAAGAAAACAAGCAAAAGAATCGCGAGATAGTGCTCAACAAGGCTAGCTCGTTCAGGAGCTTTTTCTGCGACATCTTTACCGGAAGGTGGAGCTTGGGAAAATTGATACAGTTGTCCGGGTTTTTGATAATCTACAATGAAATAATGGTCTTGAGTGAATCTGAATAATTTTCCAAGATGAGCAATTATAGTTGCGTCCTAAACTTACAAGTTAATCTTCTTCCAGACATGAAAGTGCCAAACCAAGTGGGTGTTTTGATTTGAAATATTTCAAATAATCCATCGAGGAGAATTAACTAGTCAAACAGAAATGAATGAGTTTTTTAGAGCTAAACATTGGACTTGGGACAATGAGTTGGGCGGGTGGGTCTAGAAAACTCACCCGGATACTATCCAGTGGCACCTTCATTGATTGAATGTACATTCTCAAGGACCTTTTGTTATTCAAGCACAGAAACATCAATCCTAAACATAAACAAACAAAAGAAATGTTGTTAATGAGATAATAGAATTGTGTCTATAACCAAGGTTACTTTTGTACCCGTCCAAGACTTCAATAAAAACACAATTAGTTTGACACTGGATCTCACTCGCTCATCTTGAGCTTGAGAAGATGTAGGTCCGTTGACTTCAGTGATAGGGGCTAATGCGACCTGGCCGACACAATTTAAGTAAAGCCATTAGGTAGCTTTCAATTCAAGGGAATTGAATTGAAGCTGAAATACGAAAAGCTTGAAAAGAGCGGGCACTTACTTCAAAATCTACCCCAGGCTTCAAATATTGGCGACATAACGGGCGATCAACCAAAGCCATTACCAAACTAGCCATGTAGGGTGCCAATTCACTAAGTCCTCCAGAAGTATCGGTTAAACTGTGCATAATCACCTTCACCCCATCTGCTTCAGCAAACAAGCTAAAGTCTCTAACCACTATTGTCAAAGGAGCTCAGTTAGCGATCATGGTCTCTCACAAGTAAGCCTGATTATAATTCAAATAACAAAAAGTTAAAGTTATACGAAACTCAATTCCCCTAACGTTTCAATCGACAATTGCCTTAATTGCTCATCGGGTGTCTCAGCAATTGAGACTATAGCACGGACAATGCCAACAGTTAATAGCTGAGAATATTTAGAGATCGATCGAATAAATATTAGGGCTTGCAATTTCTCATATTGAAATTTACTATCTCGCGTAAGACTCCTATTTTATCACGTAATTATGGACAAAGAAAGCTTTAGAGCTGACGGAAGCATCAAGGCCGATAAGACAAAAATCAGGTGAAATGGATACCCAACTTAATTAGAAAAAATTCCAAGTGAGATGATCGTAAGGTGGCAATTTCGGCCAACGAATGGTGAGAATAGCGAAGTAATCGATAAGATTCGGCTCTTAAGGTTGTTGAGCTTGAATCTGATAATCCTTTCATTCCACTAAGACCATTAACATAAGATTAATGGGTGACCAGCCCATAAAGTAAACTAGGACTCAACATTTCTATTAGCTTTTGATAATCTAAATCGACTTGATTCCAATGACTTTTTACCAAGTCAGATAGCTTTCTAATTCGTGCGAATGAGAGTACCTCGTTTAGGGATTGATCGATCAAGTTACCGATTTGTGCTAAGATTTGAACCTTATCATCTGAATAAATTACACAAGCCAAAACAACGAGATAAGGCTTCCCAGATTACGAAATTTCAAGTCACAACGAATGAAGTCGAGTGATGAGGGATATATACCAGGTAAAAGGTCATGTGCTGAATTGAAATGAGTTGATAATGAATTGGAAGGTGAGTTACCGGAAATGATGTTTGAAGTGCTAGTGAGAGTAGGATGATGTGGAGTACCGCTGGCTTGTAGCCTTCGTCTCGATTTTCTAGGTGATGTAGCTGAAGTAGGTAAATAAAAATACTGAATTAACAAGCTGATGAAATGACTTATGAAAGCACAAGATTGATTTTATGATCAAACCTGACAAGGCCTCAAGTGCTTCAATTTCCTTTAAGAGACTCTTGACATTTCTATTGGCTAAATCAAGCTCTGCCTCAACAGAAGCTTGAAGGGTTGTGCTGGAAAGGCCAGTTGCAGATGAGCCACCGATGGGATTAGCTGATTGAGCAGAGTGATGATCAAGATTAGCCTGATCTTTCCTTTTGACCACTTGACCAGTGCCAATTTGATGCCATAGATTTTCAGCACCACGTTGGATCGCTTCAGCCCGTTCAAGTTTAGAGCGAAGTTGAGCAAGTTGTTCTTTGACATTATCCTTTGATGATGTGTTTGGACTGTCGATAGAATCTAATCGTAGTAAAGAAGATGATGATTGATTGGTAGCTTTGTTGAGACTGGAGTTCGAGTTGGGAGTTTTCTGATGATGAAGAGATCTATCCATGATTTGAAAGAAAGAAAAGAAAGATGTTGAGCCTCAATTAAATCAAGATTCATAAGTTGTTCTGCTCGGTCAAATGTCAAGGTCGATGGCTGAGTTTGAGTAGGAAAAACTCCGACCGCGAGGTAATTTCAAATTTGAGTTTCTGAAAGATTGACTACAGATATCATCATCAATATTCCATTGAGATATCCAGAATTTCTACAAGAATATTATTAAGAGTTACTTTTTCTTTTGAATTATACACTCAATTGATTTTCTTTATCACAAATCACGAAACAAGAAAATTTATTTGAGATTTTTATAAGACTTTGCCCATAAAAGAAAAACTTGTCATAAAAATTTTTCTCTTTCATAATGCAAGGATAAGTCTGAATAGTAATTTCTTGTTTCTAAATTAAGAATGTACTCTATTTCTTTCAGAAATTTTTCAATTTAAAATACCAAGCTGTGCTTTCCTGAATTAATACCATTTTTAATCAACTTTTTTATTGCCTAAAGAAACTAAAAATTAAGGTGTATAGTGCCAATTGAGGATATATTCTGATGAAAAAGTGATTTTTGCAAAAAAAATTATATTGATTTTTCATGATTGTAATTTCCTCAAACTTTTTTTACTAAATTCCACAAGTCTTGCTACCTTGAGGATTCCTTGAAATTGAGCAAGTAAAATAAAGACCTAAAAAAACAAATGGACTGCACTTGTGGTTGTCAAAGTCCAAAGTGATAGTAAAATGCTATAATTAAAATCTGATAATAATTTTCAAGTTCATCCACATTAGATGCTTTTTCTTTTTTTTAAAGCTATCTCAAAAAACTTAACCTTATGGCTGGATGATTTTGTTTTGTGCTACTATTATAAAAATAATAACAATACGCATTTGACCAAAACTTTTGATATTTAAAAATTAAGTAATATTCCAATAACCAACGGAAATAGGTCTATTTCCTTCAGGATTTTAATCTTAATCGTTATCCAAGCTTATTTTTTATTACTATCTGTAAGTAAAACTCAGAAAAGTACGATTTTGACATTGGTAAAGTTTTTTTTTTAGAAATAAACAAACAGCTTCTGAATCTCTGAGTGAAGCTATTAAGATTCTAGTACTTACGAAAATTCATGAGCTTTCTCAATATCAACAAAATATTCACATAAAGACAGTATTGCTATAAAATTAAGTTTGTGGTAGGTTTTGAAAAAATTGAAAATTCCCATTAATAAGGGGAAAAAATAATTAGAAATGGGTTTTATGGATGCCTTTTGCTACTATGCCCAATAATTTTTGGAAAGGAAAAAAATTCTGATTGCTCATCAATGAATGGAAGAAGTCATAAATTGAAGTCCTAAATTCTCTAAAAAACACAAAATCTATAAATTTTTTGTTAATATTTCCTCAAAGACATAATTTTGAAAATATTTAAGAAGGTTTTAACTGTTTATTTCCATTGCCTTAGCTAGGAGATACAATTATGAAATTTTAGAAGCCATGAGCTTTTGTAACAAGTTCTGCTAACAATTCTTCCTTCAAGTAGATAAAACCTATGAAAAAATTATCCATAAAATTACAGGAAACCTTAAAATAGACGTATTTATGTTTAATATTTTCTTTGGAACTCACAAAATTTCTCTTAACTAATTAACCTTTCTTTGAATATAATAAAACACAATAATCTCTTGTCAAAATATTGAGGTAATATCAATTAAATAGATCTTCAAATAAAAAGAACCCAAATTTACCTCCTTTTCGGGAATTAAAAACAATGTAAAAAGAAATGTATCATTTTTTACCTATCCCTAAATAAATCTAATCTTTATCTCAAAGAGGTATATTAGTTCATTATATGACATTTTTATTTGATGATAATTTAGTTTTTTCAGAAATAAAAATATTTATTATAAATATTATCATTATTTTCATATCCCTAGGATTTAGTATTAACACAAGGCCAATAAGCTGAACAATTTTTTCTTAATACTTCATATATAATAGTTATTGATTATGAGAAAGGAAAATGTGAATTAAAAATTCACAACTTTCAAAATAAGTCCACTTTGATAATGATGAAAGATTATTTTTATACAACAGAATTAAATTCATTTTATCAAAAAATATACTTAAAACAGATAATTGAATAAATATCAATTAAAAAATAAATACAAAATTTATTTGATTCGCTTTCCAAATTATTGTAATAAATTTAAATCCATAAACGCAAGGAGAAAGAAACTACTTCTATATGCTCTTTAACTACTATCTGAATTCCAGAATATTGTGAGGAAAAATATGTAAATAAACGATATAATCAATTTTTTCAGGTAACTTGAATCATCTGAAATATTGATAATTATACTAAAATCAACAATAAATAACATATATAATACAATTTTGAATTCACATTATAAACAGTCAATTTCAAAAATGAAGTAATGATAGAGCTATATTCCAACCACAAAATAATACATAACATATAGAAACAGGAATGTAAATAACATTTTTTTGGAAGATTGATTGAGATTGTAAATTTTGAAACAAGGTTATTCATATTATAGGTTTAACTTTGTGGCTTTATATAATTTTGAAAAAAGGTTAAAGCTTGTTCAGTTTCACTATTTTTAATCTTCTTTGGAGCCAAGAATGGGCGAAGTTTTTTCAATTTTAAAGTAAAATACTAGAGAAAAGCTTTGAAATCGCATATGAACTTAATTTGGCTTGAAATTTTATCTTTACTAAAAAAATAAAATAAGCTATTTTCTATAACCACAAAATGCTAATAAAAATAGAATAATGCATTTCTTTGGAATATTATAATGATACGTATATGGGTCTGGTGGTAAAAGTTGATATATTTCTTGCTTTCTGAGTACAATTTTTGTATTTTTTTCCCTCAAGTGATATTTTACTTGAGTAATAATACAAAAAATATTGAATATTTCATTTTCCAAAAAATGTCCAGGGAATTTAAAAAATCATGCATTTTTAGGAACATAATTGAGCCCTAAATACCTTAAAAATAAGAAAATATTGAATAATCAACCAAAAAATGAAAGAAACATAAACAATTATGGGTTCTTTTCCTAAACTATCACAATTATCAGGCTTTCATCCTAAATATAACTATGAACCAGAGGCTTCAGTATTGACCCGAATTTCTGAAAATTGAATTATAAAAGCGCGATAATGCTTTAAATTTATGCTAATATCATGCAATATCTTCATAAAAATGCATTGGGAAAATTGTATCGCCATTATCCAATCATGTTTCATTATATGACTTTATGTGACTTTATGTTTAGAATAGTTCTTACATATATATATATATATATAGCCCATGGATTATTCATGAAATTTGGCTATATATATTTTATCCCCAAAGAATTGGATCTTTGTGGTTTGAAAAAATTTGAAACTTGAGTTATTAAAAAATGACTCCAATATTTTCGATAAGTTACCCAATACCCTTAATTGACTATATACGGTTCTTGATAAGCTCTATGAATACATTGTTTTTTCAAGAAATTGTGTAGGGAAAAAATTATTCAATATCATTTCATGACACATGTATGATCAGAATAATTAATATTTTATTAAACTTCCACCATTAATTGTGGTTGAAAAATTGGATTTTGATATTAGTTCAATTTCTTATTTTAATTCATCACTTAATGTCAAAATTTCTGACTTTTACCAATAATTTGAAATTAAAAATAAGCTGAGACACAGGATTCTAATAAAATACCAAAAGAAAATCTATCTCCCCTTCAAAATTATATTATTGTACTCATGATTGCATTGAGCTGTGTATGTGTAAATGATAAACCTTGAGATTTTCACACAAAGAATTATTTAAAGATATTTGTGAAAAATAGACAGAATTGATATAAATTACTGAAGATAATTTTTGAAAAATACTAAGCTGAACAACCTTGTATAAACTAATTGAGCCTCTTGTATCTTTGGATTTTTGGGGTATTTTGGTATAAAATTTGTATCATCACTTACATTAGGGGGTGTCAAACCTATGAAATCCCACATTTCAAATCTTGAATTTTTTTTTCCTGAAATGAAGAATTTAATTTCTGGGATTTCCCAAATAACACACCCCCTGACCAGTGGTATTTTGAACATGTAAAAACCTATATTTTTGGGTTAAAATCCCAACCTATCATGGCTGAATTTTTAAAAATGATGCGCAAAAACCCCACCCAGGGAGTTCAGCTTTGAATAAATCTCTTTAGACCAAATTATTTTCAACAGAATTAAAATATATAAATTTTAAAAAATACCAAAAACATCAGCAAGAATCCCATTACTTCATCAACTAAATATCATGCAGAGTATCCTTGTCATGGAATCCAATATTAATTCAGACCTGGAAGAGGATGTATCACTGTTACACCATCTCAGCACCCAAAGGTATCTTACACCCTGCCAAAAAAATCCTTCTGCATATATATACAACTCCAGCAATTTGGTCCAGTTATCAAGTCATAAATTCAAACAACTCTGCCATACTACTCATGAATCTTTCCAGTGGTTAGTTACCTTGATTCAAGATGATAAATTTTTTTACAATTCATCAAGATTTAAACAGAGAGATCCAGCCATACAATTGGCTGTAGCATTAGCACAATTAGGATCCAATGGGAAAACTAGGAATGCTATTGGGAGTTAGTCATGGGGCTATTGTATTATATACACAGTGTATAATAAAAGCATTAATCAAGTATGAGAAGGAATATATCATGTGGCTGAATTCACAAAAGCAATTGGAGACTTGCCAAGTAATGCAAGCTGACGGGTTTCCTGGATGTTTGGGATTTATAGATGGTAGTCTTATACCTTTGTCTCAAAGGCCACCCAGAGATGGTGAGGCATACTTTGATCGCAAGAAGAGGTATTTATGCTATTCACATCTTATTTATTTAACCATTTTTGAGCTGATAATACATGTGATGTAGGTATTCAATGTCAATTCAATTGGTTTGTGATGTCAACAGAGTGTTTATTTCACTACATGTTGGCTGTGCAGGCTCTCTTCACGATTCAAATGTGTACCAACATATGCAAATCTGCAAAAATCCAAATGAATATTATGGGAAAGATAAATATCTACTTTCAGATTCAGCTTATGCAAGCTCCCATTGGATTGTGCCAGCATACAAAGGTGTAACATCCCACTCAGAAGATAATCAAAAATTCAATCTATGTTTGGAAAGATCAAGAGTACGGATTGAACATTCCATTGGTATGTTGAAAGGGCGGTGGTCATCTTTGTGTGAGATGCAAAATCAAATGTGTAATGTGCAGAGGTACAATTATTTGTACAGTGGGTGGTAACCTGTGTTATATTGCATAATCTATTAGCACAAGTAGGTGACAAATGGAGTGATTTATATTAGGATAATGACCCCCCTGAGCTCCAAAATATCACACAACAAGATGATGAAAATGGCCATTTGAATATGCATGAAAGAGTCAAGCCCTACACTTTAGATTGGTTAATGAATAAATGAATAGATGAATTACAAGTGCTGACCATGTTTATTTTCAAAGAGGATTGTGTGAAGACTAATATTTCTAATACATTTTAAATATATAGCCATGGAATGGTAAGTTTTAATACTGGAATTGGATCATAATTATCCAATGTGTAAATATATATAATATATAATATCTACAAGTTTTTATTTTTACGTAATATTTTGTTATCCTGTTCATTCCGCATAATTTGACCATTTACTTTTGTTTTAATTTCTTCAGAGCTGAGTTGTTTCAATTTTTGTCTTGTAAGAAATAATTTCTTGCTTATTTGAAAAGAACAGCCAAAGTGTGTGATGGATTTGTGTTCAAGCAATTCTTTTGCTGGCTTGGTTGTTTGATGAAGAATTTAAGATGTTTTCCAGAGTATTTCAACAATGCCTTCTTTTTTGGAAAAATCAAAAATGAATTTGTGGTTTGGAAATGATAATCCATGCCCAGAGGGTGTGAAAACTGTCGGAATTGGAATGAAATTGTTTTTATTGATAAAAGAGAATATACCATAAGTCCATGAATTGATGTCATTATTATCAGTATGTGGTTTATTGTGGAAGCCATTTAATGTGACTATAAAACTTCAATAAGTTTTGAAATTGGGTGATTTTTTGGAATGCCATTCAAGTTGGCTGCATTCATGATTTCTTGATTGTCTTTAAGTGCATTATTTGAAAATCCTTGAATGCAGGAGTGCCTGAAATCATCAAATTCTTGAAGTGTTGACCATTGCTCATTATCTTCATTAATTGTTTTTTTGGTCAAGCCCGCCTTCCTTGCATAAACCCCAGCAGATTTACCTGAATCAGAACCCTGACAAAATCCTATTCCTTTCATAATGCCATCAAGCATATCAGAGTTAGTGGTGATATTTTGACAGTTGTTTGAAAGCTTATTTAATGTTATGATCAAGCTTTGAATTTTATGGAATATGGGTGTTGGACTGCTGAATGGGTGAATTTGATACATGAAAATAGGCCAATAGGGCTTGTTATGTCTATTGATAAGTACATAGGGTCTGAGTAGTTGCTTGTGTGGAGGAAGCTTAAAACAGGAGGCATTCTCATTCTTCTTCTTGTCTAGTGTAAGTATGGAGAAGCTGGGATTATAAAGGCCAAGCTGACCTGCTGTTTGGTTTGTATATAGAAGCACTCTTCTTTGTTGTCTGGACTTGGGTTTATTATTATTAAGAGAATTCTCATCTGTTAAATAATCATGATTGTGAGGTTGAGTACCACCAGGCTTCAAATCATGAGTAATTAAAGAGAGTTTGGGCACATTCAGCTCATTGACAGTCATCTGGTCATTTGGTTGAGTCCCAACAGTCAAATGATCAGATTATTGATGAGAAATGGCTAAAGAAAGGGGGAGTTGGTTGTTTGATGGTGATATCATGATTGCAGATTAAATATATTCCTCCCCTAAATTAAAAAAAAAGGTTCATCAGTATGGCATAGAAGGGATGTGTGGTGGAGGCGGATCATTGGTTTATGTTGTTGCAGTGGTGGAGGAGGAGGTGGTGTGGCATCAGTGGTAACAGTGGGGGGGAGGTTATGGTGGCCAAATGGCAGTGAGGGTGGAGGTAGCCTGTTGGCGGTCATGGTAGGGGCCGATTGGAAGTGGGGGTGGAGGTGGCCAGTAGGCAGTAGTGGTAGTGGTGGTGGCGGTCAATTGGCAGTGAGGGTGGAGGTAGCCCATTGGCTGTCGTGGTAGGGGTGGAGGTAGCCCGTTGGCAGTGGGGGTGGAGGTGGCCGATTGGCAGTGAGGGTGGAGGTGGCTGGTTGGCAGTCATTGATGGTGGCCAATCGGCAGTGGTAGTGGTGGTGATGGTGGATGCATGGAGGAGGAGGAGGAGGTAGTGGATTGACAGAGGATGCGGTAGTACAAATGACAGTAATAGTAAGTATACTGTTATTTGTAATTGGTTACATTAATTTCAAAAAAATAAGTACATACTGTTGTTTATCAAAAGGTCTCCTGACTTTAGGCAGCAATACAGTCACCAAAGGCCCTCAAACAACCCTTTTTGATCAATCAAAATATGTGCTGATATCTGTGCAGATTGAAGGAGCACATCAGTGCAATAAAATGAATATCAGTCACAGTGTATTCACTTACAAGTCCTGTGCCAATGGCAGACCTAAAAGCCTTGATCAAAAAAAATGTTGATCAGATTGTTCAAAAAGAATAGATCAATTAAAGATGGAGGAATTTATTGAAAAGAAAAAGTGATGAACAAGAATACTAAAATGAGGAGCTTAATATTGGACTTTTCAAAAAGAAATGTGGTTAATTATTAATCAAGGGATCAATTATTCTCAACCTCGTAAAAATAGGAAATCATTTTTATTACTAGCATTGCATTTGCAGAATTTAAAAGTCCGACTCGCATTTGTTAAAAGGCAATATGTCCACTGCCTCTGCTTCCTCACTGGACATATTAAACATAATTAATTGCCACAACAATAATTTCAAAGGGCAAAGGTGCCATAAAATACAACAACATCCTTTTAGATTGATCATTTGAATGGGCATCTACACTCATCTTATGTGAGAATACACCTCCAGTGTTGCATTAATCAACTGCAAAATTGCAAATTAAACCGTCATTTACCCATCAAATACCAAATGAGCCCAGTTTGAAAAACTAATCTGGTCAACAAATGGCACTGCTCATATTACATGCATAATATTTAATGAAGAACACTTACTCCAACTATTTTCAATAATCAAATTTAGGATATGCTCTAAATCTGAAATTGGATGGGAGGAATTCAATGCCACTATAGTCAAGTACATGTTCCGTTGTTTTTCACTCATATCCACTTCTTTTTTTCATTTTTCTTTCTCAAAATCGAGCTTTTTTGCCTCTTTGGCCATATCAAAATCAAGTTGTGATTGTATTTTGGAGTGTTCCAGCTTTCTACACTCAACATTTTTTCCTGTTCAAATGCGATTTCCATCTCCTTCATTAATCTCTGTTGTTCAGTTTGCATAATCTGAGAACTCCTTTCTTCATTCCATTTTTGTTTATCTCACTCTAACCAGGCCTCATCATTATCTTCCCTCCCTGAAAGAACTATTATTAGTCTGCATGAACATCAGAATGAAACCATCTCCTACAGACCTTTTTGCCAATAAATCATTATTTGTGAGTAACTTGGAGACAACACATCAGACAACTTCTTCCATGAGCCACTGGTATTATTAAGATTGAAGCTGGAACTATGTTTTCTCTTTTGGGATGAACCATTTATCTTATCCTGTAACTACAGAAAAAATATTTCAGAGTTGATTTGTTTCATATTGGTTTGATTAAAGAAATCTTACTTTGGGCTCTTCCACATGGTCATTCTCTTTATCTTCAGCAATATTGATATTTGGTTGAATCATGATTGTTCCCTCCTCTGTTATTGCTGAAAACTGAAAAAAAACAACACATCAGAATTTAGCACAAATAATGAAATATTGTATCATATCTTACCTCATGTTCCATTGGTTCTTCTTCATCCTCATTTTAAATCAATCCAGCCTCTTGAGAATCATATGTTGCTAGTGGAGTCACATTTGGCTTATGGCCAAAGAGTAAATCCATTTCTGCAAAACATGGACACATACTTTCAGGATTATCAGCCATAGTATGCAGCCCTTTTTTCTCATCCTCTTCTGTTATACCTGCCCCAGTTAAATTCTCAAACTTCTTTGCTGTTGTGTATTTTTTCTTATATGTACACCATCAGTCACGAATGCTTGTTGCACTGAGATTCAACCGGTGTTGTGATTTTTATTGACCTCAATGGCCATAAGATGAAATACATTCTTTTTACTTGAGGGTGGCCTTCCAACCAATGTGGAGCCACCAGTGCCAAAACATGCATCAACCAATTGATAATACATAAATAATCCGGCCGAGTTAAGTGACCTGAAGGATGGGGAAGACCAGATGAAATCTTGGGAGTGAATTTATTTGTCTTCATTGGGTGACGTGGCATTGCAAGGATGGTGGTGGTGGGTGATAAATCAGTAATTGAATAATTTAAGAAAGGGGGATATTGAATGGAATTGTAAATGGATTGGTTAATTGGTTACACAAGGGGTTGGGTTAAAATTGACTTTTGGATAAAGGAAGTGGTTAGGTTTCAATAAGTATAGGAAAGAATGTGGTATTTTGCAAAATCCCAGGAGGACTGAGTTAGAAAAAGTGGTTTTTGGGAGACAAAATGACTGATTTTGGAATGTGGTATTTTAGTCTCAAATCACGCTTTTTTTAATGTGGGATTTCATAGGTTTGACACCCCCTATTATGTCAAAGGAACTCCCAAATTATTGAAATTAAAATCAGCAATTACCATTTACAATAAGCATTAAAAAAAGGGGAAATGTATCAATGATTGAATACGTTATATTGTAAGCAGAAGGCTTCTCCCCTAACTAAAACTCATACAGATGTTTCAATAAATCCTAATCATTAGTGAAAATGGAAATAAAATTGAATTAATAATGGACATTAATATTTCAGAAAAACAGAATGAAAAAAAATTAAATACAAAAATAATTAATTGAAAAGGTGTTTCAGTAGGTACAGGATTAATAATATATTCTGCAAACTCTAAATATTTGAAATAATAAAATGTTAATTGATATTTATTTTTCTTCTAGCTCTTTAAATTTTATTTGAGGAAATAGATGAAATGTATTTTTTTGTATATTTACTAATATGAAAACATTTTAAAAGGCTAAAATGTTAATTAATAGTGCTCCATTGAATAAGGATAGATATAAATATATACACAGCTGAACATTGCAATACATACCAGGGAGTAATCCATAATAGTAATCAAAATCCATAATTAACTTGTAATAGGAACATTTATTGTATATTTAATTATTCTTCATTTTTCATATTTAAAGATAATTTTATATCATTAGTTAATATTTAAGAGTTGATAATCCAATTAATGTATTACAGGAAATTCTTTTTATAAGAGGAACTGGTAGATTTAGAGGATAAAACCTAATAAATATTATTATACTAACTGAAATTTTCTTAATTTTAATTGTTATTCACTGAGAAAAATTACATCTATCAACTGTTAATTTTTCTAGTATAAAAGCTTCGAAATTAAGCTTCTAATATTAAATATACAATACACTAAAAGGAAATTGCAGTGCGATAACAGAATCTTTTTTAAAGGGTATGCAGCCATTTTCTTTTATAAAAACATAACTTTAAAAAATAACTAGTAGCGTTAAAACCTATAAACAATTCAGTTTAAGAATGCAGGCGGTAGGTCTAGCAGAAAATATGACTTTTTTAGAATATTGTGCCTGGGATGCACGCCCAAGAGGTTTTTAGTGCGTTGGTGTCTATTCATTTGATTTCCTTAAGAGGGTGAAGATGAGAAGAAACAAAATTTGTATTAATTGAATTCCCAAGCTAAGAGAATTTAATGAAGTGATTTATTTATTACTTTCTATTTTAATTTATTACACAAAATTTCTAGTTGTGAAAATAGAATTTGAGGATATATGATATTTGCCGAAGTTCAAGAAAGATCTTAATTATCTAGTATCATACTAATTTAAAAAAAGTGTAAAACCAAATTTTTAATGTATCTTAAATGTGACATGTTTTTCTTCTCACTTTGGAAATATTTAGATTCTTCCAACCCAAATAATGTGAAAATTCCTCTTCTATTTTCTAAATCCCACTTGGTATTATATGACCTCATAATACAGCTTTTTCTCTCTACCTTGAATATTTTCCTATTTCAAATAATTTAAGATTTTAGCTAAGATATGGAAAACCCAATTACAATAAACTTATATTCTGGGAAAACTAAGGGGTATTTGGAATAGGGGCTTGAGCTTAAGTCTTGTAATATTTGAATCCATTATTGATGTAGGATTTCTGAATTGAAGTTGGCTTACAGAAATTTTGTTTATTCCAGTCCCAAAAATAATCCTGACACACTTGAGGAATATTGGAATATATACTTACCTCATGATTTTCTGAGAAAACATTTGGTAGAAATAACTTCACAGATTCAGCCTTAAAAGTGTTTTTTGGAATAAGAAACCATTCTGTAA
Organism: Austropuccinia psidii; assembly: GCA_023105745.1. Taxonomy (NCBI): domain Eukaryota; kingdom Fungi; phylum Basidiomycota; class Pucciniomycetes; order Pucciniales; family Sphaerophragmiaceae; genus Austropuccinia; species Austropuccinia psidii. The sequence continues at coordinate 21,439,707 of JALGQZ010000009.1, read as the reverse complement.
GGATAATTGAATATTATTTTTAGCATGCAAAGGATAAATGGGACAAATTAAACATAGATTCAGGCTTAATTGTGGGCAAGATAGCTTTTGAAACTACTAAAAAGTTAAACATAATCCAAAAATATCAAAAGCTCACATATTAATTTTAAAGAACTTTTCCAATTAGAAAATTTCATGAGAGAAAATATCTAAGAAACTGAATAAGAAGCATTCAAAATTTTTGGTGAGTCTTCTTAAGCTGTAAGATTATTGTTATATACAAGAATCCCCTTTGAGTTGTGAAAGGTAGTTATAAATCAATCCAATTAAACAAATAAAGTAGCATCAGCTGTGAATAGTAATTAACAGAGGAAGACATTACTGAAGCCACAGAATGTATTGGTGTGAGCCTTGAGGTATATGTTACACACCCATATAGGCCAAATTTGATATTTAGATTATTTATTGAATATACATAACCCATATTTCTTGTATGTATCCCACAATCCATGCTTTCTCATATAGAAAAATATGAAGAAACTTTTTGTGAGGAAGTAAGTTCATGGATTTAAGGCCAGATTTGGATTATACACAAAAAATTAATGAGGGTATCTACATAGGGTGAATAAGCTTGAATTAACTCTATGAAGTGGTAATATGAAAAATACCTTAACATCTCATCATCAATACCACATAAAAGAATTGTGAAAATTTTTGTCTTTTGCATTTTTGCACCAAAAAAGGTGGTATTGTGAGAAATTTAATGTTGCATATACACTAGAAATAGTATTATTAATGTTTATGAAACTTTATATTAATTCATTATTACATAAATTTTTGAAACACCCATAGTGGATTTCAATCTTTAAGACTGAATTACTATTTTTGACATGAAATTACCCAAGGGGAAAAAACAACATCAAAGAGAGAAAGGGTACCCCACTTTTGGGAACTTTGAGACATTTAAAGCCAAAAGCCTTGGATTTGCCATTGATCTTGGCTCAATTTGTCCACTAGAGCATTTGAGGAACCTGATTTACAAGTTAAAATCCCATTAAATCATGAGAAAATAGCAAATATGCTGCTATTTTGACATGACAAGGAGCTAATGAGCTACACTGACTTTTGTAACCATATATATTATTAATAATTTTATATGGCTAAGCCCAAAAGATTGATTAAAAACCTTTTTGGACTAGTATAAATGAATTTACTTCATGAAAACTAGCTGTAACTGTGAGCCTTAGAGGTATTTTCATATACCAAAAAGACCACAAATAATAAGAATAAGTTATAATTAAAAATAATAAATTTATTCTTATTATACAAATGGAATTGAAATATAAATATGAAAATCTAAATAAAAAAATAGTATTTATGATCATAATTTTTCATTAAAATCATATTAAAATTTAAAAATGTGAAAAAATATTGTTTCATGAAAAATTGAAGTAAAAATAAATTTGCATCAAAAATATTCAAATTAAAATATTTTTAGAAAAAATGGTGATATAAGTTATTATAACTTTTTTTACAATGAATAAACTTATGAAAATTATTTCACCATTGGATTCCTGTTAAAAATCAGGTGGGGTCACCTCTCAATGAAAATTCTGTAGCTCAACTCTAAATAAGATTAAACTAAGTTTTTAGTATTTTCTGTATGAAAATCCAAAAATTCTCCAAAATTTAATTCAATTTACACAACATTTAGTATTAATAATCAAGTTTTTGTGTTAAAATTGAGGTGTGGTGTGTATCTTAGAGGTTATGAGGAATTAAAGTATTTTCAATTGAAATGTTAAAATGTGCGCATGTATTACATAAGTGAACTTGGATTTACATATGTGGAAGTAATAATTACAATTTTTTACTGTAAAATTTCAATTGAATTACTTATGTAAGTCTTCAGTATAATACATGATTATGAATTAAAGAAAAAATAAATTGGAAGGATTAATTTTTTGGGGGAAAAGGAATCTTAGCTCAAAGGGTGGTAGAACCCCCCCAATTCCTTTCTGAAAGGAATTATATGTCAAAATTGAAGCTAAGTTTGACCATTTTTGGAATGGGATCGAGTCACAGGGTCTGTGACTCAATTGATGACAAGGTTTTGATACCAACCAGGGCAGTTTTAACTGTTGCCAAGAGGAAAAAACTACCCATAATTCAAAACGATATTGGTAGAAACAGCTTAAACTAGTTTTACGGTCTTTTACACACATTCTGACATGTTTTGAAGGCCTTAAACCAAGTATTACTATATAAATGGCTGATTTAAGGGACTAAAATAGCTAAAACCAGCCCTTTATTGGTCTAAACCAGGGTTCAATTATTGCAAAATTGTATTTTATGTTTTCAGTGTGTTTCTAAGACTTATTAGAGTAGGAAAAATTGGTGGCTATGAAAGAAGGTCTTCTTTGCCTCACTTTTCTGTTCATGTTAGACTCTTTTCCTTTTATAATTAGTTTAAGCTAGACCTGCCTTCCATGGATTTCTGCTTGAAAAACACCAATCCCAGTCCCAACCACAGGAAAAGTTTTATACCTTTCCACAACCATAACCCCTATTTTTGGAATTGGGAGGATCTTTTGGGACCGTCAAAAGTTCACCTTCCCACATGCCCAGTATTTTTTTCTATGTTCTTACCTCTTTCTCTTCTCAATTATTTCTTATTTTAATACAATTCCTTCCAAAAGGACAACTACAATGTCTTCTGTTAATACTTATTCATAAAGCTTATCCACACCCAGAACACACTATCCAAGCCTCTAGTGAACCCATTACCACTTCCAAATGCTTGTGGGTTTGGTTATACTTTTCAGAGCTCAATGAAAATGTGGTTGAGTGAATTTGGAAAGTGCTACCATAAAAAGCTCAAGCGCAATCAAACTGGAAGAACAAATTCCATGAGCCAGCATCTCAACAACCTCCATTGCTTACAGAACCCAAACAACTGAGAACAAGATAGACCCAATATGATTTTTGATTATTATGTACAAGATTTCAATAGCAAAAAGATTTTTTTTCTTCATTTAATATATATTATCATAGCAATGTCATGATGGTTTGCCCATTTGAAGAAATTATCATTGGAATCCCTCAAGACTGCACTTGTCTACTTCATTGCCAACTGTGATCTCCCCTTATCCATCACTGAGTCAAAATCCTTTTGACAGCTTCTTGAGCTGTTCAATCCTTCAGTTCCCAGCATCCTTGTTTGATTCAATGAGCTTACAGGTCACCTATCAATTTTATTCTATTTCCATGAAGAATGAATCCACAAGATCATCACCAAAGCTGGAGCTTTTGTCTCTTTCACTACTGATCTTTGGACTAGTACTAATTTAAAAGCCTTTATGGCTGTCACTGCAAATTTCATGGATTAAAATTTAAAATTGAAAGCCATACTTTTGGGATTAAATTAGATTGAAGGTAATGTCTATGTATTCATCTTAATAAATTCTTGATACTTAATACTTTGTTTTTTTAGGTGACCATTCTGGCATCCCACTTCCAAACCAATTTGGGCTTATCTTATTAAAATACAAACTTGAAAAGAAAATTGTCTGAATTAAAACTGACAATGCATTGGTAAAAAATTGAATGTCTCAAAAAATTGAAACTTTGGTTCCCACATTCACAGCATGCAGCAATGAAATTGGGTGCATGGCATACATGATCCACCTTTCATCCCAAGATGGATTTAATGCTCTAGCTCAAGGACCACTGGTGGCCCCCAATGAGCCCAAGGGAAATATGAATGGACCAATGTCCATTTCTCATATTGTAGACCTCCCTGATGGTGTAAATCCTAGCTACAATCCAATAATCAACTTAATCAGTAGGCTTTCATCCTACATATGACAAAGCCCTCAGAGGCAAGAAAAACTCATTGGTACTGTCAGCCTCATACATGAAAAAGAAAGAACAACCCAAGAAAATGAATTGTTGTAAAATGGTTGCACTTGCTGGAATTAAACTTACAACATTTTTCAATGATCTCTAGCCCTCAAAGATGCATGCATTCAGTATTGCAGCACTGATCGCATGCATGCTTATCACCTAACCAAACTCAAATGGGAAAAGGTCTCAGTAATGATAAATTTCTTACAAAAACTTTATGAAGAAACACATATTGTTTGTGGTTCTACTTACCCCACAATAAATGAGAACTTACCCTTATATATATCACTAATAAAGCAAATACACCAGGTACATCATTCTCAAATTGTGTTTATTTCACTGAAAAAATTGATGATATTTCAATTTCAAAAGGCATGTGATCAATATGATTTCACACCAATTGAGTTTTCAGCCATGGTCATGACAAAAAAATTAAAAAAATATTTCAGGAGCTTATTTATCCAAAACCCTGTGATATATGAATCAATCTTGGACCCTCCCTAGATTCAAACTTCAATTCTTTGCCAAAGATCAAACTACCCTAGCTTGCTTTGGAACTTCTTCCTCAAAGCCTTCTGAAATTTTTCAAGAAGATGAAAGAAAACATGTGACAACTGCAATCAATATGGAGACTAAAAATACTTATCCAGCCAATAATATAGTTCCTACAAGCATTGAGGTGGGGCTTTTTGATGACATGTATTCATTGCCCTCATCTGAGGGGTGAACGTTGTAAAAGGAAATCCAATGTTTCTTTTCCAAGAAAACAGAAACAAAAGATACCAACATCATTCTCTTTTGTAAGTCAAGAGTTAAAATTTTCACTGCCCTCACTCATATGGCACAGAAGTATCTTTCCATCCCAACAACAAGTGCCCCATCAGAAAGGGTTTTTTAATGTGGTAGGAAAATTCACTCATACCAGCATTCTTTGCTTTCAAGAATGCATGTGGAACAATTAGAATATGCAAAGGATTGGGCCCATGCATTTGGGCCTATATATGCTCATGATTGATTTTTGTATTCTCATTCTCAGTGAGTGTTCTTGAAATGATTTTTTTGTTAGTTTCTTCTTTTTCTATGCTACTTTGTATAATGATAGCTTGAAATCAAAGGCTTGGATACCTGTTGAGGTCCCAGAGTCACCCTGTGTCCCACTAAGAGCATGTCCCTAAGCTTAGATCATTGAAAAAGTGAGCCCAGAATCCTGGGTCCCTAAAGGGTTTCCCTTGGGTTTTTGAAAGCCCATCAAGATGGGGCTCAGGATTAGCTTAAACACTGTTAATCCAATAAATAAAGGATTACAACCAACCCTTTTAGATATGTGAAAAAATAATTAGAATCATTTTTTTTAACTCTTATAATTATTTTTACCCTTGAACCACCCCAAAAGTGAATTGAAGCATGTTAACTTTGTATCTTTGTTTCCAAGCTCACTCTGGTCAGTTTCGTGACTGATTTCTCTTTAATAATTATTTTAGAGGTTTTTTTTACACATTAATGGCCTTCAGTCCTTTTATCACTTAATTCCCGTTGAAATTGCTTTTGAATAAATTTCCTTTTTTAGCCATAAATCTCTCTTATAGAGAATTTCTGGATAAATCTTTATTTATGGTAAAACAATAAATATTTATGATATTATTGTTTTATACTAACAAAGTTAAAAGCAATACAATTGGTTTGGCTTCTTTTGAAACTCTTATAACTTAATATTTTTAATTAAATTTTACCTTATAAAAATTTTGAGGACAAGAAAAGTACTTGACTTTTAACAGAAGTTTCATATTAACACCTTGCATTTGTGGCACCAGCTATGATCTTTTACCTGTTACATATTGTTTTAATTTTTTCAAATCTTCTTCTTATATTGAAAAAACTTAAAAAAAAATAAAAAATACTCAAAATATTAAAAATTCATAACCATATTTCTTTTTGCATCTTATAAGGAAGGATTTATTTTCCATTTTTCTTTTTGAAATACCATTTTTTAACTTGAATGAATTTTTTCTTGATTATTTTTAGTGTCTGAAAATGTGATAAGAAAAGAAAAAATTGAAAAAACTTCAACAGTAACCAGAATTATCCAAGCCAGTACTGTTAATTCTGACCATAATAGCACTGTTATTATAACTCAGAATGGACAACCAGAACCAATTTCTTCTTAATAAATAAATTTGGATATTATTAATACTCTCAAAAAAGCAAAGAATTTGCAAAATAGTAAGTATTTGACATAAAATTACTATTTTCAAGATTTTTGACATATAATAATGTCTTCAACCAGATCAGGAGCCAGCTATAAACCCTAAAGAAGCTCCCAAAAATGTTACAGACATGATTATGGCAGAAGCCAATCAGTTGTAGAAGGACAAGGGTCAGTAAATGAAGCCCAAAGTAAAAAATTATGCCATTCCAAAGCTGATAACACTGTTTTGCCTTCAAAAAGAGCTGAAATTGCCACAAGAAGCCTCAGTGGTCCTTCAAAAAGCCATAATTAAGGCATAAAGCAATCCACTTTAACACAAAGAGTATCAAATACTAGCAGATCTTTGGAAAAACTGCATGAGCTCTTACTTGACTGTGGAAAAGTTTCTGAGACATCCCAATACCTGAAACTTAGTGAATTGATGGCATTCATTGATGGAAAAGAAAAAAATAATTCTTTTAACAGAAGAAGGGAGAGAAAAAAAATCCTCCACCACCCAAAAAAATGCCAAAATCAGCCCCAGTGACCAGAAGAAGAAATTTTAATGTGAAAAAGCAGCCACAAACTGAGAACAAGGGAAAGAGGAAATAAACAGCCACAAAGCCATACAGCTAAGGCTACAGAATACCAAGGATTAAATAAGATGCCATGGAAAATGTGTTTTAAATGGCCAGAACCATGATGGAAATTCAGAATAAAGAGGAGGCCAGATTGAAATATAATAAATGATTTCCAAGATTTCAGAGGGAAGCCAAGCTTTGTATATAGCCATAAATGACATGAAAAATCATATTTGTGATAAAAATTCAAATATTTATAAAAATCTTAGAACAAATAGCCTAAAATTAAGCCAGATTAATGAAAAACTTATGTGCTTTGAAAAGGTTTTGTGAACAAGCAAAGAATCAAATAATGTCACTTCATTTGCAAAAAAAGTGAACAATATGTCATTATCAAAGAATTAACAAATTGATATTCAAAATTGAATATTTCTGACATAATTTAAACAGGAATGGAAAAATACATAATTATCATCAAAGGAGATAATAAGAGAATGCTTGATGATATTAAAAATTCATTAACTGAATTGAAGACACATACTATTTCCTTGAAAATTGTTTTGATACCCCACAAGAAGAAATATCAAAACTAACAATGAAATTGAATCAGATTACTTCTGATAATAATTGATAGCCAGAATTATGGCAAGAAATGAAAATTAAGGAAGAGATGTATAAAATTGAGTTAATCAGTTTAATTCAAGGTTTTCAACATGAATTTAGGAATTCCACAAGGTCTAATACCAAGAAAATGAATGAAATTGAGAAATTACTGCCCACTTCTCCAAGAATGTCTACACCTCTAAATCAGAGTGAGGGTATAATAAACTCCAACCCAAAAGTATTGGGTGTAAAAAATTAACAAATAAAGAATGAATTTTCTACTTCTTTCCATTACTTGGAACCATAAATGGGCCAAGAGCTTTTGAAAAAAGTACCAAAACTTAAATAATGGCCTCATTTTAGTGGTTAGGGATAATATGACCATATGGAATTCATAAGAGGTATTGAAATGATCAAAGAAGACTTTGAATTACCATACAGATTTGTAACAGCAAGATTTAATACCTTGTTTAGCAACTCATCTCATAGATGGTATATCAAGTTAAGATATGCACATTGACATCAAAGTTGGACTTGGTGGAAAAACCAAATAATTAATAAGTGGGACAATGATTCTGGGAGATTTAAAGTGGAGAAAACCTTTTTTATCTACAAAACATAATTCTGAAAAAGGCAGAGATTTGCCATGGATTTTCTAACAAAAGGACAGGTTAACAGCATTATATCCTTACATGTCAGAACTTATTATCCACAGAAAGATTCAAAGAAAATGTGGAGGTTATTTGGAGCATGCTTTAAAAAGAAGGAACACTGAAAAATCTTCAGAAGAAGATATTATAAGTATATTAGAAGAAGTAACAACCAGAACCAAAATTGGCTATAGTAGGATGAATCCCAAAACAAGGTTTAATAAACCTCACAAAGATTCTGGGGACAAAAAAACCAAAGAAAATTTTATTCAGATGAAATATATAGCTGTATAAACAATCATAAAATGCCATACTTCCCAAAGAACCACAAATTTAGCTAATACATTTGCAAAAAGAGGGAAAATAAATGAAATTAAAATTGAAAAGATACCTTATGTTGAAAAAGATGATGTGAATGAGGAAAATTCAGATGATAAATCAACAATATTTTCTTATTCTTCAAAAGACATAGAAAATATCAATGTCACATCTGACATCATGGAATATTACTCCCATTTACCACAATTAAGTAATAGTCAACTTGACTTATCAAAAATTCAAGATGCACAACTTATTAAAACCAAACCAAACCAGGGGAAAGGCTATACAGCTGGAAATTACTGTATAACATAAATGGTGATTGATAACAAACCCACTAAGATCTAACTTGAGCCAGGAGCATTCGGCTATTGTGTTGGAAATTCTTTTCTTAAGGATTGTGCACCAAATCTTGAAGATCAATTATTACCAATTGATGGAATACAACTTAACAGTGCAAGAAATACAATGAAAGGGCCAAGAATATTTGAAACAACTATAATCTTTCCACATATAAAGGGTAATTTAAGAATTACTGGTGGATTGTTTGTTATGGAAAACTGCTCTAGTACCCATTTCATACTTGGAAATGAGTATTTTATCATGTATGGCATAAATTTACATGACAAAAAAGACAGATAATTTACTATTTGTGATAAAAATTGTCATAAATTTGCCTTTTTACCTTTCAAAAGACCAATCAAAGTCAATAAAGTATAACCAATAAAGTTAGAGTTAGAGAAGTTCAAATCAGAAAAACTGAATGAAGCTTACTTCAGTATTAAGCTTACTGAAATACAAGACAATGAACTCTATGCCATTTTATATGACCACAAGGAAGTCTTTTCATCAGATAAAGAACAATTGGGGGCAGGCGTTGGTCATGAATTTGACATTATTTTAAACATTGAGAGACCTTACCCACCACTCTTAAAAAGACCTGCATACCCAGCAAGCCCAAAATCAAGATTAGCCCTTGATCTTCACATTGAAGAACTCTAGGACCTTGGTTTAATAATAAAAATTGGTCACAATGAAGAGGTAGGAATACCTACACCTGTCATAGTGGAATGGAATGATGGAAAATTCGGAATGGTTGGTGACTTAAGAGCTTTGAGCACTTACACTGTTCCAGATAGGTATCCCATACCAAAAATCCAAATTGCCCTTACTCAAATATCTCAAGAAGTATAAATCAGAACTATGGATTCCCTGAAGGGATTCCACCAAAATTTAGTGGAACAAAGAGCAAGGAAATATTTGAGAATTATTTTCCATTGTGGAAGGTATGAATACTTGAGGATTATTTTGTTATCAAAAATGAACCTTTGCAATTTCAAAGAATGATGAATTAAATATTTTATGAAGAACTTTCAGAAGGATGTTTGATAATTTATAGGGGAGTGATATTTCCACACCTCAACCTAAAATTTATGCCTACTCCTAAGCATAAAATTGTGGATTCAGATATTCCTTCATGCCTTTCATGGATGTAGTTTGCTAAATCCACACATCCAAGTGATTACTAAATGCATGCACCATTTTTTTGAATCCAAAAGAACTATAAGTTCACAGTTACCCACTTTCAATTTTGATGTTCATATGAGTCTCTAAGAAAAGTTTTGATATCTCAGCATATGTCAAAGTACTTGCTAAAGTTGCTTTTACATGAAAAAAAAAACCACCATAAGGACAGGAAAATAAAATCCAATCAGTGATTTGAATGATTAGAAATGTACACAACTTGCCAAAGTATGGTTCCTCTGCTGTACCTGTAATTCATAAATATAAAATGAGTGGTTATAAATTTTTCATTAAATAAAACTTCTTATGAATTAACATACCCTTTGCATGTTTATCTCCACTGTATCAGGTGATATAAAATGGTATTCCATTACATTTTTCCTTTGTCCAATACGATGTAGACAATAAATAGATTTATCTTCAGAAGCTGGATTCCAATGAGGCTCCTAGACATATATTGGATATATAGATTATATTGAAATATCACCTCATGGTCATATAATCATAATTCATACCATTATAAATACCACGTCTGCGAAAGCTATATTAAGGCCAACCCCTGAAGCCCCTATTGAAGCCACAAGTACTTCTAAATTGCTGTTTTCCTTGAATTTCTTAAGTTCTGCTTCATGTGTAGCTTGGCCTATTGTTCTGTCAGCAAGTGTAAAAATGATCTTATTGTTTTCCAAGACAATTCCAATCCTACCAGTTTATCACAAATAATTGTCAATCAAAAGCTTCATAATTATAAAAGGAGAGGTACAAAGCAGAAGCTTAATAGACAAAATAAGGGAAATAACCAAACTTACAAATCAAGAAATGTTGTAAACTGTGAAAAAATCACTGATTTTGGGGTTGAATTTTTAATTTTTCTGCGTGATAAAAGAATTTTAAGGAGCCTCTGAATTTCAGTGCTTTGTAGACATGTTTTGACATCAAAAAGCTCTGTTATGGTACTATTAAAAAACTCCCTTCTATCTGTGTCCCATATGGTGAGATCATACCTTCAATTTCATATATATTTTCACTAAACAAGTGATGATTGCAACAAAGGCAAAGCTTGTCTATATAACTGAAGAACATTTCTGGGCCTTGATTAGATGATGATATGAACTCTTTGTAAATATCATTATATCTATCTAAACTCCAATCTGAGAGAGGTTCATGGATATAATCATGATTAATTTCAGGTAGATCATTTAAAATGTGGTCCTTGTTTCTTTGTAGACAAAGATGCCTCAGGAATAACTGAAGGGGGCTATAATTTCCTTTTTTGAGCTCTTCCAATATAGTTGGTACCCAATTCTGTTGTTTTTCACTTTGAGGTGCTGTAATGAAGGTGATTAGGCTCATCAAGTCATTTATACTGTTTGAAATCGGGGTTCCTGTCAGGCAAATGCGTCTGGATGTTTGTATTGCCCCAATTGCTTTGAAGAAAGTTGACTCCTGACTTCTTATCTGACCAGGTATGTCAATTTAATTTATATATCTTTCATCAGAACTCCACAATTTATAAATAATAAATTGAAAAACTCACAGGGCCTCATCTAAGACAACTAGGTACCATTCACTATTGTAAATCCAAGAGTATTTTATATTATTAGGCTTACCAAACTCATGAGCTAAAAAATGATAGCTGGATATTACAATATCCCCTTCAGACCAATATCCTTTCTTTTATTCCCATGATAGGTGACAATATTTAGTCGGGATATGTCTGTATGTAATTTTAATTCATCTTCCCAATTCTTCATCAAACAAGGTAAGCATATTATGAGTGTGGAGTGTTTTTGTTTTTGATTAATAAAGTGGATGGATGATGGAATATCTCTTTTTGAATCTTCAAGAGTCATACATACGAGTGATATGCACTGAATTGATTTGCCTAGTCCCATGTCATCCGCAAGCAGACAGACCAAGGGAGTATGGCTGAAGGAGTCTTTGAGGTTATTTACTTGCTTCTTTGTGATGCTATGTATCAAATTTATTCTTGTAGATGAGGATGATGGTTTATTTAACCACAGAGAATTTGCCAATTTTCCATTTGGGGATTCTCTATCTAGGAGAAATGCTAATCCTTGCTTTTGATGAGGCTTGAGTGATGATTTTAGGAATGGTATTAGGGATTTGATTTGTGGAAGGTCATTCCCACTTAGAATCTTCAGGAGCTGTGAGTGCAGCTCAGGTGACAACAATAGGTTCTGAGAAGAGATAACAGGCTGGGGCTCCAGGTGTGAGATAAGTGAACACCCACAATGTTCAGAGCTGTTGTATGTGGCTGGTTGGTTAATTGATATTGAATTCTGCCTAATGAGGTCAAATATATCAATGCTTGATGAGGAAAACGAAAGAATAAACATTACTATTGCAATAGTGATGTTTATCTTGTTGTAAAGGTTAAGCTTGAGAAAGCTTTCAATGAATACTTTCTGGTTGAGGTTTTTCTCTAGATTAGTGTGCCACATGCCAGAAGGACCACAGGATATAAAGAAATTGGGGTCACCCAATAATGGTACAAGTGCAGAGTTGACATCCAGAGGAAGGCTACCCCAAGCTTCTCTTTGATGTTGTGTATACAAGAATAAATTTTGACTTGTATGACATAAGAAAATCCGATAATCTGGTGGAAAAGGTTTCTGAATGGGATTAGTGAGGCATACAGGGGGTTTCAATATACCAAGGCAATATGGCTTGGAAGAATCCATATTTCAAAAAAAGATTCAGTTTGATCTTGACAGGAATGAATGGTAAATGCAATGAACTAGAGAGCAAGAATATACTAAAGTAATCTTGATACTAATCAGGCCATCTTGTGGTTTGCAGTTACTATTTGTATTATAAATAGAAACACATGAGTTTCAATAAAAGATTGTTTGAAAAAAACAGCTCAATTTAGAGAGGCAAGGAAATTTATTCTTGGATATGTTGATATAATTGTATCAAGCTCTGAATGAGAAGAATCTTTCTATTCAAAGTCCTGACTTCGAACAGAATACATGAAGGAAATTCCTAAGGATACTTAAGGACATATATTTCAAGAAAGTGACCAAAGGAAAATTTTTACTCAAGTTTGCATCAGCCATCCCATTTCATGCATAAGTATCCTAGTCTAAGGTTGAAAAGCTACATCAAAAGGAATGGAAAATCACAAGAAATTTATATGTTTGAAAGCTTCATTTTTTTCTGTTGATGTCTTTTCTTTTCATTTTGAATCCTTGCTTGATGCCCATATGTCTTCTCTTCTTGTGTTATTGGATCCATACATATAAGGATTTTAGCTCTTTAATATAGCGTGGAGTTGATTTGGAAAGAACAGCCAAAGTGAGTTATGGTGGGAAGTTCATCAAAAATAGGAGGTGGCTGAGTGGTCTGGTGAAAAGTGGTTGACGTTTCCCAGAGAAGCTCAATAATACCTTGTTTGCGAGAAAAATCCAAAAGTGTGGAGTATTCAGGAAATGAGAGGCCATAGCCACAGGAGCAGATGGGAGATAGAATTGGGTTTATGGCTGATTTGTCAAATAATGTGAACAAACCATGAGTCCAAGTATTCATGTCCTTCTCATCTCTATGAACACAATTGTGAAAACCATTTGCTGTTATGATTGCATTGGAGAAAGACCGTAATTTTTGGTGGAACATTGGATTCCATTCAGGTAGCTGGGCTTCTTGCATGATGTCATTATTCTCACAGGCAGAAGACATAGAAAGAATATTGATGCAGGAGGAAACAAAATTTTCAAACCAAGAAAGGGTCATCCATTCTTCATTATCTGCATCTAATACTTCTGGATTCATTGTGGTCTTCCTGGCATAAACACCTAGTAAAAGGAGAAGAAAAGTAATAAAAAAACTTGAATATAGTTCTCTAAAGACTCACCTAAGGATTCACCACTATCACTTCCATAGCAAAATCCAACTCCTTTCATATGACCATCAATAAGATCACTATTGGATTTGATATGAGGACAATTTTGGGCTAATTTGTAAAGTGATATTATTAATTGATTCAATGAAGTAAAGGTTGGAGAAGGATTATGAAATGGATGCAAGTGATAAATGAAGAGGGGCTCATGATTTTTTGAATTGAAAACTATTGAAGGATTTGGTGTTTCATTTATGGAAGGTAATAAAAGCTTATTTATTCTATTTGGCTTGGGCTTAACTGGAACTGTACTTAATTCACCTCTGCTTCTTGATGCATGGTTCAAAATTTGGCTGAGTAATTTTCATAAAATTTAAAATCTTCTATGTGAATGATTAGAATTTGTTTTTAAAGATGAGTCATTTTTGGATAAGGGGGAATCATTCACAGCTGGTGAAATAGTCCTTCCCATGGAATGATCCTCAAAACTCAAAAACAACTCATCCTTTTGGTTTGTGTTGTATAAGCTTGATTCACAAAGAGTTATTGGATGCATTGAGTCACTCATTGATGAAGAAAAATCATTTACAACTGGTAAAATAGTCCTTCCCATGAAATGTTTTTCTTCATCATTAAGTGACTCCATACATTTTGGGAGTTTGAGGAGTTGAGATGGTGAGAGTTGACTCATCATGGGTGAAATGGCAAGAAGCGATGTGTGAGGATTTCTCCTAGAATGATTTTTATTAAAAAAAAGTAAATAAAATTGAAATTATGGTTGCTCCAGCAATCTGATTAAATTAAAAAAAATTAAATAAATAAAAAATTGTTTTTTTAAAAAGAATCATTGTTGTTAATGAAAAAAAAAACAAAAAAAAATACTTTTTAGTAAAAAAGAAAACAAATAAGATTTTTTTTAAAAAATATAATTGTTGCAAATTAAAAAAAATTCAAATTTAACCAAAAAAAACAAAAATTAATTTTTTTTGAAAAATATAAATTTCACTGGGGCTTTTCTATTTAAATCAAAAAAAAAATATAAAAAATATTTTTTTTTAAAAAAAAAAGCATTTCAGCAAGTATATAATTGAAAAAAAATAAAAAAAAAATTTTCTTTTAAAATTAATTAGATATCTAATTAAATTAAAAAAAAGTAAAAAATAAAAATAAAATTATTTTTTTTTTAAAAAAAAACATTGTTGCTGGGGCTCTTATGGCCCCAGCAATTAGATTATTGAAAAAAAAATCAAATTTAAAAAAAAACAATAAAAATATTCTTTTAAAAAAAAATTAGATTTCTGGGGCTGTAAGAGCCCCAGCAAGCTAGTTAAATCAAAAAAAAAATAATTAGATTGCTGGGGCTCTTACAGCCCCAGCAAGCTAGTTAAATTAAAAAAAATAAAAATGTTTTTTTTTTTTTCAAAAATAATTAGATTTCTGGGGCTGTAAGAGCCCCAGCGAGCTAGTTGAATTAAAATAAATAAATAAATAATAAAAATTAAAATTAAAAATTCAAAAATATTTTTTTTTAAAAATAATCAGATCGCTGGGAAAAAAAAAAAAATTCAATTGATTAAATTAAATAAAAAGTAAAAAAAAGTTATAAATTAAAAAATTAAAAAAAAAGGTCTAGCAATCAAAGAAAATGAAAAATAAATAAATAAAAATAGATATCAATAATCATAAAAATTAAAAATGAAAAACAAATTTTTAAAAAAAGAAACAGGTTGCTGGGGGTCTGACATCCCTAGTGATCCATTCAAATAAAAATAAATAAGAATGAAAACCCCCCCAAAAAAATGATGAAAATTAATTAAATGAAGTTGAAACAGAAGTAAGAAAATGATGAAATTAAGATGAAAGAAAATAAATAAAACAACAACTTACTTGAGTATGTGTTGATTACAAGTTTTTGGTTGAGAGGACTATTTTGTATTGAAGGAAGATATATTATTGATTTGGAAAAAATTAGGTTTGTGTGATGATATTAATAATGAAAAAACATCTGGTTGGAAAGGGATTTTTCTCTCATAGGATCAACTAATATCAATGTGATGTGAATCACTACAAACATTCTGGTGATGTTGCATATGCAACATCACCCAGCCCTTTCCAGTTTCCTTACAGATGCGCGGGCTTAAATTAGCCACATAATCATCTGTGTGACAACATCACTTACCCTGACAGCAACCACCACACCTCAGCTGAAACGTCACCTACCCTTATTGCCGCCAGCAAACATTGCTTCCCACATCAACCCTCCCCAAAACATTCAAGAAATCACCATGGTCTATGATCAATTAATGATCATGCTGCTGTACTTCATTCATATTTGTCAGAGGCACTTTTACTTAGCTCATAAGGGCCGCTGTCATGATCAAAGGTAAGTCCTTTTTAAAAATCATAATTTTTTTTTAATCTAACACAAAGTTGTTTTGTTTGTTTGATCATTAGCCAAAGACATCACATGGAACTCTGTACATGAAAATCATGTTCTTTACACACATGCAATCAGAACAACAAACAAGTATTTTCCCAAATAGTTTCATCTTGTAACAAGCGTAAACATGAGCACAACAATCTCACTCAGTCACAAGCCGCTTATTTTGGTCGACATAAATTATTGGGCTTTCATGATTGAAATCATCATGCTTTGGATGTCAAATTGTTCTTGAGCTGGAACCTCATTAGAGGTTGAAGTAACTTGGGGGTTCATAACAGGAGGTTTGATGTATGAATTGAAAATAAAATTGTATGATGATAGATTTGATGAAGAAAAAATTTGGAATAGAGACAAGGATGATATTTTTTTGAGAAACAGAGAATTCATAACCAAGGATAATGGACCGTGTTGGTTTCTTGAACATTTTGGGGAGGGTTGGTGTGGCAAGTGATGTTCGCTGGCGGCAATAAGGGTAGGTGACGTTTCAGCTGAGGTGTGGTGGTTTCTGTCAGGGTAAGTGACGTTGTCACACAGATGATAAAGTGGCTAATTTAAGCCCGCACATCTGTAAGGAAACTGGAAAGGGCTGGGTGACATTGCATATGCAATGTCACCAGAATGTTTTTAGTGAATGACCTAATGGTTAGAGCATCTGCCTCTCAAACTGGTTGAGAGGTGGCAGGTTCAATCCTGGGTGCTGACCAGACTCACCCAGGGGCACCTGGGTTGTGAATCTGGGTGGTTGGTGACAATAGCTTTGGAAAACCAAATCCAACTCATTCTTCCTTGGCGGAACAGGTAGGCTCTGTGGGTTCAAACCCCTCAGAAAGTCCCTGGAATCACTTCTCTCATATTTTCCTCTTTTTGTGATAAATTCCCATAAGCACAATTATTCTCTATTGTGATACTTGTGGCATCAAGTTGTTTGATGTGACTTTTTTGCACTCAGGTGACATAAGCACACAGGATAATCTTATAAGAAGCTTGGCGCAAAGCTGTTTGAAGTCATGAGTCTGCACAGTAAACATATTGTGCACTCAATAGTTATGATTTACAGGTAACAGTTAATAATAAGTAATATGACACACACACTCTTTTACACCTTTTGAATTTCTTTGTCAATACCAACCTTTTTGGGTAAGTTCATGATTAAATTAGACTCCAAATGGTGTTTTTTTGCCATGCTTCACTAAAATCCAATTCTAAATATTCTTCAAGGCGGTATTTGCTTGGGAAAATTGGCAAAGATGAGTCCTTTGAGAAAAAGCTTTCATGAAGTATTTCACATATATACTTGTTTGTGCGCTTCCAAATATTGCCATCTGGCAAGGATTCTTTTCTCTTGAGAATTGATGTAATTTCCAGAAGCTGAAGGGTCCATTTTGCTGAACTGATGCGGTAATCAGCTGAGCACACCAGAAGTCCACATACACCCCCTGTAAGGAATGCTGCAATAAGATTGTAGCATGGCCTTCCAGCCTTCATCTGTTCTTGAATGGTCACCAACACTTGCAAATGATCCACTCCTCTCTTGACCAATTGATTTCCAATTTTCTGAGTAGTTTTGGAATCAACCTTAGAATGCGCCTGCACCCAATTGAATGCAATCATTAGCTGGAGGATATTATTGACCAAGCCAGTCAAAGTTGATGTTAAAATTCCCTTTGATGTGATACTAGTACTTTCTTGACTTTCATTGCTTTGTGGAGAAAGTTGAACCTTGTTGACACTCAAACATGAGTTCAAATATCACATAGCACTAATTTCCACAGACAAAGAATCACTGGAAGCTGAATCAGAAATATTCAATGTAACTGGAGGGTTCTGATCATCCATATAAAGTGCAATGGCTTCAAATGAAATGTTGGCAACTCACTGCTTTTGATGTTGACTTGGTTGAACAAGATTGTGCACCAATAGATACAGTGCATGGATCCTCTTGGGTAAACCTGCCAGTATGGAAATGTCACTTTGAAATAATGACATATTCCAAATTGTCCCATAGATTAACGGCTCCTCAGATATTGGTGAAAACAGATCCAAGCCTATGAAAAAGATGAGATTAGTGAGATAACCAATATAGATATTTCTAAAAGCCTGTTTACCATCTGCATGGAGCTCTTCAAACCACTCTTTCATTCTAATGTCCCTACCACTCTTGTAGCAAATCCCACATTGGAGCTTTGTTGGAAATTCATCCTTTGGAACAAGTGATTTGTGCTTCATGAAGGTCATTTGAATGAGAAAATTAAATTTGATCCAATATTCCCTTTTGAATACATGATATGAAATTAGAATGTAATCAAATTTGTTTTCATTTTCCAATATAATTTTCATGCATGAAGGACTTGGAGTTAGAGTTAGTAAACAAGCAGCTGAATCCATTGATGGGTCAATACAATTTCATCCTCAGCCACTGTTCTTTGAGTTTCTGTACCGATATTTTCATTTGGAATGGTAGTTGCTTCCTGAGTGTCCAAATTTGGACTTGGAACAATGTTTTCATTATTATTGGTTACACCTCCAATCTCAGGAATTTCAACAGGGTGATCATTTGAGGTGTTTATTGGATTTCCATCATTACTTTCATTAGCAGAAGGACAAAGCGCCCCTGATTGCCCCTCATTAACTTCAGGGGCCAATTGAAAAGTTTGGTGAATTTTCTTTTTTGCTTGATTCTTTGAAGTTTTGAACTTCCTTTTTGAAGAAATGTTTGTCATTGTACCAATTTTAACATGTGATTTGGGAGGTAGTGTATTTCCTGATTTGACCCCTAAAATTATAATTCCAAGATATTAGGGTGGAATTTGAAATATATGAGATAACAATTTTTTATACATACAATCAATATCAGCAACCAGCAGTTCTCTAGCCTCCTGGAGCTTCTCTTGTACATATTGAGGAATATGTGCATCTTTGGAAATTCCTTCTAATCTTGGGGCTATTTGTGATGAATTGTTCAAGAACTTTTCCTTTGTAATCACTGATATTTCAGCCCTCAAAAGCACCTCAGTTGATATTTTGGTGGAAGAAGCCCAACGAGCATGGGGTGCCTCTATGTTGCTTTTGTGCATTATTTCTGATTAATTGAGATACTGATAATACTGATTTGTTCAGAAGTAAATTCCATTTAAAAAACATACCTTCTGGAAATTCTGGAGGTGGATTTGGAATGGCTGTACTCATGGCAATGGTACTTTCACTTGATGAGCACTTCATATCAGAAGATTTGGGAGAATTGAATTGCTTTTGAGGACCCATATCAGAGGTGTTAGTAGTATTGGCGTCCATAGAGACAAAAACAGCTAATTGTAGGTAAAGATTGTATATGTGCTTGGAAGGGAAGTATTTTTATGAAGCTATAAGAAAGGGTTGTAGTTCTAGGCTACAAATTAAAATGAGAATCCCTTTTATAAACTCAATGAGGAGACAAAGAGGGTCAGAATGTGGTTATTGAATTTTTTGGTCTAGAAGCTTCTAATTCATATGAGAATACAGAATGCAAAATAGTACCACACATAACAAGACCTGAGGGGAGCTTTGCATTTGTTCCCCTCACAGACTGAAACCTAATGAGAGCTGTGATTAGACTGAAATTGTACACCTGTCACCACATTCATCTTCCTGTTCAGAGTTGCCACATCAATAAAGGATCCATTGGAGAAATATATACAGCTCTTTGAATACTGCAAAAATGTTCCAAGTGTATCTTGATGTGTTCGGAAATCTATCTTTGATTGTTCCTGGAAAGAATCAAAAAAAAGCTCCCTTGGAATAGACCTCTATCCCAAAATCCATTCTATTTCGGTATCCAGATGCTGGTTGATTCAATTGAAAAGACCAAATAACTCTCAATTCAAATCATGAATAATCACAATTTTCTCGAAAATTGTATTGCAAAATCATTCTCACTCTAAGCACAAGTTGCCAATATCAGTGCAAAAGAATTGGAAAGGTGTTCCTCTTTTACAAAATATATCAATTTCATCATTATTACAAGACTTTTAAGCTATTCATATCAATCTATATTCCACCAAAAATCATTTTTAGACTTCTATTTCTTAAACATGTCAATTGTTTCAAATAGTTTCATCATCTACCCCCTTATGTCCCCTATCTTTCACTTTGAGCCTGCTCACTCCAAATTTGATACTCATCCAGTCCATTATAATGAATCAGAGTTCTCATATCCTTCTCAAAATACTATATTAACACCTGGGAAAACCTTGAAGCCCCACAACCTTCCACCACCTGAATGCTTGACCTCTAGAATGGAATCATTACAGCCCATTGAAGCTCTGAATCTTCATGAATCTGGGACAACTCAGTTCAAAGGTGATATTGAGGAAATAAAATCATCTATACAGGCCACTACTCATTGCACACATGCTTTTTTGGTCCCTAATGAACAATTCACTCTCATTACCGACCCAGATAAATATGATTACTACACTGGATGTAAGCTTACATATCTTTTCATTCATCCACTACACTTTTACTTATTTGAATAACTATATAGTGAAATTAGAACCACCTCCACTTGCAAGTCTCAATGATGTAGATACCCTCATCCAGTTTGCACAAAAGTGGTCTAAATGTCATGGCTATGCATTAACAAAGAAAAATTGCTACCAAGGGAAGAACGTTTACTTGGAATGTGACTGATATGGTGAATATATAAACCTTAAAGGACCTACCCAGAGGCAGTCAACAACAAAAAAATGTGGATTCAACTTTAGGCTCAGAGGCTCTATTCCTGCTCTGAGTAAGTCATCAAATATACTGTACGTATTTACTATTCTCTTACCATTAAGGTGATATCAATTCTGAGGAAGTTCACACAATTCACCTCACCAGATCTGGCTATTGGGTTTTAGTCCCACTAGAAACTCTGCACAATCATCCACCCTCTACAACCCCATCAGTACATCCTATTCATTGTTGGCTTAATGAAAAAGAACTTGTGCAATTTGAAGGATTGATGAAGGCAAATGTCCATCCTAATCAGATTTTAAGCCAGCTTTATGCCCAAGGAAATACCTGTACCACTAGAAGAACTCTGTATAACTACAAAGGACATCTATCAATTAAGGAAAGGAATGGTCAATCTCAACTGGAATATTTAATATGTCTTCTGAAAGAGAGAAATTGGATTCATAGTAATAAGATTAATATAAATGGAAAGATTACCAACCTATTCTTTGCACACCCAGCCTCCATTGAATTGGGTCATATAAACCACCATGTGATATTGATTGATGCCACTTACCAGACATGCAAGTACAATTTTCCACTTTTCCACTTGGTTGGCCAAACTGCAACTGGACACACCTTCTCATTAGCCTTTTGCTACATGGAATGGGAAAATGACAATGGATACATATGGGCCCTTCAAGAACTCAAAATGTTATTTCAGAAACCCAGAATTCCCAAGGTTATTATCACGGATCATGAGCCAGCTCTGAAGATGGCCATTTAATTGGTCTTTCCTAGCTCAATCCATAATTATTGCACATGGCACATCAGCAAAAACCTTATCCAAAATTGTTGCAAATATTTTCAAGAGGATGATTGGAAGGATTATCAGACATCCTGGAACCTACTGGTCAGTTCCAAGTCAACTGAGGAATATGAGAACAATCTTCAAAAAATCAAAGAGAAGTCAAAAGATTACTCAGGAGCATGGGCATATATCTTAAACAACCTACTCCCATTCAAGAAAAAGTCTGTCACTTCTTGGGCAAGCCAGCATCCTCACCTAGGAAATCAAGCCAGCTCCCGTGTTGAATCTGCACACTCCTACATAAAATCATTTATTAAGAATTCTAATGGAGAGCTTTCTACAGTATTCCAAAATTTCAAAATAACAATTGATATTCAATTGAAACATATCCACCATACTATGGGAAAAGAAAGAGTTCAAAAACTTACTGATGTTTCCCCACCTTTCAAGCAGCTACTTGGCACTATATCAATCAAAGCAATAAAAATCATTTAAGACCAATTTCAAAAGCTCAAACACCAACCAAATCTTCAGCCATGCTCCAAAACACTAACTAATGGCATGGGGATCCCTTGCTCACATGAAATTGAGAAACTTATTAATACTAAAGGCTACATTGGAAGTGAAGATTTTCATCCACAATGGAATCTACTTTATAATCCTCTTGAAGTAGGTGGCATCTTGTTTCTGATATGTGTGATTGTAGTCATGCTAAAATCATGTTTAACAGGACCATGATTCTAATTCACAATGGAATTTGAAACAACAAATGGAAAAGATTGAAAAGGAAGTTGATGAACATAAAATACCATTACAAAAAAAATTGATCAAGCAAATTCAGGAGCTACTTAGCTTTCAATACACAACCATTAAGCTTTGTCACCCCAAAAAGGCTTTAGTTTCACATGGTAGGCCATCACTAAAAAGGAAAAGGGTAAAGTCTACCAAAAGGCTTCCATCCAAGCTTGAAATCAAGCAGGATATCCTGAATTTTCACAAAAGATTTCTTAAAAAGATGCACAGAGCTACTATTGGTCCCAAAGCTCAATTTATGGGGGGGAAAGTTCTATTTGATGCAAAAAGAGGCAAGCCAAGATGATGAAGATACCACAAAAAGAAAAATAAAATTATTAAATGATATAGGAAAATTGTAAATAAACTTGAGGCCCCAAAATAACTCAAATTGTTTGAAAGAACTAGTAAGTGGATAAAATTTGATATGAAAATGAATAACTGAAAGATAACCTCCTTTTCAAAGACTCTCTATATTGATCATATACAGCCACCTTTCATGCACAAGTTCATTGAGAAATTCTTTAATCCTCCTGCAGATTGGAATTGTGGATTCCATGCAGTGGCAAAAGGATTGTCACTTTAAAGCCCACAAAAGGAAAAGAGCTGGAGAGAAGTGAGACAAGATTTGATAGAAGAAATTGATATGAAGCGCAATTATTACAACCAAATATTGGGAGGAGCAGTGGAAATGGATAAGATAAGAGATAATCTGATGGCTACAGCAATTACAAGAATGGATAACTGGTTAAGTAAATGGAATCATGGACCAATATTGACAAATACATATAAGCGTCCATTTGTATTTTTCCATCCAGATTGGCAGAACTTCCCACCACAGACATTCCTTTCAACCCTATGCAGTCCATGTGGAGTTTCAATTATGCATCCAATCTCCCTAGGTAACATAAATGGTAATCATTGGATACTCATCATTTTAAATAAACATGAGATAGGAAAATTACTTCTTCCCAAATTGCCACTGCAGTGGCCCGGGGTACATTCACATCAATCAGCTTGAAATTAGAGAAGAGTATATTTCTCATCAATAAAATTATTCCGCAAATGTAGACAGATCACTTGTATATAGCATTTTTTCATTTTGGAGTTTTTTGTCAAACTTCTGAGATAAAAATCTTATCAACAGCTTATTTGGCATGGATTTAGTAATCACTTGGATGTGTGGATTTAGAAAACTACATCCATGAAAGGCGTGAAGGCATATCTGAATCCACAATTTTATGCATAGGCATAGGCATAAATTTTAGGTTGAGGCGTGGAAATATCACTCCCCAATTTATATTAATGAAAATATTGTCTTTTCTAAGACTTGAAAAGAGCATACTTATAGCTTATCTAGAGTCTTGGAAAAATAAAATCTTAAGATATGAAAATTTCTTTCAAGAAATGTCATTTTAGATTCAAAGAACTCAAACCTCTAAGACATGTAGTATCTGGTCTATCACCTGGAATTGTCAAAATTAAAATTTCAGCAGTGCTATTAGAGCCTATGCCACAGAAAAAAAAATCCAGTTAACTCTAGGTTTTTTAGGATACTACAGGAAGCATATTAAAGATTTTGCATCCAAAGAAAAACCTATTTATAAGTTGTGGGACAAAAATACAGTATTTAAAATGACCATTGACAGAGTCAAATCCTTCAAATCACCGAGACAAGGCTCAACTACTGCTACACTTCTACTGATTACAGATTACAAACTGCCCTTTAAACCTTAATTTTATGCATCAGGAGATGTTCCAGGCACTTCACTTCATCAAATACAAATCATTAATGACAAACCTGTGGAAGGACCCATATATTTTATATCTACACAAATCAAACCTACTGAAGCCAGATATTGAGAAATTCAAATGAAACTTTCATGTCTTATTTGGGCCTTGGAAAATCTTGATTACTTTCTTGAAGGATATTTTTTCAAGTTATAACAGGTTTTACTGCTGTGAAATCACTTCTGAACATGAAAACACCAAACAGATATATGCTCAGATGGAAAAAATCCTTACAATGATATAGAGGTAATATGACCAGTGTACACAAAGATGGAAATATTCACAAAATTGCAGATGGACTGAGCAGATTGCCATTAACAAATGATATTTAAAATCCTGCTTATGTAACAGAATAAGATTCTCCAAAAAATCCCAATAGAAGAAATCAGTGTTACAGACCTAAACACCACCTTATTTGAGGAAGTAAGGAACAGCTATACTTGAGATACAAATTGTAGCATCCTCTGACAATTACATACTAAGGATTATTAAGATAAATGTTTAATACATTCCTTGGATTAAATATGGAAAAACTCATATGATGCAGGCAGATTTCATTTAATTGATGGCATTATTTACCATAGGACAAAGCACACATGTGTCATGAAAGTTGTGGGAGGGTACTTAATCAATTGTTTGTTAAAAGAATTCCATGAAAGCCCCTTCTCAGGACACCTATATGAGGAAAGAACAAGAGAGGAAATTAAAATCTGAAGATTGTGGCCACTGTGTCAAAAGGATGTTGAAGAATATTGAAAAACGTTTTAAAGATGTCAAAAAGCAAAAAATTCCACAGGAAAAAGATTTGGAAATATGATCAGAAAACAAGAACCCAATAGATGTTGGGAAATTTTTCATATGGATTGGGTAACTGGTCCACAAAAAGGGGGTTATAGAGGCTATAATTCCTGCCTAGTGATTGTTGAAAGGTTCAGTAAGACTTCAATCTTTTTGCCATGTCACAAAGATGAGACAGCCATGGATACAAATCTCCTGATATGGAATAGAGTAGTATCATGAACTGACATATTCATAAACATCATTAGTGACAGGGATCCCAAATTTACCTCAGAACCATGCACAAACATTCACCAGTTATCTGGAACATATTTATCCTTATCTACAGCTTACCACCCACAAAATGATGGCCTATCTGAAAGAGTGATACAGACCTTGGAAGACATGGTGAGAAGATTTTGTGCATATGTCTTAGAGCTCAAAGAATTTCATGGATTCAAAAATTAGTGGTCCACCCTTCTACCTGAAATGGAGCTAGCATATAATACCTCTGTTCATGCCAGTACCAATCAAACTCCTGCTATTCTAGAGAAAGGATGGAATCCCATACTACCCCAAAATTCTTTGAGAAAGGATATGGTTAAAATGCATCTCACAGCTTCTAGCTTCAAAGGAATGATAGAAAAATCTATAAAGCATGCATTAAGAGGCATGGACAACTAATTTGAATACGCCAAAGCAAAATGGGATAAGTCACATGCTACTCCAGACTTCAAGCTAGGAGACTTAGTACATGTATCCACCACTAACTTCAATTAAAGAAAGGATTGAAAAATCTTAAAGACTCCTTTTCAGGACCTTTTGTTATTAAAGCCCTTCATGGGGGAAATTCTGTTGAAGTAGAATTATCTGAAGAGCTTAGTAATAAGTGCCCTACATCTACAGTAAGCTTTATAAAAACTTACAAATCTGGTGATGTTAAAAAGTTTCCCTTGAGAAATAAAGTTACCCAGAATATACCTCCTGTTGCATAATCTGATACTAAGAAAATTACCAAAGATCTCAAAGAGAGGAAATTGACAACTAATAAAGTAAGCAAATACCTTGTCAGGTATAGTGACCCAGCCTGTGAAAATTAATTGTTACAAGAAAAAGACATACCTGAAGCCACAAAAATTTGAAGAAGGCTCAGAAAAACTAGAAATAACAATAGTAAAAAGTAATATTTATTTTTTAGGGTGAGAGAAGGTGAGCTTTAGAGGTATTTTCATATACCAAAAAGACCACAAATAATAATAATAATAAGCTATGATTAAAAATAATTAATTTATTCTTATTATAAAAAAGGAATTTGAATCCAAATACAAAAAATGATATTTACAATGTTAGTTTTACATTAAAATTATATTGAGATTTGAAAATGTGAAAATATATTTTTACATGGAAAATTGAAGTAAAAATAAAGTTTCATCAAAAATATTGAAATTAAAATATTTTGGGCAAAAATGGTGATAAAAATTGTTATAGCTTTCTTTCCATATAATTGTAAATTTTTTCATTATAAAATCAAATTTTATAAAATAGAAATATTTTTTATCATAATCAAATATATTTCTTAATAATATCTTATCAAATCTTTATTATCAAGAAAAAGTTTAGGTTGTGCAATTTTTTGAAAAATTCAATTTTTTTTTCTTGGTAAAAATTTAACTTTAACTTTTTCATATTCATATTAAAAAAAATCATAATAAATTTTTTTAATTAAATAACTTAATCTAATGGATTAACTTAATATTTAAAAATCTAATAAAATTCAAGTTGTTATTTTAAGTAAATTTGGGTAGGATTCTTATTAAGAATTGAAATAATTTTTTAATCACTATTAATACTAAAGATTAAATTTGATTTTTTGTTTTTGAAAAATTATAGTAATCTTCATAAAAAATCAGGTGGGGTCACCTCTGAGTGAAAAATCTGTAACTCAACCCTAAATAAGCTTAAACTAAGTTTTTAGTATTTTCTGTATGAAAATCAGAAAATCCTCCAAGATTTAATTTAATTCATACTAAATGTGGTGTTAATAATCAATTTTTGTGTCAAAATTGATGTGTGGTGTGTAGCTTAGACATTACAAGGAATTGAAGTATTTTCAATTGAAATGTCAAAATGTGTGCATGTATTACATAAGTGAACTTGGATTTTAATATGTGGAATGAAAAAATTACAGTTTTTTACTGTAAAATTTCAATGGAATTACATATTTAAATAGTAGGTATAATACATGATGAGGAATTGAAGAAAAATGAATTGGAAAGAGTAATTTTGGGTGAAAAGGAACCTTGGCTCAAAGGGTGCATGACTCCCCCAAATTACTTGCTGATAGGTGTGAGATGTCAAATTTCATTCAAAAGGTTTATCACTTTTGGCCTGGAATTGAGTCACAGGGTCTTTTACTCAATCAATGATGAGGTTTTGATACAAACCAAGGTGGTTTTGACTGTTTCCAAGAGGGCAAAACTACCCTTAAGCTAACACAATCTTAGTAAACATAGCTTTCACTAGTTCTAAGGTCTCTTATGCACATTATGACATGTTTTGGAGGCTTTATACCAAGTATGACTATAGCAATGGCTTATTTAAGGGACTAAGATGGCTAAATCAAGCCCTTTTGTGGTCTAAACCAGGGCTCAATGATTCCATAATTGGCTTTTATGTTTTCAGTGTGTCTACCATGAGTGATTATAGATCTTACTTCTGTAGTAATAAGATTGGTGTCTATAAAAGAATTTTGTCTTTCCCCCACTTTTATATTAACATTAGAATCTTTCCTTTTATAATTAGCTTAAACATTGTTAAAAAAATGATTAAAGTACTCCAACCATCCTTTTTGAATCATATCAAAGCTTTAAGCCACATTAAGAAATTATCATAATCATTTTTACCCTTGAACCACCCCAAAAGTAAATTAAAGCATCTTTCATCACTTTTAACTTTATAACTTTGTTTCAAAACTTACTTTGGTCACTTTTGGGTGGGATTTCTCTGTAATAATATTCTTAGAGACTATTTTCTCATATCAATTTCCTGCAGTCCTTTTCTCAATAAATTTGAATTCAAATTCCTCTTGAAGAAATTTCTTTTGTAGCCATAAATATCTCTTATAGAGTCTTTTTCAGATAAATTTTAATTTTGGTAAAACTATAAATCTTAAAAATATAATTTCTCCATACTAAAAAAGTTAAAAACAATAAATTTGGTTTTTTTTCTCTTGAAAATCCTAAAATGTATTATTTTTACTTAAGCTTTACCTTATACAAATTTTGAGGACAGGAAGAGTACTTGGTTTTTAATCAAATCTTCATTTTCACACCTTAAAGTAACTATACTATTTTCTTTTATACATAGAAATGAGGTAAAAACTTCAAAAATTCATTGAAAATAGAATTTTCAATTAAACATTCTGAAACTTTAAGGAACAATGGTGAAAGGGAAAATCAATACTTCAAAAAAGAATGATGAATTTATAATTCAAATAAAAAGCTTTACCCACTGTCCACTTTTGATGAGCTCATGTGAAAACCAAATCTTCAAAAATCCACAGAAAATAGAACATGGCATGAAATTTTCAATAACATTGATAACTTTGAGAAAACAATTTTAATTATTGAATTAAAGAAGATTTAAAGTAGTAAGTCCTTTATTTCTTAATAATAAATGGGCTTATAGCCACATAAAATGAATTAATGAATTAATTATCATAATTATACCTCACTAAAGCTTATTTAATAAATAAACAAATTAAGGTAACCAATTTTTTATTTTTCTCCATGAAATTCCTTTGAAAGCTGTTGTAGACTTAAAATAAGCCTACTATTGCTGATTTTTTCATAGATAATCTTATCATTAAATTTACTGATTAATGCAATCAGTAGGTAGTAGTTCAATTTCATCCTTAAGTATTTTCATCTCCCAAAGTCAATAAGAAGGGATTGAAATCAAATAATAGTACTAATTCCAATAGGTTGTAACTATTAATGGCTGTATTAATGCTTTAAATAATTTATTGATGATTTAAATCCATAACTAATCTGTTTAATTGCTATACCAGATATTTTCAAGGTATTTCTGGAGTAATAGTGAGTTATTTATAAGATTATGAAACCGCCAGCCTGTGACTCAAAGCCAGAGCACAAGCATTGCAGCCAAATACCATAAACCAATGGAAGAGCAAAATACCACCAAAACATGGAGCTGAGCCAAGCCATCTCAAAAGGTATCAATAAAAAGAGGAAAATCACCTATTTCCAAATTTACCAGTGCCACCATCATAGAAAAAAGAATAACAAAGTTATTCCTTCTCAAAGAAGTTGCTGACCATAAACCTTAATTTTCAACTCACATCTGAAATCCAGAGAAATAGGCTCAACCCTGGAAAATGGGTGTTCAAAATGAGGCTCCAAGTAAGGGCTATCCAATGGTACTAGCCAAATTGAGCTAGCACCAAGACTACAGAAGCTATGGCCAAAATAAGGTCAAATAAGGGTGAATAGAATATTCACCTCTCATCTAAATCTTACAGTTTTAGTGTGAGATACCTAAAGTGGGGTAATTTTGAGAAGAGAGAAATAAGGGCTATCTGATGACTCCATTCATTTTCTCATATCTTATCTAGAACAAAAGTTATGGGGCAAACAAGTTCCATACAGATTTTGAGAAAATCATATATCTGGATAACAAAATTGAACATGGCATAACTTTGCCACATATAATGTTACCCATACCAATTGAGGTACTATTGTGTAGATCTCATCCAGGGATACACAATGAACTAAAATTGAGCTCAATATATCAAAAACTGACAAAGGTATAGCAGTTTTAAGTTTCAAATCCCACAGATTGACCAATACACCTTTACTGTAGGATACTATCCCATAGCTATGATTATGAGGTGTCAAACAGACAAAGAAGCTTATTTATACTTCAACAACTCATACTTAATTCAATAATGGGGTCAAATAAAGGTTCTGTACAGCCTTCTACATGTCATACATGTCAGAAGAGGGCTGTGTGGTACCCAGATGAAAATTTTCACCCGGTATTGGGGAAACCGGCCCAGATGTGGTTTCAAAACCACATCTGAGACCAATAAAGAGTATAAAGGCCTTGTGAAACCCACAATCCAGCACTCTGAAGTGAAAAATCTTCACTTCCTCTACATGGCTGGTCTAGAGGACCTTTCAACCCCATTTCAGGATAAAAGGAGGCGTTTTCTCTGCCAGAAAAGGAATCCCCATCCTGCTATTTAATTCCCACATAGTAAAACTGTCAAAACGGTTATACTCTTGAAAAAAATAAGATATAACTTAATTTTAGTGTATTGTAGCTCTTATTATAGTAACCCAACTGGTAAGACTGCACCCAGGGCTTTCAACAGCACTCACCACCACTATTCCACAATAGTAAAGCCCTTATACCTCATTTAAAGCCTTTTTTAATAAAAATTATCCATTTCAAAATCATATTTAAAGCCTCAAATACTATTATTACCACTTCATCATAGACTCAGCCTGACAGAATTTTTCTTCCTCTAATTTTTGTAGTTTTCTTCAAGAATCTGCAATAACAAATTTTGCAAATAATGATTGATGATTAAAACAATTATACATGTTTTTATTAAAAAATTTTCACTATTAATTCTTCTTTTGATTTATTCTAGTAGAAAGTTATTGTGTACTTTCATAATCCCTATTATTGTATAACAAGTAAAAGAAATAATTAAAAAATTGATCCTTTATTTGTGGTCATGAAAAATTCATCTATTATGTTTCATAAGAAAATTCATAGTACTATGGATTGATAGCAATACTATAAAGAGCTTCATAGGAAATCTTAAAACTTTAATATTAGGAAAATCTGAAAACTTTTGTTTTGTTGAGGCATGATATATCTGGATTAAAATTAATATTC
The DNA here is from genome assembly GCA_023105745.1 of Austropuccinia psidii. Lineage (NCBI taxonomy): Eukaryota > Fungi > Basidiomycota > Pucciniomycetes > Pucciniales > Sphaerophragmiaceae > Austropuccinia > Austropuccinia psidii. The sequence goes on along the minus strand of JALGQZ010000009.1, from coordinate 21,408,865 downwards.
ATAATGGTTATTTTTTATTTTCATTATTAAAGTATTAAAATTATAATACAAATGGAATTAAATCTTTACAAAAATTAAGAAAACTCCAAGAATTCTATTTTTGGCATTAGGTTGGTAAAAATTAAGAATTCAAATTTTGAGCAAGTTTTATTTTTTAACAATTTTTGGAAAAGATATATATAGAATATCTTACAATCTTTCTCAATTTCAATCAAAATTCAAATTTGATATAAAAATTGGTTTCCCCAAGAGTGGATATATTGGGTCACAAATGGGTGAAATATCTGGAAAGAAGCTTTTATACACTTAAGTTCATTTCTAAAGAGTTTCAGTATGGGAATATTAAAGTAAAGAAACATTTGTTTCATTAAAATAAGATTTGCTTTGAGCAATAATATAATTTGTGAGTAATGAGGCATGGCATGTAGCTTTGAAGTTATGAGGAATTCAATTGTACACATTTTTCACACAATGTGCTTAAATTTAAATATGAGGTGTGAAAATTTGTACTTGCGTGGAAACAAAGCTCAATTGGGTCCCTGGTATCATTTCTATTAACTAAAAGCATCTGTATCCAGAGGAAATAAATTGTAAATATTAATTCCTGAAGGGAAAATTAAGTTTTGTACCACAAAGCTTCATAAAACCCAAAAAATGTAATTCAAAAAAGAATCTTTAAAATTGATGCAATAGTTGAAATCACCTGGACTAACTATAAGGATCTGCAGAAAAATTTAATAATTAATCTTTGATACTGGAAAGGGAAGTTAGATTTTTTTGAGGGGATTAAAATAACCCCAAGTTGAAGAAAACATCCATAAAATATCTTTTTCAAATGGTCCTTGAAAATATCTTTTGTTTTTCCAAACCTTGAAGCCAACTTTTGGTAAAGAACAAACTTGTTTTACAGGATAGCAATTGTAAAAATAGAGAACACCTGCCATTTTTGTACCAAAACGTGTTTAACTAATACTATAATTTTCTTTTATGTTGTAAGTAAAGGATTAATGAGATATAATTGAATATTTAATCTCTAGAAAAGTAAATTTGGAGCCATAAAATAATTTCTTCTTTGACTCATATTTTTTTTCACATTAAAATATTTTATTGGAAATTTATCTCTAGAATAATTACCCTCAAGCCACTGAACAACATATTAAAACCACCATTTTATAATATCTTCAAATATCATAGCTACTAAAGCATTATTCATAATAATTCTAATCCTTGGGCAATTATATAAATAAAATAAAGTCATTCTCATCAGCCAAGACTTGAAACTCATTTCATTTGATTTTCTTTTTTCAATGAATATAACTCTTGGAGGATCTATTCTCAAGTGAGTTTATTTAATTAATTTCCTTGATTAATTCAATGTAATTGTTCTTGGAGACAAATTTTCTTAGCTTAAACTAGGAAAGTTCCCACTTCCTGTTCCTCTGGCCCAGGAACATAAATTCTTATGAGGGGTATGAGAGATTAAATAGGATTATCCTAAAAGGATTATTTTGAAATTAATACAATTAAGCTTGGAAAAAAACAAGAATTTTCAGACTAAGTATTAAAAGAGCTGTAATAATATATATTTATTGTTTTCATCAAGAGCTTTACCAAAAGCCATGAATAAGATACAGCTATATACATAAAAGCTTCATTTCACATTCTAGTATCTTCTATGAAAAACAGTGATGTTGTTTTTTTCTCTTTCAAATTTTTATCCCATGATAATGTAATCTTAAGATAGAAAAAAGAAGAGTAAATAGCTGGAAATTACTCCCATAAATATCAAAATTTCCTTCAAAGAATGTATATTTTACCAGGATAACAGATTTGAAAGCAAAGAAAAGAATAATATTCTTAAAAAAGAGAAATAATTTATCCTGATCTGCTTTTGTAGATATTTTCAATTTACCATTTATCATCTTTAAGACAGATTTTAGAAAAGAATAGCTATTTAAAAAATCAGATTTTCACTATTCAAAAAATTTGTCTTCAAATTCAAATTATTCAACCCCTAAATGAAAACCAAAAAATTTGAATAAAAAAAATGAAAAAAGGATCAATTTTAATTTTTCAACCTCCAAATAAAAATTAAAATCCATAAATTTCAAATTTTTTGTTTAAAACATTATTTTTAATTTGAACAGAAGATTAATTAATTGAAATTAATTGAAATTATCTACCTTAAAATGGATTCGAATTCAATAAATTTAAGTAAATTTAATGAAAATTAGGTCAAACTGCTCAAGCCTAATTCAAAGTAATTGCAATTAATACAAAGTAATTCAAATTGATTGAATGGAATTAATTTTACTCAATTTTACTTGATTTTAATCGCTTATAACTAATTTGAGTTAATTAAAAGAAATTTTGGTTGGTTTTAATGAAAGAAAATTAGTTGAAATTAAATCAAAGTAAGTCAGGTCGAGTAAAATCAATATATATTGATTAAAATTTTATTTAATTAATTTAAATCAATTAAAAAAAGTAAAATTAAGCAAAATTAATCAAAAATAATCGGAATTAATTTAAATCAATTATTATCAATTCAAATAAATTAAAATCCATGGAAATTAATTAAAATTAATTAAAAAATTAAAAGGCCTCAAGATTATTTGAGATCTACAATAGTTGATTATAATTACTTATGACTAACTATAAGTAATTAAAATTCATTATGAATAATTATGATACAATTGATTTTAATTAATTAGAATTACCTATAATTCTTTATAAGGAATTTCAATTGATTACCATTACTTAGAAATGATTATTATTAGTTAAAAGTGAATACCATTAATTAAAAATAAATATGATAAAAATAATTACAATCACAAATATTAATTACAACTAATATGGATGAGTGGAAAGGAATTAAGCTAACTTAAAGCCAATGATAATAAAATTACATGAAATTGATTGAATTTGAATTTAATTAAGTAAAATTGCTTAAATTAATTTGAATCAAATTCAAGTTATTATGATTATTTCAATCACTTGAATTTGATTACCATAAAAGTAATTAAAATTAATTCAGATTAATTCCAAAGACTTAACAATTATAATGAGCTATAATTAAGTATAATTAGCTATAATTAATGAAAATTCATTCGTAGTTGAAATTCATTACCATTAATCAAAAAGCATTTCCATTAATTATCCTTAATTACCAAAAATAAAAATTAATTCAAATTAATGGTCATTAAATTTAAGTAATTAAAATCACTTGAAAGTAATTTTAATCAAATTAAAATAATTATAATGACTTACAATTAATTAAAATCACTTAAAATTAATGATAATTAACCAAAATTAAATAAAATTGATTGACTTTGATTAAAATTAATTGAAATTGATTCAAATTAATTAAAATTAGTTTATTGGTAAAAACACGTAATTTTATGGTAAAAACACATAAGGGGAGGTTTTTAAATGAAATATGGCTATTTATGGCAGTTCTGATGCCATTAATGTCATTTATGGGATCAACAATGCCATTTATGGAATTAACAATGCCATTTATGGTATTAACAATGCCACTTATGGCATTAACAGTGACATTAATGGCATTATCAATGCAATATTTCTGATGCCATTAATGCCATAAATGGAATTACTAGTGCCACATTAACAATTCCATTAATTGTTTTGCATAAATGAAGTTAATAATGCCACATTAACAATGCCATCAATGGCATTATCAATGAAATAAATGGCATAATGCCATTTATGTAATGCCATAAATGGCATTATTAATTCCATAAATGGAATTGTTAATGCCACAAATGGAATTTTTGATTCCATAAATGGCATTTTTAATGCAATTTATGGTATTGTTAAGGCCATTAATTCCATTTTTAAGGCCAATGTTAAGGCCATTAATGCCATTTTTAAGGCTAATGTTAAGGCCATTAATGCCATTTTTAAGGCCAATGTTAAGGCCATTAATGCAATTTTTGAGGCCATTAAATTCAATTTATGGAATTTTTGTAATGCCATTTAGGCCAATTTTCTAGCCATAAATGGCATCTGTATGTCATTCTTGATTCCATTTATGGCATTATTATGTCATTTGTGATTCCATTTATGGCACTTTTGATGTCATAAACTGCACTGTTAATGCCAAAAACGAAATTTTAACTTCCACTCATCATAAATTACATTTTGAATTCAATTTATGTCATAAATGGCATTTTCAATTTAAATACAAACATGAACAAAAAAACATAAAGAAACAAGGACTTTTTGGGCCTACAAATGTTCTGGAAAAAAAATCCCAAAATGTTGGGCTTCTGGTTTTTCATTCTCAAGATTTTTCCCTTTATTTTGAAAAAAACTCATGGAAATTCAGAAGTGGGAACATATTTAATTATTCTTTTTTTGAAAAAATAGGCCATTTTGCCAAATTGGCCAAAATGGAGAAATTAGGCGGAAATAAAATTGAAAAAATTTTCAGACCTTCACATCTCATGTCAGAAAAAATATGGTAAAAAAAATTATAGAAATTCTCAAAACTGAGCCTGAGCAATTTTTATTAGAAAATAAGTTACTTACATGCTTTGGCCATAAATTGGTAAAAACACGTAAGGCCTTATGTGTGTTTACCAACACCCTAAAATTAATTCAAATTAATTCAAATCAATTAAATCCAACTCATGGCCCTATTTTGTTTATCCTCAATATTTGGCAAAATATTTCATGTTCCTGTGTGGTATGCCTTTTTAAGTAGTGAGAATGTCAAAAATAAAAGTTAGCTTTGTATATGATGTAGAAATTCCACTGATATGCATGAATCAAAAATGAATTCCTATTATGATTTATTTGTAATTTTTCAGTGATTATTAATTAACATTCTTTGTAATTTTTTATGGAAAATCTATAAAAAATTGAAGAAACTAAACCAAAAACAAAAAGTCATTTAAGTTTCCCAAAATTGATAAAACCTAAATAAAAATGGATTAAAGTTGAGGCAGATCAATCAAAATACTTCAAAGTTAATTAGGTTTACTTGAAATTGAATTAAACTCACTTTCAATTGATCAAAATTAATCAAAAATAATTTGCATTGATGTTTAATTGATTATCAACTGATTATAATCAAGCTTAACTGATTAATATCAATGGTAATTATGTATAAACTGAGTTAATTAGCTAATTTCAATGGTGAATGATTATATACAATCCTAATTCATTATAAACAAGCTTAATTAACTATAATTAATATTAAATAAATAATTTGGAACGAATGGAAATCATTTAAGTCTGATTTTCTCTGATTCAATTGGATTCTAAAAATTGATAAAAATTAACTAAAATAAGTTATTTAATTTTTAATTATTAATATTTCTTTGTAGTTTTCCTTCTTTATTATTCAATTTTTTAATTTTTTATTATTTATTTAGGGTTTTGGTAAACACACATAAGCCCTTATGTGTTTTTGCCAATTTATGGCCAAAACACGTAAGTGACCCCATTTTTCAAAAAAAATTCCTCAGGATCAGTTTTGAGGTTTTTTTTTATTTTTTTTTGCCATATTTTTCCCAACATGGGATGTCAATATCCACAAATTTTTTCATATTTTTTTTTGCCAAATTTCTCAAATTTGGCCAATTTGACAAAATGGCATATTTTCTTAAAAAATTCATTTAAAATATTTCCACTTATGAATTTCCTTCATTTTTTTTTAATTAAAGGGGAAAATATGGAGAATAAAGAACCAGAAGCCCATCATTTTGGGAATTTTTTGGTGGGACAAGTGAAGGCACAAAAAGAGTTTTTTTTCAAATGTTTTTTCCCCATCTTCGTAATATGACTATTTTCAAAAAATCAATATAAAAACTTTCCACTTATGAATTTCCTTATTTTTTTAAAAAAATGAAGAGTTCAATCTGGACAATAAAGAACCAGAAGCCTATGAATTGGGGGAATTTTTTTTGTGGGACAACAAGTGAAGGTGCAATGAGTGTTTTTTTTCTTGTTTGTAATATGACTATTTTTAAGTACAAAAGTGCCACATGTTTGATAAAAAAGGGGACTGAGGTGGGATTTAAGAAAAAAAAAGGACTGGGGAGGGGGATAATTGGCATAAATTTTATATACAAAAATCAATCAATCTGAATCAACCTCCAAAATAGTTGGTCTTTTCTGAGGGGGGGGGTGGAGGATAATTGGACGAATATAACATCCTGTGCTTCTTAAATTAATCAGCCCACCCCAGGGCTTGTGGTTGGGCATGAAATTTCCAATTCAAAGTAATGGGGTGGACTAGATAAACTTTAGAAATGATTATATCCAAAGGAACAAAATTAGAACAGCTATCCAAGAAGTGGATGAAAATGGGGGATTATCATTTGGAGGACAGAAATAAGGGAAAAAAGAAAAATATTGGACTGTGGAATAAATTAACAATGGTCCTTGATGCTTATTTGCAATTGGATCCCCCATGTCATTAATGGACATCCACTTGCTTTTTGGAGCCTGGCCAACATCTTCATACCATTCAATTCTTTCCAAATAAGAGGATACTGAGGGAATTAAAGTCTTCATGGCTTCATAAAGGTCTTGATTTTGTTGAATTTCTTCAGCCAAGTCACCTCTGACATCAGCCCATTGATCTTGAGTCTTGTAAATGTAGTGGGATACTGTTCTGTAGCCACAGTTTCCATCACCCTGGACATTGATGGCCTTGAAGGTGTATTTCAATATAGACTTGGGCAAGTCTTCTGAGCCAGGTATCTGATAAAATAAGGTCAAAAGATGAATAAATATCAAAATAAACAAGAGAAATATACATTAAAAAGAATCAGAAACTCACAAAAATCTTGGAGCATTCATCACTTGTGTTATAATTTCTTTGACAATCCTCACAGTTCAAGTCAATTGCATCATATATCTTCAAGCTGGTGGCAGGCTTGTGTGATTTTCTTTGTGAGGTTTTGCTTCCAGTTGCCAATCTTCTGGACCTTCTAAGGGTGACTTCTGATTTATTTAATTCAGTTGCTGAGGGTAGTGAATCTGATGAACTGATTGATTTAGATAATGAGTCCTCAGAATCTTCATAATTTTCAGATGAGTCCACTTCCATAATTGGAGAGGGGACATTTGACTATTATCTTGATGTTGTTGTACTGGTCACTTTTGATGGGGGTCTTCCTCTTCTCTTGGATTTACTTTCAATAATTTCAAATATTAATGGTTCTCTTTTGTTTGTCTTTTTACTTTTATTCTTGGCTCCTTGAGGTCTTCCATGGATATTCTTGCATTCTAGTGGGTCTTTATAATATTGATCATCCTCTTGACTCTTGGGAATTTGATCAAATAAGACTTTTCCAGTCAGAACATCTTGAAAATGTTGAAGAATTGGAGTGATTTCTGCCACGGGTCTTTTAAAAAGGTCTTCCCCAATATCTTCAAATAGTTTCTTGGATTCAGTCTTTCCTTCTTTTTAAACACTTTGATCTTCACCTTGAAAACCAGTCTGAGAAAAATATGACAAAGAAAATCAGTTAATAAGGAAAAAAGTAATAATTTGAAGTTCAAAAAACCTCGCGGGAAAATTCAAATGCCACTGAGGATGGAGGTCTGATATCTCAAGCCTTTGGCACGTGGAAAATTCCTTTTGGGTCTTATTCTTGCAAGGAATTCCTTGATAATTTTTGTATTTTTTGGTGCATTTTTCATTGGAAGGAAACTTGGTTTTGAAATTTTCAAAGGCAATCTGAAGAGCATAATGAGACATCTTGCCATTGAGAGCACAAATGTGTGGAGGAAAATTCTTGACATGGACAATCATTTCTTTGGATATTTGGTTGATTATTTCAATAAATGGTTTTCAGAATTCCATGTGGAGAGCCTTGACTACCTCCAGGAGAGTACCAGTGGACCTTTGGAGCCAAATTTTAACCATGGCATGGGCACCTTCAACTCTGGAGGTGGAGCCCACACCCAGGTAGCAATGGTGGTTGGTCCAGGCTGGCACATAATACTCCTTTAGAGGAAGCCAGGTATTTTCCAAATATTGCAAGACTTCAGGATTTTTGACTTGCTTTTGAAGCTGCTTCCAGTTGTATTTGAAAGACTTTTCAGTGGATGAATACATAATCTGAGAAATGAATCCCAAAGTCATTAATAAAAACAATAATAAGAAAAAAAGTGAAAGAAAGTGAAAAAAAAAGTGAAATAAAGTGAAATATAAAAGTATATTACTTGATTCCAAAGGCCCATAAAATTTTCAAAATCATTTCCATGACCAATTTTCTTCATGCAATGAGAAGACACATCTTTATTGATGTTCCAAATGCATAAGATGACTTTGGAGTCTGGGAAAAGCTTCTTAAGAGAGTTTTTCAAGGCCAGTTCCCTGTTGATAAAAATAACTTGAGGCGTAACAAGATTGGTGTTGTTGAGGACCTTTTCTATGTATTGATTTAACTCCCAAGTATATGAGGGTTCAGTTTCATTCTTCATCAAGCAAAAAGCCCCAGAAAAGGTCTTATTGGTTGAGCTGAATCTAACAATATGAAAAAGGGGCATTTTGTACTTATTGGCTTTATAAGTACAATCAAAAGGAATGACATGAGGAAAGCCATGAAGGAGTTTTATGGCAAGGGGGTGAGTGAAAAACAAGGATTTAATGTGTCCCTCAGCATCCCTTGCAGAGGACAAAACAAAATTTTCTTCTTTGAGGGTGTTAATAAGAGCATCAATGGGCCTTATGCCTTGCAGTTTGTCTATCTTGATTTTCTTGACTTGGATGTAAATGTCTTGAAGGATTACAGGCCTGTCAGACTCCCTCTGGATGCATAATTAGGCCTGAATTTTCCTTGGCATGAGCAGTGATTTAGACATCTGAGCAATTTGGGATGCTTCTTGCTCATTGAATTTCCTGAAAGCAGGATGTGCCATGATATTTTCAGTGGAATCATGGCTATGTTCAGGCTTTTTGACTTTAAGAGTCCAAGTGGTACTCTTGGCATATTTTCTGGAATAAATTCTGAAAGGACAGTCAAGCTTTCTTGAAGTGACTGTTTTGGAGGGGTTTTTGTTGGCATTTGGGGTCCCAGACCTGTCACAACCTATTTCAATTTGGTTGTGGGTCATATTGGACCTCAAGGTGGACACAGGATACCCCTGAGCCCTGGAAACATTATGCACATGCTGCCAAAGAAGCTCAAGGGTCTGAAATTCACCTTCAGTGGGGTATTGAAGCATTTTTGAGTGAAAAAGATGTATAAATTTGAAGAAAGGGGGGATTTGGGGATTTGGAATGGGGTAAGAACCTTTCAAAAGGTGAAAAAGAAGTGAAAAAAGGTATGAAAAATTGAAAGAAGTGGTTAAGAGTGAAAAAAGTGGTTTAAATGTGGGATTAATGGATCAGGGAAGGTAAAAATTTGGAAGTTTAGAGGCTTGAAAGCAGTTTGTTGTGGTGGAAAATTCAGTCTTTGGGGGGAAAAAAGAAAGAAAAGTGTGAAAAGCTTTGCAAAATTTCCTTGTTAATGCTACTTTTCAAAGAAGAAATTGTTTGGGGTGGGGATAATGTGGATTATTTGTGGGGAGGGCAAAAAAATCTGAGACAATTGGGAGTTAGAGGGGTTTCGGGGAGAAAAACCATTTTTGGGACATGTTTCGGCCCAATACAGGTATGTTATGTTTCATTATTAATTGAAAATGGGCCCAGGGCACCCCTTATGTGTTTTTACCAATTTATGGCCAAAACATGTAAGCTCTTACATGTTTTTACCAATACCCTTTATTTATAATTTATTTATTATTTTCATTATTTATTCTTTGTTTTTTTTTCAATTTTTTATATTTATTATTTATGACTGATGGTTTATTGATTTTATTCCTGATTATTGTTATTTATGATTAAATTTTTATGTTTTATTTATTGATTTATATTGTTTACTACTCTTTTTTGACTATTTATGTTTGTTTCATTGAGCTTTTATGAGTTACTAGTTATTTAGTTATTCTTATTTTATTTTTTGTCATGTTTGCTTATTTTTAATTTATTTCTTGTTCATTTAGCTTTGTCTTTCTAACAATCATGATTCATTTTCCATTTTTTTATTGTGTATTTTTCACTTTATATTATTCAGATTTCATGATTTATGTATTATTTATTTATTTTTTCTTTTTCATGGATTATGATTTATGTAGTTTTATTTTTATGAATCATTTTTCTTATTTATTATTCTTTTTTTATTTTTTATATTAAGTGATTTATATTTTCCTCAATTATGTATGAGGTTAAATTTTTAATTATTCCTTTGTGTTATTTACTTTTCATTATATATATATTATTTATGCATTCTTTAGTTTGCATTACTTATTATGCACTTATTTTTTTTATTTCATGATTCATTATTCGTTATTATTTATTATTTGTTATTTTTTATTTATTATTTACTATTTCTTACTTATTAGTTATGAATTATCTTGAATTTGCATTATTCATTCTTTATACTTTTTATTTATGTTTTATTATATCTCCATTATTTAATTATTCATTAGTTTTTATTATTTAAATTTTTAAATTTTCTGTATTATTTATTATTTATGTATTTAATTTTTCATTATTAATATTCTTTATCACTTTGTTAGGGTTTGCAGCTGATTGTGACCTCTAGGCTTCAATCTTCAACTCACAAAAAATCAAATCCTACTAGACAAAAATTAAAGTTTTCATATTTAATTCATTCTCGTTGTGCCCCTTTTATCTTTTCTTTTCAAAAAATCTCTCATAATTTTATCATTGTCTTCAACATCTCACATAATTGTTCTTAATTTTCATTAAAATTCAGATAACATTTAAAAATTCTTACATCAACCAAGGATTGGTCTTGTAGCCAGCTGCAGGAGGATGCTCTCGGGGATCTTCGAAGATGATACTGTTCCGCCATCCAATGTGACGTTTTCTGCCTTGTGTCGCAAGCAAGGCACCATACGCCCAATCCAATGGCGGCAGTAAAGCTCATCAAATAAGACCCACCCAGCTCACCCACCATCAATTAGATCACTGGAGGGACGATGACGACTCCTTGACAAGACTTGGATTGTTTCAGCAAGATTGATGCGTTTTAGAATGAGTCATGTCTCACCAATTTTGGACTACAATCAAACATGGACTGGCCGAACTTCTATTCCTAGTTAAAAATTCGAATAAAATATCTTTCTTGCCCTTTTTCACCCAATAAAACGAGCAGTCTGACTGTTTGACTGAATCTAACTGAAATAGCTTCCCGTAGCGCGATGAATTGTGAGGAATTGGTCAGCTGTTTTTTATGATTGACACAAAAAGGCCAAAAAAGAAATCCTCACTGCGTTCTGAACCTTCCAAAAAGTTTAAGGCCAATCAAATGAGCTCAAGCAAGATCAAAAAACATTCATAGCAGGAAGAGCACCCTTGAAGCTGGGTAGAAGAGTGCAACAAGATCTTGCTCATGGGATTTTGAAAGTTTTTATAAACTTCTACTCGGAAAACAATGGAAGATGAAAGCTCAAATTCCCAAAAGAAACCTCACATCCAGACTTCAGCTTCAACCAGTCTACCACCCCTTTGAGGCAATCAACATCCACTGCATTCATCATTAACTTCATCGATTGATTCAAGTCATCACTACATTAATAATGAATGTTCTTCAAAGGTCAAAATAAATCATACTTTAATCAGTAAAGACAAAAAAATTCAATCATCATCATCATCATACAAATCATCATCAACCATTTAAGTCTACTTCAAATTTCATATTAAATCATCCTCTTCAAGAGCAAGAGCAAGAAAAAAACCAACATCAATATTTAAAGCTGCCTCGCAAAATTCCTAGTCATCAATCTTATCCTTCATTGCAGTCACCTCATTTCTCACAATCAATCAGTTGGACCTCTCCAAAACCAAAATTCTTGAAAATCAATATTCCCTCAATAATCTAACACAAGCTGACCATCAAACTGATAATTAAAATTTGAATCAGACCAATAACCATAATACCCACAGCTTAACTGATCATTCAAATAAATTTCAATCAAAATTAATTTTAACCAATATTCTCATAATTTCATCTTCAGAAAAACTAATTCAACATCTAACTCTGAGTTTGTGAATTCTCTTTCTAATGGAATCTTGCCTGTGTAAGCTCCCTTCCTTACTCAAACTTTCTTGTTTTTCTTAGTTCTACTCCCTCTTTAAAGTCACCCATCTCATCCAGCTTAATCTCTTTTCATAATTAGTTTTTATCTCTATTTTCTTTTTCTTTAATTATTTTAATTTATTTTTCATTTTGTTTGAATGGAACCTTTTTCTTTAACTTTAGCGTCATGTTGAAAATGTCAATGGATCAAGATGAACATTGTAAACATTGAATTCCTGTCTTAATGAATCTGATTAAATTTAAATTATTAGGCAGTATCCATCCTTTTCAAGCTACTCATACTGTCTTCAGAATCAAGCTAGAATATGGAGACAATCTCTTAAGCTTTAGGATTTCCTCTCTTACTTTGGATTAGCTCAATAAAACATAAAAATATTAATTATCATTATTTTTTCTCAGTGGGTCATTCATTGTGAATTGTGTGATTTTGTAAACTTAAATGCTGCCTACAAGGCTTCCAACATAGTCTCTCAAACTTAAAATGACATCACTCCCCCAGATGTTAAAATGTTTCTTGCAGAGCTAGAATCTTACTGGAAAGGCCTTAGTTTCTGGGTTGGGCTCATGGTTTCCAGTAAAGCAGATATGATGAAAGCTTCACCTGAGCTTCAAAAGGTGGCTTTAGTATTATTGAAAATTCTCCAGAAATATGTTCCCTTGGTTACTGAACACCAGGTCAAAAATTGGATTCTGGAAGAAATTGATAACACCATCAAATTGTATATATTTTGAAAAGCCATCTGAATGTTGGAGAAACCATAACATTTAAGTCAAGGGTCAGATGGCAAGAAATTACAATTTTCACTACTATTCTGGTGATTTTCTTGATAATAAAATGCTTACCCCACTCAATTAGGCTTACATCGTTCCTTTTGGTTTTTAAAATAACATCCTTCTTTCAAATTTACACTGGAAGCCCTCAGTTGATTCAGTCAAAGCAGGTTGTTACTTAAGGCTTTGCCTCTCTATGTGGGTGCACATCCATAGAGATGGCTTGAGGCTATAACACCTTGTGGAGACTGATAGATTGAGGGCTTAGGTCAAAAGCTCCACAAAAAAGGAGCTGTCCAGGCCAATAGGCCCAGTGCCTGGCACAATAAAGAGTGAAACACCACTATAACATTAGATGAAGTCAACATCTTAAAAAATACATATTTTTTGCGTTTTTAATAAGCTTATTAGTTAATATTTTTGTCAAGTCATGGTGGGGGCCCCATACCATGGCTAGTTTCTGCATTGCTCTATAATTGTGATCTTTGGGGGAATCACTTACCAATTTTTGTAATTCGGCAATATATAATTACCATATATTAAATAATTGAATAAATCCCAAATAACAGCTAAATATTAAATTGTTGATAAATAAATAAATCAAAAAGAAATCTTGATTTATTTCTTATAAGTCATAAATAAATAAATAAATAATCACCAAATGATAAGAAGCTGGATAATAAACAAATAAGCAATGCAAAAATTCCATAAACAAATATTAAATTAATAAGTAATATTCAATCAAAAATAATTAATAATAATAAATCAAGAATGAAGAGATAATAAATTATAAGTTTTAAATAATAAATAAATAAGGAAAACAAAAAACAGAAAATTAACCAATAAAGATAAAGAATAAACAAATAATAAAACAAATAAAGAGTAAGTAATAAATAAATAATAAAAGCTGAAAACTAAATTATAATTAATTTCAGCCAATTCTAATTAGGTATAATTACTTTTCATCAGTTTTAATTTCATTAAATTCCAATTAATTGTGATGATTTTTGATTTATTTTCTTTTATTTTATTGAGCTTTATGCATTTTTATTAATTATAATCTTAATTAAGATTGTTTTATTTTCTAAAATGCTCAATGAATATAAATTTTGAATTATGTTTAACCAATTCTGATTAACTAATTCTAACAGATCTTAGTAAAGTTTATTTCATTTTCATTAATTTCAATGATTTTTAATTTTTTTTTTCAACTTAAATTATTTTGAATGAATTACAACAAGAAATGCATAAATAATAAGTAAATAAGTAAATAAAATTGGCTATATTAAAATTCATGATTTACTTATAACTCTTAGCTTCAGTAAGTAAGTAATTATAAAAATATAAATAAATAATAAAATGGAATAAAAACCATTTAATACCAAAATAATATATAATCAATCCAAATAAAAAAACATAATCATTTGGTGTCAAAAACTCACAATTTTATTTTTGAAATGTATAATCCTTTCTGTTCAGATTCCATTTTTAAAATCAATAATCAAAACAGATATTTTGACTTGATTGCCTCTTTTTGAAATATTATGATGGTGAGGAATAGTAATTTTTATGTAATTTGGCTTGCATAGTAGCAACCTGAATTTTTGTTAGGTGTATTTCTTTGCAATTCTGTATGGCCAAAGTTTTAATTTTGAATTTTTCATGACAATGATCATGCCCTAATCTATTCTATTCTGATATAATTTAACTATAATACTAAACATTTGCTATTATATAAAATAAATATAAAATGATTATCTAAATATTCACATAGAATATTTATGCTTGTAAATTAGAATATAATAAAACACATAATTTTTGGGTAAAAACATGTAAGTGACATCTTTTTTCAAACAAAATCCTCAGGAAATGAAATTTTTTGAGGAATTTGTCAATTTTTTTAGCCATATTTATTTGTTTCTGTTTTTTAATGATTTTTTTGGCAAATTTCTCTGACAATTTCTTTAAAAAACTTCCCACTTATGAATTTTCTCATTATTTTGAAAAAAGGAAGGATTCAAACTTGAGAATCAAAAACAAGAAGCCCATATTTTGGGGAAACTTCTTGGGTGTAATTATTGTAACAATACCATGAATCACATGAATTTAATGAAAAAAATGCCACAAGTAACATGAAGGGCATCAACAATGACATAAGTGACATTAATGGAAACAAAAATGAATGAATAAAATTAATGGTATTAGAAATCTAATTCATGGCCTGAAGGGAATTAACAATACCATAAATTGCATTCACAGTGCCATTTAGGGAATAAGAATTCTATTTATTGCATCAAAAAGGGGCCCATAGCTTTTCTTATGTTTATTTAATGATCTATGGAGAAAACACTTAAGGGCTTATTTGTTTTTACCAAAGCCCTAAAATCATTCAGAATCAATATATGAGAAATAATTTACTTAAATTATATATAAATGAAAGTGTTAATGTAATTATTTCTTTCATGATTCCCAAAAACTGACTCCAAAATTCGGTTTTGAATATTCAAAAACTTGAAGGTAGCTCAAATTTGCTTTTGAATATTTGGTCAGGCTGAAAATTTGATATTGAATATTTGATGACCCTTAAAATTGAATGAATTTTTGACAAGCTATGCATTGATTAATTCCTAAAATAAATAAGATACTCATAATTGAAAGTTTTGTAGTAGCTAAAATAACTAACCAATTTATTATTTCTGAGACCAAGAATCTTTCTGGTTGCTAGCTACTACTCTCATTCTTCTGGAACTTCTTCCTAACTTCACTATTTAACACTCATAAATCCATTTATTTTAGATTGTTTCATAGCTGTAAGATAAATTTCATTTTGAATCTTTATTTTGGTAGGAATTCTGCCTATGTAAGATGTTAGCCTCATATTTTTCTGATTAAGTTCAGTTTTCTCCGCATATTCAAATTTCTTCTTTTATATATTCATAGCTCGTATGAAGGATTCTTTGTGCGTGAAGTAAAGATATAATTTTGAATAATTCTATTTTATCCTGAAATTCTTAGTTCATGTTAAAATTTAATTTCATACTTAGTAACCCATTCCAAAATATTTATATTTCTTTTTCAACATGGTCATTAATCATATCAATCATTATCCAATATCTTGAGATTTGTATTTCATAGCCTCTCTAGAATAATTTTGTATTTATAGAATTTCTTTTGTGGTTTTTATTTCTTGATCATATTGTCATTACCCAATAATATATTCCCAACATTAATATTTATTTTTGTACATTTGAGAAATGAAGTATAAATATTTATTGCCATTTTAGATTCAAGTAAATATTAGTCCTTATTTGATCATATTCTTGATTAAAATATAAAAAATTATCTTCTACTTTATTGTTCTTGGAATTAGTAATATTCCCTATTTTCTTTTCCAAAGCTCTACCTTTTTCATTTCCGAAATTTTAGGATTCAGTTTATATATACTATCCAAATTCTTATAGCTTATTGATTAAGAATTTTCTTTCCTTATGAAAATTGGGGTATTATATTTAATTTTTAAATCAAAATTCTTTTTCCATGAAGTAACTTGAATTTAATTTATTTTCTTTTCCGTCCAAATAAAACAAGAGACTTGTAATTATATATTTGACTCAAATTTCCATAATCTTAGCTCTCAATGAGTGTGTCTCTGCTTCTTGAATATTTGAGCTCCTATGAAAGTAATTCTCTTTTATTTATCTATATGTCCTAAGATTCCGTTTGGTTTGAAAAATTATTATTTAAAAATAATTTTCACTATCTTTTCTTATTGATTTTTTCATTTATTTAATATGGATATATCTTTTTTGAATTTCATTATTTTGAAATGGTTTTGTATTTTAATAGCCTGTGAAAAAATGATTTAAATATGAAAACTGATATTTTATGGTATATTTTAAATCTGGCTAAGCCCAAATTTTTCTCTTCAATATGATGAAAATATACTTCCTTGTAGTGAGCTGGAATTAATTCCATTCAAATATCTGATATAGTTATTTTATCTCAGGATTCTCAATAGATTTCATGCAATCATGAAATATTTCTTTTAAGATGAGTTTATGTTACATATGCAGCTTCTTGCTTTTATTTTAATCTTTTTAAATTAACCAATATCCAATTATAATATTCTTATCATATATTCAAAAACTATAATTTTAATTCCATAATTGTCTCTTTATTCATATTTATTATTGAACTCCATATATTGTGATAAGAATCAATTTTTCTTATAATTAGTCAAAATATACAGAAAAATCCCCTCTTATAATTGAAATTGAATCCCCATTCATCTTAAAAATCTTGTCAAAGTCTCTAATATAATACAAAATATACTTATGATATTTCAAACCCCTTCACCTTTAAACCATATAATTATATTAATACCTCTTTAGCAATTTCCTAAAATTTCAAGCTAAATAGAAATTTGGCCATTCAGACTTTTTTTTCTTTTTTCAACTCTATTCTTATTCAAACATCAAGTACAAAATTTATAATTTAAATTAAAATATTTCTCAGTATCAAAGAAGGAAACAAATAAATTTAATTGTATTGAAATGAATGCTAAAATATCTTACCACTAATATCTATTCCTCAAAAATGAAATTACCCAAATATCGATAAAAAACATTTTTTTCAAATTATACAATTAAAAAAGGATTTGGACAGATAGTATGTAGTTGAATTTCATTCTTTATTTTTTTTCTAATACTTATTATATATCATATGAAATATTTTTCCTACCTGTTAATAATTATCTCAAATATAATTGATAAAGCTAAACTTCACAAAGTTTAATTCCTTTCTCATTCTCTAGCTAGCCTTTTACTATCAATTATTTCTCACTTTTAGTTCAATTTTCATTAGTTCTTTTGTTTGACTGAATACATCCATCATTCAACTTAATTTTACTATGAAGAAAGTTTTATCTTTCATGAAACAAACTTACTATAAAATGTATATTTTATGCTAAAATTCAGTTCACTATTTAGAATATCCAAGATATTATAAGTGCTTCTTGTATCCAAAGTTAATTTATTCACTTTTATTTTATTTTTTATTCATTAAACTTCCTTTGCAAAGTTTTTAAAAAAATACAAAAAATAGTAATATGCTATGGGGATTGGTATACCCTTTCAATGTTTGGATGAATTAGTAATTTTCTTGAAAAGAATTAAAATATCTTTATTAGATTTCATTCTTGGGGAACAAAAAAATTATTTAATATTAATTTGAGCCACCTGAAATCTCATGAAATTTTATCAATATGTTTCTCTTATTCTAAAATTGGAAAATTTTATTTTATTTCATTTTAAGGGAAAAAATTGTAAAAAATAATTCATTTATATACTTCCAAAGTTTTTTTGAAAAATAGGGAACACATGTGGGGAAACAATGCTTAAATAATTTTAATTTTTACAAAGTTTTATGTATAATCTTTTAACTTCCATAAAAGAGGTGATTTTTTAAATCTCCTCTAAATACTACTTCTTGGGAGATCTTTTATAAAGAAAATTGGTAGATAAAATGTTCCAAAAACACTGATTAAATTTTGTATATATCCTCACTGTAATTTTCCTCAGAGGAAACTCATTAGAGAGTTTATTTCCAAATTAAGGCAAAACCAATTTTTTGATTGAAATCAGAGTTTTTTATCCAAAAATTGATCCAAATGATCTGAGATTATTAAAAATATACCAAAATTTTATATTTTTGAATAAAATGAATAGCTGAGGATATATTTAAAATTGGATAAGTATCATTTGTGGTGAATTTACCTTAGTTTTTTGAAACTGAGTGTGATGTTGAGGTGGGCCTTCAAGAAGGAAATTTTGACTTTTGATATTCATTGGTTTTTTTGATGAATATATATTTATAGCTATGTGAGCCTCGGAGATATGACCAAATATTAAAAAAGTTTATGAAGCATAATTATAAATCTTACTTCAATAATAATAATTCAAATTAAATCTTAAAATGAGTAAAAATGCCATAAAAATGCCTAAATTCTTGATTATCTCAGAATCCAATGAATAAACATGTAAGATAGGTTACACCATTATATTCCCCATCAAATACTACATATATTAAATCAATATTTCATATCCATAAAATAAATACTTACTGAGATAACCTGAATGTATGCACTTTTATGATCAGTGCATGAATTCATAGCTTTTAGCTCATATCTTTTGGGTTTCAAAATGAGAAGAGCTTATTAAAAATGATTTTCCACAGAATAGTTGTAATGATAAATATATAAACTCTATTTATCTAGTTATAAACAAGATTAAAACTTATAAGGGGATATTGTACAAAATAGCAATAGCTGTTGACCACTTTAAGTTAAAAGTGGTCCAAAATTAAAAAAAATTTATATTCAGATTTGAATAGTTAATTTTTGAATAATGATGTAATTTTTATCATTAAATTCAAGGTACAAACCCATGAAATCATGGTTTTAAGTCTAAAATAGTAAATTTTGACAGAAAAGTAGAGTTACAAGAAAATCATCAAAAATAGAGTTTTGATGATGTAATGAAATACTCTTTGAATCTTAGTAAGAAAATTTCAAGCTATCAGAGATCACTATCTTGGTTTCTGTAGCTTTATTAATGTAAAATTTATTAAGGATCAAATTTTAAATTTAAAAAGCATCATTTATGATCATTAACTCTAATCTTATTTTAAGTTTAACAGTTAAATAAGAGATAAAACTGTTTTATATTAGTATTTTATTATTAAAACTACTACAATGCACAAAAATAAGCTTTTATAAAATCTTTTGATGTCATCAAATTAGAGTTACAATGATAACTCTAGAAAATGGTTTAATAATGAGATAAAAAGGCTCAAGAGTTATGTAATTGTGAGTGTGTGAGATATGTATGATATACCCATAATTCCACAAAAATCTTTTCATGCAGTTTATTTGGTCTTTAAAAAACTTATCAACTGTATTAAAAATAAAAAATGACAAAAAATAAGAATAGATTTTTTTGGACAAACATAGTTACAATTATTATGTCATTTTTGGATTCTACACCCAAAACAACCTAGGGTAGACCCATAGGGTGTTATACTCAAAAATTGTTATTTCTTATGTTATTAGAAGATTTAAGAATCTCACGGTACAATTTCAACTTTTTTAACATTTTTTCAAAATTGTTCAATTTAAGCTTATTTAAGCTTAAATTCAAAGTTTCATAAGGTTTATGCAAACTTCCCAAAATTGTAGTTAAAATTGAGGTCTTATGTATATTTACTGAATTGGGTAAGGACTTGCCACACAGAATGAAAATCCTGTGTGAACTCAATTTAAAGTGGTTCAAGGCCATAGTATGGCTTTAAATAAATAAAAGGACAAAATCCATGCAGAAAGGTAAGACAAAGGAAAAAGACCAAACAGAGCTGGGGTACCCAGCTTTTTGGATCTGCAAGGATTCAATCAAGGTTTTCCACCTGAATTGGATAATTCTCAACCCTATTTAAAATTTAAGATTAGACTTGGATCCAGCCTTAAAGTTTAAGCTGGTTTTATCCCAATTTTGACAGGAATTTCAAGCTGTCAAAGGGTAAATCCCAATATGCAAGCTTTAAATAATGGTTTTAAGAACTGCAAAAGCTTAAATAAGCTTAGAACTTAAAATTTACAAGTATGAAAACCTTATCAAAAGTTAAGGTTTGGTATTTATTGCTATTTTTCATGGAGAAATAGCAATAACTTCAAAAATTCTTTAAAAATTCATTTCTTAATGGATTTTCTTTCAATTTCACACAGCTTAAAAATTAATGCTATCTTAAAGTATCCATTTCAAACAGGTTTAATTTCTAATTAGCCTTGAAATAAACAATTTTAATTATTATTAAATAAAATTAATATTTATTTAAAAATTAATTGAAAATTCAGTTTAAGAGATTTTTGCTTGAAGCTTTATTTTCAAGTTTTTCATGTGATGAAATTGAATATAAACAAATGTATTTCATATTTAAACTTGAAATAATTACCCCAAAAGAGGATTAAAGCTACTTGGAGTTAAGAAAAACACTGGTAGCTTTAAATTGGAATTAAAAATAAGATACCTTATTTTAAATAATGGTCTTTCAGTTTTGAGCTGATAATGCCCTCTATATCCATTATTAATCATGAGAGCTTCTCTGCAGGAATAAAAAAATCCTACACATCACTTTTTTTTTCCAATAACCAATGATTATTCCAATCAATTAGACATGTTAAACAAGTAATATCTTATTCAATGTAATATATTATATTCCTAAAGTGATCATTAATTCATCTTACTCTTTATAAATTATAAACAAAGAATTGAAATAATATAATCTAGATTATATTGTTGTAATCACCAATAATAGATTTTATTATATAAAATTGTTCTCTTAAAATCTCTTTTAAATCCACAAATTCCTCTAAAAACTCTTTACTCTTATTTTTTGGAATAAAAAGCTGCTTTGTCATTTAAAATATTCATTTTTGGCATTTTTGCAACTTATAAATATTATCTGATATAATAACTGTTGTTGTCTGACTTGTTTTATTAGATAAATTTTATAAGTAAGTTTTCTTTAAATTTCTATATCATTTTTTATCTATTATTTTAGATATTTTCTATAAGAATTATCTCTCCACAGTGTGTGTGATAACAATATCTATACATTATTTATAATTGGATAAATATCATTATTTTCCATGTGTAATTGTCACATTAAGAGCTTTACACTTCTTATTTTTATAATTTACAGTAACTATAACAATAAATTATTTAATAATAATTAAGCTTATTTTTTTCTATATAATTATTTTTGATAATTATTATGAATTTGTGGTTATAATATTTCATTATATCATATTTTATACTGAGGACAGTCATAGTACTCTTGATATTTGATACTATTATCAAGGTTTTCATAGACAAACCTTACAGTAACCATCACCAAACCTTGTACTAAGGATCAATTCCAGTGTATACCATCAGTACACGTCTACTATAAGGAAGTATCTTCACTAAAAAAGGACCTCTTATTCCTCTGTTCCCCCCTTAGATGCAAAAAAAACACTAAAACATTAAAATAAGAGGAAATTTCTTTATTCTTGATATATAAAAATATCACATTATCAAAGACCAAAGCTCTAATTTCTAGTAATCACTATATTTGACATTAAGAATCCAATATTTTATTGTTTTTTGTTAAATTCTCTGAAATATCTCTAAATCCACATAAAAATAGTTAAATTTTTAATTCTCTCTAATTTTATTGTAAATACAGTTTAAATGAGTTGTATTTATATTCTTAGGCATAAAATTAATCAGAATTATTATCCTCAATGTCAAAATTAGGTTATTTTATCTGATTACAGTATTTTTTTTCTCTTTACTATTATCTTTAATAATTCCTATATCAATATATAAATGTAATATTAGTAAGATTATTTCTATTAAATTGTTATTTATTATTAAATATAAATTTTCTACACACTTATTGATTGTTTGTGACATTAATAAGTTTCCATAAATATATTAACTTATCATATATCAATATATTGAATTTATTATATTACTTTATAATAAATTCATATTATATAATTATTCTTGAATAATATGATCAATTTTACCCCATAATTATGATATATATTTACTATTATGATTATTTTTAATCTAATTATTCATTAAATTAGGACATTCAGAGTGAAAGAAGCAAAATATTAGTATTTTTTTACTTCTTTTCTCATAGTCAAACCTTAAAAATCAACTCAATAATTAAAAAAGAAGTAAAATATCAAACAGGTGAAGTCATTTGAAAAACACTGGGATTACTTGTCCTTTTGGGGATTTTTCTTATTATTTTGCCCTTTTGGGGGGGAAATAATATTCAAACAGTCATACATGACAATTTTCATTATTTTAAATTGAAATTTTGAAAAGGGTCTGACTTACATGGATTTAATAAATTATTATGTGGATTTACCAACCCTATAATTTTTTTTATTCTTATTCAAAAGTTGAAATAAACTTGAAATGAACTTCATTACTCATATAGGAAAGGAAATAATTTTAATATTTCCTTTTTTTAAAGTTTGGGTAGAAAAATATTTTGTTGAATAATTTTATCAAATAAATTTTATGTATTTTATACATTTGTTACATTTTTTTAATAAAATACACAAAAAAATAATTGGTAAATTCATTTATGTTACTTTTAGAAACATTAAAAAATAATTAAGAGAAATAATTCATATTTTCTAAAATAATGTTACTTTGAAATACCAAATTCAGTCCTTTTTTTGGTTTATGAGAAATCCAAATTTTACATATAATCTCTTAAATGTTTTTTACTCAATTGTGCAATAAATAAATAGAAGATTGGTTGGAACACATAATAATTTCAACCACCTTACTAGATTTCTTATATGAGCTTTTACTGATTCCCCTTCCTTCTTTTTATTAATTTGAGTATTTTTATTAATTAATTATTATATAATTTCTTAATGTTTTTTTTTTCTTTTTTAATAATCAAGCCAGATGAACAATATTGAAGATATATAAAAAAATAATTCTTCAAAATAATAATCATCATAATATAATTTTGATTTTTTTATTTGAAAAATTTATTTCAAATCTTAAAAAATACAAAAAGAAACATGCAATAAAATCATATTAAGATCATTATATATATATATGCTTAATTCATTATCATTGTGAATTTAAGTAAAAAATGGAATAACCTTCATACTAGTTATTTTTTCAATGAAAATTTAAAAAGATGAAGATTTTTATTTTTTTATGAAAACCCATTCTCTATTTTCCCCCATAAGATCTTTTCCATATAAGTTGAAAACATCAATTCCTTCTATTCTTATTTTATTGTAAAAACTAACAAAAGAATAATGAATTAAGGTATATATATATATCTTGAGAGAATTCCCAAGTTGGAGTAATAATACACAAATGAAGGTTTGAGACTTCATGGTCTTACAAGAAAGAAAGAAAGAGTTTGTGAATTGTAAATCAAGTTGCTACTTATAAAAGCACAAAAACCCATTTTTCAATGTTTGAAAACTTGGAAAAATGGAAGTGATAAAATTCAATGACTTGTGCAAAATTGGTACATTAGATTTTTTGTTTCAAGTAGATGGTTGGGTGAGGGGTGGCAAAATTTAATCAGGAAATGAGCAAATGCTTCAAGGGGGTAATAGCTGATTTCAAAAAAAATGTGAGATGTGGCAAGAAATAAAGTCAGGAGCTGTGCTAAAGCAAACTAAAGCCTTTGGGTATAAAAATACACCTACTTCAGATAATATAGGTTTCAATAAAAAGAGCCTTACCTAAAGAACCTCCCTCCTATTTTGTTAGTTGCCCATTCTCATGTGAACATCCTTCAAGTTAATGAATGGTACGCCCAATTAAAACACTGCACTAATATCTCTATTCACCCTTTGATTAAATTTGATTGCAGTTTCAAAACCAAAATTATAAATTTATGGCTCATGTACATTTAAATGACAGCTGAGAAAAAGAAACAGAGGGATTTGAAAATTCACAGGATTGCAGACCAGATCAAAGAAAATCCTTTGTGAATAAAACACAAAGAGTAAGAAAACCAAAAACACGCACAAATATACTTCATTATGGAAAGAAAGTTCATCGTTTTGAGAGGACATCACATTAAATGTAGAAATTTGGAATATTTTCAGTCAATTAATAATTATTCGCCAAAACTATCGATAGGCGCAAAGATTCCTCCAAGCTACCTTTTGCTGATTTATCGTTTAATATCCTAGCTCACGCCTCCGCGTTTCAGGAATTTCACTCCGGCTTTTGTATTTCCACTTTGGTACAAATCCCCAATGGTCATCAGTGTCTTTGTCTCCTCCTTCACCAATAAGCTCCAATAACTTGTTTTCAATCTCAAATTCTTGAGGCTGGAAAAACATGAGTGTAAGCAATTGGTTGTGTGACTTTGGCTCTCTCATTGGCTAGACAATGATATACGTACAGGGGGTAAGGCATGAACAGATCTTGTCTCATCTGCTTTGTTCTTAAAAGGTGCCAAGGGAAAACATCTCCTGCCAGACCATCGGGCAGTAACTGCTCTTACTTGGTATTCAGCCTAGGATATGAGTTAATCAAATTAAGATAAGCAACTTATTGAATAGTTGGATAACAAAGCAATATGAGGGCATGCGAAAAAATACTTACAAGTGGGAATGGGACAACCTGGGTGTTTAAGACGAGGAATGCAAAACTTGGATCCGGATAGTAGAATATTTGGTTTTCGTCAATGTTATGTACTCGCAATCCCGCCCTCGGATAAGAACTGTCTGCATTCTCAAGAATGTCACTCGCGCAACCAGCGAGTGGTGATGGCACACAAATGAGTGGATTGGCCTTCCACGGGGAGTCCGAGTCATGGCAAAAGGGGAAGGAATAAAGATATCCAGTCGCAAAGCATATTAAATCAACGTCATCCAACATACATCCATTTTCAAGGTAAATTTTATTTCCATGGATGTGTGTAAACCTGGGGACTGTCGTAATTTGTCTTGACCACGATGGAGCAGACGGGTCGTTAAAATCCCAACCCAACTTGGGCGGATGTGAGGCAACAGAGTAGAGCCTTTTAGAAGAATTGGCCAAGTGCGTTTGTTCTCGCAAAATAGCTAGCTCCCTGATGATATCATATCCAGAGGGTCCAATTCCAACGACTGCTACAGTCTGTTGCGAAAACCAGATTGAAAACTGGGTTGAGCCTGCGTTCCAGCGATCATCACTAAGAAATGTACTAGTAGTAGTATGCTAAACCTACTTGATCATGGAAGATAGGATTGGTCGCAGTATGATAGATACATGAATGAATAATTTTCTTTGGCCAAGTCGACAGAGATGGTATGTAAGGAATATAAGGCACAGTGTAATGCCTAAGAAATCCTTTAAGATGGACAACTCATAAATTGCTATTTCATTTAGGGACGTTTCACGAGCAACGATCAACCAAACGCCAGGCTTACCCGTTCGCACATAAAACAAAGTCACAATGAACCTTTCTGGCCTTCAAACTGCCTTGTGAGGTACCAGGCATGTCTTCAACCTCTATGATCCATCGCCGGCCGTTTGTTCTATTTTCACCGGCATGAGGGTATCTTACTCGTGTTACCCGACAGCCGAAGTGAACATGTTTTTCCAGTCCCCGAGAAAAGTGATGCAGATATTTTGATACTTCTAAACCGGGTGGATATTGCGCCGAAGATTCAGGAAAGGGCTTATTGCGATATACCATGAGCTCAGTAGGAACATTGGTTCGCAAACCGTCATACAACGGAGTCGAGTCTAGAGGAAGGCCTTGAACAAAAGGTCTACCGAGTTGGTCAAAGTTGACATGAAATTCATCGCATTTTCTACTACCGTCAAGGCTCCTGTTGGCGGATGTAGGGGACAAGAATGAATTGATTTAGATTTCGTTGGATGCAAGTTCACATGATTCAGTATCTTTCGTCCTACGAACCAGACTCCACCGAATTCCAGTCTAAGTTCGAAGCAAACTACCTTAAATGAAGAATGTTTAGTGAGTTGCTCAAGAGCAGCAATACCCTGGAGAGAAATTTGGTATTAGGCGTCCGTTCCAAACCACGGCATCAAAACCAATGCATCACTGACGCTGGCACCGGCTCCAATAACCACCACATCGAAATCAGTTTCGTTCATTTTTCCAAGATCCTTCGTTTCGGTCGTCAATCGATGAAGAAGCTCATCCCTCTTGCGCTTGTAGTTGTTCAAAAAGCAACACAACTCTTGGGTGGTGAGCTGTTATTGACCTGTCACAAAGTAAAAGACTCAACTGTCAAGGACTCTGAGGAACTCATGTTCAAATGGCACCCCAGCCGTATTGCCCGAAAAGCCGAACACTATGCATATGCAAAGTGCGCAATGTGAGATCAAGACTGCACTTAAAAAAAAGATTACTTACCTATCAATTGCAACACATCTGATAATAACAATTTAAATGTTATTAGGGGCGAGTTCATTAATGACTTACGGTACCTTTTTCTAATTTTTGATTTGCTTCTCATTACGAGTTGATTACGACTGAAAATGGTGGTGTCAGGGCCTTGAATAAATGTAAAAGGCGACTTTTCCAAAGTTATGGTAGGCAGAAAAGCTGGCACTGAAAGGTAGGAAATTGTAGGGATAGTAGGGGCAGATGAAGGTGCTTAAGAGGTAATTGAGAATGGCACTTTAGGTGGAAGCGGGAATAATAATGATGATAGCTTAGAAAAACAGAAGGCAAAACACCAGGGGAGGTAACATGGTGTGCCGCCGATGAAAAGTGGAGCCAATTGTTTAAGCGTACAAAGGTCATAACCGTGATCGTGCAAGTTAGAGATGATGCACCAGGGGACATGGTGATGAACATGCAGTGGTAAAACAGACGTATGTCATTTCAAGTGCAAGATGGTCGTCCGATGCAGGTCAATTGAGGCCAAACTCAACAGGTTGATAACTATTACAAATAAGTTGAACAAGGCCAACAGTAGAGGGGGCGAAATTATCAAAAAGTGATGGCCAGAGTTAGTTGACAAAGATTTTACTCTTCAGGAATCTCAATGTCACCTTCGTTGATAGAATCAATGATGCTATGGGGTGGTTCGCCATCGACCGTGCAACCGACACTCTGAGCAGTTCCCAAAATTTCCTTGACGGTGCCGCTCAAATTCTTGGCAAGTGATTTGAATCGCATCTTCCTCGCAATTTCGATTATTTCATCCAAAGAAATGTTTCCAGAGTGTTTGATATTTTTTTCTTTCTTCCTGTCACGGGGTGGTTCTGTAGATGAAAAGAGGAAAATTGGTTAACGTGGAAAGAATTCACATTGAGTGGCTGAAGAGGGGGATGAGATTACCTTTGAGTGCCTTGATGACCAAAGATGAAGCCGAAGGAACGACTGTGACTGCGGCTTGTCGATTTTGAATGGTAAGCTGAACGGTTACTCTGAGTCCTTTCCAGTCACCAGTAGCTTTGGCAATATCTTCACCGACTTTTTTGGGTGACTGACCAGCAACATATGGCATTAGTTGACGTGTTTGATGCCCGTCTTGACATGGTGCTTGGCATCAAGACAAAAAGCGAGTTTAGCTAAAATGGACCTACAAGACCGAGAGGACCGATCTTGGGGGCTAGAGCAGATGAAGCACCGACTTCACCACCAGTGGCTCTGAGGTAAATGATTTTGATTTCATTGGGATCTAACTAAAAGACAGGATTAAGGAGCATCATCAGTTTGAAGTACGATTGATTGGGAGGGTTGAAACCAGGAAAGGGCCACTGACTTTGGGTGGCATTGTGGAGGGAATGCGTCAAAACACAAAGAAGAATGAAGTGATCGTTTGGGGCCTCCGATAAGTTGGTACCTTATTCGTCACTTGCGATTCTGGCGACTGGCTTTTAATCAGTGGTGCGTGCTGAGTAGTGCGTGCAGCCCCTGCGTGGAAAATTTGAGCTGCACAAAAATAACATACTTAGGTTTGAGTGATGAGAGTTATGCATAATGGCGGCTATTTTGCATAAACCTAACCAGTTTACAGTGGTGCAGCTGATCAGGTGATCGCATTTGCGAGTCTCATCAGCCATTCGATCGGATTTAAAACAGGTCTGACGGGCGCATCAAGTTGGAAGCTGTAGCGCTATCCTCGGAACACGTTCAGCAAGCCACGACGGCCATCAACAGAACATATTAACGACCACACAGATCGACATCAAGCAGAAGACATGTCCGAATCACTGCTCTTCAAGGGTACCTTGGCCGGTCACACCAATTGGGTCACCGCCATCGCTACTTCTGCCGAAAATCCGTAAGTCAAACCTTCCACGACTTTCGTTAACATTTGCTCCTAGTCACATCAGTATTATACTTGACTCAGCCCGATTTTATAGTCTCATCGGAAAAGATCTCAAATTAAATTCATGGCACCTCGTACCGCACGCTAATTGTTCTTGCTTTTGTCTTCTCAATGAAACCAACCCCATACTATGCTCTTCCCCTTAGTGATATGATCTTGACTGCCTCTCGGGGTTCGTATCCCTAAGCCATTTTCTCTTATCATCCTATCTATGTTCTATGGGCTGCTGCCATTGGCAGGACGTCTGCTTCTCCCCTTCATTTAAGATGTTGGTACCAGCTGCCACCCTCTCCTGGGGGGTCGAAGGTGTTGGGTGATGATGCAGAGGAAGAGCTCATGTAGATTTGGTTACTTTCCTTTTTCTTCATTCCTCTCTCCCCCGCGGCAACCATTTCTTCTGTGGCGCTGTAGACAAAACCATCATTGTGTGGCAACTTAGTCGAGAAGATGTACGTGAAGTTTGGTTGGGGATTCTCACCCTTACTTGACAAAGTAGCTCACAACCCCCTGGAATGTTTGGTGACTGATGTCCTGGTTCTGTACGCGCATAACTTAAGGGTAATTACGGCTTTCCTAAACGGATCCTACATGGGCACAATCACTTTGTGTCGGATATTGTCACTTCTTCTGATGGTCAATGTTAGTACTTAGCTGTCTCTCAGCCGTCCCTTCTGATGCTTGGCTGATGATATTCTCATGCATGTAGTTGCTCTTTCATCCTCTTGGGATAAGACTCTGCGCCTTTGGGATTTAAACACCGGCCTCACTACCAGGCGTTTTGTTGGCCATACCAAGGATGTCCTTTCCGTCTCATTCAGTGCGGATAACCGACAGGTACTGTTCGCATCATGCGATGCTCGTGCTGGCACATCCCTAACAAGTCGCTATCATTAGATCGTGTCGGGCTCTAGAGACCGAACAATCAAACTTTGGAATACACTCGGCGAATGCAAATTTGAGATCAAAGACGAAGGTCACAATGGCTGGGTTTCCTGCGTGCGATTCTCCCCCAACCCTATGAACCCAGTAATCGTGTCAGCTGGATGGGATAAGGTAGCCAAGGTCGGTCATTTGCAAAACTTGTCTTTTCTCTTCTTTTAAAATGATGAGCTTTTTACTCGTATAATATTTGCTACTTCGGAGGGCTATCTACCCGATGAGAACAACCAAAATTTCCACCGAGATCTCTGACATGAAGAAATCGAAAATGTTTGCTTCCTCGCTGTCTGCTAACTTGTGATGAATGATTGCGCTAGGTTTGGGAACTCTCCAAGTGCAAGCTGCGCACTAACCACCATGGCCACACTGGATATTTAAATACTGTTACCGTTTCCCCTGATGGATCCCTTTGTGCTTCCGGTGGCAAGGACGGTGTAAGCTTATGTTCTCTTTTCTTTGGAGCCCATAAACATTAGCTAATATTTTCTATCGACTTAGATCACCATGCTCTGGGATTTAAACGAGGGTAAACATCTTTACTCGCTCGAGGCAGGAGACATCATCAATGCCCTTACTTTTTCGCCGAACCGATACTGGCTATGCGCTGCCACAGCCTCTTGCATTAAGATCTTTGATCTTGAGAGCAAGAGCATTGTTGATGAGATTAAGCCCGACTACACCGACATTGACTCCAAGAAGGTCAAGGTGCCTGAGTGTACCTCGTTGGTTTGGAGTGCCGATGGCAGTACTTTGTTTGCTGGGTATACTGATAACCTTGTCCGTGTTTATGCCGTAATGGGATGAAAGTATCATCATTTTTGTTTCGCGATGGACCCCGCGCTGCCTTACCCGCTGGAGTCGTCCACTTGCCAAGTGAAACGCCCACTAATGACAGATTTCTCATTAAGCCCTCCCGCGAAGGCCTCATTGCCCCGAATCAATGCTAGGTCCACCCAAGGCATACAGATGTTACATGTCCGAAAAAGAGCCACTGTTTTGGTCACCTTGAGAAGAATTTTTGGCAGTTTCCTAAGCATAAATGTAAAAGTAATGGCGAACTTTTTCGTAGCGTTGGCTGGTCGGTCCAAAGGCGTTCCCAATTGCATCCATTCAATTTACTTGTCTTCAAGTCTGAATTGTAGACATTAGGCTGGTTGGCAATTTGTATTCGAAATGGCCACGCCACTGGTGACAGTTTGGGACGCTTGAGGGCACTCCTTCAGCAAGGGGCGACGGAAGCATGCCTTACGTATAAAGATAGCTGACTTTTTTATCTTGCCTTTGTAAAATCTGACTTTGTTGCACTTATAAAAGATATGAGCTAGCGTGATTGGCGGGGATTGTCTATGGCACCCCCAGTTGCGGCTTTTGTGGTCTAAATGGCGCGCCAATTTCTTGTGGCGTGCCATCCCGCCCCTAGACATGCTTTTATCAAAAAAATCAATTTTTTTCTTAGATTTCATACATGGTTTGATTTCAACAGGACTTGCCCAAGATACAAAGAACCCCTGATTTAATTTATAATCAAACATCCAAGTTATAAAGATCCCAAGCTGCAGTCTGGGCGCAGTCTTGTAATTCTCCATTGGCAACTAAGATATCACCATAAGTAGCACTTTGTTGATTTGCTTCTTCCCACCAATTAAAGTCAAAAATTGTTTCCATAAATGCTTTCTGATATGAGGTCGGTTGCATGTCTGAATGGTGAAAGACACTCCTCAAATATCTCAAGCTCTATAGGTGAGAAGAAATCATGCTTGCTTATGTGCAAACTTTGATTGCCTTTGTTTGCTTTTGACTTTTGAGGGTTAGTGAGATGCAATTTGATTTGGCTGATTGTTTTGAGTGTTGTTGGTAGCATTTGATTTCAATACTTTGTTTTTATTACTGACATCACCAAAAATTGAGTGGCATAAAATGTGCACTGTCAGGTATTCCTAGCCAATAATTGATGCCTTTATTTGAAAAATGGCCTTTAAGCAGTTGTAATTACTACACCATTGGGAGAAATAAAAATATAAAATGATGTACCTTGGCCTGGATTTCCAAATGGATCATTATGAATATAGTATTACTTAATTTTAGCTATCAACAGTTCAGTATCTTCTTTGTAGTACTTCCAGTCCCTGGCGAGTAGCATCACAGTGATATCCTTCAGAAAATGCTTTGTTGATACTTCCACATTACAATATGATTGATGCAAGCAAAACACAATTATATAGAGACTGTAACAAAATGATTTTCTACACTGATTAAGGACATTGATACAGTTCTCTTTGAAGCTTGTAAGCTGATTGTAAACATTGAGCAAGATGATGGAATTATAAACAAACAAAAATTCCCTCTGGACACTGGCAAGCTCAGTAATCCTGTGCTACAAGTGGGCAATACTACTTATGACTGGTTTCAGAAGCATAACAATCATATCATTTTATGTAAAGTGATCCTGTTTTGATTACTGAGATGACTGAAGGGGTAATTGTTGGGGTATCATGTGATGGATTTTAAAACATCCCAAGACATTTCCAAAGTCTTCCTTATGTGCCTGGACACTGGGGCATACTTTTGAGATTGAGTAACAGTAAGACTCGCAAAATGATGCAATAACATGAGGTATTTCCTTATCTCTGGCCCAATTGGTAAGGTATTATCCCCAAAATAATGAGGTTGTAAATCAGTTGACCAGCATTTACTTTTGATTACTCCTTCCATCATCAAATATGAAGTGAAGTCCTTTAAAATTGGATTGAAGGAATTCAAGAAATGATGTGTCTTCATATTCTGTCTGTTATCATTTGTAACAAGAGTCTAATATTGAGCATAAATTAGTTTGATTTGCAAGAATAACAAAAGAGAAAAAAAAATACTTGGAATTTTGTCATTACTGAAGGTGAGTCAGTAACAACTGCACAGATGCTTAGTAGTGAGATAAATTTCCTATCTAAGAAAGTACACACTGCTTCAAAAATCTTATTAGTGGTATGTTGCTTCATGTTAACATACAATGCATCAAAAATTGGCTTGATATATTCTCCTTGTAATAGTAGCAATGAATATATAGAGAAACTTGAGACATCCATATAACCATCAATTGATAAAGTCATAACTTGATAGCTACAAACCTTGTGAAGAATTATTTCTTCATGATTTGTATGAAGTAACTGTGGAACGGTTGATGTAAGGTTTGACTATGAAACAATAAGTAAAAATTACTAATTTATTACTTATTGTACTCTGGCTGTCCTTATGAATTGAATAAATAAGATTAAAAATATAATAATAATAAATAATAATTATTATTAAGGCGTAAAATAATTATATTATTAAATAAATATAATAATATAATTTATATTATGAAAATATAATATAATAAATAAATATATTAATATGAAATAATTAATATATTTAAAAAGCTCTTTATTATTGTTACCAACAAATAATAAAGGCGTAAAAAATTGCTTTTTATTAATAAAAAACAATTAATAACAATAATATTACTAATATTAAAGTTATGAATTAATATAAATACTATTTATATTAATTAGAGAATTATTAAGAGAGTAATAATAGAGAAATTATTATAATAAGAGAAAATAACCTACTTTTAACACTTAATATAATAATTTTGAAATATTTTACGCCAAAAAAATATAAATACAACCTTTTCAAATTGTATTTACAATAAAAATAAAGAAAATTACAAATTATTCTGGATTTTTACGTGGAAATGAGTTTTAGAGAGATTTTTAACAAAAACAATTAAATAAATGATTTAATCACGTCAAAATAGATGATTATAATAAGGTGGTCTTTGGTCTTTAATAATATAATATTTTTATATATAAAGAATAAAGAAATTACCTTTGATTTAATTGATTTAATGTTTTTGATGCGTCTGAGGGGAAAATAGAGTAAAAAGAGCTCTATTTATAGTAAATACCTCCCTCCTAGAGTCCAACAGGCTTCTAGTAGACGTGTACTGATCATATCCACTGGAATTGATCAATCTTTTAAGGTTTGGGGATGATTACATCATGATCAAACCATATTGCATCATTATTACACCATTATTTAGAGTTATCACTATAACTCTAAAGTTGATGACATCAGAGGCTTGGCAGAACCCCAAATTTCGTGGATTTTATTAGCTTTAATCATAAACTAATAGTATTCACCAATTTTATCACTCTTAAGAGTGTTAAACTTAATTTAAGGCTACTGTGAGTGATCATAACTGCTCCAATTAAGCTCAAACTTTGATCCTCAATGACTTTTAAGATTTTCACGCTACAGAAATTCAAAGAGTGAATTCTAATAGCCTGGCATAACCTTATTATTCTGCCAAGAGCTTTTAATTACATCATCAAAACTCTAATTTTGATGATTTTTCTTGTAACTCATCTTTTCTGTCGAAATTCAATATTTTAAACTTCAAACCTTGATTTCAGGGGGCTATACCCTTAATTTAATAATAAAAAATACATCATTCTTCACGAATGAACTAGTAGAATCCAACTG
Source organism: Austropuccinia psidii (assembly GCA_023105745.1). NCBI lineage: Eukaryota > Fungi > Basidiomycota > Pucciniomycetes > Pucciniales > Sphaerophragmiaceae > Austropuccinia > Austropuccinia psidii. The sequence goes on along the minus strand of JALGQZ010000009.1, from coordinate 21,374,581 downwards.
TATACTTTTTTTTAAGTTTGGAACACTTTCACAACAAAGTGGTCAACAGCTCTGTTGATTTTTATCAATATTTCATCATAGGTTTTAACCTTGTTTATAATTTGTAAAATAAAGTTCATATCTGTGTTCTTACAGTAATTACGTGGTAATTTTATTTTTGGTTCATCATTCTATCATGTATAGTTTAGGAGATATTAGCTATGATCCTTGAATATATGCGTTGACCAAAAAAGTGCATATATTCAGGTTAATTCTTTAAGTATTAACTTTGGAAATTAGCTTATTAATTGTTTTATGTGTGGATTTTCGTGGGGAATCCACTGGTTCAATTTATTTCACATGTTGTCTCATTAGTTCTTGAGATAAATAAGGTTTTATGGTTTTTATAAGGTATTATACCTTATAACTCATTAAATATTGACTTTACAGATATGCCATAAAAATGGTATATGTGTATCTTACCATGGGGAATCCAATGGTATAATTTATTTTACATGTTGATTCATTGGTTTTCAAGTTAAACCAATTTTTGTACCAATTTATGGTATTTTTTGTATATTTAAGTAATTATTTTTAATGTATAATTATTCTAAGTAATTTTAATATAATTATATTAAAGGTATAATTATTCTAAGTCTTTTTTGTGACCTTATTGGGTATGTGGTCATATCTCAAAGGCTCACATTCCCTACCACCAAAAAAGATTGTACCACAATCTGATATGTGTGATTAGGGTATCATCCACTGTCCTACCTCTTCATTAGACTCTATGAGTCCTGAAGCTCAATAATTCTTTATTTTGTTATTCTTTAGGTTTTCTTTCATGTCTGAACCTCCTCAGTAGTTTATCAGCATTTGTTATATCTTTCTCAAGTAGCCATTCATCTTCTTGAGTTGGATTCCTATACCTTACAAGGTATTCTCTTTCTTTTTTGTTCCTTGTCCTTATTTCTTTAAGGACTTTTAAAATTCTTTTTTCTTCTCCTTCTTCCAAAGGGGGAACTTCAAGTGGGGGTTTATTTCTTAGTGGAAATAATTCCTTGTCACTTGAGCTGTAAGGTTTTATAAGACTTACAGGGAAAGTTGGGTGTTTATTCATTAAATCACCTGTAAGTTCCAATTGTACAGCATTGGGTCCATGAAGTGCTTTTACCATGAATGGTCCTGCAAAGGAATCTTTCAATTTCTTTGGTCCTTTTATGTTATTAAAGTTAAGAGTTGATACTAATACCAAATCTCCTACTTTGAAGTCAGGTGGTTTATGACTTTTGTCCCATCTTTCTTTTGCATATTTGAAAGAGTCTTGCATGCATCTGTTTGCATGGTGTCTTGCTTTATCGAGCATTATCTTAAAACTGCTTGCTGTTGGATGTATGTCCACTAAGTCCTTTTTGAGGGTATCATAAGGAAGTCTTGGATTCCAACCTTTCTCTAGCATTGCTGGTGTTTTGCCAGTAGAAGAATGGATTAATGTCTTATATGCCAATTCAAGTTCTGGTATTAGTGTACACCAATCATTGGTAAAACCATCAGAATCTTTGAGTTCTAGCCCATAAGCACAGAATCTTCTGATCATGTCCTCTAAGGTCTGTATCATTCTTTCTGCTAAACCATCAGTTTGGGGATGGTAAGCTGTTGAGAATGATAGCTTTGTCCCAAATAAGTTATGGAGATTTGTCCATAATGCTGAAGTGAACTTTGGGTCTCTGTCACTTATAATATTTTGGAATAAGCCTGTGTGGCTAATGACTTTATTCCATATCATTATGGCTGTATCCATAGCTGTGTCATCTTTATGACATGGTAAGAACATGGGAGTTTTACTGTACCTGTCAGCTAACACTAGACATGCATTATAGCTCCTGTCTCCTCCTGGAGGTAGTGCTCTTACCCAATCCATATGAACTATTTCCCATGGGGATTTTGGTTCTTAGATTTGGATCATCATTCCAAATTTCTTTCCTGTGGCTCTGTTGGCTTTTTGACATCTGTCACAGGTTTGGCAGTACTCTGCAACATCTTTCTTCCAATTTGGCCACCAAGAGCAGGTTTTCACCCTCTCTAGTGTCCTATCTTCTGAGAGATGTCCAGATGCAACACTATCATGACACTCATGTAAAATAGTCTTTATTAGTGTTCTATCTGTTAAGGCCATAACACATGTGTGTTTTGTTCTATGGTAAAGGATTCCATCAAGGAGGTGGAATCTTCCTTCATCATATGCCTTTTTACATATTTCATCTAGTTTTGATGAAAGTGATGGATCTTTGCAGTCTTTCATTAGAAGTTGTCTTAAGATATGGCAATTTTTGTCTGTCTTATAGCTTTCTTTAACTTGGTTAAAGAATTCTGTGCCTATGTCTGTGACACATATTCCTTCTATATGGTGCTCTTCTTGTGGTACCCATGCTGGATTGTCAGGGGTATGTGCTAAAGCCCATCTGCTAAGACCATCTGCATTTTTATGAATATTTCCAGATTTATGTACAATATTCATATTTCCTCTATATTCTTGGATAGCAATTTGCCATCTCAGCATATGTCTATTTGGAGTCTTCATATTTAATAGTGATTTTACAGCATTACAGTCTGTGATTACATCAAATACTGTGCCATCCAAATAATAATGCAGTTTTTCTAAAGCCCACAATAGGCATAAGAATTCCATTTGGCTTGCTCCATACCTTGCTTCTGTTGGCTTTATTTGTCTTGAAATGAAACAAATTGGTCCTTCCACTGGTTTATCATTGATAATTTGTGTTTGGTGAAGTACAGCACCTAATCCTTCTCCACAAGCATCAATGTATAGTTTGAAAGGTAGTTTCCAATCTGGCATTAGAAGAAATGGGGCATTTGTTAGTGAATTTTTCAATTCTTCATATGCCTTGACCCTTTCTTCAGTCATTTCATAAACTGTTTGTTGGTCACATAATTTATATAAGGATTTGGCAATTTTTGCAAAGTCCTTTATATGCTGTCTGTAGTAACCAGCAAATCCTAAAAATGATTGCATTTCTTTTTTGGTTTGAGGCATTGGTTTGAGTAGTACTGCTGCTACTTTATTTTTGTCTATGCCTAGACTAAGTCCAGATACAACATGTCCTAGTGCTTTTAATTCACTATATGCAAAATGACACTTTTTCAAGGAAATTTTCATATTCACTTGGACTATTTTTTGTAGTACCCTTTCTAGTCTTGTAAGGTGATTTTCCCAAGTTTCTGAGCAAACTATGATATCATCAATATAGATAATTAACCATCCTTCTGATAATTCTTCAGGGAATATGGTATTCATCATTCTTTGATAATGGGAAGGTGCATTTTTTATCCCAAATGGCATTCTTAAGTATTCAAAAATTCCACAATGGACTATTATTCTTAGTAGTTTCTTGGCATTGTCTGTTAAGACATTTTGATGAAAACCCTTAAGAGCATCCATAGCTGTGATGAACTTAGCTTGTGACAATTGGGTCAATGTCTCATGGATTCTAGGTATTGGATATCTGTCTGGAATGGTATAGGTGTTCAGGGCTCTGAAGTCTCCTACCATCCTTGATTTTCCATTATGCCAAGTTATAATGACAGGTGTAGTAACTTCTACTTGTTCATTATGTCCAACCTTTCTTAATACTCCAAGGTCCATTAATTCTTTAATGTGCACCTCTAAGGCTTCTCTAGCCCTTGGACTGGCTGGATAAGAAGGTCTTCTTAATAAAGGTGGGTAAGGTTTTTCTACATTAAGAATTATATCCACTTCATGTCCAATTATGGCACCTAGTGGCTCTTTGTCAGTTGCAAAGGCATTTTTATACTTAAATAAGAGGTCAATCAATCTTTCTTTCATTTTTTCTGTTAATTCTTGATTGAATTCTGCCTCTTTGAGTTGTTCAGATATAAAAAGTTCCTTTTCTGGAATTTTTTCTTCCTTCTTAATAACTGTGATTTGTTTTTTGTTATTTAAGAAGCCAAACTTTTGTCTTTTGTTATCTCCTATGGTAAAATATCTATCTTTTTGGTTGGAGATATCTATACCATAGATTGATAAGTAGTCATTCCCAAGTATGAAATGATTACTAGTACAGTTGTCCATTACTACAAACTCTACTTTTATTCTGACACATTGTATGGGATGAGGAAAAATTAGTGTTAAATCAATTATTCCAAGGGGCTTCATGCTCTCACTTGCACTACTAAATTTGACACCTTGTATTGGCATAAGTTTTTCTTGCCAGTTTGGGACAATGGTTTTTAAATAACTTTTGCCAACACAAGTGCAATATGCTCCTGTATCCAAGTTAACTTTTCCTTCTTGGTTATCAGCCATAACAATACTTATGCTTGATTTTCCAGCTGTATATCCCATTCCTCTTGCAGGTTTTGTTCTATACATTTTGGAATCTTGTATATTTGTCAGGTTTGTGTCAGATGTTCCAACTTGTGGTAAGTTTGAACTAACATCCAGTACTTCATAAATTATATCAATATTATTAATTTGTGCATTAATTATATTGATTTCATCACTTTCAGAGCTTTCTGACTCTTCTGTCTCTTTTTCAGAGTCAGATTCATCTTCTTTGTCATTGTGGTTTTCTGTTTCCACAATTTCATTAATCTTTGCTTTTTTAAGGCAATTATTGGCTAAGTGTCCAATACCTCCACATTTATGGCATTTTCTTTGCTCATTATTGTTGGATGTATTGGGCTTAAAGGATTCTTTTGATTTATCTTTTTTGATAAATGGTTTATTTGGGCTTTTAATGTCCAATTTTCTCCAAGTCCTGCCAATTTTTGTTCTTGTCACTATATCTTCTAGTGCATTTATATACTCTTCTGTGGAGCATGGTTCTATACATCTGCTTCTTAGGGCATGTTCTAGTTCCCCTCCACATTTTTTAAGTATTTTCATGTGCACCATCTTTTGTGACATTTCTGGGTACAGTGCATTAAGCCTTTCAACTTGTTTCAAGAACCAAGTTAAAGGTTTGTCTTTCTCTGGGTCAAAGAAAGAGTTTTCAAATGCATTTTCTATCTTATACCTCCAGGCATCATTTGCCCACTTGGTGATTATTTCTTGTTTCCACCAAGACCAGGTATTTTTACCATTTGTTTGTCTTATGCCATAATACCATCTTTTTGCAGATTTCTCAAACAATGAATGTAATCTTGCAGTGATTAATTCATCTGGTATGGCATAGTCTTCTTGTAACATGTCAATTGTTTTAATAAATGACATGTGGTCATATTCACCTTCTCCTGTGAATGTTGGCCATTCCTTCAATTGAGGTGCTTCCTTCATTGAGACTTGGTTATTATCTTGGTTACTCAAGTCTGTTATGAAAGGATTTGATAATTCCTCTTTTGTTTTAACAGGGCTTCTTATATGAGAAAATGGAGTTGATAACTTTGGCATACTTAAATTAGCCTCATTAATTTTATCCATTTTTTCAGTAATAAGCCTTATTTCACTTTGAATATCATCTTTCAGATTCATTCTTGCTTCATCACTTTTTTCCACATGGTCCAAAAGTAATTTTTGGTGTGATGAAGTCTTTTCTTCAAATTTTTCTACAGAAATACTTAATTTATTTAATTTTTCTGTAAGATTGTCAATACTCACATCATAATTGATTGTCAAAGTCTTGTCTTTGATATCTTTTATGTATTTATACAATTCTTGTTTTCCTTGTATTAATTTTTGAGTATTGTCAATTAAATTCTTTGGTTTATTATTTTCAACAATAAACTTAATGTTGTCAATTTCTTTCTTGTTTTGCACAACAATTTTTGTTAAAGAAGATAAATTGTTATTTATTTCTTGTAGTGATAATAAACTATCTTCAATTTCTTTTAGAGGTAATATACTATTTTTAATTTCTGTTAAAGTATTTACAACATCTTTGGACAAGGTTATTTCTTTGGGAAATGAGGTTGTCTCATTCTTTGCTCTTCCTTGTCCTTGAATTCCATCAAGGTTCTGGCCATGTTGAAAACATTGTCCATGGCATCCTTTTGGATTCTTGGGATCCTGTAGCTTGGGGAATATGGTTTCCTCCAATGCTTTTTCTTGTTCTTCTTCCCTTCTTGGGGAAGTGGGCTGGCTTGAGGCTTGCTGGTAGAAGCTTCTGGGGCTTCTTCCTTGGTTGCCTCCCTCTTTTTGGCGTGGTAATCCTTGATTTTTTTGATTTGAGGTTTGGATGACAGTGGATTCCATCCATTGGAGTATTTCACTATCTCCTCCTCTTTGAGGAACTTTTTCAGGATGTGCCAGGAGTTCATCACTCCTTGGTGTATTTGAGGCAGCATTTCCCAATCTTTGTCCTTTTACACTGTGTAATACTGCTTGTACTGGCTCATGTAGATGTCTATTTGAGCCCTCTGAATGTGATTTGTACCTATTTGAGTTACTCATACTTAGCTCGAATTCAGGTTCAGATATCATGGGCATTTCTGGGACTTGCCTTTGGGATAAGGCACTTCCTTGTGTGGATTCTGTTCCACTGGGGATATTGCCCTTTCTTTTCCCTTTTGAGGGATCAGTTCTACCTCTGAGTCCAGCTCCATCTGATTGGATGGAGTATTGGGAACCTCTTCTAGTAGTCATAATTTAAGAAAATAAGAAATAAAAGTATTTTAGGATAAAAATTCTTCTTATGGCAATTTAAAAAGAGGTGCTCACCTTCAGAGTCTTGAATGGTGGGTCCTGGAAAGTCTAATTTTTTAGCTTTCTTTCTTTTGGTGATAACTGGTGTTGGAGAACTTTGACAAGTTTCTTCCACCAATCTCTCAACAGTAGCTTGGTTGTCTTCTGTTGGGTTATCTTCAAACACTAAAAAAGACAAATAAATATAAGTATTTTTTATAAGAAGTGTTATTTTTGGTAAGATATGGCAATTTTCCACGTAGAAATTGCTTTAATATCTTTAATGAATAAAGAAATGAATAAAAATGAACAAAAATAACTTTTTTTATTGTTTTTTAATATTTTTTTAATATTTTTTATATTTTTTATTTTTAAGGAATAAAATAAAAATTAATATGATTCTTTATAAAATTAAATTATAATAAAAATTATTTTTAATTTATATAATATCTTTTTTAATCACTAGAGTCACTCAAAGAAAGTTCTTGCAAGTCTAAGGATGTGAAAAACCACGTGTAAGACAGTACAATTGCTTTCCAAATGCCTCAATAGCTTTTAAAATCAATAAAATATAAAATTGTTATATAATTTATCATTGGATAAACCCAATTAGAATCTTTTTAAAGGTCTTTTAAGTAAATATCACGGCCAGGCCCCCAAATGTAAGGTTTGACTATGAAACAATAAGTAAAAATTACTAATTTATTACTTATTGTACTCTGACTGTCCTTATGAATTGAATAAATAAGATTAAAAATATAATAATAATAAGTAATTATTATTATTAAGGCGTAAAATAATTATATTATTAAATAAATATAATAATATAATATAATAAATAAATATATTAATATGAAATAATTAATATATTTAAAAAGCTCTTTATTATTGTTACCAACAAATAATAAAGGCGTAAAAAATTGCTTTTTATTAATAAAAAACAATTAATAACAATAATATTACTAATATTAAAGTTATGAATTAATATAAATACTATTTATATTATTAGAGAATTATTAAGAGAGTAATAATAGAGAAATTATTATAATAAGAGAAAATAACCTACTTTTAACACTTAATATAATAATTTTGAAATATTTTACGCCAAAAAAATATAAATACAACCTTTTCAAATTGTATTTACAATAAAAATAAAGAAAATTACAAATTATTCTGGATTTTTACGTGGAAATGAGTTTTAGAGAGATTTTTAACAAAAACAATTAAATAAATGATTTAATCACGTCAAAATAGATGATTATAATAAGGTGGTCTTTGGTCTTTAATAATATAATATTTTTATATATAAAGAATAAAGAAATTACCTTTGATTTAATTGATTTAATGTTTTTGATGCGTCTGAGGGGAAAATAGAGTAAAAAGAGCTCTATTTATAGTAAATACCTCCCTCCTGGAGTCCAACAGGCTTCTAGTAGACGTGTACTGATCATATCCACTGGAATTGATCAATATTTTAAGGTTTGGGGATGATTACATCATGATCAAACCATATTGCATCATTATTACACCATTATTTAGAGTTATCACTATAACTCTAAAGTTGATGACATCAGAGGCTTGGCAGAACCCCAAATTTCGTGGATTTTATTAGCTTTAATCATAAACTAATAGTATTCACCAATTTTATCACCCTTAAGAGTGTTAAACTTAATTTAAGGTTACTGTGAGTGATCATAACTTCTCCAATTAAGCTCAAACTTTGATCCTCAATGACTTTTAAGATTTTCACGCTACAAAAATTCAAAGGGCGAATTCTAATAGCCTGGCATAACCTTATTATGCTGCCAAGAGCTTTTAATTACATCACCAAAACTCTAATTTTGATGATTTTTCTTGTAACTCATCTTTTCTGTCGAAATTCAATATTTTAAACTTCAAACCTTGATTTCAGGGGGTTATACCCTGAATTTAATAATAAGAATTACATCATTCTTCACGAATGAACTAGTAGAATCCAACTGTATACTTTTTTTTAAGTTTGGAACACTTTCACAACAAAGTGGTCAACAGCTCTGTTGATTTTTATCAATATTTCATCATAGGTTTTAACCTTGTTTATAATTTGTAAAATAAAGTTAATATCTGTGTTCTTACAGTAATTACGTGGTAACTTTATTTTTGGTTCATCATTCTATCATGTATAGTTTAGGAGATATTAGCTATGATCCTTGAATATATGCGTTGACCAAAAAAGTGCATATATTCAGGTTAATTCTTTAAGTATTAACTTTGGAAATTAGCTTATTAATTGTTTTATGTGTGGATTTTCGTGGGAAATCCACTGGTACAATTTATTTCACATGTTGTCTCATTAGTCCTTGAGATAAATAAGGTTTTATGGTTTTTATAAGGTATTATACCTTATAACTCATTAAATATTGACTTTACAGATATGCCATAAAGATGGTATATGTGTATTTTACCATGGGGAATCCAATGGTATAATTTATTTTACATGTTGATTCATTGGTTTTTAAGTTAAACCAATTTTTGTACCAATTTATGGTATTTTTTGTATATTTAAGTAATTATTTTTAATGTATAATTATTCTAAGTAATTTTAATATAATTATATTAAAGGTATAATTACTCTAAGTCTTTTTTGTGACCTTATTGGGTATGTGGTCATATCTCAAAGGCTCACAGTTGAAGTTATTGAATCACAAGTTGGTAGCTTGTAGGGTGAGCATACAAGAGCCTTCTTGTAGTCTTGAAAATATTTAGTGTCAAGGACTTGTAATGAGATTTTAGATATTATTAAGTCTTTGAAGATAATTTTTTGAAGCAATCAGGTGCATTAATCACTGAAACAGCAGAAGAAATCTGCTGCTTATGCAGCATTACCACAAATTCCTACAATGGGAAAACTAGGTTCAGCATTAGTTGATGTTGGTGTTGAAGCTCTTCTGCTTGTACCAGAGACAGATTGATCTTCTGATTTACTTTTTCTGGCCATTTGAATTATTTAATTACAGTTTGGATATAATTTATTATTTCTTAACATGAATCCTTAATATGGTTGAAAAGGCAGTCAGGGCATTCTTCAGTTAAGATGGAACTAAATTAACTGCACTTGGCTTTGAAAAAATGTGAGGGTGCATTGGGATTGGGATGAGGCATTCAAAATCTGTGAGCCTTTGAGATATGACCACATACCCAATAAGGTCACAAAAAAGACTCAGAATAATTATACCTTTAATATAATTATATTAAAATTAATTAGAATAATTATACATTAAAAATAATTACTCAAATATACAAAAAATACCATAAATTGGTACTAAAATTGGTTTAAATTAAAAACCAATGAATAAACTTGTAAAACAAATTATACCATTGGATTCCCCATGGAAAAATACACATATACCATTTTTATGGCATATCTGTAAAGTCAATATTTAAGGAATTATAAGGTATAATACCTTATAAAAACCATAAAAACTTATTTATCTCAAGAACTAATGAAAAACATGTGAAATAAATTGTACCAGTGGATTCCCCATGAAAATCCACACATAAAACAATTAATAAGCTAATTTCCAATGTTAATACTTAAGGAATTATCCTGAATATATGCACTTTTTTGGTCAACGCATATATTCAAGGATCATAGCTATTATCTTCTAAACTATACATGATAGAATGATGAACCAAAAATAAAGTTACCACGTAATTACTGTAAGGACACAGATATGAACTTTATTTTACAAGTTATAAACAAGGTTAAAACCTATGATGAAATATTGATAAAAATCAACAGAGCTGTTGACCACTTTGTTGTGAAAGTGCTCCAAACTTAAAAAAAAGTATACAGTTGGATTCTACTAGTTCATTCGTGAAGAATGATGTAATTTTTATTATTAAATTCAGGGTATAACCCCCTGAAATCAAGGTTTGAAGTTTAAAATGTTGAATTTCGACAGAAAAGATGAGTTACAAGAAAAATCATCAAAATTAGAGTTTTGATGATGTAATGAAAATATCTTGGCAGCATAATAAGGTTATGTCAGGCTATCAGAATTCACCTTCTGAATTGCTGTAGCGTGTAAATCTTAAAAGTTATTGAGGATCAAAGTTTGAGCTTAATTTGAGCAGTTATGATCACATACTGTAACCTTAATTTAAGTTTAACAGTCTTAAGAGTGATAAAATTGGTGAATACTATTAGTTTATGATTAAAACTAATAAAATCCACGAAATTTGGGGTTCTGCCAAGCCTCTGATGTCATCAAACTTAGAGTTATAGTGATAACTCTAAATAATGGTGTAATAATGATGTAATATGGTTTGATCATGATGTAATCACCCTCAAACCTTAAAATATTGATCAATTCCAGTGGATATGATCAGTACACGTCTACTAGAAGCCTGTTGGTCTCTAGGAGGGAGGTATTTACTATAAATAGAGCTCTTTGTACTCTATTTTCCCCTCAGACGCATCAAAAACATTAAATCAATTAAATCAAAGGTAATTTCTTTATTCCTTATATATAAAACTGTTATATTATTAAAGACCAAAGACCACCTTTCTATAATCATCTATTTTGACGTGATTAAATCATTTATTTAATTGTTTTTGTTAAAAATCTCTCTAATAACTCATTTCCACGTAAAAATCCAGAATAATTTGTAATTTTCTTTATTTTTATTGTAAATACAATTTGAAAAGGTTGTATTTATATTTTTTGGCGTAAAATACTTCAAAATTATTATATTAAGTGTTAAAAGTAGGTTATTTTCTCTTATTATAATAATTTCTCTATTATTACTCTCTTAATAATTCTTTAATTAATATAAATAGTATTTATATTAATTCATAACTTTAATATTAGTAATATTATTGTTATTAATTGTTTTCTATTAATAAAAAACAATCTTTTACGCCTTTATTATTTGTTGGTAACAATAATAAAGAGCTTTTTTAAATATATTAATTATTTTATATTAATATATTTATTTATTATATTATATTTTCATAATATAAATTATATTATTATATTTATTTAATAATATAATTATTTTACGCCATAATAATAATAATTATTTATTATTATTATATTTTTAATCTTATTTATTCAATTCATAAGGACATTCAGAGTACAATAAGTAATAAATTAGTAATTTTTACCTATTGTTTCATAGTCAAACCTTACATTTGGGGGCCTGGCCGTGATATTTACTTAAAAGACCTTTAAAAAGATTCTATTTGGGTTTATCCAATAATAAATTATATTTATAATCATAAAATTATATAATAATTTTATATTTTATTGATTTTAAAAGCTATTGAGGCATTTGGAAAGCAATTGTACTGTCTTACACGTGGTTTTTCACATCCTTAGACTTGCAAGAACTTTCTTTGAGTGACTCTAGTGATTAAAAGAGATATTTTATAAATTAAAAATAATTTTTATTATAATTTAATTTTATAAGAATCATATTCATTTTTTATCTTATTCTTTAAAAATAAAAAATATATAAAAAATATTAAAAAATATTAAAAACAAATAAAAAAGTTATTTTTATTCATTTTTATTCATTTCTTTATTTATTTCAATTTTTCAAAGATATAAAAGCAATTTCTACGTGGAAAATTGCCATATCTTGCCAAAAATAACACTTCTTATAAAAAGACTTATATTTATTTGTCTTTTTTAGTGTTTGAAGATAACCCAACAGAAGACAACCAAGCTACTGTTGAGAGATTGGTGGAAGAAACTTGTCAAAGTTCTCCAACACCAGTTATCACCAAAAGAAAGAAAGCTAAGAAATTAGACTTTCCAGGGCCCACCATTCAAGACTCTGAAGGTGAGCACCTCTTTTTAAATTGCCATAAAAGAATTTTATTCTAAAATACTTTTATTTTTTTTCTTATTCTTTAAATTATGACTACCAGAAGAGGTTCCCAATACTCCATCCAATCAGATGGAGCTGGACTCAGAGGTAGAATTGATCCCTCAAAAGGGAAAAGAAAGGGCAATATCCCCAGTGGAACAGAATCCACACAAGGAAGTGCCTTATCCCAAAGGCAAGTCCCAGAAATGCCCATGATATCTGAGCCTGAATTGGAACTAAGTATGAGTAACTCAAATAGGTACAAATCACATTCAGAGGGCTCAAATAGACATATACATGAGCCAGTACAAGCAGTATTACACAGTATACAAGGACAAAGACTGGGAAATGCTGCCTCAAATACACCAAGGAGTGATGAACTCCTGGCACATCCTGAAAAAGTTCCTCAAAGAGAAGGAGATAGTGAAATACTCCAATGGATGGAATCCACTGTCATCCAAACCTCAAATCAAAAAAATCAAGGATTATCATGCCAAAAAGAGGGAGGCAACCAAGGAAGAAGCCCCAGTAGCCTCTACCAGCAAGCCTCAAGCCAACCCACTTCCCCAAGAAGGGAAGAAGAACAAGAAAAAGCATTGGAGGAAACCATATTCCCCAAGTTACAGAATCCCAAGAATCCAAAAGGATGCCATGGACAATGTTTTCAACATGGCCAGAACCTTGATGGAATTCAAGGACAAGGAAGAGCAAAGAATGAGACAACCTCATTTCCCAAAGAAATAACCTTGTCCAAAGATGTTGTAAATACTTTAACAGAAATTAAAAATAGTATATTACCTCTAAAAGAAATTAAAAATAGTTTATTATCACTACAAGAAATAAATAACAATTTATCTTCTTTAACAAAAATTGTTGTGCAAAACAAGAAAGAAATTGACAACATTAAGTTTATTGTTGAAAATAATAAACCAAAGAATTTAATTGACAATACTCAAAAATTAATACAAGGACAACAAGAATTGTATAAATACATAAAAGATATCAAAGACAAGACTTTGACAATCAATTATGATGTGAGTATTGACAATCTTACAGAAAAATTAAATAAATTAAGCATTTCTGTAGAAACATTTGAAGAAAAGACTTCATCACACCAAAAATTACTTTTGGACCATGTGGAAAAAAGTGATGAAGCAAGAATGCATCTGAAAGATGATATTCAAAGTGAAATAAGGCTTATTACAGAAAAAATGGATAAAATTAATGAGGCTAATTTAAATATGCCAAAGTTATCAACACCATTTTCTCATATAAGAAGCCCTGTTAAAACAAAAGAAGAATCGTCAAATCCTTTCATAACAGACTTGAGTCACCAAGACAATAACCAAGTCTTAATGAAAGAAGCACCTCAATTGAAGGAATGGCCAACATTCACAGGAGAAGGTGAATATGACCACATGTCATTTATTAAAACAATTGACATGTTACAAGAAGACTATGCCATTTCAGATGAATTAATCACTGCAAGATTACATTCATTATTTGAGAAATCTGCAAAAAGATGGTATTATGGCATAAGACAGACAAATGGTAAAAATACCTGGTCTTGGTGGAAACAAGAAATAATCACCAAGTGGGCAAATGATGCCTGGAGGTATAAGATAGAAAATGCATTTGAAAACTCTTTCTTTGACCCAGAGAAAGATAAACCTTTAACTTGGTTCCTAAAACAAGTTGAAAGGCTTAATGCACTGTACCCAGAAATGTCACAGAAGATGGTGCATATGAAAATACTTAAAAAATGTGGAGGGGAACTAGAACATGCCCTAAGAAGCAGGTGTATAGAACCATGCTCCACAGAAGAGTATATAAATGCACTAGAAGATATAGTGACAAGAACAAAAATTGGCAGGACTTGGAAAAGATTGGACATTAAAAGCCCAAACAAACCATTTATCAAGAAAGATAAATCAAAAGAATCCTGCAAACCTAATACATCCAACAATAATGAGCAAAGAAAATGCCATAAATGTGGAGGTATTGGACACTTAGCCAATAATTGCCTTAAAAAAGCAAAGATTAATGAAATTGTGGAAACAGAAAACCACAATGACAAAGAAGAGGAATCTGACTCTGAAAAAGAGACAGAAGAGTCAGAGAGCTCTGAAAGTGATGAAATCAATATAATTAATGCACAAATTAATAATATTGATATAATTTATGAAGTACTGGATGTTAATTCAAACTTGCCACAAGTTGGAACATCTGACACAAACCTGACAAACATACAAGATGCCAAAATGTATAGAACCAAACCTGCAAGAGGAATGGGATATACAGCTGGAAAATCAAGTATAAGTATTGTTATGGTTGATAACCAAGAAGGAAAGGTTAACTTGGATACAGGAGCATATTGCACTTGTGTTGGCAAAAGTTATTTAAAAACCATTGTCCCAGACTGGCAAGAAAAACTTATGCCAATACAAGGTGTCAAATTTAGTAGTGCAAGTGAGAGCATGAAACCCCTTGGAATAATTGATTTAACACTAATTTTTCCTCATCCCTCACAATGTGTCAGAATTAAAGTAGAGTTTGTAGTAATGGACAACTGTACTAGTAATCATTTCATACTTGGGAATGACTACTTATCAATCTATGGTATAGATATCTCCAACCAAAAGGATAGATATTTTACCATAGGAGATAACAAAAGACAAAAGTTTGGATTCTTAAATAACAAAAGACAAATCACAGTTATTAAGAATGAAGAAAAAATTCCAGAAAAGGAACTTTTTATATCTGAACAACTCAAAGAGGCAGAATTCAATCAAGAATTAACAGAAAAAATGAAAGAAAGATTGATTGACCTCTTATTTAAGTATAAAAATGCCTTTGCAACTGACAAAGAGCCACTAGGTGCCATAATTGGACATGAAGTGGATATAATTCTTAATGTAGAAAAACCTTACCCACCTTTATTAAGAAGACCTGCTTATCCAGCCAGCCCAAGAGCTAGAGAAGCCTTAGAGGTGCACATTAAAGAATTAATGGACCTTGGAGTATTAAGAAAGGTTGGACATAATGAACAAGTAGAAGTTACTACACCTGTCATTATAACTTGGCATAATGGAAAATCAAGGATGGTAGGAGACTTCAGAGCCCTGAATACCTATACCATTCCAGACAGATATCCAATACCCAGAATCCATGAGACATTGACCCAATTGTCACAAGCTAAGTTCATCACAGCTATGGATGCTCTTAAGGGTTTTCATCAAAATGTCTTAACAGACAATGCCAAGAAACTACTAAGAATAATAGTCCATTGTGGAATTTTTGAATACTTAAGAATGCCATTTGGGATAAAAAATGCACCTTCCCATTATCAAAGAATGATGAATACCATATTCCCTGAAGAATTATCAGAAAGATGGTTGATTATCTATATTGATGATATCATAGTTTTCTCAGAAACTTGGGAAAATCACCTTACAAGACTAGAAAGGGTATTACAGAAAATAGTCCAAGTAAATATGAAAATTTCCTTGAAAAAATGTCATTTTGCATACAGTGAATTAAAGGCACTAGGACATGTAGTATCTGGCCTTAGTCTAGGCATAGACAAAAATAAAGTAGCAGCAGTACTACTTAAGCCAATGCCTCAAACCAAAAAAGAAATGCAATCATTTCTAGGATTTGCTGGTTACTATAGACAGCATATAAAGGACTTTGCAAAGATTGCTAAATCCTTGTATAAGCTATGTGACCAACAAACAGTCTATGAGATGACAGAAGAAAGAGTCAAGGCATATGAAGAATTGAAAAATTCCTTAACAAATTCCCCATTTCTTCTGATGCCAGATTGGAAACTACCCTTCAAACTGTACATTGATGCTTGTGGAGAAGGACTAGGTGCTGCACTTCACCAAACACAAATTATCAATGATAAACCAGTGGAAGGACCAATTTGTTTCATTTCAAGGCAGATAAAGCCAACAGAAGCAAGGTATGGAGCAAGCCAAATGGAATGCTTATGCCTAGTATGGGCTTTAGAAAAACTGCATTATTATTTGGATGGCACAGTATTTGATGTAATCACAGACTGTAATGCTGTGAAATCACTATTAAATATGAAGACTCCAAATAGACATATGCTGAGATGGCAAATTGCTATCCAAGAATATAGAGGAAATATGACTATTGTTCATAAATCTGGAAATATCCATAAAAATGCAGATGGTCTTAGCAGATGGGCTCTAGCAAATACCCCTGACAATCCAGCATGGGTACCACAAGAAGAGCACCATATAGAAGGAATATGTGTTACAGACATTGGCACAGAATTCTTTAACCAAGTTAAAGAAAGCTATAAGACAGACAAAAATTGCCATATCTTAAGCCAACTTCTAATGAAAGACTGCAAAGATCCATCACTTTCATCAAAACTAGATGAAATATGGAAAAAGGCATATGATGAAGGAAGATTCCACCTCCTTGATGGAATCCTTTACCATAGAACAAAACACACATGTGTTATGGCCTTAACAGACAGAACACTAATAAACACTATTTTACATGAGTGTCATGATAGTGTTGCATCTGGACATCTCTCAGAAGATAGGACACTAGAGAGGGTGAAAACCTGCTCTTGGTGGCCAAATTGGAAGAAAGATGTTGCAGAGTACTGCCAAACCTGTGACAGATGCCAAAAAGCCAACAGAGCCACAGGAAAGAAATTTGGAATGATGATCCAAATCCAAGAACCAAAATCCCCATGGGAAATAGTTCATATGGATTGGGTAACAGCCTTACCTCCAGGAGGAGACAGGAGTTATAATGCATGCCTAGTGTTAGTTGACAGGTACAGTAAAACTCCCATGTTCTTACCATGTCATAAAGATGACACAGCTATGGATACAGCCATAATGATATGGAATAAAGTCATTAGCCACACAGGCTTATTCCAAAATATTATAAGTGACAGAGACCCAAAGTTCACTTCAGCATTATGGACAAATCTCCATAACTTGTTTGGGACAAAATTATCATTCTCAACAGCTTATCATCCTCAAACTGATGGTCTAGCAGAAAGAATGATACAGACCCTAGAGGATATGATCAGAAGATTCTGTGCTTATGGGCTAGAATTCAAAGATTCTGATGGTTTTACCCATGATTGGTGTACACTAATACCAGCACTTGAACTGGCATATAAGACATCAATCCATTCTTCTACTGGCAAAACACCAGCAATGCTAGAGAAAGGTTGGAATCCAAGACTTCCTTATGATACCCTCAAAAAGGACTTAGTGGATATACATCCAACAGCAAGCAGTTTCAAGATAATGCTTGACAAAGCAAGACACCATGCAAACAGATGCATTCAAGATTCTTTTAAATATGCAAAAGAAAGATGGGATAAAAGTCATAAGCCACCTGACTTCAAAATAGGGGACTTAGTTTTAGTATCAACCCTTAATTTCAATAACATAAAAGGCCCAAAGAAATTGAAAGATTCCTTTGCAGGACCATTTATGATAAAAGCACTTCATGGACCCAATGCTGTGCAATTAGAGCTCACAGGTGAACTAATGAACAAACACCCAACTTTCCCTGTAAGTCTGATAAAACCTTACAGTTCAAGTGACAAGGAGTTATTTCCACTAAGAAATAAACCCCCACTTGAGATTCCCCCCTTGGAGGAAGGAGAGGAAAAGAAAATAGTAAAAGTCCTTAAAGAAAGAAGGACAAGAAACAAAAAAGAAAGGGAATACCTTGTAAGGTATAGAAATTCAACTCAAGAAGATGAATGGCTACTTGAGAAAGATATAACAAATGCTGATAAATTACTAAGAAGGTTCAGAAATGAAAGAAAACCTGAAAAATAAAAAGTTAAGCATTATTGAGCCTCAAGACTAACAAAGTCTATTGAAGAGGTAGGACAGTGGATGATACCCTAATCAAATATATCAGATTGTGGTACAATCTTTTTTGGTGGTAGGGAATGTGAGCCTTTGAGATATGACCACATACCCAATAAGGTCACAAAAAAGACTCAGAATAATTATACCTTTAATATAATTATATTAAAATTAATTAGAATAATTATACATTAAAAATAATTACTCCAATATACAAAAAATACCATAAATTGGTACTAAAATTGGTTTAACTTAAAAACCAATGAATCAACTTGTAGAACAAATTATACCATTGGATTCCCCATGGAAAAATACACATATACCATTTTTATGGCATATCTGTAAAGTCAATATTTAAGGAATTATAAGGTATAATACCTTATAAAAACCATCAAAACTTATTTATCTCAAGAACTAATGAAACAACATGTGAAATAAATTGTACCAGTGGATTCCCCATGAAAATCCACACATAAAACAATTAATAAGCTAATTTCCAATGTTAATACTTAAGGAATTATCCTGAATATATGCACTTTTTTGGTCAACGCATATATTCAAGGATCATAGCTATTATCTTCTAAACTATACATGATAGAATGATGAACCAAAAATAACGTTACCACGTAATTACTGTAAGAACACAGATATGAACTTTATTTTACAAGTTATAAACAAGGTTAAAACCTATGATGAAATATTGATAAAAATCAACAGAGCTGTTGACCACTTTGTTGTGAAAGTGCTCCAAACTTAAAAAAAAGTATACAGTTGGATTCTACTAGTTCATTCGTGAAGAATGATGTAATTTTTATTATGCAATTCAGGGTATAACCCCCTGAAATCAAGGTTTGAAGTTTAAAATGTTGAATTTCGACAGAAAAGATGAGTTACAAGAAAAATCATCAAAATTAGAGTTTTGATGATGTAATGAAACACTCTTGGAAGCATAATAAGGTTATGTCAGGCTATCAGAATTCACTCTCTGAATTGCTGTAGCGTGTAAATCTTAAAGGTTATTGAGGATCAAAGCTTGAGCTTAATTTGAGCAGTTATGATCACATACTGTAACCTTAATTTAAGTTTAACAGTCTTAAGAGTGATAAAATTGGTGAATACTATTAGTTTATGATTAAAACTAATAAAATCCACGAAATTTGGGGTTCTGCCAAGCCTCTGATGTCATCAAACTTAGAGTTAAACTCTAAATAATGGTGTAATAATGATGTAATATGGTTTGATCATGATGTAATCACCCTCAAACCTTAAAATATTGATCAATTCCAGTGGATATGATCAGTACACGTCTACTAGAAGCCTGTTGGACTCTAGGAGGGAGGTATTTACTATAAATAGAGCTCTTTGTACTCTATTTTCCCCTCAGACGCATCAAAAACATTAAATCAATTAAATCAAAGGTAATTTCTTTATTCCTTATATATAAAACTGTTATATTATTAAAGACCAAAGACCACCTTGCTATAATCATCTACTTTGACGTGATTAAATCATTTATTTAATTGTTTTTGTTAAAAATCTCTCTAATAACTCATTTCCACGTAAAAATCCAGAATAATTTGTAATTTTCTTTATTTTTATTGTAAATACAATTTGAAAAGGTTGTCTTTATATTTTTTGGCATAAAATACTTCAAAATTATTATATTAAGTGTTAAAAGTAGGTTATTTTCTCTTATTATAATAATTTCTCTATTATTACTCTCTTAATAATTCTTTAATTAATATAAATAGTATTTATATTAATTCATAACTTTAATATTAGTAATATTATTGTTATTAATTGTTTTTTATTAATAAAAAACAATCTTTTACGCCTTTATTATTTGTTGGTAACAATAATAAAGAGCTTTTTTAAATATATTAATTATTTTATATTAATATATTTATTTATTATATTATATTTTCATAATATAAATTATATTATTATATTTATTTAATAATATAATTATTTTACGCCATAATAATAATAATTATTTATTATTATTATATTTTTAATCTTATTTATTCAATTCATAAGGACATTCAGAGTACAATAAGTAATAAATTAGTAATTTTTACCTATTGTTTCATAGTCAAACCTTACAAAATCCCTTTCAATGGGGCGCATGAACCCTGGATTACTGTTGCCAATTTGAGCTAGCTTGATTTTCTGAAATATGAAATGAAAAATGTAAAAATGAGATAAAAAAAGGTGGGGACAAAGAATATAAAAGAAATAACTTGTATATTAATGATTAGGATAAAAAAAGGGGACAGGGGAAAATTTGGACAATTTATGTTAACCCGGGGCTGGCTGCCAAAAGGGTTAAAGCATTGTTGGCTTAACCCTGACTACTGTTCTTGAAATAATTGGGCCAACAACCCAGCCACAATTTAAAATAGGGGGTTGAAGGCCAGAGAGGCGTTCCAATGGTTCCCTTGCAACCACCCTGATATGAAATCTATATAAAATCATAATGCAAGAAAACAAAAAGTAACAGTTATACAAAAAATCTTGAGACAAAAATTAGTGAAAAAAGCAACAAAATTGCAAAAGATTCAAATTAAAATGAAAAGGGGGTTCATTACTTGATTAACTCAACAATAGACATGTGTCTTATTACAGTTGTTTTTGAGATGTGGCTGGAAATAAAAGAAGATGTCAAATAAGATGGCTCTCCAATTTAGCCAAAACCTCTTTGGAAAAATTATGTCCTAAAAAGGGAGACTGTCGCTCTTAGTGGAAATCATTTACACCATTTCTATTGTGATACAGCCAATGTCAGATTACAACACTAAAAAGGGAAAAGAATAAGATTTCTCCTGATTTTTCAAATATAAAAATCACACATGAATCTTAATAAGTCAAGGAATGCAACATGCCAATATCAGGTTCAATTAGAGATGCATTTTTTCTTCTATCAAAAAAAGAAAAGTAACAAAAATTCACCATGGAAGAATCCAACAATGATGGTAGTTTGTTACTTTAGAAAAATATTCACACTTCAGTCTTTTCATTTTAAGAGGGTGGTTGAAAATATTAAAGGATTTCTTTTCTTCACAATCAGATTATGTATCTTGTTTTCCTTCTTTATTTATTTTATTTTTTGTAAGGCTTGGCTATTTCCAAATGAAATGAAGGTTTATTTGAGTAATAATAAAGAATGTTGATGAGAGAATTTGATTTTAACATTCTGTCTTGATTGCTGACATGATTGAAGTTTTTGGTTTCCCTATCTTCAAGTGTCCAAAAAGCATATTATAAATCATGTACACCCTTGAGACATTTTTTCTTAAAGTAATGATATCTTTTGGAAAGATTCACAGAATGTATTTCCAAATAAATGTTTCAAAGATCCTTCCAAGACTTGAAAATAAAAGTCTATTTTTTCTCTGATAAGGCAATACTTCCAAAAAGTCACCATTAAAAAAAATGCTACCCCTGCTGGCAGGGGTAGCAGGTCCAACCCAGCTTCCAACTTGCTTTATACTGGGATCTAATTTTATATTATTATTTGTTCATCTTACAAGCTGTATCTTCAAGCTTAAGAGATACTTCTCATAAAATAACATTAATTGTGTAGATTCTGGAAATCCTGATAAATCCTTTTCTTCCAAAAAATTCCATCAAACCCAAACCAGAAACTTTTGAATATATATAAAGCCAATAAGCATGAGATATTTTTTTGTATATTTTTGAATCTCAAATTATCATTTTTTCCCACTGACTATTTCACAGTACCTTTCATAGGTCTTGTCTTGTAAGGCTCTAATATTTTTAGCTTGAAAATATTGAGATAAAAATATCTTGCTTTAACAAATTATTAATCAAAAAAATTAAGATATGTCACTTATTTTTTTCATTATTAAGTAGAAAAGTCACCAATTTGTTTTTCTATGAAAATTCAATTGGAATTTCCCTTGAAAGAAAATTTTCTGATTATTGCTTTTTATGGGTCTTTTGTTCAAAATGTATTTTCTTCTTCAACAAATGAAAGACAATATTATTCTGGTTTTTCCAAAAATCAATATTTCACACCAGCCATTCATTTTTCACATGATAAGTAAGATTTGAGTCCTTTCATTCATAAAAATATTGAACAACACATAATACACCCAAAGTTCTCAATATAAGCTACTTGAGATGGATATATCCTAAATACTGATTTCTTGTTAGTAAGGCTATTATTTCAAAAATATTAATAATGTATTAATATTGTCAGGAATTGAGAATTGACTCAATTTCCAAATATTTTCTTTCATTTTACAGAGAAAGAGAAGTTTTTTTGGAAAACATCTTCCTATAAAAGGGGGGAATTTTCTTAGTATTCCTCCATTGAAAGAGGGATTCTTTACATCAATTTTACTTTTATCCATTCCACTTATTTCTATATGTGATAGTGGAATCTTGAATGAAAATCTCTCTTCAGGTGCATATGTTATGAAAAATAAAAATTCAATCTCCAGGTTTTTGATGAGGCGAAAATTTAAAATGTGGGAAGTCATAATTTCAATAAAATTTAGTTTCATGACATGAATATTAGATTATCACACATTTATGTTTCACTAAATAATTAATAATGTGAAAAAGAATGCCAAATACATTTTAAAACCATTTTTTGATCATAATTTTTGAGTCATACTAGTTAATTATCCCTGTGATATCTTACCATGAATAATTATCATTTTAAGTTTATGAAGAGTATTTCTTCAGCTAAAATATTTTTTTGGCCAGAATAGATGTAAATATATATGGATATTTGAATCCAAGCTCAAAAAAAATATTACCACTCTCAAAAAGCTTAATTCACAATTAAATGAAATTAAATTTAAAGCTTTTGGGTCCTTATCAAGACAATTCTAATCCTTTTTTGGAAATGAATTTTTTTTATTTGAATTCAAGAAGAACACATTAAATTCATGAAACATGAAGCCCTTATTCTTGTTTTCATGTAAAATATTGTATTATGTTTCTAGCTATATAATGAGCTCAAATTAATGGTAAGTATTCTCTTTTCAACAATTTCATTTTGTTCATCAAGTTATTATATTTCCAAAGTAATATGTATTCTGTAATCCTGGAATCTTCCAAAATCTATTATTTCAAGAATTAACCTCCCCAATATTTGCAAGTATTCAAGACCTTGAAATTTGGCCTATCAGTAAAAAGGTTCCAGAAAAATATTATCCTTAGCCTTTGTGAGCTTGAGAATATATTTTAAAATGATTACTTACAGTTTCTGGATAATTTAATTACATGAGTGAGCTCTTGGGAATATACTACACAAAATTTTCAATATAAGAAAAGGTAATTGGAAGAATACTTCTGACTAAGGTAGCTCTCATTCATTTTTTACACATTTGTTAAATTTAGGAATATTATTGCACATTTTTAAGCTAAATGTTTTGATAAACTTATATGAATTTTACCTGTGTTATTATCTAATAACCTTTAATACAAATTTCATTTATAAACTGGATTTGGCCAATTTTCATTTGAAACATATCCATTCAAAAATTATGGATTTTCTCATTTCTACATTTAAAATGTTTGCTAGTAATTTTGTCAAAAATGGAATAGTTGAAGCTAAAAAGATGGGTTTTCAATTTCTACAATTTTTTCACTCCTTCTCAAGTTTCCATAAAATAATAAGGCTGATTTTAATCTTAGAGATATTTCAAATCCTAAAACTTATGTTTCTAAAGACCAAAAAAATGGAAAAAATATTTCATGGTAAAAATTTGTGGCCATTATTTAGACTTTTTGATCAAGAGGAAAAACCTTGAAAGTATTTTATGTCAATTCTCAAGCTCATATTCCGATTGGAATTCCCACAAAAACAATGATTAAATCCCCATTATTGTACACCTTAGTTTTGAAGTTTTGCATATAGCTTGTCAAAAAACCTTTAAAATGGCTGATTTGTTGAAATTTGAGAATAAGATATTCCCATGGTTGTTTCTATATAGTAATAATTAGTCTAATATAAACTGTTAATATTTATAAAAATACGTACATTAAAGGATTTGGTTACCTCTGAAAATAAAAATCAAAGCTTCCTACCCTATTTCAACAACATATCATAAATAAATAACAAAGTGGTACACAATCTTTTCATAAAGAGGGAAGACTCATTGGAAAGCGATAATTTTAAAAAATCACTTCTATGGAATTTTTTGTGAGCTATTCCAGCTATTTTTAAACTTTGTCTTAAGCTTGTGTTCAACATATTTCATGTTCTTCTAAAGCCTCTTTCCAAGCGACCTACACTAGCTCAGTTGGAATGTTGTTGGAGAAAAGCTTGGAACAAGTTGGATGTGCAGATTTTTAGTAATTTATTTTTCTTCCAAAGAAATTAATTATTAAGTTTATGGAAGTATATCAAGGGCCATGCCCTCAAATGACTTTCATGAAAAATGGATGGAATCAATTTACAGAAATATTGTCAATTACCCTATGACTAATCTCAAAAATAATAATATGTTTGTCCATCAAAATTTGTGAAACATCTTTAAAGAATTTTCAGAATTTATAATTGAATATGAAATAAATTATGAATTTATTATCTTTTGATCATCAGGGACTTATTATTATGGAAGTTTTGGCTTTCAGAATATGTAAAATTTAGTAAGAAATATCCTTGCATATGCTTCTGTGGTATCTTTGTGTGGTTTTATTCCCATGGAATATAATTTCTATTTTTTATTTCATTACTTTATAAAGAATTTCCTCTCACATAAGTTCCCTATTTTATCAAGATGATTCCAAAATCATATTTATTCTCTTAATTTCTGAATGTTTTTTGTTTTGGAATTTTATGATTTTCTCAATTGTTTTTTATATCCTTAATGTTGTTTTGGTTTTTTGTTCTTTTTTTTTCCCTTTTTTTGGGTGGTTTGGAGACTCTTTTGTTCAATGTTTTCAAAAGGTAATGGATTTATTTTTACTGCTACTTGATTTCTTTTCATTTACTTACAATTTTTGTTGATTGTTTTTTTGGTGAATTTTTCTCTCATTCACTATTTTTAATTTTGCTTAAGGAATTTTCGTTTTAGCTTTTTTTGTTTTAATTATTGTTTTTTTTTTTACTTTTTTTTCTCCTTCTGATCTTTTGAGTTTGCTTGAGTATTTTGTTTTTTTGTTTTTTTTTTTCATATTTCTTTTTTTTAATTCTGATTTTCTTTTATTTTGATTTTTTTATTAATTATTTTTTTGAAGTTTTTTTTATTAATTCAATTTTTTTTTTCAATTTCTCTTTAAAAAATTTAAAAGAAAAATCACCAAATTAAAAAGAATTATAATTAAAAAAAGAAAAATTGAAACATCGAAAATTAAAAAATAGCCCAAAAATAAAAGAAACCTTAAAAATTATGATAAATTTCTTTTTTTAGAAAAAAAAATTGAAAAAAATCTCAAAAAAAAAACAATAAAAAAAATGAAGGAAATTTTTTTTGAATACTTCAACCCAAAAATAATTGAAAATTGAAAGAAACCAAAAATTAAAAGAAAAAAAGAATGAAATTGAAAAAAAAATGGAAGCAACATTCTATTCTTGGTATAAATTAAAATAAAAATCAATTATGTTTTTAGTTCTCTTTTTTTTAATCTTCCCAAACTCAACAAAATATTAAATACAAAGAGAAATAAAAATAGCCAATTAAGATTTGGGAGATAAATATCTCACCTCAAAGATGAAGAGGGTTAAAGCAAAACATAAATACTATGTAACTAAATGATTCAATCTTTCAATTTAAGCTTAGATAATTTTCCAAAGGAAACCAATAACATGTGAAATTTGTAATTTTTTCTTCACAAAATTCAACAATAGGAAATAAAGCTGTAGAAAACTATCATAGAAACAGAAATGATTCATTTAAATAGTGAAAAAACAAATATTCAAGGGAGTTTCAAATAAAAAGAACCTTCATAATGGGTCTTTTTTACTATGTGTAGAGGATTTCATGAACTTGTAAGAATTAATTTGAATTACAAAAAATTATCCCTTCCTTGTGAATATTGTGAGTGATCAAGAGAATATGAAACACATCTGAAGAAAATAATACTACTTCTGATTTATATGAGCCTCAGTTAAGTTAAAATTTTCCATAGCTTCCAAAAACAACAATTCAAAAACTAGTTTTCTAGATAAGCTGGGAAAACACAAATATGATATATGCATCAAAAAATTATTCAAACCACTTCATATCCTCCTTAGATGGTGTGTAGAGTATCTTAAAAGAACAATAGACAAACTTAATGGTGGATAATTTGGCTTGAAACTGCTTAAGCTCTGTATGAATTGGTTTACTACATAAAGGCTTTGCATACATAATAAATCTATAAAGAAATGGCTAGAAATAATGTGAACCTGTGCCATTGGCCCATCATTTGGAGTATTAATGAAATTTAAATCTATCTAAGCTTACTTCACATATTTATGTAAAAGAAATTTATTTCCCTATGGAGAGGGATTTTTATTGAATAATTGATTGTATTGGTGAATGGTGCATATGGAATGTATGAGTAAACAAACAAAGAGAATGATATATCTGTAATATTCTATTTTAATTGAGTGAAATTTCAAATATACAAGCCTGTGGCTGGAAGTATCTTCAGAAATGTTTTTAAGGTTAGAACCAAGTTTGGGATTCAAGTTGAAAGCAGGTTGGACCTTCTACCCCCTGGTGGGGATAGCCTTTTTTTCATGGTGAGTGGTTTGATGATATTGATTAGTTTCTGGAAGACCCTGGAGACACTTTTTCCTAAAGTGTTGATATCTTTTGGAATGATTTGCAGAATTTATTTCCAAATAAACATTTCAAAGATCCCTCCAATAATTCAGAATCAAAGTCTATTGTTTTTCTAATAAGGAAATCCTTCCAGAAAGTGGTTTGAGGATATTGACTAGTTTATGGTTTGCTTTAAAGTGGTCAATATTCTCATTATATTGAAATATTCTTTTTTGCATAGTTGGTGTATCTATGGTAGAGTTATTGAAAATTGACACAAAAAATCAAAACCTTCTTCATGATATTCAATATCTAGATAAATATTTTCCAATTAATACCAATATTTTTCACAAAAATTTCAAATTCAATGGTTGAAATTTTTTCTTTGTTTCCATTTCCATAGGTTCTCAGACCAAAAGGAAGATTATGTGAAATAACTACCAAGAATTTAATCATATTCTAAAGCTTCAGCCATGGGAGGATTACTGATCAATCTTAATAGCTATTATCTTAACTTAATGAAGGATAA
Organism: Austropuccinia psidii; assembly: GCA_023105745.1. Classification (NCBI taxonomy): domain Eukaryota; kingdom Fungi; phylum Basidiomycota; class Pucciniomycetes; order Pucciniales; family Sphaerophragmiaceae; genus Austropuccinia; species Austropuccinia psidii. Next base: position 21,346,945 of record JALGQZ010000009.1, on the reverse strand, counting down.
AATGTGGCTTTACCATGGGTGGGTATTACTAGGTAAGAGATAACAAAGTAATTTTTTGAGGTTTTGTCAACAATAAGTGGATTACTTGAAAACCATCACTGAAGGTTCATCATTAGAAGTATCACATATTTCTTATCAAAAAGTATTTTTTGGAATTCATATTTGAAATTGATAAATATATTTTCAGCTTTATGTTGTATTTGAAGTTTCTTTAAGGCAAAAAAAAATCTATGGACTTAGTACTCTCACGATGTGACAAGAAAATAATATGAGGTTATTGAAAAATTAGCTCAACCATCAAACAGTAAGGCAAGTCCTTAAAAATTACCCACTTATTCAAAGCTTTCATTCTAATTTCTTTAATTAAAAGCTTTAATAAGTATCTTGGATATTTCATTTGATTATGTAATTTGCGAAGGAGATTGAACTAAGTATTATTGATAAGGCCTGAAGAGTGAATTTTTCAATAATACAGAATGGAATTTTACCTATGATAAATGCCTTCAAGTTATATAACTCAATTATTGAGTTTTCCCTTTGGAATATGTTTTAAAAAAGGGGGCTAAAAAGCTGAGAGGATATTACTTCTATATTTCTGTTTGAGGGGGAGGCTCAACATAAGTGTTTCTCTGTAAGCTGAAATTATACACCATTTCAAGCTTCATACAGAGGATTTTTGGACATAAAAAGACATTGATATTTCCTGGATAACTTTTTTAATTAATTGAATTTTATATATGTGTTAAATTGGAGATAATTTATATTTATAATGGGGATCATAATCTATGTGCCTGTGAAACATGGGAGATGAAGTAGAAATGAGTACACTTGGACTTTAACCAGCCAGAAAATATTGAAGTTGGACAGGAGATTACAAGAATCATTCAAAAGGAAAAATTGGTTTTTTTGAGCTTTTAATTCATGAAATTAAGGAATAGTTGAAGAAATTCAATTTAAGATAAAAAAACATCATATGAAAAAAAATTCAGAATTGTAAATTTTGGATAAAAGGGAAATAAAATGATTCAACTGAGCTGTAAAAGGGAAATTAGGGAGGTTTTGAATTATATGAATGTATTACCTGATATAAAATAGAGTTATAGAATTAAAAAAAATAAAAAAGGAGCTTTCTACAGAATCACTCAGAATTATGAGCTTTTATGTATGCATGTGAGGAGAAACAGATGTTTACCCTCAATTTAAGGTCGAGGGAGAAAACATGAGGCATTCCATTCTCTCTTGGAAAGGAAATCAAGTATCAGTATCTGAAACAGATAGGTCCCACCCATTTCAGACTCATAAAGCTTGATATTATATACCAGATTTAAAAACCAAATTTTAATATTTACAATCCATATTTCAGCCTTACTCATTTCTACCAAGGTTTCCACCTATAGAAATTACCAATAATATTACTTACACTTTTCGTTTACTGAATAAATGATATTTTTTTCTCATATTTTAAAAAAAACAGTTTCAGAAGGACAATGGGGATCAAAACTCAAATCTTAATAAAATCATAAAATATGGTTACTTCATATCTATACAGTGATTGATATGTATTGTTTACTTTAGAAGCCTACAGAAAGTCTTAGAAAAATTGAGGCATCATTTGGTTTCTCAGGGATTTCCCTCCCTGCTTTACTGGTCACAAAGTAGTATATGTGACAGGGAGTATCACGACTGTTGGTGTTATGTGAAATCCTTCATTAATACTGTTTCCATGGAGTTATATTTAACACGATGGTTTCCACATAACAAAGTGGTACCAAGCCATTTATGGTAACCTAGCGTTATGATGGAACTATATTTCTCATTAGTTATTTTGATAAAGAAATTTCAAAAAAATTCTTAAATATCACTAAAATGGATCTCATTGATTCAATGGATATTATAATTTTTATTTTAATAGTAATAATGTATTTCATCATTGGTTTATATATATATATATATATATATAGTAGATTGAGCTCCTTGTTATTTTTATATTAATATATGTATTCCCCTATGTCAATACTGATGAGTGAGAGGCTTGTATAATAGACCTTATGATACTACTGAGTTTTAAGCACCTTGTTCTTTAGTGAAATCTCAAATATGAGAAAATGAACCTCTTCCTTTCCAGAAAAGACTTATTTCTGTAAATCTGAAAAAATGTGACCAAAGGATACGAGAAGATTTAATCTTGTATAAGTGGGGTACCTGGAAAGCCTTTTTGGATTTAATACTGGAATAGTCGTCATAATAACTACTGGGGCTTTACCATGTTTTAAGCATAACCCTAGCAGAAGATTGTTAACTCTCTAGTAAGTGTATTTAATCCTTACCATAAGGGTGAAAATAACTGATTTGGTTAAAACATGAAAAATTCTGCTCTAGGTAATTGAATGCAAATTGGTTTTAATTTAATAGATTATTGAGTTGATTTGATAGACTTTTAAGTCATTCTTATGAGCTTTTTTATATGGATTGTAAAGATATATTGTTGAAATAAAGCTTCTTTACCGAAATTAATGGAAAACTTAATCCATTTTGGAGATTGTTTTTACTAAAAATATTTTTGTTCTTATATTACAGGAACAGTATTTTTGATATTCCAGGTTCTATATGGGTATAACTTTCAATAAATAAATTAGATTAAATTTGAACTGATATTGAAGTCAACATGAGGAAACTACCACAATAATAACAAACAAAATATCTTGAAATAATTCTCCAATAATATTGGGAACAAGATTCTCAATTATAACTCATATTTAGGAAAATATCTCTCAAACCTTTGAAATCTGATCAAAATTTCAAACAAACAGAAATTTAAAAGAGTTTTATAGTATTATAAATATGAAGAATATGCCCATTGGAAAACAAAAAATTCTTTTATGACGAATACTAGATTGAAGTCAATTTTTTCTAGGAATCAAGGTATTTTACTTCAAGAAAATATGTATCAAATGAATAAAACTATTTTACTATTGCAATTTAAATCTTATTTAAAACATTGGTATGCATCAATAGATACCATAATTCAATAAGATTGATTAATAAAATTCTGACTTCAAATTATTAATCTAGCACAGAGCACAAATATAAAAAAAATGAAAATAGGATCCAGTAAGGCTTTAAAGGAAAATTCATCAAGAGTTAAATAAAAAACTGAAGGATAAATACTTTATTTGAGAAAATTCCTTTATATAATCTAATATAGCTCCATTGCATAGTCAAGGAATTTTTTTGAATTGATATTAAAAAGATGCTATGGGCTTATAAAGTTTGTTATTCTCAATAATATTTTATAATAGTAAGAAATAATTCTTTTGAATTTTGAGTCAATATCATCAATGGATTTCCAATATATCAATATCTGAATATATATCTGAAGTGAATAGAAAAATTGGCTCATAGGTATGATAAAGTTTTCTTTCCATGCATAAGATATCTGAGAAATATCCAAGAAATAAAGATACATTGGATATTTGGGATATTCAGAGATTCTAAGAACTTAAACTCAAAATATTAATTAAAAGTACATCTCATGATGATACCTAGTATTGAACAAAACATCATAAAATTATTGAATTTTGCTCAAGCCTCCTTCTTAATTTTAATTTTCTCAGATTTATTATTAATTATCATCCAGGAATATTGTAAATATATTTCCAAATTAATGTTATGTTTAATTGGATCTAAAGTCCCAACTCTCAAGATAATCAAAAATATTTGTGATTGAAAGGCTTTAAATGATCAATTTTCAATATTTCACCTCAATGAAAAGGATATTAGGGGTCATTCGAAACCTTATAGTTTATTTTAAATGTGTATTTAAATTATTCAATTTAATATAATAAATATTTCAAGAAAGAAAATGACTGATACCTAATTGCATTTTAACTGAAGCTCAGATATGATGGTGTATTATATATGCGAATATTTAAATACTGGTACCTGGGAAGCTGATTTATCAGGATATTAATATTTAATAAGTGAAAATACTTGAAACTAACAGAACTTACCAGAGAGAATATTACATCTTTTGAATTAAAATTCCATACCAAAGGCTATAAAACTTTTATTTAAAAAATTTATGCCTTTTTAAAAAACAATGAAACTATTTAATGTGGCTCTCTAAGTCAAATTATCAAAAGTTAATTATGAAAATGAAGCTCCTTATAAGAGCCTGAAGTATAATAAAATTATTTATTCTAATTGATTAAATGAATTATGAATAAATTATAGCTATACTGGCGTAAGTTAATTTGGAAACATCTCCATGATAATTTTTATAATCTTAAAATCAATGAATTTTTACTTACATCACCTAATATGGTATTGAATTTAATTTTTTGTAAATCAATTGAGAAATATGAAGAATAATAATAATTAAAGCATATTTCATTTTTAGTAAAGCTGAAAAATAATTTTAACAAATAGTAATGAATAGTTTTACTAAAAAACTTCTTGTTTTGACATCTATAGAAAAGCTTATTTTTAGTGAATTTCAACACTTTCAGTATAGATCTTTCAAATAATATATTTAAGTAACCCCCCAAAAAGTATATAATATAGAAACTTAATTCTTCAAAAAACTGTGCAGTTAAGATTTCATCAGGAAAATTGACAGCTTGGTGATTATTCTTAAAGAAATAATTTTAAATTTAATTTAGTAGTTAAAATATGTAATTCTGTTTGAAGAATCTTAAAAGATACTTAATGATTCAAAATTCTGAGTCTATATTCGGAGGCTTACAGGAGAAGGAATGATGATTTAATTTTTCCCACATTAGCTATTCATGTTTTTATGAGGCCATGAAAAGTTGATAGAATTCAAATTTTTCCTCCTTCTGTATGAAATAATGAAGTGTTTGTATAACTTCAGTTTTTTAAATAATTCACTGAATATGTGCATATTTCTAAAAAAAAAATTGATACAAAAGGCTTATTAATAAGCTAAATTACTTAAATCCGAAAATAGGGGTACATATCTCCCATATATATATTTATTTTGAAAAAAAATCAATTAAGCAAATTATACAAACATATTCTATGTGGAAAATTGAACAAATTTTGAAGTTGAATTAATTTTTTTCTTAATTGAACTGTTATTTACCTAGATTTTGGATAAAACATTCCTTTAACTTTGATAAGATCACATAAAAACATTGTTTGGGAACAGCTTTAATTTTCTTTCAAAAGGTTCCAAAGCCTAAATTGAAGAGGACTAAAGTAAATTGATTGAAAATTTTTGTTTAAAAATTTCTGGAAAATGAATACAACTGCGCATCAGCTCTAAAAATATTTCTTTTGTAGAATAAAAATTTGAGAAGGGGAGTTTGTAATATTTGAAATTTTCTATATTTTTTCAAAGGAAAAATATTTAAATATTAGAGGCCTTCAGTTCTCAAAAATAAATTATTCTAGTAAAAATTGCATATAATAGCCAAATTAATATTTTTTTTTGAATTAAATAATTTTAAAATCCTTCTTTATTTCTTCATTTTGGAGTTTTTTGTGTACTAACACTGAAGGACCACAAAACCTATACATTTTAATAAAAGAAAACTTCGCAAATTGGAGTATAAAGAATTCCTTATTCTCTCATTTAAGTGTCGCAACACAATTATTATTCTTTAGATTCTTTTGGCATAGATATAATATCACCTTTAAAGAACTATTCTCTTAATGGAATTATTTCAAAAAAAACAAACATTCAAAAAGCTGCAACAGCCAGGTAAGCTGAAATTATAAATATTTTTCATAACTTTGTGGAGCTTTTTTATTTTGTTTGTTATTTGAAAAGAAAAATTAAAGATTTTCCACATAATTTCTCTTTAAGTTAAGGTAAACCTATTCTGATATAAAACAGAAAAAGGTAAATCCTACAAGGAAGATTGATTTATGAAGCAAAATAAAATCGTTATTTGAGATTATTTTTTAGGTTTTTTAGCTTCAACAAAGCTTATATGTAGAAATATTTCTTGTAATTTCACTAGAGGTTTATCTGATATTTTCTCTAAAGAATGTTCTCCTAAAATTCAAACAGAGGGCTCACTGTCCAACCATCTAAAAACATCAGTTTTTTTCATTTTTTGGAGAAAAAGCTGCATTTTTTCAAAAGTAACCAATAAGCTATGAAAAAATTACTTGGATAAAATACAAAATATTGATAAAATACAGAAAAAGGAGAATGAATTTTTAATATGAATCATGATATCAAAAAAAATCAATGAAGATCATGTTGTTTTCTTACCCAAAAGAAATAAATATAGCAATTATATTAAATAAAGCTCATTTATTGAGAATATTGTGGATTGTTTCTTCATAATATCTTAAGCTTAATATATTTATCTCCCTCCTTTCTTGTTTAATAAGAAGTTTCAATTTTTCCACATTATGCACCAATCTTTTCCAAAAAGAAGGCCTTTTAATACAATTAAATTAAATCCATAAAATATTTTCAAATATTTGAGGCAGGAAATATTATTTAAACAAAAAACATTGAACAGAAGTTGAAAATATCTTTTTTGAAAATTAAATAACTTTCTAGAGTGTATTAATCATTTCTCTATTTGAATATAAATTAGAATAAAAATCTTGTACTATTGATTTAATGTTTTAGAGAAAATTATTGGAAGATAATTAATAGTTTCAATATTCATAGTAAATACTTAAGCTTACAATGAGTTCTGGGATTATTTCTAATTGTAAAGAAAAATTCATTTAAATTAAAATTGGTTAAAATGCAATTTTTATTTCCTAAAAATATCTCATTTTTGATATTATAATCCATGTTCATCCTCAGAAACTAATAGCTAATAATGTCAATAGGGGGTGTCAAAGTTACCAAATCCCACACTCAAAATCCTGAGTTTTTTTTGCCAAAATCCTGCATTAATTTTTTGGGATTTGGGAAATCCCACACCTCAAGAGGTGTGGTATTTTGAGGTACAAAAAGACAGGTTTTTTGGTACCAAATCCCGTGTTTAAATACCAAAATCCTGCCTTTAGCTTCCCATAAAGGCACATTTTTCAAACACACAACTCAGTGAGGGCATGTTAAATTGCATAAAAATTTCCTTCTCTTGTATAAAATCTAAATACACCAATCATTCATTAAGTTATTTGATTTCAAATTGCATTTACTACAAGCCTTTTCTTCATTTACCATGCCCAAGGCATCGCAAAGGCTACCTTTACTTCAGACCTTGAACTCACTTCAGTTCATCGATGCTCTCAACTCTGATAGTGATTCTGATATCCAGGAAGATATAATCTTATTAGATATGATAACATCACAAAGATACATCAATCCCTGTAGAAGATATCCATCTCATTACATGTATACAATTAATGATTTACAGACATTATCATATGAAAAGTTTTGACAGCTATGTAGGGCCACACATGAATCATTTGAAAAATTGGTTGCACAAATTCAAGCTGATAAAAACTTTCAAAACTCACCAAAAAACAAACAATGCAATCCTGCCATCCAATTGGTTGTGGCATTATCAAGGCTAGGATCAAATGGAAATGGGGCCGCTTTGGGAAAGATTGGAATGTTGTTTGGAATTAGCCATGGGGCTATTGTGCTGTACACTCAAAGATTCATCGAGATATTAATGAAGTTGAAGCGCAAAGTGATTTTGTGGCCAACAATAGAACAATGCGGAGAGATGTTTCAAGTAATGCAAGCAGAAGGCTTCCCTGGGTGCATTGGGTTTATTGATGGGAGTCTCATACCATTATCACAACGTCCTCCCAATGATGGTGAAGCATATTTTGATTGCAAAAAAAGGTAAGCTGTTGATTCTTTATTCTTTATTTCAATCTTACTGATGGTTTACATATAAGGTATTCTATGTCAATACAACTGGTTTGTGATATCAACAAACAGTTCACTGCTCTGCATGTTGGTTGTACTGGGTCACTTCATGATTCAAATTTCTATCAACATATGAAAATAGCACAAACACCTCAAGGGTTTTATGAAAAGGATCAGTACTTACTTGCAGATTCGGCATATGAAAGCTCTCCTTGGGTTGTTCCAGCATATAAGGGAGTTTTAGCACAGAATGAAGAAAACCGTTCTTTCAATTACTGTCTAGCAAAATCAAGGGTCAGAATCAAGCATGCAATTGGAATTTTGAAGGGGAAGTGTTTTCTCTAAGGGAAATGTGAAATCAAATGAGGGATAATCATGAAATTGAATATTTTGTTAGTTGGGTTGTGTCTTGCATGATTTTACATAATATGTTAGCTCAAATTGGTGATGAGTGGTTTGATTTATATGAAGATGATGATCCACCACATGCAGAAAATATTTCCAACAATGACATTGGAGAAGATGTGGTAAATATGCCTGAGAAAATTAAACCAATCACTTTGGCATGGAAAAATAGTCAATTGTAAATTTCATCAGGACCAATGCTTTATGAACTTAATTTATTGGCATACAATGGAGTGGAGATGTTATTCATAAAATAAAAGTATTTCCAATTAATATTTTTTAGTTCTTTCTTTATCCTGCATATTTCTTTCAAAGTACCCATTGACTCTTGAATTAATTTCGGTGGGTGTCATTTTCAAGAATTTGTCACCTACATTAAATAATTTATGGTTTATTTGAAAAGAACATCCAAAATGAGTAATTTTGTCATGATTGATAATTTCTGGAGGTGTTTTTGTTTTATGATGAACCATTGTTGATGTCTTCCAAAGAATTTCCATGATGCCAGGTTTTTTTGAAAAATCGATCTCCATTTTCAATTTGGGCAAGTGTAAGCCATGTCCAGAGGGGGTGAATACAGTTGGAAGTGGATGGAAATCTTTTTTTGATACAAAAGAAAATATACCATAAGTTCAGGCACTGAGATCGTTTAGATCTTTGTGTGGCTTATTGAAAAATCCATCTTGGGTGACAATGACATTGGTAAATGATTTGAATTCTTCCTTGGGATTGGCAGAAGTCCATTCGAGTTGACTGAAATTGGGTAATTTGGCTGCTTCCATTAATGATTGATTTTCATTTGCGGCTAATTTTGAAAAATGGGAGATTCTTGATTAAATGAATTTGTAATATTGATGAAGCTTGATCCATTGATTGTTATCTGTTTCAATTTGATGAGGAGTTAAACTGGGTTTTCTGGAGTAAACACCTAATAATTTTGTAATTAGTCAGTAACCATTAAGGTAATATGCGAAAAATATCACACACCTGCATATTTTCCAGCATCAGAACCAGATTGAAACCCAATACCTTTCATAATGCCACCCTGGAGTTGCTTATTGGTTTTAATTTCTTGTTGATTTTGAGATAAGGACATTAATGTCATGATGATGTTTTGCAGCATTTTAGAGTGGCCAGAAGAATTATCAAATGGGGTTATTTCATATATGATGACAGGAAAAAACTGCTTGGTTGTTTTATTGATGAGGATATAAGGATGGGGGAGAGTGTTAAGTGATGGAAGTTTTAACCATGAGGCATTGGCATATTTCTTGTAAATCAAAATTGTTGAAAAGTTTTTAAATTCTTTTTTTGAATGGCCAAGGTGAGAAATTATTTGTTTTGAATCATGGATGTGTTGTCTTTGGCTTTGGGTGAGCTTTCTTTTATTATTTAATTTGGTATTATTATCCTCATGATTTTCTATATTTGGTTTAGTCCTAACCATGACATCAAGAGGAGAAATATGAGCTTCATCATCTTTCAAATTATTCTGATGATGTTCTGAGTCTGGTTTAGTCCTAACCATGACATCATCAAAATGATTGGACGAATGAGAGAGAGGAGGATATTTTTTTTTGAATTTTAAGGATGATGGAAGGGATTGGAAATGAAATGAAATTCCAAAATAAATTTGTATAATTAATCCTCCCCTATATGAAAAAATAAATAAAAAAGTGAAACAAAAATCAAAATCAAAAATCAATAAAGGGTCAGTAATGAGTATTATCCAAAAAAAAATAAAAAAAGAAAATAAAAATATGATCAGTAAAAAAAAGATCATTATCAGTAAATGATTTTTGAAATAAAATAAATGAATAAAAAAAAATCATCAGTAAAAAAAAGATCATTATCAGTAAATGATCTTTGAAATAAAATAAATGAATAAAAAAAATCAAAAAAAAATCATCAGTAAAAAAAAGATCATTATCAGTAAATGATTTTTGAAATAAAATAAATGAATTAAAAAAAATCCAAAAAAAAATCATTATCAGTAAATGATTTTTGAAATAAAATAAATGAATAAAAAAAACATCAGTAAAATATTATTCAAATTCAATAAATGAATAATAAGAAAAAAAAATCAAATGAAATCAGTTTGCACATTCAATAAATGAAAAAGAAAAAAAAAGAAATGTTGATTATAGAAAAATAAATATCATCAGTATTTTTTTTAATTAAATGATAGAATTAAAAAAAATTAAAATAATCATTCTAATGGCCTCTGGGGGCCATTACAATTGAAAATAACTAAAAAGCCTCCGAATAAATTTGGGAGGCCTTCCAAATAGATTCCGAATTGATTTGGAGGGATTTGAAGGCCTCAGGCCCTGGAACCTCCCAGGAGCCTATTTGGGAGGTTCCAGGGTTTTGGGGGGTGGATGATGATTGATGATGGTGATGGGTGGGTGAGTTGTGGATGATGATGGTGATGGGTGGGTGAGTTTGGGAGGTGCAAAAAAATGAATAAAAAATTCTAAAAGACAAAAAAAAATTACCTATAGAAAAACACAAAAAAATTAGAAAAAAATGGTAGTGATTAAACAAAAAGAAGAGAAATTCACTTACCTGAATTTTAAAAAAAGTGGATATTTTTTTTAGAGGGAAGGGTGAAAAGTAAAATTAGAAAAAAATTAATTGAGAATTAAAAATTAAAATTTAAAAAAAAAAATAAAAAAAAATTGGTGAATTTTTTTTAAGAGGGAGGGGTGAAAAGTAAAAATAAAAAAAGAAGTGAAAGAAATTAAAGAAAAAAATCTACTTTAAAAAAAAAATTAAAAATTAAGAATTAAAAATCAAAAATTAACAAAACAAGGTACATTGCCCAATTAAAAGTTGAAACCCTTCAAACTAAAAAATAAAAAATAACCATTAAATTAAAAAAAACATATAGAAAAAGATGAAAAAATTAAAAAAAAAACACCATAAAATGACATTTTCATAAAAAAGGAAAAAAGGCATCATTGAATTTGCTTTTTGAACAGACTTCATATAAATTCTCAATGCAAAACTTGCCCAAATTTTCAAATCTGTCGGAAATTGCAAATAAATGTCATATGAAATTGAAATTGCAAGTTGGTGCCCCAATTATGCATAAACATTGAAATTTCCATTTGGTAATAAATTGGAGTTAGATTTCATGACATAAGATCAATAATTAAACATAAACATAAGATTTATTGAAAAAGAAACACATATAAATTGATCACATTACATATATGTAATAAGTTATTTTTTATTGATTAATGCCAGAATGTGTTCCAGCTCCCCAATAGGCCTGCTTGATCACAATGCCGCTATAGTGAGATCCATCTGGCATTGCTTTTCCTTCAAGTCCAATTCACAAATCCACTTTTCTTTTTCAAATTCATATTTCTTTGTATGTTGCTTCTCCTCAAACTCCATTTGCTTTTGCAACTTGACTTCTTCAAACCGTTGCTTGCTTTCTCTTCATTCCACTTCTCCCTGTCCCACCCCAAATGAGCATTGTCACTGGTTTCACGGGCTACAAATCATGAATTTAGTCAGTGGGATTGATCAGAGTAGCCATAAGTACAAAACATACCCTTTTGCTGTGATTCAAGCAAATTGGCATATGTCGGTGCAAACATATTCATTGGCCTTTTCCTAGAGCAACTCTTGTCATTCAAGTTGTGTGTCAATGCTCGATTACGCTTTTGTGTTGAATGCGTTATGGATTTCATTTGCTGTTCAAAGGAGAAATAATCAACAATGGATTTCATAAGTATCAGGCTTAAACATACTTACTGATTCATCTTGAAGGTTTTCCACTTGAACCAAGTCATCTTCATTATGAACCAAAGGAATAAGATTGAGAGGTGATTCCAATCCATTATTCTCCTTTAAAAAGCACATGAAATTTAATTATAACAGGTAAAAAAAGGAAGAGACAATAACTTACCTTATCGGGGAAAACATCATCATCATCACCATTTAAGCTGTCTTTTTCTTGTGAATCATAGCTTGCAACCGGAGTGACATTGGGTTTGTGGCCAAAGAGCGCATCCATTTCAGCATAGCAAGGACACATACTTTCAAGCTTTTCACTCATTGACTTTATTCCTTTACTCTCATCTTCTTTCTTTATTCCAGCCCCAGCTAAATTCTTGAATTTTTTTGCTGCCATATATTTCTTTTTGTATGTTCACCATCGATCTTGGATTCTGCTTGAACTAAGGTTTAGTCGATTACGTGATTTTTTGTTGACCACAATGGCCATAAGCTGAAATCCATGCTGCTTTGATGAGGGAGGTCTTCCAATAGATGTTGAACCACTAGTACCAAAACATGACTCAAAATTGGCTTTGACTGAAAGCCAATTAATTATGTTTAAATAATCTGTACGTATTAAGTGACCTGATGGATGAGGCAGGCCAGAGGTGATATTCATATCTGTCTTGATTTGTCTTGCTTTGGATTGAGGCATTATTATATGGATGAAGAAGTATAAATGGACTGTAAGCTGTTTGGTCAGATTGTCCAAAATGGAGTGTAGAAGAATATGTTGTGCAGGTATGAATTGTGAGTACTCATTTGGGTTAGGTTTCAAGCTGAAATCCCAGATGCATGGGATTTGGTCAAAATACCAGGGGACTCAGTTAAAATGCCATGGGATTTACACATAAAAAACCTGGGATTTAGTGTTGGGATTTGGGTTCCGAATCCCGCGATATTTTAAGGCGGGATTTGGTGACTTTGACACCCCCTCATATATCAATATGAACAGGAGATTATGGCCTATTGATCCCAGTTTAAAGATGAGGAATAATGATATTTCAATTTTTTTATACTTTTGAACATTTGGAAAATCAAATTTTAAATAGAAAATGAAGGTAACTCCAAGCCCCTCATTTTGAGGAAATAATAAAATAGCCAATTATTCTTGCTGTGAAAGATGAGAAACTGAGAAATTTGGAAATAGGGGATTGGTAAAGCCACAAAAGTTTTTGGGGAACTCACATAGGAAAGCACATTTCTTTTATAAAACACCACAGAATCACTAAATGTATTTTTCTTTCAAAAAATACATTTAATTATAACTTGGGCAATCCAGAAGTGCTGTCTCTTTTGCCAGAATTTCCTTTCATCCAAAATTGGAAAATTTCATTTTTGAGATAGAAAATTATAGAAACTGAATAAATATATGGATTTTGAATTCTTTATTTAAAAAATGGATATTAATTTAAAAAAATAGGTATTAATTGGAGCTTGGTTTTATTTTTTTAAATATACTTTTTATTATACTGAGAATATTTCATAATTTTACTAATGAATCAGCCTTAACTTCTGTTCCTGTGCTGTGAAAAAAATTTCCAAATGGAGCCCTCACCATGGCAACCAAATTATTCTCATAATTTGTTTCATTATTTTTACTATCAATCTGTCTGATTGGAATTTTTGGTATTATTATTCTTAGAGTCATTAATACAAGAAATGGACCAGCTCAGCAGGGTGGTCTTGGAAAGATGATAAACTGCTCTCTTAAATATTGTTAAGAGCTTAGACGAATAAATAAAGTGCAGTACTTGAAATTATCACCAATATCCTCAATTTTTTTTCATAAGAGTTGAGTTTTAATTAGTGATGAGGAGCTTTGAGGGGAAAAACATCTCAAAATATGAAGGAATTAATTGAAGAGGGGAAAGTTGAAATGAAAAAGGTAGATAATTTTAATTGGAAGAACTAAAAAATTAAATAAAAAATTTGATTAATTCAAAGAAAAAAAAAATGTATTTTAAAGAAAATAGTCTTGGGCATGGAGTTTTTGGGGAAATATAATTTATTATCAAAAATTAGCCCAATTTTCAATTCAAATGGGAAAAGGGCTTTCTTGAATTGATTTTCCACATTTTTGTAATTTCACGTTAGGGGGACTAAATGGAACTACTAATACCCTAAAAATAAGGATAATCTGAAACCAATTCCATATTTTATTTAAGAATCATATAGGATGAAAAGATTCATATGCGAAATAAGGAAAAATAATTGAATTTTCATAATTTGAATTAATTTAAATGGATAATACAATTTGAATTATATCATTCATTATTGAAAAGTATTCTTAAGAATAGCAGTCTTTAATAAAGATTCGTATTAATTCAAAAAATTTAAAACCTCAGGTTATCCCTCATATTACCTATAATTGAGAGTATTGAAATAATAAAATTTGTGGAAAAGAACTATATTATTTATTTCGCAACACCTAAAAAGAGAAAGAATAAATTGATCAATTCAAGAAAAGAAAGTAAAACACTTCCGCTAAGAAGAAGAAAATGGATCAAAATCTATAGAATAACTTTTAGCTGGGTGGGGTGAGTTTACCAAAGAAGAAAAATCTCACATATCTGAATGTAACATAATAAGCCTAGTAGTAAGGGGTCTCTTGGAAAGATTTTTTAATTGAATGAGTAGGATTAAGAATTCATTGACCATTCCATGTAATATAAAAGGTATATATTTTCCTCTTAAGATGAGAAAAGCACTTATCACTATAAAGCTTACAAGAGTCAGTACATATCAGTTCTTCTTTAAGGTTTATTTTGTGTTATATATATGTATAGCTTTGAGCGGGTAACATATTTAAGCATACACCATGGGTTTACACAAGTAGACTATGAAAATCCTACTTAAAAAAATATATATATACTAAATTTAATGGTAATGAATTTTCCAAATGCCATCATAGAGACCAAAAATGAAGAATAATAGTGAGTTAAAAATTAAATCAATAATATGTATTTATGTATGTTGGGAAATACTTTTTAACATATATGTAGCCGCCCCAAGAAATGAGACCTCTTCAAACATCTTAGAAATTGGACTAAAGACCCCAAAGTCTTTACTATCAGAGCCATAAATACCAAGCTGAAATGTCAACTCTATAGGATAAAAAGGTCTCATGATTTGAAACTGTATATTTTCCCTTATACTAATTTAAAAAAATAGTCCATTGAGCCATTATTAGAAGACGTTTAGTAAAAATTGGCCAAATGAAGCTCATTATTTAGCTCTTGTATGGTTCTGTGTGAACTACTTTTGGTATGGGATAGGAAAAGGAGATATTGTGAGGAGTAAATGAATGCTAAATGAAATTTTAATTGATAACTTAACACAAGCTATATTCTTATAGAATCCTGTGATTTTACTCAAAATGATAGTTAAAAGTCATTTTATAGAGCTTCAAATATCATGAACTAAGAAAAAATGAATTTGTGGCTCTGAAAACTATACAAGACTTTTCAATATTAAATATCAGAATTTATGATACTTCTATTGTAAAAAAATATTTATTGAGAGTATATATTATTTTCAAATTGGGAGGATATCAAGAAATGAGAAATACTTATTTTTTATTTAATAATAAAAATTCACAAACTACTATAGTAATATAATGTTTTAAGATTTGAGGATATAAATAGCTGGTATATTATTACTTAAGAATATGTTAAATTTATAAAAACGATTAATAATAATAATATATAGTATATTAGGATTATTAAATCCCATATATCTTACCAATTCCAATGATACAAATAATACCAATCAATTTACAAAGAATACTGAGATTTTGATGTTT
This sequence comes from Austropuccinia psidii, assembly GCA_023105745.1. Classification (NCBI taxonomy): domain Eukaryota; kingdom Fungi; phylum Basidiomycota; class Pucciniomycetes; order Pucciniales; family Sphaerophragmiaceae; genus Austropuccinia; species Austropuccinia psidii. The sequence goes on along the minus strand of JALGQZ010000009.1, from coordinate 21,331,124 downwards.
TTATGACTGCTGATAGCTTCACTCAATAAGAATAAGATAGTTGTATTTTGTCTATAGATAGTCTACTGGATATTCTTCAATATCTTTTGTGCTTAATCCATCATTTATTAGGAAAGTTAGGGGAAGAGGGCCTCTGTACAGTAGCTAGAAAAATTACCTATTGAAATTAGGATTTTTAGTGGTCTTAGCTGGTAAGAATTCAATATAAGTACAGGAATGTGAAAAGACACCAAAACATATTTACAATGAGAGTTAGCTGTGACACTTTTTAGTAACTTTGGATACAAAACTGGAATCAATTTGGATTCTGACTAATCAAACGTTATTAATTTTGGACTAAATTGTGAATATTGATTCTGAACAATCAGATGATTTATTTTGATTGATATCTTCAATCCTAAGAATGATGAACTATGATCAATCAGAGGGTGATTTTCTTACTTTTTAACACTCTGTGGCTTCTTGGAATACTCACTAGATTTTGTTATTGAAGCTTACATATTGTGGATAAAAAACTGTAGCTTTATTCGGTATGTAACTGTGAATTATGTATGTTTTATTCATAAATCTGTATGATTAAGATCTTTAGTGTCTATACTTTAATCTTAATTCATTTGTACAATTAATCTGCAAAATTTCAATTCCGTATTTCTTTTTTTACCATAAATATGAAAGATCTGTTATTGGATCTTTTCACTTTGCTATTAAGCTTCAAATCATGTGCATTGAAATCGCATTATCTGTAAGGATATAGATTTTGAATCTGTGATATCTCATATGTAGTGTGTGTATAGGTTTTTTATATAGCTTCTATGTGAGAATGATATTTTCAATTATTGTGAATGTAACAATGATTTTTTATCAAATAAGTATTGGGTATCAATACTTTATATATTGTTGAACTTTGAACTTCAAAATTTGATTTGAAACTATTTTTCTTCATTTTCGTCTTAACTTTGGGTTTTATTTCAGGATTAATTCATAATATTTTCATGTAAAGGGAATATATAATTATCTCTTATGTTCTCTCTTTGCTATTTTCAGTGTATTGTTTGACTTTACTGTTTAATTTTCATCTAAATTATCATTATTGTTATTTTTCATCATTTTTATTATTATCTCCAGAGTATTGGTTAGCTTACATAAGAAAAATGGTAAAGCCCTTTGAGACATCACATCTACTTACCAATCTATGGGTAGAAAATGCAAGCTATAAGAAAAAAATCATAGGGAAGACCTCATTTTTGAAAAATTCAAGCCAAGAATAGGAGGAATAGGAACTTTTTCCCCAATAGGCCTTCCTTCATTTTCCTCAATCTATTGTGAGAATATTTTCTAACTTGGGAATCCTTCTGAATTTATTTATTTTTGAAAAAATTCATAATTTTTTGACTAATGAAGCTTCCAGATTTCCTTCCCAAAGTTTTTTTCCAAGAATCTGAAGAATTTTGGAAGATATTTCTGTGGTCCATTTTTCATGAAAAAAAATATACTGGGAGAGGTTGTTTGTAATTCACGCGCGAGTAACTTACACCAGCCAAAATATAGTAACTAAGTAGGTGTAGGGGCCTTGAATGCAGGTAATGCAACCTTTTCACCTGTAATGGGGTCTTTTTGGCCCAAACCCTCCACAGAATTATATGGAGTCATGGCCTTTCAATTTTAAAAAATAACGCATTTTTCATTTTTTACATGTTTAAAACCCTTTGGAAATGTCAAATTATGTTTGTCACATTGAAGAAAAATGATTTTCAAAAATTGAAAAATGGAAAAATTTGGCAATTTTCCTCCTATCTTTTGAGAAAAGTTAAGCAATACCATAAAGACATACTTTTTTTTTTTGAAAATATCAAGTCAATATTGCTTGAGAATTGGAGCAATGCATGCAAATTTATTCAATATAATTAGAATTTGGTGAAATTCCGATGATTTGAATATCGAGATTGCTATTATAATTGTGAATAATATTTATCATTAGGGCCTTCAAAACCGTTTCAGTAAAAGTCTCTGTAAGATACATTCTGTTACAGAAATATATAGAAAGAAACTTGACAGAAAAGATGTGAAACACAATCGTTTGTTGATTTTCATTCTATACTTGTAGAATTTGACTCTACGGACTGGCATTCACAATGAGACAAGAATTACAGAAACATAAGCGTTTATCAAACAGTTATTTTTCACAAAATATAATTTCAACCAACAAACAAAAATTATAAACCTATTTTGAATGAAAACATGAGTCATCAATCTGAGGTGAAGACTTAAAATGGAAGAGGGAGTGAATGATATGTGTTCAAAGAAAAAAAAGTTGGCTATAGAATGAATCACATAATTCTGTAGCGTAACATAAATTGATGTTTCAACTACAGAATTTTGCGGAATTCTGTCATTACAGAACACCTTACAGAGGACGACTGTGAGAAATTTTCAAAAAAAACTGTAAAAACCCCTTACAGAAGGGGCTTACTGAAGCGATTGTGAATGCTCTTAGTACATAAAAATATTCATTATGAGTATAATGAAACCACTATTATTGGTATAGCAAGAATTCTACTATTAGTATAATAAATATCTTATTACAAGAATAATTTCACTTATATTATCATTATTATAGACCATTTTTACCAGTAGAATAACGCTTCAATTAGTACTAAGATAAGAGTTTTATTATTAGTATAATGAGCTTGTTTTTGTTACTATAATCTGATTTTATTATTACTATAGTACATGGTATATAACCAATTTAATGAAAAAACGTTTATTATTATAATGAAATTCATTCTAGAATTTTCGTAACTTTAATAAGGAAAATTACTTTTACTAACAGATTCACTATATATTTTGAAATTTCTATTACTTTAAAAAGAGGAATTCAATTAAAAGGCTATTATAGGAATTTTAAATTGGTATTTATAATAAATATATTACTGAATTAATAATAAAAGGCTTAATATTTATATAATGGGAGTTTTCTTCATAATAAAATGTATGTACTTGATTATTTATTGTTGGAGAGGGAATAATTGATCCTTGTGTGAATGTACCACTTTTAAAATTTATTATCTTATTTATGGCAAAAACTTTAGACTCTTATGTGTATCTACCATTACCCTATCATAATCATTATTATGAGAGTGTTGCTAAAAAAATTCCGGAACAGTTCAAATTCCTTCTCCCAAGTGTTAATTAAGAAAAATTGTATTCTAAATCAATGCTTATTTTTTCTGAATCAACACTAATTGTCCATTTTGGCCCTTAAAATTATTTTAAGCCCAAAATGGAAATTTCCTTTGATTTCTTTTTCTATTTTTAGGGTTGATGTGCCCATGAAGGCTAACCATATTTTTTTCAGTTTTTTTAGACAATTTGGCCAAAGGGGCCATTTACCCAAAAATGGTCCCTTGAAATAGATTTTTCTAAAATGGAACGGGTCAGATAAGACTCTCAAAGGAAAAGCCTAACAGAAAGAGGGAAATCATTTGATTAGCTCTACATATACATTTTTTAGGGGAGCTTCATAATGGCCCCCAAAAGGGCCATGTGGGCCATCAACACAAAAATACCCCCTCTAAAGATTTTGTTCTGGAAAATTGGCCAAATTGACTGGTCAAAGAAGAACTTCAAAATGTAAAAGGGGTAATTAATTTGGATTTCCATAACATTTTGGGCTTCCAAAACAAAGGATTTTAAGCTTATTCATTATTTCCCCAAAAGGGACAAAAATGAGACATTATGACCCCCTGGGGCCCATTTTTACCATAAAAAGGCAATTAAGGGGGTAATTTTCTTTAAAAAATTAATTTTATCATTTGATATATTGGGAATTCATTTTTATAAATTCATGAATTATTTTTTGTGATATATAGTTTTTTTTTAAAAAAGGAAAACATTTGACTTGGCCACCCAAAACCCTCTTATGATTATGCTAAATTTTCTTCTTACAATCATTAAGATTTATGTTGCTTACTTGTTTTTTGATTCTACTCACAAAATATAATTATGTAACTTTATAAGTAATATTGAAGCTGTTAATAATGGTATTGAATCATATAGCACATGAAATTAATTTCAACAATCTGGGCCAACCAAAACTCTTGTTCTAACTTTTAATAGCTCAATTTGTGACAAATTATCAAAATATACTAGTAAGAATTCTCCTAGTTCGCTTTATTATTTCAATAATTGGAAAAAACTAAGAAACAAATGAACTACAAGATAAGAAACAAGAACAGAGTTAATGCATTCATCTAAAACCCCAACCACTTCCAACCAGCTTAGCTCAAATGGATATCTATTCAAGATATTCATAGATATTGAGTGCCTTGATGGGTAGTAATTATACAATTAAGATCAGCTAATTGTTGGAAAATACACTAAAAATATCTTTATGAGCTCACTCCCGCATATTATAAATAGAAGAAGAGTATAACTAAGAGAAATATTATCAAGAAATACTCTACATTACCCATTTAAAACATTCAAGCTCCATTTATAGAAAATGGAAAGGAGACTAAGCTCCAAGATGTCTCATAAAGAATTGGACCAAGAATATTCTTTGAGAAGTAATGAAATAAATTTAAAGTGGATATTTGGGCTCTACTAGTTCATACGTAAAGAATGATGTATTTTCTATCAAAATATTCAAGGTAAAACCCCCTGAAATCAAGGTTTGAAGTTTAAAATACTGAATTTTGACAGAAAAGATGAGATAGAAAAAATCATCAAAAATATAGTTTTTATGATGTAATGAAATGCTCTTGGCAGTCTAATAAGGACATGTCAAGCTATCAGAACTGACCCTCTGAAGAGCTGTAGTGTGTATGACTTAAAAGCTATCAATTATTTAAGCTTAAAATTGATCATTTATGATCACTCACTGTAATCTTATTTTAAGTTTAACAGTTATATAAGTGATAAAACTGGTGAATAGTATTAGATTATGATTAATAATAATAAAATACACCAAGTTTGAGCTTCTGACAAGCCTATGATGTCATCAAACTTAGAGTTATAGTGATAGCTCTAAATAATGGTGTAATAATGAGATAAGATGGCTTGATTATGATGTAATGATCACTAAACCTTAAAATACTGCTCAATTAAAGTGAATACCATCTTTAAACGTCTACTAGAAGCCTGTTGGACTCTATAAGCGAGGAATTTACTATAAATAGAGCTCTTTTTACTATATTTCCCCCTCAGATGCATCAAAAACAATAAAACACTAAAGAAAAAGGTAAATACTTTATTCTTTATATTATCAGAGACCAGAGGGACTATTTATTATAATCATCAATCTTGACATGATTACTTCAATTGTTTAATTGTTTTTGTGGAATTTTCTCTAAAAATCCCATTTTCCACATTAAATTAAGAATATTTGTAAATTCTCTTATTTTATTTTGTAAATAAGATCTAAATAGGTTGTATGTACATTTTTTGGCTTAAAACCTTCCAAAATGATTATATTAAGTGTTGAAGGTAGGTTATTTTCTCTTTTTATAATAATTTCATCATTAATATAAATAGTATTTATCTTAATATATAGCTTTAGTATTGGTAATATTATTGTTTTTGATTGTTTTTTATTATTAAAAAAACAATTTCATACACCTTTATTCTTTTTTTGTAACAATAGTAAATATTTTTGTATATATTAATTATTGAATATTAATATATTTATTTTTATTATATCATCCTTTCTAATGTAAATTATATTATTATATTTATTTAATTATAGAATTATTTTACACCATAATTATAATAATTATTTATTAATAAAATTATTATTCATCTTATTTATTTATTTCATAAGGACATTTATAGTACAATAGGTGAAATATTGGTAATATTCACTTATTTTTTCAGAGTCAAACCTTACAGTGATAGCTGTAATATTCACTTAGATTTAAATATAAATTTATATCCATTTAATATTTATTATACTTTCTTATGAGAATAAGTAAGACTGATTCCTTTGCTGTGACAAGAGGTTCACTGGTTTTAGCTTAATATTTCCCTGAGATAAGTATTTTAAGGAAATGGTGGGTAGATTATTGAAGTAATAATTACTATTAGACATAGATCATTCAAGTGATGTTCAAAAGGATTGCCAATATTAGTTCTATTTCAAAAAATAATTTATGAAAAAAACAAGAAGTAATACTTCATAGGAGAAAATTACCAAAAAATGACAGTCTTGATATATCTCCACTTTTGAAAGTATTAAATAGATTTGAAGAAAGATTTATTCTTATGGATAGTAAATAAAAACCGGTTTATTTTGAAATTTACTTTTGGAATTGTTTGTGTTATTTATTGAATATCAATAAAATATTTCTGAAACATGGCTATGTCTTATGACTAAGCTTAAATATTTTAGTAAGCAAAATTTCCAAAACTTGGACTAACTATAAAGTCAAATATCTTACTTTTTTACTTATTGAGAAAAATTCAGCTATGAATTTGGTATTAAATTTCTGTTATTTATATTTGAATTGTTAACTCTGAAAAATAGAACAAAGTATACCTCTGATGAAGAGTCTCTCAAAATGATCTTCCAATATGTGTTTGGAAATAATATTAATAATTATTGCTATACATTAATTTCTTAAAATCTTGATAAAGATAAAATTTTGATTGAAAATATGTTATCTTGCTTATTGCATTCAAAGCCAGATTTAATTTTTAGAAATTTTGCACATTGGAAAGTAAAGGATTTCATCTGAAAAAATATGGGCCAGCCAATCGATATCTAATTTTCCTGTTTAATATTTTACTTCCATTATCTAGAACCTTTAAATAATTGAATTGAAAAAATTAAATATTAAGTAAGTCGTATAATCCTTCAATATCTAAATAAATAAATGAGATTAGTTACCATATCTATTACTATCATACTTTCAAAGAAATTACTATTGGCTCAATATATTGAAATGTAATATAAAATAATTTCTGTTGGAATTTATTTTTCAATTTATATTTGAAAAATCCTCCCTGTAAGAGCTTAAACTATCTTCATCAACTTCTGAAAGAAAAATATCCATATTTTTACTGTGTTTTATATGCTATGAAATAATTTTTTTTATGCTTTAGATAATTTCACTTTCCTAAAGAAACTAAAAAAACTGAATAGATATTTTTCTCTATGAGGTTGTGTATCTAAAAACTAATTGAATTGGACAGAAAAACAAGTTAAATTTTGTCAGATATGTCAATGAAACTCTTGAAAATATTACTATTAATCAAGAGTAATTTGAAAGTTCTTCTGAAATACAGAAAAATTTATTCTTACAGGAACAAACTAATTTTTGAATATATATTTATCTCTTTAAATTATTATATACCACTAGTAATCATAACAGTAAGAAGAATTTTTTTTACTAGAATCAATTACAAGAAGATTTAAGAATATAAAGTTATCTTAATCAATAATTATCTTCTTTCAAGAGTAATTATTCAAAATTCTGAAAAAAAACCATTTAGCTACCAAAAAAACTTCATAATTACAAAACACTCACTAATTCTGCCATAAGACCTTGAAGAGTTTTGTAAGAGTCACCATGAGAAAAGTGGCTACACCTGACAGCAGGTGTTGCATTTGGAATTTGACATGCGAGATAGATTGGATGCAGGTTGGAAATAGAACAGAAATTAAATTTAGAAATAGAATTTTTGGAAGAAATTCAAGCCACATATGCAAGCCAAAAAGTATCAATTCAGTTGACTCAATAGCAGTTCTTGGATGGGCTTTTCAAAGCTCAATAATTCAAAAATACATCATTTAAAGACTTTTTTTAGTTTCCCCTTTTTTTTAACTTTTTTATTCCTTTTAATAATTTCATTTACAGAAAATTCAACTTTTTTGGTTCATTATTATAGATTTATGAATATATATTTAAGTTTCAATCCCTTTAAAGCTCACTTATAAGAGTCCATAGATGAATATTATTGAAATTGGAACCCTCAAACTTATAAGGAAGATTTTCTTGAATGATAACATTTCTTGCGTAATTAGGAACTTTCTTCACATGTAAAAATTATTGGAAATATAGCCTACCATTGAACCTTTTACTCACAATCAAAAGCTATATTTAGTGAAACATTATATCCTCTACCTTTTTCTCTTTTTGAAGGAAGATTTCAATCAAAATGAAAGCAAGCTGTCAAGACTTATGAGACAAACTCATTTTAAGGAGAGGCCCACAAAATTGAGTATATATTGAAATACTTTACCCCCTGTTCCATCCCATAAACTTCTTAAGAGGTAGAATTTAAGCTAATAGCTAGATAATTTGAACATTCAAAGTGGAATATTAAGGTTTGGTTATGAAATTTGGGACCCTTTCCTTATATAATTTCATGGTGTAAAATAATAACTAATTTGATATTCATATGAAAAGAATTTATAAGAAAGAATTTTAAATCTTCATAAAAATTAAAAACATGAATTTCTTTGAATGTATGGGCCATTAAATAATTTTCTTCATTGATACCAACCAAGATTCATTGTGTATATTATTATGGAGAAATTATCAATTATGATCCAACCATCTTTATCTAGTGAATCACATAAATATGTGAAAATCCAAGATCAATTGGGGTGTCATTTAGAGTAAATTAGGGTGGTGTCTTTATTCAGAAATTAAATTAAGCTTAAAGAATGCAGCTATTTGTGTTAAATTCAAGAAAATTCAATTCTCATGTATGAATATGGCTAAATACCAATTTCCTCAATTATTTGATCATTTAAAAAAATTCTATCAAGATAGTTTTCTATTTAATGTATTTTTTTATTTTATTTGCTGTATTATATAGGTGCTTTACATTTTAACTTCAATTTCCTTAATATTAATCCCATTATTAAGTTATTAGGATATATGGAGAGCCCTGCATGCACCTAGAAACCAGCTATTATCCCTGAATTTGATGGGTTGATAGCCTTAAGTATTTGAAAATGTATCTTTGACTTTAAGAATAATTCAAGATAAAAATTAATATTATCAAAACCAATTAAGAGAGTAATTTTACAGTTTCTCTACAATAATATTTATTTGAATTTATGGGAAAAATTTATAGACTTATATTACTAATGTAATTTAATCTGATAAGAACTTTCAACAGCTCTTGAAAATAATGAAAGACTTAGGATCTGTGAATAAATTAAAAAGTTCAATTAGTTACTTTAAAATGATTGGAATGCTATATAATATTGAGGAAAACAACTGGGAGAATTTGGTCCTTTTCAAAAATATCTTTCTTAAAACATATTTATAAATCTTCTAGTCGGTTATTGAATCTGAGATTCCTTTGATAAATTGATAAGGCCCAAATTAATTATAGATTCAGAAAAAACAGCTGTTTATAATGTGTAGTTAAGCAAATTATATATACAACTATTTATAGTGATTTTACAAAACAAGAGGAGAATTTTTCTTGTTTTTATGTGTTATTAACTCTTAATAATACGGTTAAAGTGTTTATCAAAGTATTATTAAATAAGGAAAGACCACATAATTAAGTTAGAACATTGTGAGAATTAAGCTTGGAATAGGATGAATATCACTTCAGGGCCATTTACACTCATAATCAAAACATGATATGACTCACTTCTTAATTATTCAATTATAATTATAACAAAATTACCAAGGAATTTACATTTTTAATTTCATTTTTAGATGGGACTCTGTTAAAGGTGGCTATTCAGATATTCTTAAGCCCATTAATGAATGTTATTTAAAAACAATTAGTCAGCTATACAAATTAATAATAAATGATATTCTTTGATCACTGAGACTTTGCTGAAAATTTCCAAATATATCTGTTTCAAAATTAAATACTAATTCTGTTGAACCTTTCAAAATGAAGACAATATAATCAATCTAAACTCTAAAGATTATTGAACAGGATTTAAATGAAATGAGCTTCTTTGATATTTTTTTGACATAATGAAATTATTTATGGGAAGATAGTTTTTTGAGATTAAATGAACTGGTCCATATTTCATGAAATAAAAAAAATATTTTCATTTCTCATCAATACTATTGGAATTGTATTGAATTGAAAACATACTCCTATTTGTATTTCCAATGTGTTTTTCAAAAGGAAAAAATTATTTGAATTCATTTTTGAAAGATCAAACAGAAACACAAAAACCAAAAAAAATATCTTAAAAAATGTTTCTTCCAAAACTAATTCATAAAAAATGATAGAGCTACCTCAAAACAATGAAGTACAAGAACATTTATGAGAGGTGCATTAAAATTCCTTTTATTATTACAATGAAGTTTATTTTATGTTTTCTATAGAAATGAAAGAGCAAAAACTGCCTTTCTGCTACTCTAAAACATTTTATTAGTTTTTTATTGAATTTTTCTGAGTTTTTGGATCCATGTTTTATAGTGATATTTTATTTTGATTTTTTGATAAATGTTTTATTTTTTATTTTCTTTTATTTTACTGATTTTTTTCTCCTATTTTTGTAAATTGATTTCATTGAAAATTACATTAGCACCCCTTTGCAAGGACTGCTACTGTAAGATGTTTGACATATGTAAGCTGTGTTACAGTGCAGGCACTGTCATAGCTGCTTATGTAATATGTTTGACGATAGTTGACAATTTTACAGTAGAGGCCATTACAGGACCTTTAATGTAATATACTTGGAATTTATCTCCTTTCTCCAGTAGAAGGTCCTTCATTGCATAGAGACCACTATTTCTCTTTTTAATTGAGAAACAACACCTTCAAAAAGCCAGAGGAAGTAAATTTCTCTTAAAAAAGATAGATTTTTTATTTGATGGTAAGAACTGATGAGATTTTTTAACAATGAAAAGGAATGATAAAATAAAAGAAATTCATTTCTAGGAGCTCTAAGCAATAAATAACCCAATGCATAGAAGTTGATTTGTATTTTTTGGAAAAAAAGTTTACTCCAAGATATTTTTAAGCCTTTATATGTTCCCTCTGAGGTTTCAGAACTTCAAAAAGATAACAAAAAAGTTTCAATCAATACGGTTTCTTGAAAAGGGGCTTTAGCTGAAAAAAGCTGATATTGATCTTTGTGAGCCACTTTTTGAGGAAGAAGTAAGAATTGATATTGTTACCAAGTAATAGTAAGTCATGAATAAAGACAGATAAAAGCTTTATTAATTTTGAAGGATGGTTTTCACTATTTTTGCCTTCAAAAACACTGGCATTGTTTGAATTGAAAATAAATTTTGAGCTCCAATTTTTCAGCTTGTGAAATATTCATTTGACAATGAAAATATAAATGTCAAGAATTTTCATATAATATATTATCTGCTTACTCTATAAAGTTGAATGAGGGAAGAAAATATTGGAGATTCAGCAATATTCCAGTGGCTTGGAATACCTTGGAAGACTAAAAAACATTGGAATTATGGTTCTAGCCTATTTCACAATAAGGATCCAAGATGAGTCCAAGATAGGTCCAAGCTGATTTCAAAATGCAACACATGCTGTCAGGTGTAGCCAGTTTGCTCATGGTGAGTGGCTTGATGGATTATTTGTAGATTCAAAGAATCAAGAATAGGCACAACACCATTAATACAGAAGATGTAGTTAAGTAACTATTTATAATAATGATATTATTCTATTTACTGTCTTCCTGGAAAATTTGAAAATTTGAAACAATTTGTGATGACCTAATAGCTAAGATAGGAGCTTATTTAAATTATTTATTGAGCTTAATTAATGGTAATGATTAGTATTGGAAAAACAGAAACAGTAGGATTGTTTTCATTATAATAAGGCTCACAGAGGTTTGAAAGGTTTTTGGATCAAAAAAAGCAAAATAAATTAAAGTATTTTCATTAATGATCACTCACATATCATACAGATCTATCATTGTTACTTTGTTATGCAATTTTATGTGGATGCCAACCCATTTATGGTTAAAAAATAATAAATTGACAACTGTAAATCTTACTTTCTTTAAAAATGTATATCATCAAATTTATCAATTTTTTTTCAGATTTTATCACAAGTTGTTATTTCTGTGAATTTTTCAAGATTCAGTGTTTCATGTGTAATCATCAAAAATGAACTGTGATTGCAGCTTGCAATTGAGATTCGGAAGTAATAATTATGTTTTGGCTTTAAATAAACATATCCTATTTATTCATTGATCTTGAAATTGCTGGAGTGATTAATTAAGGATTGTATTTTGAATGAATTTTTAAAGCTCTACCTCATTTTCTATCTGGTGCAGGCTAATAAAATAATGACAGCTGGTTGCCATGTGGTAATTGCATGGATAGTGCTACAAATGGGTTTCAATTGATCCTTCTTGGCTTATTAATGGTAATTTAGAAATAAAAAAGATGGATATGTGAGTCAGAGGTTCTCATTACCCCCTTGGCACATCACAATAACAGCTTATTTTCTGTTTTCAAATGAGTTAAAGGGACCTAGCATTAATAAAAAAGCTCCGGAAAGGTTTTAAATTACTATTTTTATCATCCAAGAATCCTAGATTTGGGACTGGATTTTCCTCAGAGGCCTCAGGAATTTGGGTGCCTTAACTCTCTTATATTTATTATGGGTGTAGCAAACCTGTACCAACCAATACAATAGATTCATGTGCCATAAAAATGCATGAACCTAATTTTAATTTATAATCAACATGGGAATGTTTATAGCTCCATTATTTTTGAGTTAAAAAACAGAAATATTTTATGTAGTATTGATGATTAGGTGTTTAAGTATTTTCCACTTCTGTAAGGTTTGTCCATGAAGCTCTTGATAATATTAGTAATAATCAGGAGTACTATGAATGTCCTCAATAGAAAATATAATGAAATTGATTGTTAAGACCACAAAATGATATAGTTATTGAGAAAAGGTTTTACTATTACATAGTTTAATAATACAAAAGTCTCAATAATTATTCTATTATTATTATAGTCACTGACAGTTATAAGAATAAGAAGTATAAATCTCTTAATGAAATAATTATATGTGGAAAATACTAATACTTAACCACTTGGAAATGATTTGAATTTTACTTATAAAACAATTTATCTCACACACTGTGCAGAGATAAATATTATAGAGAAACCTTTTAAAAAACTAATACTAGATAAAAGAAATATAGAAATTCAGAGAGAAAACTTACTTATGATGTCTATTTAATACAATAGGTAAAAAACAAAATTCTTAGTATTGAATGATGTGTATAAGTTGAAAAAAACGCAAAAAATAAATATTTTGAAGAAATAAAACAACTCTTCCATGATAAAATATGATCCAAGAATTTTCAGAGGAAATTTGTGGATTTAAAAGGAATTTCAAGGAAGAAGTTTTATTGTATAAAATCAATTATTGGTGATTAAAACAAACATAATCCAAATTCTATTATTTAAATTCTTCATGTAAATTCTATAAAGAATAAAATATTCTAATAATTATTCAATAATATAAGATTTTATATTTCATGAAATATTAATGACTTAAGAAGTCTGATTGATTTACTGTGTTGATGGGAAACAACAGTGATAAAAAGGCTTCTTCTATTACTTTAAAGTAACCCTAATAATATAAAATGGATATAGAGGTCGTTCTCAGATGAAAACTGAAAAACCATTCCCAAAAATAAGGTTCTTGTCATAAGGTCACTTCTTTTTCATTGTATTTTTGAAGTTACCAGTTATATTCTTAACTAAAAGCAACTTAAATTATCATTTATGTACATAAATTATGACTTTATTATGTATTAATTAATATTTTAATTGAAGTTCTCCATGTGAAGAAAAATCAAATAACGTTTCAAGAAAAAATCCCTTGAATAAGATTTTTAATTAATTTTTAAAGAAATATTAATCTTCTTCAAAAATAATTAAGAGAGGTATTTTAAAGGATAAACACCAATAAAAACTCATTCTAAAAGATAATTCAAACTCAATTCATATACAGATAACATTGAATTGGAAGCTGTGTGAAATTTCAAGCAAATCAATAAAGAAATGAATTTTCTATGAGTTTTTGAAGTTATTTCTCTTTTCCATGTAGAAACAGCAATATAAAATAAATATTAACTCTTTATAAGGTTTCAAATCTTTCTAGCTTAATTGAAGGCTTATTCAATTATTGAGATCTCTCAAAACCTTGATTACAAGCCTGTATATAGGGATTTACCCTGTGGCAGCTTGTAAGTCCTGTGGAAATTGGGTATAAACCTCTTTAAGATTTAATGTTCAATTGAGTTCTAATCTTTAATCTTAAATAAGCTTAAGAAAATTTCAATACAGAAGGAAAACCTTATTTGGGCTCTCACATATCCAAAATGTTGGGTACCATGGCACCTTTTGCATTTTTCCCTTTGTCCCACCTTTTGCATGGATTTTTTCCCATTTGCTTCAGCAAATGAATTTTTAATACCATCAAGGATTTTTTTATTATCTACTTTTATAATATTTATGCCTTTGTTTATTCTTTTCTTAATTATTTCATCAATATTCAATTTAGAATATTTATATCTTAATTATTTTGTAATGAAATTTTTTTCACTTATTTTATTTTCAAATTAAGTCTCATTATTTTATTCTTTAATTTTTCTTTAAAATTTCTTAAAACACATATGTGTTTTATTTATTTAGCTTGAGCTCATATTATTTGTTTCAAAGTTGTTACAAATATTTGAATTTTTATCATAAATATGAGATTTCATGTCACTTATGGCTATGTACAAGGCTGGAATTCCATCCTAAATCACACAAATAATTTCCAATATTATAATCTGACTTCCTCTCTCTTCTGCATTTCCATTATTGTTCTGACCATCTGAAACACATTTTCCATTTCATCTTGTTGTATACTTTGGATTATGTATCCCTGGCTATATGGTTCTGTGGCTGGTGCTTTGCCCTTGTCCTTTTTCTGATTTTGTGGCTGTTTTTCACATTATAATTGCTTCTACTGGACACTGGGACTGGTTTTGGCACTTTTTTGGGTGGTGGAGGGTTTTTTCATCCATTCTTCTTTTCCATCAATCAATGCCATCCACTCAGTAACTTGCAATTATTGGGATGGCCCAGAAGAATTCTCACAGTCAGGTAAGAGCTCATGCAGTTCTCCCAAAGAACTTTTAGGATTTGATACTCTCTGTTTTGATTTTCATTGTTTTATTCCTTCTTGCTGGCTTTGTAAATATCTACTCTGGCTTCTCATTGCGGTGTCAGCTCTGTTTGAAGGCAAAACAGTGTTATCAGCTTCAGAGTGGCATAATTTATCTGTTTGGGCTTGATTTACTCACCCTTTTATTTCTTAAATTGATTGTATTCTTTCATAAGAATATCTATAGCCTTTTTTGGGAGCTGCTTGAGGGGTTACAGCTGGCTCCTGATCTGGTTGAAGGAATAATTATAAGTCAAAAAGCTGCAAAGTAGGAATTATAGGTCAAAAACTCACCATTTTCCAAATCCTTTACCTTTTTAAGAGTATTACTAATATAAAAATTGATTAATTCAGAATAAATTGCTTCTTTTTGATTATTCTGAGTTATAATAACTGTACTATATTCTTAAAATTAACAGTGCTTTATGGGATAATGCTAGAAACCATTTATTCTGTTTCAATGTTTTCTTGTCTTACCATGTTTTTGGAAACTTAAATTAATGAAGAAAGCAATTATTTAGGTGGAAAAAAGGTATTTTTCAAAAGAAAATGGAAAAATCAAGCCTCACTCATAATATACAAAAAGAAATATTTTTATGCAATTTTCTAGATTTTTAACTTTTTTCAATATAAGAGAAAAGATTGAAAAAGTCAAGATATCATGGCTGGGCCCCCAAATGTAACATGTGGATATGAAACTTTGATTAAAAATAAAGTACTTTTCCTGTCCTCAAAAATCTGTCTAAGGTGAAAAAAATTGAGAAATAGTAATTTTTAAGATTTCCAAGAAAAATATGCTAATTTTTTTGTTTTTAACTTTTTTGAGTATGAAAAAATAATATTAGAAAGATTTATATTTTACCAAAAAGAAAATGTATCCAAAGATACTCTACAACAGATATTTATGGCTACAAAAGAAATTTCTGCAAGAGAAATTTCAATTTGAAGAAATTGAGAAAAGGACTGCAGAAAATTAATATAGGAACATAGTCCCTAAGAATATTTCTAAAGGTTAATCACACTTAAAAGTGACCAGAGTGAATTTGGAGACAAAGTGAAAAAGTGAACAGTGGCAAAAAATCATTTGATTCACTTTGGGGGGTTTTCAAAGGTAAAAATGATTATAAGAGTTACTAAAATTGATTATCATGATATTTAATATGGCTGAAAAGGTTGAAATGATTCAATAAGGGTTGTTGGAATCTTCTATTGATTGGTTCAACAGTGTTCAAAATAATTATAAAAGCAAAACACTCTAACATGAAGAGAAAAGTGGGGCAAGTAGGACATTCTTTTATAGCCACCAACTTTCTTACTGAAAAAGTAAAAAGAAATTAATAAGTCTTTATAAACACACTGACAACAGAAAAGCCAATTATGGAATTATTGAACCTGGTTTTAGCCATTTTAGTCCCTTAAATCAGCCATTGCCATAGTAATACTTGGTTTAAAGGCTTCAAAACATGTCAGAATGTGTGTAAGAGACATTCAAGCCAGCTAAAGATTTTTTTACTAATATATTTTTAACTTAATGGTAGTTATACCCTCTTGTAAGCAGTTAAAACTGCCCTGGTTGGTATCAAAAGCTCATCATCAATTGAGTCACAGGGTCTGTGACTCAATTCCAGGCCAAAGGTAATGAACTTTTGCATGAATTTTGACATCTCCAATATATTGGTTCTTTAATTCCTCCTAATTTATTATACTAAAAAATTTACATATGTAATTCAATTGAATATTTAAAGTACACAAATGTAATTATTTATTCCACATATGTAAATACAAGTTCCCTCATGTAATACACACACATTTTGACGATTTAATTCGAAATATTTCTATTCCTCATAGCTTCTAAACTACACACCAAACCTCAATTTTAACACACAAATTAATTGCTAACACCACATTTTTTGCTATTTAAATTGAAGTCTTGAGTATTCTCAAATTTTCATACAGAATATACCAAAAACTCAATTTAAGCTTTATTAGAGTTTTGTTACATAATGTTCACTCAAAGGTGACCACACCTTATTTTTCATGAGGAATCCAATGGTGCAACAGTTTTTGTAAGTTTATTTATTTAAAGTAAGGTATAATAATCTCTATTAATATTTTTGATGAAAATTCATTTTGACTTAATTTTTTCATGTAAAAATATATTTTCACATTTTTAAACTTTAATCTAACTTTAATTTTGAATAATGATTATAATTTTTTTTTTGTATTGGAATTTTGTATTTATATTTCATTTTTCTTTTTAATTTGAAAATAAATTTATTATTTTTAATTATAATTAATTTTATCATTTGTGGTCTTTTGGTTATATGAAAATACCTCTAAGGCTCACACTGTGGGTGATTCTTCCCAGGTGGTGTCTCTCCTCTTTTTGTATAATAAAAATGAAATTGTCTTATTGAAGAAGTTTATGGTCATTATTATTTAGCATTTCGTGGTTTTTCTGATACCAGATTTAATTGATAGGCTTTTGAGATTGCTGATTGGTAAAGGGTTTTCTTTGTGTACTGATATAATTGGAATAACTTCTTCATGATTGACTGATTATCTATTTTCAAAGCTGTACTTCCATTGTTGGGACACCAGATATGGGGTGAAATAAGGCAGTACCTTGAGGGGGAAATAATTTCTAGGTCTGTTTTTAATGAAATAAGTGTCCAATAACCATGCGTTCTAAGGTGTATTAGCTTCCCCTTGAAAGAACATGCAATATTCAGCCTACAGAGAATCACCAAATAGAAGATTTTTGGCTTTAACAAATAGAGAGGCATGATCAGTAGTCTCTAAGCTAGATCTATCAATAACACTAGTCCAAACCTCTGATATAACACTATAGTTGGAAATAAACACTAATAATATTCTTTCTTTAAGGATATCCTTTTTAAATAAAGTAAATTTTCAAATTTCTTTGAAATGCAAGAGATTCAGAGTAAAACAAAAGATATGTAATAGTCCTAATCATTCTTTTTTTGTGGTTATTATTTTTTTTTAATTATAATAATTTATTTGAAGCTAATACTAATAATAAGACTAATTTATTTTCAATGATAAGAATAATTCTTCAATAATTTCTTTTTAAACAATACTTTCTTTATAATACTAAGCTTCTGAGAAAGGCTACTAAGGCCTGAACTAGGGTTATACTACTATAATTGAACAACACTAAGCTAATTAGCAAGGCCACAGAGCCTTTCATGACTAAAAGCACTACCACTACTCTGGATATCCTCCTAGTTCTGGGATGGTTGTGATCCTGGATAGTGGGAACTTTTTCCATGATTATTGGAAAAATAAGGGAGATAGAAACTCTATTTATACCTTTTGGGCCTCCATAGAACTTCTCAAAACAGGGTACTTGTAAAAAATTATAGCTGAGAAGTTTTAGCTGGTGAGACATGTAGGTTTGGTGTAGCAATGTGACATGGGCTCCAAGGTCTGACCAATGAGGTTGAGTTGTTACATCATTTTGTAATTATACATATGCACCTTGAAATAAGTTGAATTTTGACCAAGCAGGTGATGGTTTGGTAAGCTTGGAATAATTTGTGACTTTCATGAAAAAAATTAGTAAGCTGCTTTGAATTTTGATGTTTAAGTTGTGGTTCAGGTTCAAAATAATTCTGTAAAATAAAATATCTTCTTTTTTCTTCATTCTTCCAAGAAATTTTTGATTCTTCTGTTTTTTTTCAAAATTTTATCCATTCTTATTGAACCTTCTGCAAAGAATACTTTTGTAATTTCCTTAAATGTGGCTTTAACCCATGAAATTTCCTGTGTTGTCTTTTAGAGATTCACCTTTACAAGTAAGATAGGAATATTCTTGATTAATCAGTGCAGATTCCTTAATTTCTCAATAGTGTTACCTATTCTCTGATTTCTATTTTTTCATATCAATCCTAAACTATTTCTCCTACATATTTTCTTCAAAATATGACTATTGGATTTTTTTTCAAAGATTCCATTTTTGCTGCTTGCAGTACCAGTTTGATTAATTTTTACTCCTCTAATTCCATATTCTTCAATAATTTCATTATATTTTTCTTTTTAATTTTGATAACACTGTATTATTGGTAAGCTTGAATCTGGTAGTTAAGGTAAGGAATACCACAGCATGCCATCAAACCTAATCTCTGAGTGTGCTCTGTGGCATACTAGTGGTATGCATTCAGTTTTTGTAAGGTTTGTTGCCAGTAGGGTGTATGGCATGCCCAGTGCATGCATTTTGGATATGCTTGGGCATGCCCATGCATGCACTTTGGTTCCAAATTCAGTGTATGTAAAGTATAAGAATGTGAAAAGCATCTTATTTGGTGATAAATAAACAGGATACATTTGAAAGGAAGGTTTGCATTACAAAAGTACCTCAATTTCCTAAGTTTTGTTGTTAACATAAACAGGAGGGACTTCCCTGTTTTTTTGATCTAATAAGCCAATATCAAATAATAAATTCATTGAGGCTTCATAATTTACCCTTTGAGATTCATTCATGACTAAAACCATAGATAAATTCACCTTCAAGTTCTAATGATTCATCAGGGGACATAAAAGAATCATATATTTATGAGTTCATACTCCATCAGAATGGGCAAATTCAAGGTTTTTACTGTTTTTTGGATTTCAGTCTATTATTATTGAATCTTTGAATGATGTGAATCATTACCTAGCTCACCATATGAAGAGTATTTGGAATAATTTCATTAAATGTTTTACTCACTAATTGAATCATTAAGGAATTCCCCTCAACCCCAGCTAAATGAGAGACCAAAATAAAGAAGTTATCTTTCAGGTCTGAGTCCCACTGTTTATCTATTGATGAGAGCTGTAACTCATCGTAAAGTGTGCTAGATACCTTTGCCACTTTGAAGGGTATTTCATCACTGAAACAGAATTAAATTTTATGGATCATGTTTGCAGCCCCAGCTCTAGTAAGCTCCTAGGCCTTGGATATTTCAAATTTAATTGAAATCTTTTCAATGGGATGTTTTATGATACATCAAGTCATATAGAAATATGAAGGGCTCAAAAAAAACCACGAAAATAAATGCAATAAAAATATATGACATAGTTTTCTTAAATAACTCCCAAGGTGAGCCATCATATGTCGTCTTTCTTCTAAAATGTATGGTTCTAATTTTATTTAGATTTTTCCGAAAGTTTTGTTTTGATTTTCTAATCTTTTAATTGCATCCAGAATTAATCATAACATTTACAGAAAAGGCCTTAGTTACCCAGTATTGTTTAAGACAGAATGTAAGAATCTTTAGTGAACTCTTGAAATTCTCATGGCCATCTTATCAAATGTAAATTTTCCCTTAAAACCGACATATTTCTGAAAGTGCATGCACTAAGGGGCTTCCCATTGATCATGCATGCATGCACCAGGAGGGCGTGCCGTCCACCCTAGTTGTCAGCCACCTTGCAGAATGCTGTAGGGCCCAAATAAGTTCAAGACGGCTGCGTGAGTTGTCAAATAATTTCTGTAAAAACCTCCTCAAGAATGGGTTCATAAAAGCAATTGGAGATGCTGCGTCAAGTTTTTTCATGAAGATCAAAAAGTCTGACATTGACTAACAGTGCGTTTTGGGTTGAACTTGAAAGCATCAAGTAAAGCCACGAATATGTGTCATGAATTTCACCCCAAAGTCGTCACTCAGCTTTTGTATGAGGTCAAAAGGTTCACAAATGAAAATGTGGCAACAGGAAATTTTGCCTTGACCTCAAAATTTAACTCGGAGGTCTCAAGGTTTTTGCAAAGCGCGGGCCGAAGTGTTTTTGAGCACTCGCTTTCAAACGAGGTAATGCAAAAATTTTAATAAGGATCAGAACATTTGTTTTTTGACAACAGGTTAAAGTTTCTATTAAACTGGGAATTTCTCCAGTGCTACAGCTAAATTTTAGCAAATATTTTATCCGACAAATAGTTTGGGCGCAAATGATTTGAGCAAATGGTGCAATTTAGACCCGCTTCTCAAAGCCTTTAATGATTCTGTCTATCTTGAGACGCTCCAGCTTTCTTACCTGTTGTGCTACTTTTACTTCATCTCCGTTGCCTTCATCAAAAAGTTTGTAGGCTTGATCTACTTTTTTATAGGTTGACTCTACTGCTTTTCGTAATCTTCCATTGGCTACCAACTTGTACCAAGCTAGGCCATTTTCTTGTTTTCGCTTGTAATCCTCCAGCAACAAACCCAAAAGCCTACTGAGTACTATTAAATAGCGAGACTCAGCTTTGAGTAAAACTTGTACCGAATCTCCTGTTCGAGCAGTAGATGCGTTTCGATCAAGGAAATTGGCTGGAATTTCAAGCAATGGACGAGGTAAAAGATTATGGATGAGGAATGATAAAGTTGACAAAGAAGACTCGCCAATCGTAGATGTTTGGAAGCCGGAGTCATCACGTTGAGGTTGGAACTGAGAAGCGCTTTTGCGATGTTCATGGCTATTAATGTTACTATGTTGCAAGAGAGGCCAGTCTGGAAGCGATTCTTGAGTCTCAAGTTCGATAGAACTTGTACAAACAGGGAGAGGACGTGTAATAATTTCTAAAAAGCCTGAAAGAAGCCGAGCGCGTAAGGTTTGAGATGAAGGTAAAATCTAGATAGGCGAGCCAGAGGAAAAAGAAGTAGCAAATGTTATAAATTGCGAAAGCTTCAAAAAACATTTGGTATCAAGGGCATCCTAGCCGCCCAAATATGTGAAACCAAGAAAAGAAAATGGATCTTGGCGCAAACATTAATAAAAACATGCAGTTCAGGTGGATCAATAACACGCATCTTGTTTGTTAGATCTTTTACAAGTCGATCAGATTCCAAAAATTTATGATTATCGAGGTCAGCTAGCTAGACAAGGACATTGTTTAGAAACAATCTGGGGTGAGTAAGCAAAAAAAAAAAAGGTTAATTGTGAATACAGTTTGTACAAACCAGCTTTATAACCCGCATAGCTAATGTTTGAGCTCGCGAGCGGCTGTTGGTAGCAAAACCCCAGCGGTAATTATGAGTAGAGTAAGTCGAAAATGGTTCAAAAATAATATCAAGTACTCGTGTTCCAATGCGATATTCGCCAACGGCAGCTTGATTGAATTGCTTCAGAAGTCGTAACGAATATGACTTGCTTTGAGCAGAAGTATTAGTACTCAGACCATTGTTACTGAGTGGGGCCTTTGAAAGTTGTTGGCTTTGGGAATCTAATTCCCATGCATTGACCAATAGCTCAAGCAAATCCCAGCCGCCAGGGCTAATGACTCTATTTAAACAATCATTCTTATTAGGAGGCGATATTGATGTTTCTAGATCACAAATTATGTCCCAGACATCTCGGGATGTTGCTAGTCGTTTGATGATTATTGGATCAGCTTCAGAAGCATTTTTCTTCTGGCGGGATGAAGTTCCAAGATCATCATGAAGGGTGCTATTGAGAATCGGTTTCAAATGTGGACCAGGTAAAGACTTGAGTAGCATGTCAGGGCCGGCAAGCAAGAGAAGTGAATTCAATAAGTTCCATGCTCTAAGCGAGATCTTTTGCACGCTCAAAACCAGAGGATCGGGGTGCGTGATTGGGAGAGCAGTTTCTAAGCAGAATTGCGGACTAAGAACCAATCCTACGAGCTGAAGAATGTGAGCACTTTAAAGTTTTTCAAAAAAAAATAGCAACTAAAGTCAGACCAAAAAGAAGATGGTGTTAATTGGGGGGTAAAAGCCTTATCAAATCCACGGAACGCATACCAAACAGGAACCATTTTGCGACCAGAAAACTGTTCTATCAGGGAAAAAAAACTTTCGACTGGAGTTGGAAAAAATCATCCATGTTAGTATGACATAATCTTGGTTAACTTGTCGACATTTAAACAGACCTTAAGACTGACAATTATCTTCGGTGCCGCTATCAATCAAGCACGTCCAATTGGCCGGCATCTCCAGCACGGGAGATTCCTCTCGAAAAGAATCAACGGGCCGATTTTTCATCTTTTGCAAAATTCACGGCGCGTCGTTTGGTGAGAAGTTCGAACTGCAGGCGAAGATGAGGAGCGATGACGACTGGTCGAATTTGGCAAAGGGAAGAAAGACGGCGGCCAACAGATGGTCAACAAAACATCTCATGACGGCGCAGGTCTGGTCGCTTCAAAGCAGCTGCGCCGTGGGTCTCCGTGGCGCAATTGGCTAGCGCGTTCGACTGTTAGCTGCGCGCTTTCGCCCGCAATCGAGAGGTTGACAGTTCAAGCCTGTCCGGGGACGTGCTTGATGGCCGCCCTTTTGGAAGGGCTGGGAAGCACTCTGCTGTGCAACGTGCATCATGGTTTGAGAGATTTCCTTTTCAATCTGTCACCACAAGAGTTCACAACACATCTTTACAAAAGAGTGCTATATACCAAGGCTGGATATGCGGTCCCAAAGCAGTTTTGGGCCTGACTCAAAAAGAGTCAGACCCGATAAGTCCGCAGCCAAAAGTTAGCATAATTAGGATGGAATTACTATGTCTGAGACTGAATTCAGTCTTGGTCCAAGTTTACAACCTGGGGCTGAAACAAGAATGCTTGTACAGTGCCCTCCAGAAAAGATCTGAACACTTTTTTTTTTTTCGGGGGCCACTAATTTTTTTTTTGTTTTCTGAATTGCTACCCCTAACTCCATTTTCATAATCTTTATTTTTTGATCTTTTACAACTCCTCTGTTATTTCTCAACTATAACAAAAATTTCCTTATCTCTTTTTTTTCTCTCGCCGTTTTTATTTTTATTTTATTAAAAATAAATAAATAGCTTTTTCTTTTAACTTTGCTTTTTATTCTAATTAAACCAATCAGTTGGAACTATAGGTCAGTTGCCATAATTAGATTCGGCTATATCAAATTTCTGACTTGTTCTGACTGTCCAGTAACTGTCAGATGGAGTTTAACACCATCTTGTCTCCAACCAATCATCGTCAACCATCATAAAATACCCAATCAATTCGCATTTTGTGGTCTTGCAATGGTTTTCCTATTTAAATATTGATCTTTGAGTTTTTTTTTCAGGTAAGACCAAATCATCATTTCTTAAAAATACGTTGAATTTTTACTTATATATATAATATTTTTTATTATCATGCCCCAATCACTTGATGAAGGAACTCGGGGTCAAATTGTGGGAATGAGAGCTGCTGGAGCCTTAATACGAACCATCAGCAATCATTTGCAAGTCCCTCCAACTACCGTTCATGATACGATTCGCAAGCATCAGCAGTGTGGCCATCTTAAATCGCTACCAATACCAGGAAGACCCAGAAAGCTCAATGACCGCAATCTTTGCCAGTTAGCTTGTGTAGTTCAACAGAATAGACGCAAGAATCTAGCTGAAATCAAAAACCTCATTACGATTGATGTCTCAATCAACACCCTTCGAATCGCGATTCACAAGGACCTTGGTAAGCAATTTTTGTATTGCTGTCAAGAAGCCCTATCTCTCACCTGTGCACATGGAACGATGATTAAACTTTGCACGGCAACACCTCAACTGGACCATTGATAAATGGTCCAGAGTGATTTGGACTGATGAGTCATCCTTCGAGCTTGGAAAACGGTTGACAAGGA
The DNA here is from genome assembly GCA_023105745.1 of Austropuccinia psidii. Taxonomy (NCBI): domain Eukaryota; kingdom Fungi; phylum Basidiomycota; class Pucciniomycetes; order Pucciniales; family Sphaerophragmiaceae; genus Austropuccinia; species Austropuccinia psidii. Next base: position 21,306,405 of record JALGQZ010000009.1, on the reverse strand, counting down.
CTCGAGTCTGGCACACACCTCAGGAGAAGTATGAGCTAGAGTCAATGACCATCAACCACCAATCAGGCCGAAGGTCATTTATGGTATGGGCAAGAGGAGCACCAGTGCAATGGTAAATAAAAACGGTTTTGGAAATAATTTTTTATTTTTATTTTCATTAAATAGTTGTAATATTGAAGTTAAACAAATTATACATGAAATGATATTCTGCTGTTTGAGCTAACTATGGCCATGTGAGAACAGCTACAACAATGAGAATTCCAAATAAAAAACTAAAAAGTAAATTGAGTGTCCCACCCAAAAAAAAGTGATACAACCATGAGAAACCCAAAAAAAAAAAGTCTTTGGATCTTTTCTGGAGGGCACTGTACAACAAGTTTTATAAAACTAAACAAAAAGCACACTTCCAAACCCAAGTGCGCCACAGAACTCAGAATGGGCATGACTCATCATTGAGCCACTCTTTCAGACAAGTAAGATGGGCAATGGTCCTCACTCCTAAGGATGCCCGAGTTGGACATTTAAGCCTACCACTATGAGAAAAAATGTGTTCTACCAAGGCGGAGGATGCTGGAATTCTTAAGTATCTGAGTGTGAGCTTTCCCAGTTTCAGATAGTTACCACAAAGAATTTGACACTGGGAAATGGATAGCATTAGCAAGAGTATCCTCAACATGTGTAATTTAAATGTATCTCACCTTCCAATAGTCAATTATGTGTTTGCCTTTGGCCATGGGATGATTGTTTTGTAAGTATGACACCAATTCATCACCTTGTGATTGAAGGACATCATAAGATGCCTCAATTGGCCGCTCCTTCAGATGTTTTAGTAGATCAAAATTGTCTGGTTCACTAAGATTATCAGAGGATGGTGGGCCATTATTTCCAAGGTCATTGTCACCTTTTTTTATTCTTAATTGCACGCACTTGCTGGCCAATAGGTCAATCACCTCTTTGGTGCAACTGGATGAAATGCCCAACTGTTTAAAAATCTCTTTGCGGTATTTTGGATTCAAAATGGTGGCTATTAGGGTGTCGTTTGTGGCCATTTTGTAGTCAAAATATTTTTTCAATTTGGAATGAGCTGCCTTGCATGTGTGCCACCATGTATGGGGACTTACACTAGCATAATGCTTGATTCGGTTCATGATGACCTGATAATAAGGCAATACAAGATGTTTTGTGGGAGCTTTCAATTGGAATACATTACACAATTGTTCAAAAATGAGGAGTATGGGCTCCATGTGTTCCATGGCACTCCACGTCTCCTCGCTCAAATGGCACTTGTTGGTTTGAGGTGTGTTTGTATATAATTGGATCAATAGTTTCAATTTGTGCGCCCGTTGAAGTTGTTTGAGGAAAAAATTCCATCGTGTCATTGGGATACTAATTGGTAGAGGTTTTGGATCTCGAGCTGCAATGAAAAGGTCTTTCTGCTTGCTAGACCTGCAAATATGAGTACAGAGATCTCATAAAAGTCTTACGACGGTCTTGCTCCCTATAAGTAATCAGGGTGCACCTGAACGCTTCGGAAAACAAAAAGGCCCACCAGGAGGAGCCATCACAGGGCCCAGCTTGGGAATGTCACATTTGCCCGGTGTGGTATTCCATACCATTTTGTCAGTTTGGATTAATATAAAAAAATAAAAAAAATAAAAATTATTTCCCAGGAACATTCTAGAAGATTGAATCAATATGAAACCACAAGTTAGCCTTAATTCAGGATGAACTCTTTTCTCACCAACCCTAACCCTGGAGAGTATAAATACTTCAAATTTTCATTTTTCAAACCTCATGCTTCTTCCGGAAATGTAATTTGAATTTATTTTTTCCAGAGTTCATCCCTTACTAGTAGGTTAATCTAGAAAATAATTATATTTAATATTGGGGAAAAGGCCCCTTTATTAAGAAAAAAAAAGAATATCTTTTATCATAGTAATATATAATAAGGGGAAAAGGCCCCTTATTATTAAAAGATAGTTTTATCATAATCATATTTAGTTTGGGGAAAATGCCCCTCCATTAAAAAAATATATCTTCTATTATTAGTACAGTCTTAGTAATTTATAATCAAGTATTACTAAACAGTGAACAAAAATAGTTTCTAAATTAAAAAAATATCAACTTCAGAAAAAATATCAATATTATTAGTTTTACTATTATAATCAGTCTATAAAAAATACTCATACCATATTCAGTTACCTTTATCCTTATTATCAAGCTATCAATACTTATCCCTGTTTTCCAACAGCTTCACCATAGTTATTTAAAATTAAAATCTGTGTTATCCCAAATCATCATAAAAAAACCTTTACAAAAGAAACCAACTAGAAATATCTCTTATTACTTATCAAATTATTATATCAGTGTTATCAATTTGTCTTTAAATAACTGTTGTTTTAAAATCAATCAAAGTCTGATCAGAGTCTGTTGAATAGACTTTTCTGACCCAGCCACCATCAAATAAATAAATTGATTGTGGAACTCAAGTCAAGATAATTCAGCATTATTAGGAAGGGCAGTCTAAAGTATTCTAGCACACAAGCAGAGCAAGGGTTACAAGAATAAAAGCAATTCAAAAATTTTTCTTGTAATTTCCCCTTCCAGGTACTGCCTCATTTATCCCACACAGAGGAGTATCCCACACCGGGTTATCACTACTTTTGTCCCCGCAAATTAAGGCTAAATCACTCAATTTATCTTGAGTCTCTAAGGTGGCTTGATTAAGCGGTCTGCTGCAAAGTTTCCTTTGGGCTTGACCAGAAAATTTCTTGATTGATTTGATGCTTTCTGCATAGTAAGGCCATAAAGGCAATAGCTAACATAGACACTCTTATGCTTCATTGCATTAAGTGCGCACCTTGAACATCTTGCACAGATGGTATTGCCTTGTTATCACTGTCTTCAAGTGTCACCTTATCGGTTGAAAGGTAGTCATCGAAGCAATTGTAGTTTCATTGGTAAGTTGGCCCATGTACAACAGGAAGTCATTGGCCACCAAGTTGAGAATGTGACAAGCACATTGATAATAGCGTTTTTTGCAGTCCGAATTGATATTGATGCCATGGAACTTGCATTGTAAATGTCCCATCATTGTATTGTTCTTGCCAGCGTTGTCTCCAGTGATGCTGTACAATTGCTTGATCATGCCCCGCTTGGACAAAGCTTCCCACAAGCTCCATGATAGCACCTCACCTGAATGAGCACCATGAATCAACTGAGATTGGGGGAAATGATTAATATGACAATTGATTTTGCAAAACTAAGAATCCTTACCTCAAATGCTACCAGGGTTTTGCAAAAGACGTAATCAATTGTATTAATGCACTGTAATACAATAGCCAAGTACAATTCAGTCTGATCTTTGGTGGTCCAACAATTGATTGCGCCACACAGAGGGGTCTCAGATGGTAGATTGGCCACCTCGTCAATCAATTTTTGTTTGCGTTCGAAATACAACTGAGAGGCTGTTGTGGCCATACAAAATTGGGGGCCAATCATTGTAAGACTTGAAGTAAGTGGGGTGTTTCAAAGATCAAAAAGGAAACCTGAATGGCTACAAGGGTTTCCGCCAGTTGTTTCAGGATGGAGTCTTGTTCTTCAGCTGCTATTTTCGCGCCCATGTTTGGATCCACTGAGCCTGGGGCTTTGGACGCCCATGCGTTGAATTGGCCACAACATCGACCTCGGTGTTTGTTTAGATTTGAAGTGTTGCGACCAATTATCCCGAGCTTCACACTTCAAAGAAACGAAAGACATATGAGCGGACAAGATATTGTTACTCACGAAGTAAGTGCTCACCTGCAATGTTGGCATTTATAAATGAATTGGAAGTTGCCCTTGGCCTCCACTAATTCCCCACTGGGATTCAGTTTCTAAATGCAACATCCATCTCAGAAATCTTGTTGGATTGAATTGATAATGAACACCTTCAACTCACCTCAAAGTAATCATATACATTCAATCGTATGTGTTGCCTTTTCCCTGCAAGCTTGCGCCTTTTTGGAGGGGTATTGTCATCAACACCTAGGCCACTATCATCGGCAATTAAATACTTGCCGTCCTCTCCCTTGTATTCTTCTGATGATTTCTCATACGATTCCATGGGGTGATATATTCCGCTATCACTTCCAAAAACATTTGAGCCCAATTTTCTGTTGGAATCACTAGAGGATGGAACCCCTGTCTTGTAATTTGGGGCGGAACTATCAGTGTCAGTTTGAAAATCGCTAACAAAGAGGAGTGGATTGATATACTGTTGGTTGGCCATAGAGGGTCCTTTTATGTTGGAAAGAAACGTGGACTGAAGGCAGAATCGCAGGCGCGTTAGTACAAAAAGACCCACTGATAACAAGACAAGAATGATTATTTGGGTAAGTGGGGCTCACAATGGCAGTGAGATCTGGAATGGAAATTTGTGTATTTTGACGTGAGAGTGATGAAGGAATTGGGTCTGATGTGGAAGGGTCCATGGTTTTAGGTTGAACATTGAAGATAGGCATGACAACATTTATGCAGTTGCATGCCATCAATCTGACATTCCGGACTGTGCTGTGATTGGTCAGTTGTGGGCCCGTGTGGTATGCGTCGTGTTGTTTGGGGACTGATTAGTTCCGTATTGATTTCCAAGGATATGCAGTCCATTAAAACTGCCTGGAATAACCAAGATGACACCATTGCTATATACACTTCTTTTTACTTGCTACAGTTTTGTTCTTGAACTGGCTATAAAACTCTGGGCTTCCAAACCAAAAGTTCATCATTGTATGTATGCTGCAGTAGAACCTGTCTTGACTCATATTGGTATTTCAGGCTGCCTCCTTGAAATTGGGCCAATGACTCTAAATGACCCAAATACATGGGCTTTGGGTCCCCCAAATTTTACCACAACTATCAAGAGACAATCCTGTTTCTGTTTTTTTAATTTTCCTGTTTACTGCTGAACATAAGTGTTCCTTCAAACAGGAAAAAGCCCCTAGAAGTCCAATTTTTGGTTGGGAACATGGTAAGAGTATTTTTTCCTTATTCGTTGAATATTATTACTTTTTTAATATATTATTCACAAAATTCTCTCAACAATCCAGGGAATAGTCTCTTATCACTTGATGAATACATGAAATAAGGGGGAAATCATTCTAATAATCAAAAATCATGAAGCAAAAACCCAAATTGTGGAGCGGCCTGAAGAAACCTTCCCAGAAAAAAAATGTAAATATTAAAAAACAGCCCATGGAAAAACTTTATTAAAAAAAGCTCTGGACTGGCACTATGAAGGAATGAAGAGACATAAGAAAGCCTCTTTGCATTTTGATTGAATTTAAAAAACCAGAAATACTGTAACAGCTGAAAGAATAAATCACCCATATTAAAAATTGAACAATGAGATTAATAAATCTCAAATGCGCCATGAAAGCTCAGAGCTTCAAATTCAATGATATTATAGAAGAATTGGTTAATATTTATTCTAAGAAAAAAATATTTCCTCTGTGGTGATGTACTTTACAAAGGATGTGATTATTTTGATTGTCTATTCAAAATGAACTGTTGAAATGGTATGGGCTGATGCATTCCTAAAAGACTAACAAGTATTCCTTTAAGAGTTATATTCAAGCCTGAAAGACTATATAAATTTCTGATCAATTGAATTGAATATAAACTCGAGAATGTTTTCTTTGAATAATTAAACATAAATTTACCTTAACAACTATAATCTACATCCGTAAACAACCTAGGGCTTAGCCATAGGTTCAGAACACCAAATTTGGTCAATTTGAACGGGATAACCGCAAATTAAATCATTTGGTTAAATTATGAGTATGATATATGACCACATCTCTAGAAAAGCCTATTTTTTCTTTACCCATTCTGAAGATGGAGCTATTTGGAACTATGGACCAACAAAATATCCAAATTAGTTATCTTTCCAGTTTTTGCCAATATTGAAGTAAGTGAAAAAACTTTTAAATTATTTAGTGGCTATTGAGATGTAATTTGATGCCAATATTTAATAACCAAAAGTCAATTAAAAAAATCTTGAGCTCATTAATATAGAGATTAAAGCTCATTTCTCAAACCAAACAAGATAGTTTTCATGGAATATGTAAAGTAGTTCTAATAAGTGAAACATTTTATTTTTCTAATGTATGTTCAGAAGAATTTACACATTTTATCTCAGGATTCTGAGTGATAATCTGTTGGAAAAACAACCTGTAAAGAGCTTAGTCCTATCATAGCCCAAAAATTCCTGCAAAACCTAAAACTACCATATGCAGAAAAGCATAGATCAGAAACTAACTCTGATCTATGACTAAATATCAATTTTGTTGAAATAGAGAAAATATGTCCTTTGTTATTGTCAAACAGTAACAAAATAACCCTCAATTCTCTGACCCAAAAGTAATATTATCTCACAATGCTCTGACCCAAAAGTAATATTATCTCACTACAGGTACTGGACCTCTTGGTAGAATTGAGATGAAATCAGAAAGAAGAAAATTAGTGGATGGAAATACTCTTATCTTATAAATACTGCCAATTTTTGGATTTCTTCATATATAATGCATCAAACTATATATATTTGTACTCTTTTTACTCTCATAATTGTACAGATTTACAGTCTTTCGTCTGTAAAAACTATATATTTATGTATATAAAATAAAAATACATAATATGTATTACAAAATTTATGAAAAAAATCTGGGTTTTAAAGACATATCTACCATGCCAATCCTTGAGAGAACCAACTATGGCCACTGGCAAATGAGGATGAAAAGTCACTTAAGATCAAGAGATCTGCTCAAAGTGTGTGATAAATATTGTAAGGCTTAACTATGAAAAAATACTAATATTTTAATTATTTTATTATTAATGTGCTAATGGAAATAAATAGTAAAATTTAGAATAATTATAATAATAACATATTCTAATTATGGCATAATATATATATATATATCCTTTCTAAAGAATAAAATAAAAATATTAATATGTAATAAATTAATATAACTTGGGAAATTTATTATTGTTAAAAAAATAATCAATGCATAAGGAGCTCTTAACTAATAATGAAATACAATTTATAACAATAATATCACCTATATTAAAGTTATATATTAATAAAGAATTATTGATGAATGATAATAGAGAAAAGAACCTAATTTCAACACTTAATATAATTATTTTTATGATTTTGAAACCTAAGAAAGTAATTAAAACTTATTAAAAACTGATCTAAAATAAAAAATAGAGAGAAATAAAATTTTTACTATTTTAATCTAGATTTAGAGATTTTTAAGACAATTTAACAAATTATAATGAAAAATTGTGGTAATAGCTTAATAGAAATTTATTACTACAATTCAAGACTATGTTTTCTTATAATATAAGAATTATATATACAAGAATAAAGTGTTTTACCTTTTTTTGATATTTTTATTGAATTTGAGGCATCTGAGGGGGAAACAGAGGAAGAGGGGGTCTTTATATAGGAAATATCCTTCCTTATAATTACCAGAGATCTTTCATGAGACATAAGCTGCTGTTATAAAATGTATTTTCTCAATGTTATAATGTTTGGGGATGATTACATCATTAATAAACCTTTTTATCTCATTATTATGCCATATTTCAGAGTTATCACTGTAGCTCTAATTTTCTGTCATCATAAGCCTTTAATATGATTTAATTTTTTGGATTAAGGTAGGTTTGATCATAAAATAACAAGATCAATCAGTTTTATATCTTATTCACCTGTTATACTTAAAGGAAGATTACAGTTTAGGATCAGAAATCATCATTTTTAATTCTTAACTTTAATCATTGATAGCATTTGATTTTTTTCACGAAACTGCAATTCAAATAGTTAATTATGATAAAATGGAATGTCCTTACCAAGGTGTAAAGAGGATCTAATTAAATTATCAAAACTTTATTTTTGATTATTTTTCTTGTAATTCATATTTTCTGTTGAAATTTGCTACTTTAATATTAGGGGGTGTCAAAGTTACCAAATACCACACTCAAAATCCCAAGTTTTTTTTTGCCAAATCCTGCATTAACTTTTTGGGATTTGGTAAATCTCACACCTCAAGAGGTGAGGTATTTTGAGGTACAAAAACCCAGGTTTTTTGGTACCAAATCCCATGTTTTGATACTAAAATCCCACATTTAGCTTCACTTGAAGGGACATTTTTACAACACACAACTGAGTAATTGCAGGTTAAATTTCATAAAAATCCCCTGCTCTTGCATAAAATTTAAATATACTGGTAATTCATTAAGTTATTGGATTTCAAATTGATTTTCTATACATCTTTTCTTCATTTACCATTCCAAAGGCATTGCAAAGGCTACCTTTACTTCAGACCTTAAACTCACTGCAGTTCATTGATACTCTCAGCTCTGATAGTGACTCTGATATCCAGGAAGATAGAATCTTATTAGATATGATAACATCACAAAAATACATCAATCCTTGTAGAAGATATCCATCAAATTACATGTATATGATGAATGATTTACAAACATCATCATCTGAAAAGTTTTGGCAGCTATGTAGGACCACACATGAATCATTTGAAAAATTGGTTTCAAAAATTCATAATGATAAAACCTTTCAAAACTCATCACAAAACAAACAATGCAATCCTGCCGTCCAATTAGCTGTGTCACTATTAAGGCTAGGATCAAATGGCAATGGGGCCGCTTTGGGAAAGATTGGAATGTTATTTGGAATTAGCCATGGTGCTATTGTGCTGTACACTCAAAGAGTGATCCAGATATTAATGAAGCTGAAGCGCAAAGTGATTGTGTGGCCAACAATAGAACAACAAAGAGAGATGTCTTAAGTAATGCAGGCAGAAGGCTTCCCTGGATGCATTGGGTTTATTGATGGGAGTCTCATACCATTATCAAAATGTCCCCCCAAAGATAATGAAGCCTATTTTGATTGAAAAAGGAGGTAAGCTGTTGAGTTTTTATTCTCTATTTCATTCTTACTGATTTTTTACAACTAAGGTGTTCTGTGTCAATACAACTGGTTTTCAATATCAACAAACAGTTCACTGCTCTACATGTTGGTTGTACTGGGTCACTTAATGATTTGAATGTCTATTAAAATATAAGAATAGCACAAAAATCTCAAGAGCTTTATGAAAAGGATCAGTATTTACTTGCCGATTCAGCATATGCAAGCTCTCCTTGGGTTTTTCCCACATATAAGGGAGTTGTAGCATAGAATGAAGACAACTGTTCTTTCAATTACTGTCTAGCCAAATCAAGGGTCAGAATCAAGCATGAAATTGGAATTTTGAAGGTGAAGTGGTTTTCCCCAAAGGAAATGCAAAATAAAATGAGGGATAATCATGAAATTAAATATTTTGTTAGTTGGGTTGTTTCTTGCACTATTTTTCATAATATGTTAGCACAAATTGGAAATGAATGGCTTGATCTATATGAGGATGATGATCCACCACATCCAGAAAATCTGTCCAATAATGAAGTTGGGGAAGATGTGGTAAATATGTGTAAAAAATTAAACCAATTACTTTGGCATGGAAAAATAGTCAATTGTGAATTTCATCAGGACCATTGTGTTATGTACTTAATTTAATCACATACAATGGAGTGGAGATGTTATTGGTAAAATAAAACTATTTACAATTGATATTTTTTACTTCTTTTTTGGTCCTGCATATTTCTTTCAAAGTACCCATTGACTTTTGAATCAATTTTGGTGGGTGTCATTTTCAAGAATTTGTCACCTACATTAAATAATTTATGGTTGATTTGAAAAGAAAATTTAAAATGAGCTATTTTTTCATGATTGATTGTTTCTGGAGGAGGGTTTTTGTATGATGAACCATTGTTGATTTCTTCCAAAGAATTTCCAAGATTACAGGTTTTTTTGAAAAATCAATCTCCATTTTCAATTCCGGGAAGTGAAAGCCATGTCCAGAGGGGGTGAAGACAGTTGGAAGGGGATGGAAATCTTCTTTTGATACAAAAGAAAATATACCATAAAGTACAGGCATTGAGATCATTCAAATCTTGGTGTGGCTTATTGAAAAATCCATCTTGAGTGACAATTACATTGGTAAATGATTTGAATTCTTCCTTTGGATTTGCAGAAGATCATTCAAGTTGACTGAAATTTGGTAATTTGGCTACTTCCATTAATGACTGATTTTCATTTGCATATAATTTTGTAAAATGGGAGATTCTTGAGTAAAAAAAATTTGTCATATTTATGAAGGTTGGTCCATTGATTATTATCTGTTTCAATTGATGAGGAGTTAAACCTGGTTTTCTGTAGTAAACACCTAAAAATCCTGTAATTAATTAGCAATTATTAAAATAATAAGCAAAAAAGATCACACATCTGTAGATTTGCCAGAGTCAGAACCAGTACAAAACCCAATACCTTTCATAATTCCACCTAGGAGTTGCTTGTTGGTTTGAATTTTTTGTTGATTTTGAGATAAGGACATTAATTTCATGATGAGGTTTTGGAGAAATTGAGAGTGGCAAGAAGAATTATCAAAAGGGGTTATTTCATATATGATGACAGGTAAAAAGGGCTTTTTGGTTTTATCAATTAGTACATAAGGATTGGGTAGAGTGCTGAGTGATGGAAATTTTACCCATGATGCATTGGCTTATTTCTTGTAAACTGGAATGGTTGAAAAGCTCTTATATTCTATGTTTAAATGGCCAAGGTGGGACATGATTTGTTTTGAATCCTGGATGTGTTGTCTTTAGCTTTTTGTGAGCTTTCTTTTATGATTTGATTTGGTATTATTATCCTCATGATGTTCTATATTTGGTTTAGTCCTAACCATGACATCAAGAGGAGGAATAGTAAATTCAACATCATTCAAATCATTCTGATGATGTGCTGAATCTGGTTTAGTCCTAACCATGACATTATCAGAATGATTTGAAGAGTGAGACAGAGGAGGAAGTTTTTTTTTAATTTCAAAGAAGAAGGAAGGGGGCTGAAATGGAATGACATTGCACAATAAACCCTTATAAATGATGAACCCCTATATCAAAAAATAAATAAAAAGATGAAACAAAAATTAAAATAAAAAACAATAATGGGTCAGTAATGATCATCATCAAAAAAAAGAAAATAATCATAAGTTCAACATGATTATGATCTCAAAAGAAAAATAATAATCAGTGATTCATGATGATGAATATAAAAAAAAAACAAGATCAGCAATCATATTGATAAAAAAAAATATAAAAAAATAATCATCAGTTGAAAATGATTATGATTGAAAAAAAATATAATAAAAAAATATCATCATCAGTGATTCATGATGATGATGATAAAAAAAGAAAAAAAATACAGGTCAGCATTCAGAATGATCCAAAAAGAAAGAAAAACAAATCATAAAGATGATTATGATTTTTAAAAAAAAACATTCATCAGCCATTAATGATGATATGATTCAAAAAAAAAATTAAATCAGTAAATCATTAATGATCATTAATTAGAAAAAAAATTATCATAAATAAAATTATGATTATAAAAAAAATCAAAAAAAAGATCAGTCAGTATTATATTATTCCAAAAAAATAACAAGAAAAAAAAATGATTTTAATGGCCTCTGGAGTCCATTAAAATAAAAAATTAAAAAAAAGATTGGAAACAATTTGGATCAATTTGAGACTTCTAATCCCTGGAACCTCCCAGGAGCCTTTTTGGGAGGTTCCAGGGTGATTGAGGTGGAGGAATGAGATGGGTAGGGGGTTTTTGGAGGTGGATGGTGATGGGTGGGGGGTTTTTGGATGTGGATGGTGATGGATGGGGGTATATTGGAGGTGGATAAAAGCAATCAAATGAAATTAAAAAAAATTAGAATCAGGTGGAAAAAAATTAGAGTTGTGAAATAAAAACAAGCAAAAATTACTTACCTGAGTTAAAAAAGAAGAGTGAATTTTTTTGGATAATCTAAAAAAAAAAAAATAAGAGTGAGGGGTGAAAATAAAAAATAATAAATTGAGAATTCAAAATTAAAATTCAAAATCAAAAATTTCAAAATTAAAAGTTGAAAAATTTCAAAATAAAAAAAAAAATAAGTAACATATAGAAAAAGATGAAAAAATTAAAAAAATAAAACAATAAAATGACATTAAATACCATTTCAAAAAAAAGGAAAAAAGTGGTAATCAACTTTTATTTGGCAAAAAATCCAAAAGAAAGGAAATATGGAGGTAGCCATCAATTTCATTTTGAACAGACTTCACATAAAATCTTGATTCAAAACTTGCCCAAATTTTCAATTAAATTTCATGAAATAAGATCAATTGCAATTTGGTGCCCCAATTACACATAAACATTGAATTTTCAATTTGGTAATAAAGTGCAGTTAGATTTCATGACAAAGATCAATAATTACACATAAACATTAATTTTATTTAAAAAATCACCACATATAAAATGATCACATTATGTATACCTAATATGTTATTTTTTATTGATTAATTTCAGAATATGTTCCAGCTCCGCAATTGGCCTGCTTGATGATAATGCCGCTATAGTGAGATCCATCTGGCATTGCTTTTCCTTAAATTCCAATTCCAAATTCAACTTTTCTTTTTAAAATTATTATTTATTTGTATGTTGCTTCTCCTCAAACTCCATTTGCTTTTGCAACTTGACTTCTTCAAACCATTGCTTGCTTTCTCTTTGTTCCACCTCTCCCTGTCCCACTCCAAACAAGCATTTTCACTGGTTTCACGGGCTAAAAATTATGCATTTTGTCAGTAGGATTGATCAGAGTAACCATAAATCCAAAACATACCCTTTTTCTGTGATTCAAGAAAATTGGAATATGTTGGTGCAAACATATCCATTGGCCTTTTCCTAGAACCACTCTTGTCATTCAAGTTGGGTGTCAATGCTTGATTAGGCTTATGTGTTGAATGAATTATGGATTTACTTTGTTTATCAAAGGAGAAATAATCAACAATGGATTTCATAAGTATCAGGCTTAAAAATACTTACTGATTCATCTTGCAGGTTTTCCACTTGAACCAAGTCATATTCATTATGAAGCAAAGGAACCATATTGAGAGGTGATTCCAAACCATTATTCCCCTTTAAAAAGCAAATGAGGTTTAATTATTGCAGGTAGAAAAAGGAAGAGAAAAGAACTTGCCTTATCAAGAAAAACATCAACATCATCACCATCAAAGCTGTCTTTTTCTTGTGAATCATAGCTTGAAAAGGGAGTGATATTGGGCTTGTTGCCAAAGAGAACATCCAATTGAGAATAGCAAGGACACATACTTTCAAGATTTTCACTCATTGATTTGATGCATTTAATCTCATCTTCTTCCATTATTCCAGCCCCAGTTAAATTTTCAATTTTTTTTGCTGCCATATACTTCTTTTTATGTTTGCCATTGATCTTGGATGCTGCTTGAGCTAAGGTTTAGGAGATTTTGTGATTTTTTAATGACCTCAATGTCCATAAGCTGAAATCCTTTCTGCTTTGATGAAGGAGGTCTTGCAATAGATGTTTAACCGCTAGTACCAAAGCATTACTTGAAATTGGATTTGACTGAAAGCTAATTAATTATGGTTAAATAATCTGTAAATATTAAGTTACCTGATGGATGTGGCAGGCCAGAGGTGATCTTCATATCTGAATTGATGTGTCTTGCTTTGGAATGAGGCATTATTATATGGATGAAGAAGTATAAATGGACTGTAAGCTGTTTGGCCAGATTTTCCAAAATGGAGTGTAGAAGAATATGTTGTACAGGTATGAATTGTAAGTACTCATTTGGGTTAGGTTTCAAACTCAAATCCCAGATTCATGGGATTTGGACAAAATACCAAGGGAGTCAGCTAAAATGCCATGTGATTTACACATAAAAAACCTGTTATTTAGTGTTGGGATTTGGGTCCCAAATCCCATGTTATTTTAAGGAAGGATTTGGTGACTTTGACACCCCCTATTATGATAAAAATTTCATAATTCCTTACATATGAGCTATCAGAATCTAAATATATACTTTTTTAATTTTAGACCTTTTTAAAGCTTAAGTGGCTAACTGGTATTTCTACTTTGACCAATTTCTCTTTATTATTCTTAACCTTAGTTATTTCTTGCAAAATAATGTTTATAAATGTAATATTAAATTCATTTTTGGTATCCTTGGTTTTTGATCATTTATTTATCATGAGTATCTCAAAATATATGAGGTAAAATGCATGAATATATGCACTGATATTGAAAGTGCATATATCCAGGTATCTCAGTAAGTACTGGGTTTAAAGATATGAAATAATGGATTCATATATGTATTTTTGAATTAGGATTCCAATGGTGTAGTTTATTTATAATATTTATTGATTGGCTTCTGATATAATCAAGATTTTATGCCTTTTTATTGCATCTTTACTCATTTCAATTGTTTTTAAGATATGAATTTGAATTCTTATCATTAGAATAAGCTTTGTAATACTATTTGTGAGCTTTTTTAATATGTTTTCATCTCTCAAATTTTCACAAATTTGTTTCCCACAAATTCTTCCATTAGTGAAGCAAACAAATGAACAAAGGCTAGTATCAACCTCATCACCACCAGAATAATGGAAAGGGTGCTCAGAGAGGTAATAAACTCTCAAACCATGGAGAATTCAAATCCACTATGTTCCAAAATCTCAGAGAAATATGCCTCAAAAAGATCTATCAGCAGAGAAAGAGTCTGGATGGAATGGCAGCACTGGTTTTTCATGGTAACTTGAGAAACTATATTGAAAACTATTTTGAAATCATGATGGAGCTAGATTAAGCAAGCATTGTAGTTCCAAATGAGCTACTTTTTTACTCTTTACTGAGTAAGCTATGAGGGAATCCTCACCGAAGCTGAAGTTCTGCAACTCTCATCTTCAATGAGTATATAATTGAAAAGATTTAGAAATACTTTCCTGACTCCACAATGTTCCATTCACAGAAGCCATAACAAATACACCAATTAAAAGGAGAAAGACTCCTCTGCATTAGTCAATAATTACAATGAGCCACACAAAATCATTTTCTACTGCAGTCATGGTAAACACAACAGAAGATGAACCACACACAAAAAAGAGTTCTGGGTAGAAAATCCATACCTTGAGCCCTTCTGGAAAGAAAAGAAAGGAAAAAATAATCCTGCAGCTCATGTGTAAATATCCCAGGCACTCACAACAATAGGAGGCTCATCAGCTCCTATTTTCAACCATGTGGTTGTTGATTCTGGTGCTACTAACCACATGTTCAACTCTCCTGAATTCTTTTCCAGTCACTTTTAAGAGATTAAGTCTGAAGTCACCATGGGAGACTCTCAAAGCCATCCCCTAGCTCTTGTGATAGGTAATGTGCAGCTAAAATTCAATGGTCAGATGCTAAACCTGAAGAATTGCCTTTGCATTCCTAAATTGAAGTGTAACCTAATCAGAATTTTGGAGTAATTTAAGGACTAGATCACTATCAAAAGAAAAACCAACACCTCATCCCTTTTTTCAATTGTAGAAGTTCTTCTCAAAGGATAAATCATCAACATATTACATTATTTATGAATTACCAATAAGCTCTCTTACCATCCTTGAAAAAAACCTCTGGCCCTACCAATTGGGAAATTATGGACCTAAAGTATTGAAAAACCTAGTTTTACATGACCAAGGATCCTCTCTTTTGACTTTTTAGACTAACAAATATCATTGACTCCCATTACTCATCATTTTGAGCCAGTTGGGTACCCTATGGACACCATCCACAATGATGTGATGGGGACCATCACTCCAGAATTTGTCTCTGGATTCAGATTCTTACCCACTATCATAGATCAAGCTATCTGTTTCAAGATGATAAGATTCCTCAAAAGTAAATTTGATATTTTTGATCAGTTTGTCATTGCAAAAAAATATATGGAGAACTAGTATGACCAAAGAATCAAGAAACTGGTTTATGGCAGAGGGGGTGAGTTCCTCAGTCAACAATTTGAGAACTTGACCAATGAATTTGTATTCATCCACATCTTCACATCACCAGAGACACCAGAGCATAATGTATATTCTGAAAGGGCAAACCGCACTCTCCTGGAAAAGGCGCAGTGTTTGATGCATCCTACTAGCTTACATAATTGATATTGGGGAGAAGCAGTCAATACTGCCGTGTTTCTTTGAAATATTTTACCTAATACCTCTAGAAAAAACAAATCTCCTCATCTCCTTTGGAGTGATACACCAGCCAAACTGACTAGAATTTGCACATTTGGATGCCAAGCAATAATATACAGTCTGAAAAGACAACTCTTCTGGAATTTATCTCCTCCTGGCCAGGAGGGCATCCTTCTGGGTTTCAAAAATGGAAATACTGCCTATTAAATCTTGAGACTTTCTGATTTGAATGTTTTAGTTACTAAAAATTTAACCCTTAATGAAAAGGTGTTTCATTCAGTATCCGGAGAGGGAAAATTGTTGTACTGGAACGACGAAGAGGAACTCAACAACAATCAGCACTGCGACCTCCCTTTTGAAGCTCACGCAGACATACCTATGGAAGACAACTCCTCAATCAAATTAAATTATCCTCAGGAAATTGAAAACAAAGACCCTACTTACTCTTATATTCCTGGTGTGGAATCAGCTGATGAAACCATTATCGACCACAAGGGTCTTTCTATTGACAGCCCCATCAATGATCTTGACAATAGCACTGAACCATTCAACCACCAGCATTCATCGATTAGCAACAGGCCTGCACGACTCAAAGTCATTGGCCCACGCTATCCTACCCTTATCACCTCCAATGTTGATCCAGTTCACATCCTTCCCTAACCAAGAAGAGAAAAAACCTTGATTACAACATCCAATGTTGCTCCGAGAACTTATCAACTAGCCTTACAAGGTGAAAACAAATCCAAACGGCTGGCTGAAATAGAAAAATAACTTTCCGCAACGAATGAGCTGAAAGTTTGGGATATTATTGAACTCAGAAGTGATTACAAATTAGTAGGTACAAAATGGGTGTTCAAGGTGAAGAAGAATCATCTCAACATGGTCGAGCACAAAGCACGCCTTTGCGTGCAGGGATTCACCCAGACCCCAGGCATAGATTTCGAGAAAACCTTTGCATCAACAGGCCGGCTAAGCTCTTTAAGAGCACTGATTTCTCATGCTTGTGCTGGCAGCTTGGATTTCCATCAAATAGATGTGAAGAGCGCATTTTTAAATGCCCCTCTAACAGAAAAAGTATACCTCACTATTCCTCAGGGGCTGGAGGTTGATCGTCGAAAGTACTTCCTCAGACCAAAAAAGGCCATCTACGGCCTCAAACAGGCCCTGCTTGCCTGGTATAACCGTCACAAGGACTGGCTGAAAAGTGTAGGTTTTTCAGTGTGCAAGCTCGACCTTTGAGTTTTCTATTGAAAACAACCAGATACCCTGTGGATTTATGTCCACGTGGACAGTATGGCAATCTTTGGCAAAAAAAATCAACTGTTGAATGAACAGATAAGAAAAGAATTTAATATTAAGGACCTAGGTCCAGCCGACCTATTGTTGGGGGTAAAAATCCAACAGTTAGACGATGGACTTACACTCTATCAACAGAATTTTGTTGATTCTCTATTGGATTTTTATGGAACGCAAAATTGCAAGACCATTGAAACCCCGCTTGTTCCTAACGAAAATATCTCAGCAGCGACTGAAGATGAAAAGAAGGCATTTGATCAAATGAAAATCAACTTCAGAAGTGCTGTCGGCAGCATCAACTATCTAAACACTGCAACTCGTCCAGACTTATCTCATGCAGTGAGAAGTATCACAATATCTAGAAAACCCCGGTGCACGACACTGGAAGGCTTTTATTCACATCTTAAAGTACCTGCGTGGAACCCAGGATATAGGACTTCATTACGATCAACATGGTATTCCAGGTCTGATCGCATTCAGCGACGCAGATTGGGGTAATTGTCAAATAACTCGACGTTTCACTTCTGGTTTCTTTGCACAGCTACATGGCTGTCTAGGTTTCTGGAAAAAAAAGAAAACAGCCATGAATGTCCATCTCCACCGCCGAAGCGGAATACAAATCCCTTTGTGATTCAACCTCAGAGCTTTTGTGTTTTTGACAATGGTGTCTCGAAGCTGATATCTTTCACTTCAACAGTGCAATCACTGTGTGGGAGGATAATAAAAGCTGTATCAATACCGCCAATGGTATTTGAAACTTTAACACCAAAAGAATGAAACATGTGGACATTCAACTTCACTTTGTAAAAGACGCTGTTCAAAATCAGCTCAGCGAACTTTGCTATGCACTGACAACAGACATTCCAGCTGAATTCTTGAGCTGTCCCGAGAATAAAATTGCAAAGGTCTTTGCTAGCCTTAGGGGTTTTCAGGCTAGGATCGAGGGGGGGGGGGTGTTGAAAAACAAGCCATAAAGAGCGTAGGTTAGTCCTATCCTAGCCCAAAAGCGCCTGCAAAAACCAAAACTTCCGTAGGAAGCAAGGCATAGATCAGAAAATAACTCTGATTCATGCCTATAGATCAAGTTTGTTGACGTAGAGAAAACTACAGTCCGTTTTTATTGTCAAACAATAACAGCAGAACCCTCAGTCCGCTTATCCAAAAAGAATAAGTACTTTACCTCTTGGTATAATTGAGGCAACATCAGAAAGAAGAAAACGACTGGATAGAAATTGTCTTCTCTTAAAAATACTTATGCTTTTTTTACTTCTTCTTATATAATACATAAAAAGATATATATTTGAAATCATTCTACTCTCATAATTTAGCATAATAAAAATAGCTGAAGTATCAGAATATAATTAATAAAGATTTTTTTATCTCTCATAAGTAAATCTATGTTGCGATGGTAACTATGGAAAAAACTTCCGTGCCCCATGGTGTGGGTAGCAGCTCCAGCCTTGCTTCTAGATTTACTAATACTAGGATTCAACTTGCTATTCTAATTTGGTAATCTTCTCAACCAGATCTCAAAGATTAGAAGATATTTTGAAGAGAAGCCAAATAAAGCATTCAGCCTTGCATTGTTATCAGAAAAAAATCACCTTCAAACAGAGCCTTAAAGCTACAAAAACCTTGAAATTTTGAAAAGAACTAAATTTGATTATGTGATAAACACTTCCACTCTCCTCCAATTCCTTAGCACTCCTTTCTTCAATGATCCTATTTCTCACCAAAAAACTTATACATTTTTCACAAGGCTATTTCCACCTTCTTGTAGCTACAAATGCAAACTTCATGAATTTGAAATATATTGCAATTTCAAAACATCGTCATTCATGAACAATTATATAACCTCACAAAATCGAAGTTAAATTCAAAAAAATCTAATCCAACTCATAAGATGCTTGAAAAAGGTATGCAATACAAATAATTATTTTATAAACCAGGTTCAGGTTATGAATAAGTATGAATTTTTACAAAAAAAAAAAACATTATAAATGAGTATTTTGGCCTATTTAATCTATTTTATTCCAAATGAAAGGATTATTTTTACTCTGTTTCTAAGTAATTATATCTTTATTTGAAGATTAAAGAGAAATCAAGCTCTTTAAAGGATTTCCAAATATTGCTCAAGTGGAGATTCAAAGATTCCCACTGGGATATATGGAAGGTGGGAGTACTCTATTGGATCGAGAATAAGTTAAAGTTCCTCGACAAAATTTTAACATGTTTCTGAAATTCAGAAAAAAATTCATCTCACATGAAAAAGATCTGGTAAGAAATTTTCATTGAAATTTCCATGAAATGTCCTTTCCCTTGTGAAAACAATCCCATTCCTCTGTAATAGATTCTTCTTATTGAAATAGTGTATTTGAAGTAAGTGTAATAATAATATGAATCAAGCTGTACATTTGATATATTTAATACATACTCTACCAACTTATTTCATTCAAAGCTAATAATGACCATATTTTGCAAAATTTAGAATCAACTAAATAAACCAAGAAGCTTTAAGTTACAACTGAATATTTCTCAAAGTATAATGAATAAAAATTAAGCTACATTATCCTAGGTTGTTCCAGGAAAGTGCCCCTGAAAAAGCTTAAAATTATTCTCTTAAAAAAGAATTTCTTTATTTAAACTCGGCTTCAATTGTAGCTTATTTTTGTTTGATTATAGATTCCCAGATAAGGCTTGAGCTATTATGTTATCTCGAGACTTTGTCTCACCCATTAGAAAAAATAAAATTTGCATAGATAAATACCTCCAATTCAGACAGTTAATTTTGATTTCGGTAATTTTGTTTTTTTTTGAAAATTATTCCAAAAAGCTTAATCCTTCAACTATATGGATAGAACCTTTTACTTATTTTATATTGGTTGAAACTGTGAAAATATTTCATTAAATAAATAAATATTCATTCAAAATTTAGTTCTTATGAAATAATTCGGAGAAGTAAGCGTTAACCAAATTTTCAATAACTATGATAAAAAATCTCTTAAATTTGCTCATAATGTGATAAGCTTACCTCATTATAGATATTTATTATTGATCCAAATTGTGTATACCTTTCTTTTGAGATTCATTCAGTTTATAAAACATCTCATGTATAAGGCATAGATTATATTTCAAACGAAAATCATTAATTAATTCAATTTCTTGATTCTTAAATTTGATATTGAATTAATTGGAATATTTATTCCTTTTCGCAATATTAAAAATGTCCAAATATTGAAGAATTTTATTGGAATTTTCTTTGAAAGAATAAAAAATAAAAGAAATTTCTGTTTTTATCTTCTTTTTTAAAAGTAGAAGTTCCTTTCAAAAATCTAAATACCTATTTTAAATGATGATTTTGTTTTCATTTAAAAGATGTTTTATTAGATACTTTAGATATCTGAATTCTATTTGAAAAAAATGAGAAAAATCCGAATATTTCTTCTCTTTGATCAATTTAATTATTGTTACTTCCTGAGATTTTAAAATAACAAATTGAAATTAATTCATTTTATTATCCAAACTCATATCATATTCCTTTTTTTACTATTTCCTGTTAATCAAGCTTCAAAGAAAATATGGAGTTCAAATCTGATTCATTTTAATTTTGATTCCAAAGTATTTTCAAATTATGGTATACAAGCCTTTTTTAGATATCCAAAAGGATTTTATTTCCCTCTAACACATCATTCAAAGGATGAATTGTTATTAATTGATGCTTTTGTAGTAAATAAAAGATGAAATCTTCTGAAAAAGAGAACATATGAAGGTCTAGAAAAACAAATGTAAACAATTTTCATTTGAGCTCCTTATTTTACAATGATGAATCTATAAGTATCAAAGCCAAATTTACCTTTAATCAAATGTTTCAGAACATATTTGTTTTTTTACTTAATTAGAGCTTAGTAGTTCTGTGAGATTGAACTATGGGAATAATGATTGAATAAATATTAATTTAACTATTGTACTTATTCTGGTATCATTTTTTAAGAAAAACTGACCTAAGAATATTAAAAATAATTAAGAAATAATTTCATAAAAATAGAATTATGAATAATAAATATGTATAAATTTAAGAATAATATTACAAATAATTATTATTATTAATTAGAATTGTTTTATATTACCAATATAGCAATAATAACAGGAAAGCTATTTTACCAGAAATAATTTTACATTGAAATAAGTAAATTATAAAAAAATGGCTATAACATTGAGAAAATCTATAAGAGTACTTAATAAAGAATAAATAACCATAGAAAGATAGAAACTTGTTCATAAAAATCTATAGATATTACAAAAATATTTTGAATTAGTATTTTGAAAAATTTTTATAGGTGGAAATATCAGAAATATCAACAAGAGTGCATTCTAATGGTGAGAGAAACAGATTCAATAATATGAATGAATTTATAAATTAATGATAAGTTGAAAATAAATCTGGTAAAATTAGTATTATAAATATTAAAAGAAAACATCATATCATATCAATTTTGGGTTGAATTGTGACAATTTTTTGACAGTATTAGAAGGTCTCAGTAAGATCTGTGTATGAAACCCTTGATAATATAACTATCAATAAATAGTACTAGGACCTTTATTGTGAAAATATAATAAGTAATCAGTTTCTTAATTATTTATTTTACTTGATATACACTAGTAGTTATCATAGCAGTAAGCAGTAATTGTATACTATAGTCAAGTACAAGAAGTATTAATAATAAAACCTCCTATCAAAATAATATCAAGTTATTTGAATTAATAATTTTCTTTTTCAAGAATAATTAGAATAAATTATTGAAGAAACTATAAAATTAGAGAGCAAACTTCAATAATTCAACAAAACACTCACTAATACTTCACAAATACCTTGAAAAGAGTTTGTAGAGTGATTTGGACAGTTATTTGTGGATTTAAGGGATCAA
The DNA here is from genome assembly GCA_023105745.1 of Austropuccinia psidii. NCBI lineage: Eukaryota > Fungi > Basidiomycota > Pucciniomycetes > Pucciniales > Sphaerophragmiaceae > Austropuccinia > Austropuccinia psidii. The sequence goes on along the minus strand of JALGQZ010000009.1, from coordinate 21,284,007 downwards.
TGATTGATTTATAACAGTAATACAAGATTTATTAGCTAAATAATATTAAAGAAGTATAATTATTTGATTTTAAATAGTTATGATTTTTTTCTAAAGCTTAAAATGCTCAATAATGATTATAGCCAATACCTACTTGTTGGTATTAATGATAAAGCTGAATAATTGGATGATAATTGGAACAAAAAGAAAGAGTAGGCCTCTTTAAAGTCTAAACCACCTCAAAAAGGAGTACCATGAATAAAAATTACAAACCAGTGAGTGTGAAAGGCTTTAGCCTAATTGGCTTGATGATTAAATCACTTGTAGTCCCATAAGATTATCATAGTTGCTTAATTAAGTCATTTATGTGACTACAAACCCATTTATAGCTAAGAAATAAAGGAGTAAAAACTGGAAATGTTATTTTATTTCCCAATAAGATTTTCCCTCCAATTGATAAATGCTATTGGAAATTACATCAAAGATTTTATTTTGTGTGAATTTTTGAAGATTCAGTTTTTTACATGAAATAATCAAAAATAGACTGTAAGTAAAGCTTCTAATTTGAATTATTGAGTCATGATTAATTTTGGTTTTAGTTACAATTATACCTTTTCTAAATTGATATTGAATGATTTAGAAGGAATAATTCACAATTGTATTTTTAATGAGTTTTTGAGGTTTTTACCTCATTTCTATGTAGAAAGGTGAATGGTATAGTTGCAGCTAGTTGCCATGAGGTATATTGATGGATACTTGTCCAAAGAGGGTCTTGATTTCTCTTGTGTTTATCCCTGGAAAATACTTAATAATGGAAATGGTTAGAGGAGTAAGAGTTTCTCATTACTCCTTGTCACATCAAAGTAGAAGCTTATTTGCTATTTTCTTATTATTTAATGAGATTTTGACTTTGTAACCAGGTTCCCAAAAGTATTTAATAGACCAATTAAGTGATAAGAAGCCCCTTTTTCAATTATTGCATCTAGCCACACCTCAGAGGCCTCAGAAGCTGGGTACCTTGGCACTCTTTGATGTCTTTTATACCCCTTAGCTAATTTCATGTCAAAAATAGTAATTAAGGCTTAAAGACTGATATCCACTATAGGTGTATCAAAGATGTATGTAATAATATAGTAATCCCAAGCTTCACAAAAATTCATGAAACTATCCTTGGTGTATATGTAACATGGGATTTCCCACATTAATGTTATTTTGGCATGAAATTGAGAAAAACAACAATTTTCACAATTATTTTATGTGGGGTTAAATTATCTTCCATATTACCACCTAATAGAGTTAACCTAGGAGAAAATTTTTATAGAATCCAAATCTGGCCTGAAATATATGAATTTACTTAAAAACAAAAAAGTTATTCATTTTTCCTTGAATAAAAAAGGATGAATTTTGGATATATGCATGACTTATGGGTTATTCATAGTTCAAAAGTTATTTAGATAATTACTGTGGCATATTTGGGTATGTAAAATATTTCTTAAGGATCAAAGTCCTTTTATATAAATAGAGGTACTTCAATCTGAAAACAAGTACCACTATTTATTCACACCTACTGTCACAACCCTGGGAAAGCCCCCTCCCAATTGGTGTTTATGGCAAGTCAAGCCTCCACCAATGCATGTCCAACTGGATATATTATCAATCCTAGGCCATCTGACTACTCATGGCGTGGAATGGCGCTTTGTCCATATCCATGCCCCCAAACCCCAAATATGGCCCTCAGGTCATATCCTGCTCCATTGGCCCTTTGCCCAATTTCCAACCTCACCAACCCCCAGGCCAATACCCCTAATTTTGCGCCTGGGGGGTCATCCAGCCTTTGAGGGACCTCTTTCCCCTCTAGCCATATCCAGGGTCTCTGGCCCACCCCCTTTGATTATTGGGTTTAGGGCCTTTTACACCCCCTACAGCCTCTACTGTCTGCAGGCCCCTTTTGGCCTAATTCCAATGGGGCATACCAGTAGTCCCCAATTCCAGGTGTGTCTAAAACCACAAGTGGGCCCACCTGAGTCTATTCTGGCAATAAAATCCCAGAAGTCCCAAAATGGCCAAAAGACCCAAAAACCTCAGTTTTGGCTCCAGGACCCAAGACACTCAGCATGGCCATATCCCTCAAGCCTCAATCTGTGGCCTCTGGAAATCACCACAAGCCAACAGCCACTTTCAATAAGAAGCTTCTCCTCAAGATCAGGGAGACTTCTGGCCCAACTCAATGGACCCAAGTCTGCAGGAACCAGGAGTGGTGCATATATGGTTTTATATATGATTATGCACCATTTGTCCTCAGAAATTAAATGGTGATTCTTTCAGGACTTCATTATGCCAATCACCCATTTCAAATGAAAAATTCAGCCCCTCAGTGTTACAATCAATGGCGGCTAACAGAGGACTGTTTGAGGACCCCAACTCCCTGGCTTTCCAGGTGTTGGGTATTTTATTCAAACAGTATTCCCCCAAGAGAATACTGGCCCCAGATTCTTCAAGGGAAATTTGACTCCAGCACTTCTTGGACAAATCAATTGGTCCATACAGGCAGTATTCAGACAGCCTGTATGGAATTGGCCCATTTGAGTTGATTCATATTCCACTGTGGGAATTCAAGACCCACAGTTCATTCTCAAGATGGCCAGATGTGTATTGACCCAAAACAGTCAATACAGCTGGGTGATCAGCCCTCCAGGATCAGTCTTCAACTTTTCACTTATACTGGCCACCTTTTCTTCCCTGAGGACTTTTCCCCAAGTGAGTTGATATATTGGATTCATTTTTATTCTTATTTTCTTTTTATTATTAAAGTATAGGCTGATAATCTTGAGTCAGTCATTTGCACTTCTTTCTTTGCCTGTCAGTGGATATTAGTGGTCATATCCTTTACTAATTACATTGTTCTTTATGGTAGGTTGAAACAGTGAATTGAGGTTTAATTTGGTTGGATTTTTGGCCTCTGATTTCATTCTTATCTTTGGCATATCTTGTACTTCTCTCATCTTCTCTTAAAGATATATATTCTTTTTTATTCTCTTTATCTTGGGAGCCCTCAAAGTGAGTCCCTGATTACTGACTGCCAGGAGACTCTTGTTATTCCCAAAAGCCCCTGTGACATTATATCAATTGCCTCATAATTTATTTTCATTATATTCATTCACTCATTTCTTTGAAGTGATGACTCTTTGATGCTCAAGAACTTTATGATTTATTGTAATCTCTCAATTTTCTCTCATTCATTATTCATTCTTGAAAATTGAAGGCTGACCTATTTTTTATTTTTTTTCTCTTTTAAATAATTATTCAAATCATCAATTTATTTCATTCATAACTCAGGTTTCATTTTCACTTGATTTTAAAATTTGTCATTCAAATTCATTCAGAAAAATTCTTCAAATCAAGATACACTTTAATTCATTCTTTTAGAGTTTTGATTTTTAAAGAATAACTCACTTGATTTGATTCAATTGATTAATTTGACATAAAATTGATATTTACTTCAAATGAATTGATTAATCAGAAGATTTATTGATCCTGCTTATTTTTCACATCAAGAATTTTGACATAAATTGATTTTCCCTCAAGATTTTACTTGTTTGATTGATTTTCTGAAATATTTTGATCTTTATGGACTGAAATATTGATCTATTGACTTCAAGATTTCATTTGATATTTAATTGATTGACTTACATGAAGATTTTATTTTGACCCATTGATTTTCCTTCAAGATTATGATTTTGATTTTGACTTCAAGCTTTCCTTTTAAATTGCCTCAAGTTTTTAAGCTTTAAATTTCTATTATTATTCATTTTATTCTGATTTTATGCTGAAAATCATGCCTGTCCAACACTCACCTCCTGCAAGGAAGACAAGATCTCAGGCCAGAGCTCAAGCTGTACATACTCAAACTCCAAGAGCTCCTCTTGATTGCACCCCATCTGTTCCTCAACTGAGGGCACACTTAGACAGAGGACCAAATTGGAAGGAAGGAAGAGGGAAAAGAAGATCAAGTTCTTCTTCAGGAGTAGTTGGCGGTCTTACAGGAATTTCTAGGACAACTTTGAAAGGTCCTGGTGAAGAAGGTGAAGAGGAGGAGGAGAGTTTTGTGGAAGAGGAAGCGTCTGATGGTACTGAAGGTATTCCTGCGCCTGTGGGGGAATCCCAAGGTAGTGGAAGGCCAGCTCTAGCCCAGTCCAATCAGCCTGTCTCTCATCAATCTGAACCATCTTTATTGGCCATTATGCAGAAAATGACTCAGAGTATGGCCAATCTTCAAGCAGCTTCATCTTCTGAAGAATCAAGACCCCCAGCCTTCAAGACTCCATCTATGAAGGCACCAGAATTCTTTCATGGGGCTCAACCCTTTAAAGTCAGAAGTTTCATTCAGTCTTGTCAGCTTATCTTTCATAATGATCCGGCAAATTTCTCACAATAAAGGAAGAAAGCTCTTTATGCCATTTCATTTCTCATTGGCAGGGCTGCAAAATGGATTGAGCCTTATCTTTCCACTGTCAGTAATCAAGATACAAACTACCTTCTCAATTCATGGACTTTATTTTAATCACAACTATTTACTTTGTTTGGGGACCCAAATGAAGTTAGAAAAATCTTAAGAAGAGTTGGATTCCTTAATAATGAAAGAAGGTGGACATTTTTTGCTATACATTTCTGATTTCAGAAGTTTGGTTTTGAGAATTGGAGATTGGGGTGAAAGAGCTCTCATCCATCACTTCAGGAAGAGATTGCAATCCCAAATTCTGGATCAATTGGTCTCCCATCATTCAAGAATTGACTCTCTTCAGGAATTAATGGATATTACCATGGACCTTGATACCAGGTATCATGAGAGGCAGGAGAAGAGTCATCAACAAGAGAAGAAGCCTGAAGCCTCAAAGTCAAATTCTTCAAGCTCAAATCAAAAGAAGAAGGACAAGCCCAATTCTTCTTTGTTGAATAAGGACTTCAATTTGATGGGTTCTGATAAAGAAAGAAGAATAAAGGAGTGCTTATGTGCCTATTGTGATGGGAAGAATAGTCTTGAGTCTTGTTCCAAAAGACCTCAAAGCAAGCTTGCCCAACTGTCAGGGGAATTTTCCAGCCAGGGAAAATCCTTAGTGAATATCATTTTGTGTTCAATTGTCTTCAATGTTTTTAATCCAGAGAACAATTGTGAACTCTGAGTACTGTTGTTGAAAATTCTCTGAAATGTTTTATCTTTTCTTTGCTCTCTGATGTGTTTTACAGTATTCTCATTCATTATGGTGTTACCAACTCATTTATTGCAAAGCAGTTTGTTCACAAGTATTGTTTGACCAAGTCAGAACTTCCAGAGAAGATTATTCTTATTATGTTGGACTCTTCTGAGTCCCCTTCTTAATTTGTGACTCACCATACTAAATATATGGTTGAGCTTCCATTCTTCCCAAGCTTTGAATGGGACTTTTTAGTGATTGATACTCCCAAAGGAGAAGACCTTACATTGGGCTTTGACTTTCCTAACAATTTTAATCCATTTATTGATTGGGGGAAAGGGCGGATCACCTGTAATGCTTATCATAAGGACTATTATTATCCTTCTAAATCTTTTAGTGATGAATTTTCTTCCAAATCATGTGCAGCTCTGGTTGGTGATTCTAGAAAGCCATCATTTCCATCTTCTGTCCATATTCCTTCTTTAAATTACCATCAGTCATTACTATTCTCTAGAGCTGAAGTCTTCAAAGAGATTCAAGATGTTGGAGAAGACAATTCTGTATCTTCACTTCACCCATTCTTTGGGACTATGGACCTTCCTGATTCATCTTATCATGACTCCCTGGAGGAGTTTTGGGACAATGAGGAAGATCCAGAAGAAATAGAAACTGTTATGAGAGTTGTTCCTTCTGCTTATCACCAGTATTTGGATGTATTCTTCAAGGTAAAAGCAGAGAAATTTCCTCCTCACTGCGCCTGTGATCATCATATTGAGCTGGAGGGGTCTCTACCTCCAGTTGGGGTGATCTACTCTTTATCAAACCAAGAGCCAGATACACTCAGGGCCTACATTTCAGAGAATGTAGAGAAAGGTTTCATCTGGCCAAGCTCCTCTTCAGCAGGAGAGCCTGTCTTCTTTGTCAAAAAATGGATGGTGGCCTCAATTTGTGTGTTGATTACCACAAACTAAATGCTGTGACTTGGAAGAACAAATATTCTGTTACTCCCATGAATCAGATTCTCACTGTATTTGATGGCACCTCTATCTTCTCCAAGATATATTTTCATGGTGCATATAACCTCCTCAGAATCAAGGAGGGGATAAAAATTTGACAGCATTTTGAACCAAATATGGCAGCTATGAGTACTTGGTTATTCCATTTGGGCTCACCAATGCTCCTGCCTCTTTTCAAAATCTTGTCAATTATGTTTTTTATGATATTCTTGACATTTATTTTGTGGCTTATTTGGATGAAATAATTTTCTTTTACAAATCTGAGGGGGAAAATGTCACTAATGTGTCTACTTTTCTTTCCAGACTCAGAGCCAATAACATCTATGCTAAGGCCTCCAAGTGCCTGTCTCATGTTTCTAGGCTAGAGTGTTTGGGTTATGTTTTTTCTTCTGAAGGCCTCAAGAGAAACCAAGCAAAAGTCCAGAAAATTATCAATTGGCCACCTCCAAGAAACCTCAAGGCTCTTAAATCATTCCTTGTATTTTCCAATTTTTATGGCTGCTTCATCAAGAATTATTCCAAGAAAATTAGTTCACTCACCAAGTTCCTCAAGGAAGAGTCCTATCCCCCCCTCAATGAGGAATCTCTTAGAAAGTTTCACCAACTCAGGAGGCCTTCACCACAGCACCAATCCTTCTCTACCCACCGTTGTAGAGATCAATGCATCCAATTATGCCTTGGGTGCTGTACTGGGTCAGGTTTCTGACTCAGAAGAAACATTGCATTGGATTTGATAGCTGCAAGCGTATCCCAGCAGAGATCAACTATGAGATTCATGACAAGGAACTCCTTGGCATAGTCTGGACTCTCAAGGGCTGGAGAGCTTTTCTCCTTTCTTTATCTTCCCCTTTTGAAGTTCTCACAAATCACTCTTATCTGCAATACTTCATGACCTACAAGGTCCTTACTCACTGCCAAGCCCATTGGGCTGAATTACTTTCTGAATTTGAATTTTCAATCACTTACTTCCCTGGCCACCTAGCTACTCTTCCAGATCCTTTATAATGTTGGGATAATGTTTATATGGAGAGGGGGAGGATTTCATCAGCAAGAATCCAATGAAATTTCAACAACTCATTAAGAAAGATGAAGTAAAGGTGGAAGCTTTTTCAAATTTGATTGAATCAATTAACAATACTATATGGCAAGATTCTCAGTATAGAGGTACCCTGCAAGATTTGGGAAAAGGCAAATTGGTTGAAAATTATTTTATTGATCCTTCTTTCAAACTTCTACTTTTCAAAGATTGGGTGGTGGTCCCAAATGACCCCACAATTCAACTCAACATACTTCAAAATTTCCATGACTCTCCTCTAGCTGGCCATCTTGGCGAAGAGAATACTCTCAAGCTTGTAAAGCAGGATTTACACTGGTCTGGCATGACTAAACTCAATAAGTATTATGTTTCATCCTGTCAACAGTGTTCAAGAAAAAAGAATATCCATCACAATAAGTTTGGGCTCCTCAAAACTGTTTCAATTCCAAATGGTACTTGGATTTGACTTTCAATAGACTTTATCACTAAACTGCTGCTGTCCAACTCATTTGACTCAATTCTGGTCATAGTGGACAGGTTCTCAAAAATGGCAGTATTCATTCCAACAATTTCTTCAATTACTTAATTGGATTTGGCCCATTTATTCATCAAGAATATCTTTTCAAAGAATGGCCTTCTTTCAAGCATTGTTAGTGATAGAGGTTCCCTTTTTGTTTCTTCTTTTTGGAAAAATATTTTTCAGAGGCTCAAGATTTCAAGAGATCTGTAAACTACTTACCATCCAGAAACTGATGGACAGACAGAGAGGGTAAATCAGATACTATAATAGTATCCTTGAATGTATTTCAGTCATCATCAAGATTATTGGAACATCTGGCTCCCTCTGGCTGAATTTCCTTACAATAACTATGACCACTCTTCAACAAAACAATCTCCATTTTTCCCTGTTTATGGAAGAGATCATCAATTTGACTCAGTTCACATTACTCAAGATACTCCTTCTGGAAATTCATCAACAAAAATCCATCAGTACAGCTAGATTTAAAGAGAGAAATCAAAGTTTCCATAAACAGGTCTAAGAGGTATGCAGATAAAAGTAGGGCAAGTCCACCTGTTTTCAATCCTGGTGACATGGTATGGCTTTCTTCCAAGAATATCAAATCAGCTAGACCCACCAAAAAACTGTCTGAAAGATGGTTGGGTCCTTTTCCAATCTTAAAGAAAGTCAGCACTCAGGCCTACCATCTGAATGGAAGTCCATCCACCCAGTCTTCCATATTTCACTCTTAGAACCAGTAAAGAAATAAACAATCCCAAATAAGCATAAAGAGCCTCCTCCTCCAATTATCATCAAAGAAGAAGAGGAATGGGAAGTCCCTCAAATACTGGACTCAAAGCTCAAGGGAGGAAAATTATGGTATTTGGTGCATTGGAAAGGTTTCAGTCAAGACACAGAAAGATCCACATGGGAACCAACTGAGAGCCTCAAGAGTTTTCCTGAACCTGTCAAGGATTTCCATTCTTTATATCCTGACAAGCCAGGATCCATTTGTTCAAGAGCTTGACTTTTTATGGTGCTTGGTGGGGAGAGGAGTTACCAAAAGTAAGTCCTACTCCTGGTATGCACCTTCAGAGGTATTCTACTCTATTTTTTTTGAAAGAATGATCTTGGCCAGTCTGTGAGAGCTCTGCAATTTTTGGACACAAATCTTTGGCCATGCTTTCAACATCAATTCTCAATTTATGGCCATTTTCACTTGGAAAAATGGATCATCCATTCTTAATTATTTTCCAGATTATTATTATTTCAAATTCACTCCTTCAGCAATTCTTCTTTTAATTTATGGCACTGGCAGGAGTGGTAACTACCAAAGGTAAGCTCATCTCCTGGTGTGCACTTCCCTGAGGGGTCTAAAATCTGTCAAAACATCACCTTGGCCACTATGTGGGCACCTGTAATCAACCTTTCCTTTCCAGGTCCTTGGCCATTTTTAAAAAATAAATTACCAACCTCTGTGATGAAAATTGGAACCTCCTCAAGATTCATTCCTTTTTTTTTCTTTCTCTCATTTTCACTTTCATGTTTTTACTCTTTCCATTATACCTTTTTAAAGATTTGCTTTCTTATAAACTCAACGCCAAAATCTTTATGTCAGCTCATTTCTTCAAATCCCAAATCCAAATGTCAAGAGAGCAACAAATCATCATCATGTCATATTCCAACCCCATATCAGCTATAACTTTCTGCTTCAAGATTTGAAACCTCTGAAAACCCTACATCCAATCCATATTAGAAGCCTCAACAGGCTACTACCTTGTCTTGGTGCCCAGGAGCTTACCACTCAAGGTAGGGGGTACTCTCACAACCATGAGAAAACCCCCTCCCAATTGGTGTTTACGGGATGTCAAGCCTCCACCAATACGTGGCCAATTGGCCATATTATTAATCCTAGGCCATCTGAACACTCATTGTGTGGAATGGCTCTTTGGCCATATCCATGGCCTCAAACCCCAAATATGGCCCTCAGGTCATATCCTTCTCCATTGGCCAATTGCCAACCTCACCAAACCCAAGGCAAATAAACTTTATTTTTGGCCTGGGGAGGACATCCATCCTTCCAGGGGCCTCTTGCCCACCCCCTTTGATTAGGGGGTTTAGAGCCATTTAGGCCCCCTACAGCCTCTATGGTCTGTGGGCCATGGGATGCATCAGGCCCTTTTTGACCCAATTCCAATGAGGCCAAGGGGGAAGGCCAGTAGCCCCCAATTCCAAGTGGGCCCACCTGAGCCCATTATGGCCATGAAATCCAAGAAGTCCCAAAATGTCCACAATAAACAGAAACTCCAGTTTTGGCCCAAGGACCCAAGACATTCAGAATGGCCATAAATGGGCATATCCCTCAAGGCTCAAGCCATGGCCTCTGGAAATCACAAGAGGCCACCAGTCACCTTAAATAAGAAGTTTCCCCTCAATATGAGGGAGACTTCTGGCCCAACTCAATGGACCCAAGCTTGCTGAAACCAGGACTGGTTCATATATGGTATTATATACCATTATGCACCATTTTTCCTTAGAAATTCAATGGTGATTATTTCAGGACTTCATCATGACATTACAAGTCTTGTCCCCAGGAAAATCACTCATTTCCAAGGAAGGCTTCAGCCCCTCAGTCTTTCAATCCATGGTGGCTACCAGAAGACCATTTGAGAATCCCAACTCCCTGGCTTTCCAGGTGTTGGGTATCTCATTCCAACAGTATTCCCCCAAGAGAATATTGGCCCATATTCTTCAAGGAAAATTGAAAGATGTTGTAATATTTAAAATCAGCTGTCAAGGCATAAAAAACTCCAGCATTTCTTGGACAACTAAATTGGTTCATACAGGTGCTATTCAGAAAATCTCTATGGCATTGGCCTATTTGGGCCAATTCATATTCCATTGTGAGAATTCAAGACCCACAGTTCATTCTCAAGATGGCCAGATCTGTATTGACCCAGAAACAGTCAATCCATAAGGGTGATAAAACCTCCAGGATAAGTCTTCAACTTTTCACATATACTGGACACCTTTCCTTCCCTGGGTATTTTTTCCCCAGTTAATTAATATATTGGGTTTATTCTTATTCTCATTTTCTTTTCACTAATGAAGTAAATACTGAGATTCTTAAGTCAGTAATTTGAACTTCTTTCTTTGCCTGTCAGTGAATATTTGTAAGGTTTTTCTATGAAGCTCTTGATAATAGTAACAATATCAAGAGTACTATGACTGTCCTCTGTATAAAAATATAATATAATCAATATTATAGCCACAAATTTAAATATAATTATTAAAAAGAATTATATAAAGAAATAGCTTTAATTATTATTATATAAAAGAATAATAAAAAAATATAATAATTATAATAAATTATAGTTATTCTATTATTGTTATAGTCACTGACAATTATAACAATAAGAAGCTTAAAGCTCTTAATGAGACAATTACACATGGAAAATATGAAAATTTAACCACTTAGAAATAATATATAAATATTATTTATAAAAGAATTGAAACACACACTGTGCAGAAATAATTCTTATAGAAAAATTCTATATAAAAAAACTAACAATAGATAAAAAAGATATAGAATTTTAGAGAAAACTTACTTATAATATTAATTTAATACAACAAGTCAAACAACAACAGTTATTATATTAAGTAATAATTACAAGTTAAAAATACACCAAAAATCAATATCTTTTAAAGATAAAACAAATTTTTACAATAAAAATTATGATTAAAGAGTTTTTGAGAGGAATTTGTGGATTTTAAAAGATATCTAAAGACAATAATTTTATAAAATAAAATGTATTATAGGTGATTACAACAATAATCTAATTTGTATGATTTCAATTCTTTAATTTGATATTAATAAAGAATAAAATACTGAATAAATATTTTAATAAGAATATTTTATATATAATGAAACTTTACCTTGTTAAATGTCTAATATGATTGGATTAATAATTGATGATGGACACAAACAGTGATGAAAAGACTCTTTTTATGTCTACAGAGCAGCTCTCATGATTCATAATGAGTATAGAGGGCGTGCTCAGGTCAAAACTTAAAAACCATGCTTAAAAATAAGGTTCTTAACTTAAGGCAACTTATTTTTAATTACAATTTAAAGTCACCAGTGCTATTCTTAACTCCAAGTAGCTTTAATCCTCATTTAAGTTGATTATTTTAAGTTTTAATATGAAATAAGTTTATTTATATTAAATTTCATCACATGAAGAACTTGAAAATAAAGCTTCAAGCAAAAATCTCCTAAACTCAATTTTGAATCAATTTTTAAAGAAATCTTAATTTTCTTCAAGTATAATTAAAAGAGTAAATTTCCAGGCTAATTAACCAGGAAATCTGTTTATAAAAAGATACTTAAAACTTGGTTTGAATATAGATAATATTAAATTGTAATCCGTGTGAATTTTTCAAGCAAATCCATAGAGAATTGGAAATTTAATGAATTTTTGAAGTTATTGCTATTTTTACATATAAAATAGCAATACACACTAAAACTTAACCATGATAAGGTTTTAATGCTTGTAACCTTAAATTTATAAGCTTATTTAAGCTTTTTTAAGCTTCTTTCAGCTCTGACAGGTCTCAAAACGTTAATTTCAATCCTGCATATTGGGATTTACCCTTTGGCAGCTTGAAATTCCTGTCCAAATTGGGTTAAAACCAGTTTAAACTTTAAGGTTGGATCAAAGTCTAATCTTAAAGTTTAAATAAGGTCGCAAATCCTCCAATACAGGTGGACAACCTTAATTGAAGCATTGCAGATCCAAAAAGGTGGGTACCCCAGCTCTGTTTGGTCCTTTTCCTTTGTCCCACATTTTTGCATGGATTTTTCCCTTTTATTTATTTAAAGCCATACTATGGACTTAAACTCTTTTCAATAGAGATAACACAGGATTTACATTCTGTATGTCAGATCCTCAGCCAATTCAGTAAATATACACAACACCTCAAGTTTAACTAAAATTTTGGTAAGTTTGCATAATACTTATGCAACTTTAAATTTAAGCTTATTTTAGCTTAAATTTAACAATTTTAAAAAATTTTTAAAGAAGTTACATTAGCACTGTGAGATTCTTAAATCTTTCAATAACATAAGAAATAAGCCTTTTTGGGTATAACACCCTATGCGTGTACCCTAGGTCATTTTTGGTGTAGAATCCAAAAATAAAATAATATTTATAACTTTGCTTATCAAAAGGAAAGTTATAATTATTTTTTATTATTTTTTATTTTAAATTAAATCAAAAGTTCTGTTGAAGACTAAATCAACTGTATATAAAGTCATTTGTGGCCTTATGGGTATGTTATACGTACCTCACAGGCTCTAAATATTGGTGGTCATATCCTTTTCTAATTACATTGTTCTTTCTGGAAGGTTGAAACAGTGAATTGAAGATTCATCTTTTCTCTCAAAGAAATATGTTTTTTATTCTCTTTATCTTTGGAGCCCTCCAAGTGAGTCCCTGATTCCTGAGTGCCAGGCCACTCTTTTTATTCCCAAGAGCCCCTGTGACACCTGCCTAATACTTTAAAAAGCTTAAGTTCATAGTATTAAACCTTGATAAAACTAAATTTAATCTTATAAAAAGGCTCAGATGCTATTTTCAAAGTTTATAAATCCAAGAAAAGATTTTTTGATATAATAGCCTGGATAATAATTCTTATTAGACATTATTATAGCTTACTTCAACTAATCTTGCTTAGAAATATGAAAATATCATTCAAGATTTGATGCTATTTTGAAATATTGCCCAATTTTTCACAATGGGAGATCATTTTACAATTAAATCCCAAACTTCCCCAGATTTAGTTCTATTTCATGATTGAGCTAAAAAATATAAGTTTTCAGATTTTGGGGATTTCAATAATTCAACAAAAAAGGTTTGATCATGAGGTAATTTTAATAGTATTTTACTATAGAAGGAAAAGAGGTTGTTTCCACTATGGATGAAACTTCCTTGATTTTGCATACTTAGGCTAGATAATTGGGGTGAGTAATTTTTGACAGGTTAAACCTAAGACATAAAATTTCAATCAGAATCTCTCAGTAACCAAACAGGCTTTACTAATGGGGAAAATTTGAGTTTTTACTCAAAGTTTTAACTTTGGAAAGTTTTTAAAGTTTGAATCTTAATTAAAAGCTAAATAATCTTAAATAAAAAAACCTAGTTTATTTATGAAGCTTTACATTGAAGCCAAATTCAAGCCCTCACTTGAACTTTGATTAAGGTTTGCCAAAAGCAAAAACACTCTATTTATATCCAAAGCATTGGGTGCCCTGGTGCCTTTGCCAGAATCCCTTTGTCCCAAATTTTTTTGTGAAGTTTTCCCTTTGTGTTTATTAAAAGCCATACTACTGCATTTTTAACTTAGTGTGTACAATGGGCCCACAAGATTTACTCCCTGTATGGTAAATCCATGGCTTGCTTTATAACTACACACCAAAACGTAATTTTACCACTTTTTTGGTAAGCTAAGCTGTACATAGTGTAAATTTACTTTATTTGGACTTTGATAAATTCCAATTAAAGTAGAAAAATTCTCAAAAATTCTGAATTGTACACAAAAATACTATTTTAGACTTTGTAAGCCAAGATACCCAATGGTATGACCCTAAGTAAAAATGGATGGAGAATTTAATGGTGCAATATAGTTAATATATAAATTATTTATTAAAAATTCATCAATTATTCTCATATTTAATTAATTTTTGATATTAACCTTTGATTTCAAGTGAAAAATAACTTTCAGTGAGGAATTTTGTGAGTCCTTTGGAAACATAAAATATTCCTCAAGGATTTCATTCTCTCTCTCTTCAAATAGTTTTACACAATTTTTGCATCATTTAACTCAAAATTAAGGCCTAATGGCCTTAACATATAGCTACCTACCTATTTGAATGACTACTAGTCACCAATTACATTTACCAAAGTATGAGCCTATTTTGATCCCTTCTCATTCCTAAACCTCCTTACAAATTTTTCAAAATCCTTAAGACCCTTTGAGAATGAGCTGGATTGCTGTATCTGACTAAATATTCTCTTTATTTCTTTTTCCTTTATATCCCTTCCTTAATAACCTTTACTAACTGTTTTTCCTTACTTACTTCATATGGTGGGATCCATTGATGTTGTCTTTCCCTAAGGGAAAATAATTTATTTTTATTATAACTATAAGGTTTCATCAGGCTGAATGGAAAGATGGGGCCTTTATTCTCCTATTCTCCTTCTATTTCTACCTGGACAGAATTACTGACATTCAAAGATTTAACTAAGAAAGGTCCTCTAAAGAAATCTGTTAGTTCTTTAGGAACCTTCATCTTTTAAAAATTAAAGGTAGATAAAGTTACTAACTCACCAACTTTGACTTCAGGAGGCTTATGAGTTTTGTCGCATCTATTCTCAGTAAGCTCAAAGGTATTGTGCATTATTTCTTGAGAATTTTTCTTAGTTTTTTCAAAAATGATTTTAAAAATAGCTTCCATTAGATGGATAAGAATAAGGTCTTTTCTTAGGGAATATGAGGATACTTTAGGATTTCAACCTTTTTTAACATTACAGGAGTTTTTCCTGTACTGGAATGTACTTAGTTCTTGTAAGGTGTGGATATGAAACTTTGATTAAAAATCAAGTACTTTTCCTGTCCTCAAAATTTGTATAAGGTAAAATTCAGTTTAAAGATAGTATGAAATATTATTTTTAGGAGAAAACACGCCAATTTTATTGTTTATAACTTTATTAGTATAAAACAATAATATTATAAAAATTTATTGTTTTACCAACAATAAAAATTTATCCAAAAAATACTCTACAAGAGATATTTTAAGGCTACAAAAGAAATTTCTTCAAGAGCAATTTCAATTGGAATTAATTGAGCAAAGAACTGCAAGCAATTAATTAAAGAACAAAGTCTTTAAAAAGAATATTAAAGAGAAAAAACACCCAAAAGTGACCAGAGTGAATTTGGAAACAAAGTGACAAAGTTTACAGTGATGAAAGATGCTTTAATTCACTTTTGGGGTGGTTCAGGGGTAAAAATGATTATAAGAGTTACAAACAATGATTATAATGATTTTTTCACGTGGTTAAAAGGATTAAAATTATTTTAAAAAAAGGTGGTTGGAATCTTTGATTGATTGGTTTAACAGTGTTTAAACTAATTAATAAAAGGAAAAGATTCTAACATGAAGAGAAAAGTGGGGCAAAGAAGACATTCTTTTATAGCCATCAATTCTCTTGCTCCAAAAGTAAAATTTACTCTTGTCAGTCGTGAAAAACAGTCTGACAACAGAAAAGCCAATTATGGCATCATTGAACCCTGGTTTAGACCAAAAAGGGCTGGTTTAAGCCATTTTTAGCCATTTTTAGCCATTTTAGACCCTTAAATCAGCCATTACTATAGCAATACCAGGCCTAGAGCCTTCAAAACACGTCAGAATGTGTGTCAGAGGCGTAGAAACCAGTTAAAACTGTTTTTATTATGATTCTTTTATCTTAAGGGTAGTTTTACCCTCTTGGCAACAGCTAAAACTACCCCAGTTGGTATCAAAACCTCATCATCAATTGAGTCCACAGACCCTGTAGCTCAATTCCAGGCCAAAAGTGATGAACTTTTGCATGAATTTTGACATCCCATGCCTGTCAGCAAGGATTTTGGGGGTCTAGCTCCCCCTTAGAGCTGGAGTTCCTTTTCCCCCCCAAATTTAATCTTTCCAATTTATTTTTCCTTTAATTCCTCATCATGTATTATACTTATAATTTACATATGTAATTCAATTCAATTGTACAGTACAATACAGTAATAATTGACACCTCATATGTAAATCAAAGTTCACTTATGTAATACACGCGCACATTTTGACATTTCAATTGAATTCAATTGAAAATACTTCAATTCCTCATAACTTCTAAACTAAACACAACACCTCAATTTTAACACAAAAATTGATGGTTAACACCACATGTGGTGTGAATTAAATTAAGGTTTTGAGGATTTTCAACTTTTGTATTGAAAATACTAAAAACTTAATTTAAGCTTATTTAGAGTTGAGTTACAAGAATTTCACTCAGAGGTGACCCCACCTGATTTTTTATGAGGAATCCAATGGTGAAATAAATTTTATATGTTTATTTATTGGATAAAAAGTTATAATAAATTTTATTTAACTTTTTTCCAAATTTATTTATTTTCTCACAATTTTGTTAAAGTTTCATTTTTACTTACTTTTTTCAAGTATAAATGTAATTTTATGTTTACAAAATTTAATGTATTTTTTATTTTTAAATTATAATTAATTTTTTATTTTTCATATAATTTTATATTTATATTTATATTTTTATTTTATTTATATTAATATGTTATTTTTTATATTTGTGGTCTTTTGGGTATATGAAATTACCTCTAAGGCTCACATTCCCTCCCCCTAAAAAAGAATATTACTTTGTAATATTGGTGTTTCTAGTGTGTCTGAATCTCCTCAGGAGTTTGGTAGCTTCTGGTATATCTTTTTCTTCTAACCATTCATCTTCACAAGTTGGGTCACTGTACCTAACAAGGTATTCCCTTACTTTCTTGGTTCTTAATTTCCTTTCTTTAAGAACTTTGGTTATTTTCTTAGTACCAGATGTCTCAATAGGAGGTATAACTTGGGGAACCTTATTCCTCAAGGGAAATTTCTCAGCATCACTAGATTTATATGGTTTTATCAAGCTCACTGGAAATGTAGGGTGCTTATTGCTAAGCTCTTCAGATAACTCTACTTCAACAGCATTTTCTCCATGGAGGGCCTTAATCACAAAAGGTCCTGCAAAGGAGTCTTTCAACTTTTTACATCCTTTGATGTTATTGAAGTTAGTGGTGGATACAAGAACTAGGTCCCCCACTTTGAAATCTGGAGTTACATGAGATTTATCCCATTTGTCTTTAGCATATGCAAAAGAGTCCTCCATGCACCTTACTGCATGCTTTCTAGCTTTGTCTAGCATTCCTTTGAAGCTAGCAGCTGTGGGATGTATTTCAATTAAGTCTTTCCTCAAGGAGTCTTGGGGTAACTTGGGGTTCCATCCTTTTTCTAGAACAGCAGGAGTCTGATTGGTACTAGCATGGATTGATGTTTTATATGCTAATTCCAGTGCTGGTAACAGAGTACACCAATCATGGGTAAATCCATCACAATCTTTGAATTCAAGGCCATATGCACAAAATCTTCTCACCATGTCCTCTAAGGTTTGGATCATTCTTTCAGCCAGGCCGTCAGTTTGTGGGTGGTAGGCTGTAGAGAAAGACAGTTTAGTGCCAAATAATTGGTGAAGATTTGTCCATAGTGCTGAAGTGAATTTGGGATCTCTATCACTGATGATATTTGTAAATATCCCAGTCCATGACACTACTCTATTCCATATCAGAAGAGCTGTATCCATGGCTGTATCATCTTTGTGACATGGTAAAAAGATTGGAGTTTTACTGAATCTGTCCACAATTACTAGGCAAGCATTATAGCTCCTGTCACCTCCTGGTGGTAGGCCAGTTACCCAATCCATATGGACAATTTCCCAAGGTCTGTTTGGTTCTTGGATTTTCATCATATTTCCAAGTCTTTTGCCAGTGGATTTATTTGCCTTTTGGCATCTGTCACAGGTTTTGCAATACTCTGCAACATCTTTTTGCCACATTGGCCACCATATGCAGGTCTTCACTTTCTCTCTTGTTCTGTCTTCAGAAAGATGTCCTGAAAAGGGACTATCATGGCATTCTTTCAGTACAAGATTGATTAATGACCTGTCTACAACTGTCATGACACATGTGTGCTTGGTTCTGTGGTAAATTATACCATCCAGTAGGTGAAATCTTCCTTCATTATAAGATTTTCTCTATACTTCATCCAAGGCATGTATTAGAGAGTTGTCTTTACAGTCTTTGTTAAGTAATTGGCATAAGATGCTACAATTCTTATCTTGAGTGTAACTATTTCTGACTTCTTCAAAGAAGGTGGTGTTCACGTCTGTAACACTTATTCCTTCTATTGGAATTTGTGGTGAAGCTTCTTCTGGAACATAAGCAGGATTATCAATGTTATTTGGTAATGGCCATCTGCTTAGTCCATCTGCATTCTTATGAATATTCCAATCCTTATGAACAATAGTCATATTGCCTCTGTATTCTTGTATGGCTATTTGCCATCTGAGCATGTGTCTGTTAGGTGTTTTCATGTTCAAAAGTGATTTCACAGCTGTACAATCTGTTATTACTTCAAAAACACATCCCTCTAAGAAATAGTTTAATTTCTCCAAGGCCCAGACAAGGCATAGACACTCCATTTGACTTGCTCCATATCTGGCTTCAGTTGGTTTGATTTGCCTGGATATGAAACATATGGGTCCTTCTACAGGCTTATCATTTATGATCTGAACTTGGTGAAGTGCAGCACCTAGTCCATCCCCTGATGCATCAATATATAGTTTGAAAGGTAATTTAAAGTCTGGCATCAGTAAGAGTGGAGCAGTGGTCAATGCTTCTCTTAGAGATTCAAAAGCTTTGACTCTGTCAACAGTCATCTCAAATACTGTGTCTTTGTCACACAACTTATAAAGTGGTCTTGCTATGGATGCAAAGTCTTTAATGTGTTGCCTGTAATATCCTGCAAAACCCAAGAATGACTGAATTTCCTTCTTATTCTGAGGCATGGGTTTTAACAATACTGCTGCAACTTTGTTTTTATCAATTCCAAGGGACAAACCAGATACAACATGTCCTAGTGCCTTAAGTTCTTTAAATCCAAAATGACATTTCTTCAAGGAGATTTTCATGTTTACTGATTGGATTTTTGTCAAAACTCTTGATAATCTGTACATGTGCTCCTCCCAAGTCTTTGAATAGATAATAATGTCATCAATGTAAATGATTAACCATCCCTCTGAGAGTTCTTCAGGGAAGATTTCATTCATCATTCTTTGGAAGTGTGAAGGTGCATTTTTGATACCAAAGGGCATCCTTAAGTATTCATACACTCCACAATGAACAATAATTCTCAAGTATTTTCTTGCTCTTGGTGTTACCACATTTTGATGGAATCCTTTAAGGGCATCCATAGTGGTTATATACACTGCTTGAGATATTTGAGTAAGGGCAATTTGGATTTTTGGTATTGGGTATCTGTCTGGAACAGTGTAAGTGTTCAGAGCTCTAAAGTCCCCAACCATTCTGGATTTTCCATTATGCCACGCCACTATGACTGGTGTAGTTATTTCTACTTCCTCATTGTGGCCTACTTTTCTTATTACACCAAGGTCTAGAAGTTCTTTGATATGAATTTCTAGAGCTTCTCTTGATTTTGGACTTGCTGGATAAGCAGGTCTTCTTAAGAGTGGTGGATAAGGCCTCTCAATGTTAAGAATGATGTCAACTTCATGACCAATAATTGCTCCCAGAGGTTCTTTGTCTGTAGCAAATGCTCCTTTGTGGTCATACAAAAGGGAAGAAAGTTCATTTTCTTGTTTATCAGTCAGATGAAGGCTTATCTCAGCCTCATTTAACTGTTCAGACTTGAATTTTTCTAACTCTCAGCTGACTGGTGATACTTTGTTTACTGTAATTTGTCTTTTGAATGGTAAAAAGGCAAATTTCTGGCGCTTATTGTCTCCAATTGTAAAGTATCTGTCTTTGTTATTATGTAAATCTATCCCATACATGATCAAATAGTCATTTCCCAATATAAAATGGGTACTAGAGCAATTTTCCATAACAACAAATTCAACTGTGATCCTTAAATTCCCATTTATGTGTGGGAATATGACATTGGTCTCAAAGATTCCCAATGCTTTCATTGGGTTACTTGCACTGTTGAATTTTATACCATCAATTGGTAACAATTGGTCTTCAAAATTTGGCACACAAGTCTTAAGAAAGGATTTTCCAACACAAGAGCAGAAGGCTCCTGGGTCAAGCAAAAGTTTGGTGGGCTTGTTGTCAATTACCACTTCTGTTATACAGGAGTTACCAGCTGTATAACCTTTTCCTCTGTTTGGTTTTGTCTTCATAAGTTGTGCATCTTGAACTTTTGATAAATCAATATGACCATTGCTCAATTGTGGTAAGTGGGAGTAAGATTCCATGATGTCAAAAGTGGCATTGATATTTTCTATATCTTTTGAAGATTTAGAAAATATGGATGACTTATCATCTGAATTGTCTTCAATTATGTCTTCTTTTTCAACATCTGGTTCCTTTTCAATGTCAATTTCATTGATTTTCCCCCTCTTTGGACATGCATTGGCTAAATGGGTGGTGCTTTGGCAAATATGGAATTTTCTGACTGTATCTGCAGATTTATATTTAATATTACTAGAATTTTCTTTGGGGTTTTTGTCCACAGAATCTTTCCAAGGTGTATTAAACCTTGTTTTGAGATTCACCCTACTAGAACCAATTTTGGTTCTGGTGGTTACTTCTTCTAGTATATTGATAATATCTTCTGCTGAAGATTGTTCAGTAGTCCTGCTTTTGACAGCATGCTCTAAGTCACCTCCACATTGTCTCAGAATGTTTCTATGGATCATAAATTCTGACATGTCAGGATATAATGCTGTTAATCTGTCCTTTTGTTGGCAAAACCATGGTAAAGCTTTGTCTTTATCAGCATTAAATTTGGCAGATTCAAAGGCTGTTTCAACTTTAAACCTCCAAGCATCATTTGCCCATTTGTTGATGATTTGGGTTTTCCACCAAGTCCAACTCTGGTGTCCATGTGCTTGTCTTATTTTGATGTACCATCTGTGAGCTGATCTGGTAAACAAGGTGTTAAACCTGGCTGTTACCAATCTGTCTGGTAATTCAAAATCCTCTTTGATCATGTCAATACCTCTAATGAATTCCATATGGTCATACTCTCCTTCACCACTGAAGTGGGGCCATTCTTTAAGTTTTGGAACTTCTTTCAAGAGTGCTTGGCCCATTGATGGTTCCAAGTTATGAAAAGAAGTGGATAATTCATTTTTTAATTGTGAATTATCAGGATCCAATACTTGTGGATTTGGAATTCTTGTGCCCTCATTTTGATTTAGAGGTGTAGACATTCTTGGTAAGGTGTTCAGTATTTGTTCAATGTCATTCATTTTACTGTTGCTACACCTTTGGGAATTTCTGTATTCATGTTGGAAGCTTTGTATTAAATTTATTACTTCAATTTTATACATGTCTTCCTTATGTGTCAGTTCTTGCCATAACTCTGTCTGTCTTGTGTTATCAGCAGTGACTTGATTCAATTTCATTGATAATTTTGATACTTCTTCTTGTGAAGCATCAAAACACTTTTTCAAGGCAATGGTATATGTCTTTACTTCAGTAAATGAATTTGAAATGTCATCAAGGACTTTCTTGTTATCTGTTTTGATAATATTTATGGCTTGTTTAATTCTTGTTTCAATCATGTCATCAATATTGAATTTAGAATATTTATCTGTTAATTCTTTAATAATGGCAGATTGTTCATTTATTTTAATGTTAGAAGAATTGTCATTATTAGAATTTTTAATTGTTCTTAAAACTTTTTCAAAACACATAAGTGTTTCATTAATTTGGCACAGACTCAGGTTGTTTGTTTTAATGTTGTTACAAATGGTGTCATTTTTATCAGAAAGATGTTTTTTCACGTCATTTATAGCATTATACAACTCTGGGATGGAATCAAATATGTCAGAAATCATTTCTGGAACCTTAATCTGGCTTCCTCCTTCTTCTGTAATTCCATCATGGTTCTGGCCATCTGAAATACATTTTCCATGGCATCCTGCTGAATCTTTGGGATTCTGTAGCCCTGGCTGTAAGGTTTTGGGGCTGGTGCCTTCCCTTTGCCCTTGTTTGGAGTTTGTGGCTGCTTTTTCACATTGGAATTGCTGCTGCTGGCCACTGGGGCTGTTTTTGGCACTGGTTTGGGTGGTGGAGGGTTGTTTTTCCTCCATTCTAGTGTCAAAAGCATCATGTTTTTCTTCTCCATCAATGGATGCCATCCATTGAGCAATTTGCAAGTGTTGGGATGGCCCAAGAATTTTCTTACTGTCAGGTAAGAATTCATGCAATTCTTCCACAGGTCTGCAAGGATCTGGTACTCTTTGTATTGAAGTGCATTGTTGTATGCACTGTGGCTGGCTTTGTATATGTCCACAGAGGCTTGTTGTGGCGGTGTCAGCTCTTTTTGAAGGTAAAATGGTATTATCAGCTTCAGAATGACCCATTTTAGTTGTTTGGAAGTCATCAACTGACCCTTTTCCTTCTGTACCTGGTTGGCCTCTGCCATAATCACGTCTATTACCTTTTCGGGAGCTGCTTGAGGGGTTGTAGCTGGCTCCTGACCTGGTTGAAGGCATAATTATGGTTAAAAAAGGCTTAAAATAGTATTTTTACGTCAAAAACTTACTATTGGCCAAATTTTTAGCTTTCTGAAGGGTATTACTTATGTCCAAGTTAATCAATTCAGAAGATATTGGTTCAGGATGGTTATTTTGAGTCACAATAACAGTACTATTATGATCAGAATTAACAGTACTGGCAGGGATAATGCTGGTTACTGTTGAGGCTGTTTCAATGTTTTCTTGTCTTACCACGTTGTCAGACACTAAAATTAATGAAAAAGCCAATGAATTAGGTAAAAAAAGGTTATTTCAAAAAAGAAATAAAAATATAAGCCTCACTTATAATATGAAAAAAAGTTATTTTTTATGGATTTTTTGAATTATAAGTATTTTTTATATGTTTTTAAATTTTTCAATATAAGAAAAAAGATTTAAAAAGAGTAAAAAAATATGTCACAGGTAAAATATTCCCGACGGGGCCCCCAAATGTAAGGTGTGGATATGAAACTTTGATTAAAAATCAAGTACTTTTCCTGTCCTCAAAATTTGTATAAGGTAAAATTCAGTTTAAAAATAGTATAAAAAATTATTTTTAAGAGAAAACACGCCAATTTTATTGTTTATAACTTTATTAGTATAAAACAATAATATTATAAAAATTTATTGTTTTACCAACAATAAAAATTTATCCAAAAAATACTCTACAAGAGATATTTTAAGGCTACAAAAGAAATTTCTTCAAGAGCAATTTCAATTGGAATTAATTGAGCAAAGAACTGCAAGCAATTAATTAAAGAACAAAGTCTTTAAAAAGAATATTAAAGAGAAAACACGCCCAAAAGTGACCAGAGTGAATTTGGAAACAAAGTGACAAAGCTTACAGTGATGAAAGATGCTTTAATTCACTTTTGGGGTGGTTCAGGGGTAAAAATGATTATAAGAGTTACAAACAGTGATTATAATGATTTTTTCACGTGGTTAAAAGGATTAAAATTATTTTAAAAAAAGGTGGTTGGAATCTTTGATTGATTGGTTTAACAGTGTTTAAACTAATTAATAAAAGGAAAAGATTCTAACATGAAGAGAAAAGTGGGGCAAAGAAGACATTCTTTTATAGCCATCAATTCTCTTGCTCCAAAAGTAAAATTTACTCTTGTCAGTCGTGCAAAGCAGTCTGACAACAGAAAAGCCAATTATGGCATCATTGAACCCTGGTTTAGACCAAAAAGGGCTGGTTTAAGCCATTTTTAGCCATTTTAGACCCTTAAATCAGCCATTACTATAGCAATACCAGGCCTAGAGCCTTCAAAACACGTCAGAATGTGTGTCAGAGGCGTAGAAACCAGTTAAAACTGTTTTTATTATGATTGTTTTATCTTAAGGGTAGTTTTACCCTCTTGGCAACAGCTAAAACTACCCCAGTTGGTATTAAAACCTCATCATCAATTGAGTCCACAGACCCTGTAACTCAATTCCAGGCCAAAAGTGATGAACTTTTGCGTGAATTTTGACATCCCACGCCTGTCAGAAAGGATTTTGGGGGTCTAGCTCCCCCTTAGAGCTGGAGTTCCTTTTCCCCCCCAAATTTAATCTTTCCAATTTATTTTTCCTTTAATTCCTCATCATGTATTATACTTATAATTTACATATGTAATTCAATTCAATTGTACAGTACAATACAGTAATAATTGACACCTCATATGTAAATCAAAGTTCACTTATGTAATACACGCGCACATTTTGACATTTCAATTGAATTCAATTGAAAATACTTCAATTCCTCATAACTTCTAAACTAAACACAACACCTCAATTTTAACACAAAAATTGATGGTTAACACCACATTTGGTGTGAATTAAATTAAGGTTTTTAGGATTTTCAACTTTTGTATTGAAAATACTAAAAACTTAATTTAAGCTTATTTAGAGTTGAGTTACAAGAATTTCACTCAGAGGTGACCCCACCTGATTTTTTATGAGGAATCCAATGGTGAAATAAATTTTATATGTTTATTTATTGGATAAAAATTTATAATAAATTTTATTTAACTTTTTTCCAAATTTATTTATTTTCTCACAATTTTGTTAAAGTTTCATTTTTACTTAATTTTTTCAAGTATAAATGTAATTTTATGTTTACAAAATTTAATGTATTTTTTATTTTTAAATTATAATTAATTTTTTATTTTTAATATAATCTTATATTTATATTTTTATTTTTATTTTAATAATATAAATAAATTTATTTTATTTATATTAATATGTTATTTTTTATATTTGTGGTCTTTTGGGTATATGAAATTACCTCTAAGGCTCACAGTTCTTGTAAGATAGCTCAATAAATTGTATCAATTTTCACAAATAATGGGTAAACCAATCAGAATATTGAAATTCAATGCCATAGGCATAGAATTTCCTTATCATATCTTCAAGTTTTTGTATCATTCTTTCTGCCAAACCATCAGTCTGTGGGTCATAAGAAGTTAAAAATGATACATTATTTCTCCTTATATCATGTAAGTTAGCTCAAAGAGATAAGTAGAACTTAGGATCTATATCTGAGATGATGTTTTGGAATAGCCCAGTGTGGGATATAGCATTATTCAACAATATCAATTCAGTATCCATTTCTGTTTTATATTTGTGACATGACAAGAAAAAGGGAGTTGTTTTATACGTCTCAGCTAATATGGGGAATGGATTTTAGCTATTATAACCTTCCTGTGGCTGTGCAGAAACACATTCCATGTTAAATATCTCCAAAAGTGCTTTGGGCTCTTTGACTTAGATAATTTGTTCAAATCCTTTAGCTTTAGCTCTTTTGGAATTCCGGAAAATCTCATAGGTATCACATATTTATGATAAACATTCTATCCAGATGGTCATCTAGGCTACATATTTGACTCTTTAAATAGGGCTGTCTTCTGAAACATAACCAGAAAACATTGTAATTACATTCACATGATATGCTATTTATCATGGATCTATCAACCAGAGTCATAACACAAGTGTGCTTAGCGCTGTGTTAAAAAAAATACATAAATGAGGTGGAAAATTCCTCAATAATAAGAAATTCTCCATGTTTAATAAAGTAAATTACAAAATGTATTTCCATCAAATTCCTTTTGAAGTAGCTGAGCTTTCAGAAGGAAATTTCTCTCTTTGCTATAGCTTTGTCTAACCTTTCAGGATGAATATATTTAGAAGCTAATAACAGCTATTACTATGAGTGTGACATGTAGAAAAATGGATCATAATAAGATATGAGGGGCTTTACTACATTGGAATGGTGCTGGTGAGCACCCTTGAAATCCCTAGATTCAGTAATGACCAATTGACTTAATATAAGAATGACTAAAATAATTAAGGATATAACTATACCTGGTGATTTCCCAATATTATAATTCTTAGTAGAAACTTTACTATGTAGAAATTTAAGAGAAGGATGAGGATTTTTCTTTAGTGCAGAGGAAGGGCCCCTTTTATCCTGAAAAAGGTGTGAAGGGGGATTTTTCACCCTTGAATGTGGAAGGAGCAAGTATTTCAGCTCCTTGGAACCTTTATTGGGCCCAGATGTGGTTTGTACAGAGTGAGAGGTTTAATCTGGGGAGCTCATAGAAATTTTCTTAAATGTCAGGCATGTGTATTTCTGTACAGAGTGTGTCTGGGGGCCCCTGATGAGTCATACTATGAGGTATTGAATTAAAAAAAGCTTTGGAATGGCTTTGACACCCCTTATACATTAGTATAGGACATTGTCCCAAAGAGTTGGGGTTTTTCCAATATTATGTTATTTTATTCTCAAAACCACTCTAGATTTACAAGATTCCAAGATATAGAGATTAAACAACTTCAAATTTTGTTGCCCTTGATGAGTCCTACACAATAGTTACTTATGTGACATAGCTCACAATAAGTATTTCAAATCTATACAGTCTTTGAATTATTTTATTGGAATTTTTCATTTAGATTAATCCTTCATTGAGCAAATATCCTCAATAAATCTTTATATAGGAGTGATAAAGAATAATGAAGGATACCATTGGAAGACTTAGATTTTGTGTTTCCTAAAAAGATCTCAATGTAGGTATCTCAAACCAATAATGTAGAGGTTAAATGAGAGGTGACTATTTTATTCACCCTTATTTAGCCTATAGCCATCCCTGACTTCTATAATATTTATTCCAGCCAGATTTGGATGGTATCATTTAATATATCTCATTAAGAGCTTCAATTTAGACACCCATATGGCTGGGTTCCATATCTATCTTTAAATTTTAGATTAGAGGTAAAAAGTATGGTTTATTCTAAATTCAGATTTTGAGCTGGGGTACCTCTGTTATTATGTACCTCATTTTTTTGGAGTTTTGTATTCAAAATGAGGTGACTCTAATCTTCTTTCTAGATGCCTTTGTGAGCTATTTTATTTCATGTAAATTGTAGTGTGCATATTGGTGTACCATTTAGTAATGGTATTTTTGGTTTCACACTTGTGTTCTGTTTTTGGGTCAAAGGCTGACATAATGTCTCCAACTTCAAAGAATTCTGAACCTATATTAGTAAGAAGAATCCCTTCAATAGTTATCCAAGGTTCTGTTTTGCAGGGTACATATGCCAGGTTGTCAGGTATATCTCAAAAAGGCTATCTACTAAGACCATCAACATTTTCTATGAATATTCTCCATTTGTGGACAATAATCATTTTCACTCTATACTATTATATAGATATTTTCCATCTAAAAATATGACTCTTGAGGTTTTTCATGTTTGAAAACTATTTTACTGCATTAAAATAAGTGATTAAATCAAAAATGCTGCCATCAAGATAGTAGTAGAGTTTCCCTAGTTCCCATACCAAACATGGCGTTCCATTTGACCAGCTTCATATATTGCTTTAATAGGCTAAATTCATATTTAAATAAAATAAGTTTTCCACTAGAGGGTTTAGAATTAATAATTTTACCTTAATGTAAATCTTCTACAAAGGTGTAAGGATTACTGTATAATATAGCTTATACAGGACCATAATTCTGATTGTGACACATTAACATGGATTATAATGATAATTTGGGTTTTAAACATACAGGGCTTTACTAAAAATGGTGCTGGTGAGTTCTTTTGAAAGCCCCAGGTGCAGAAATTTCTGATTGACTAAATATAGAAGTTTAATGGAATGAATAAGACTCCAGCTATACCGGGTTATTTTCCAAGGGTATAATTGTTTGGGAAAATTGTATCATGTATTAATGTAAGAGCAGGATAGGTCTTCCACTTTTGGACAGAGGAAGGTAACCTTTGATCCTGAAGATGGGTGGAAAGATTGAGAAAACATTTCACTGCAGCGGGTGGGTTTGTGGCTTATAAAGACCTATATAGCCTTCATGGGGACCAGAAATGTGGCTTTGAAACCAAATCTGGTCATTTTTACCCAATACAAGGTGAACGTTCTCACCTGGGGTCCTCACAAGTGTGTTACAACAGGTAAGACACATAGAAAGCTATATAGCATGTGTAAGTGAAACCCATATTAGTAAAACTATGAGGTATTGGAGTATGAAAAATATTTCTTGTGACTTTGAAACCTCATATACAAAGCTTTGGGATAGTATTAAAGAGTATTGGTTTTCTTTACAATATTGTGGGATTTTAACCTTAGAGCCACCATAGATTTGTCAGTTTTGAGGATAGGAATCTCAAAAGTGGTTCCTATTTCAGCGCTTGATGAGATCTACACAATGGTTACTCATTTTTATGCCTAATATTAAGTATGGAAAAGAGAAACAGACCGCAAGTTCCATTTTGGAACTTGGATTTTTGATAAAACCTGTCTTAAGTTATCATCTTTAACAACTTTTGCTGTAGAGGTGATAGAAAGATGTGAATGTTACTATTAGAAATATAAGTTTATTATCCTTCTGAGAAGCTTCTGCTTTGAGTATTCCAAACCAAAAATGTAGAATTTAGATGAGAGGTGAATATTTTGTTTTCCCTTATTTGGCTTAGATTTTGCCATAAATTGTGTAGTTTTAGTGCTAGCACCATTGGATAGCCCTTATTAGAAGATTGATTTCAAACACCCATTTGATTCAGTTCTTCCTCTTTTTCCAGATTTTAGTTCAGCGTTTAAAATTAAGGTTTATGCTTGGTTCTTGTTTTGAGAATTAATTACTTTTTCATTCCTTGATCTATGCTTATGGAAGCTATATATTGTAAAGAGGCTAAAATTCCCCTTATTTTGAATGCCATTATGAGCTATTTTTTATCAGATCACTTTTAATCAGATTTTTTGCTCTACCATTGGTTTATGGTATTCTGATTTCATGCTTTTTCTCTGGTTTTGAATGACAGGATGACAAAGACCTTCATCACTTGTATCAATATATACCTTAAAAGGTGATCTACAGTTTTGAAATGTTTAAAAGCGTTTAGCTGTCAAGAAATGCTTAATTTTCTCATACACTTTTACCCTTTCAATAGTCATTTCAAAGATAGACCTTTTGTCATATAAGAAATAGAGGGGCCTATCCCATTTGGACAAGTGTCATAGTCATGAAGATAGGGAAGGGGCATTAAAAAATATTATTGATTGAGGATCTTCCAAAACTAATAAGCAAGGGGGCTTATTGGAAGCCCACTAAATACAGTTCAATACAGTCAAAAGTAAAATTCAGGATTCACCAAACACAGGCCTTTACTAAAGAAAGGCACAGATACCTGTATTGAATAAACCAATAAAGTTATCCACCTAAACTAAAAGCTTTTTCCATGATACAGCAACTGGTCTCAGAACTCAAACTCCAGGATGGTATTTTCACATATACCATCCCCCCTTCATCCACCTGAGGGTTTGTCCCCCAGTTAATTAAAATATGGAATTTATCATTAATACTATTTTATTTCTCATTAAGAGGCACTATATTTTTATTTTTTCAAGTCTGTCTTAGCCTTCCCCACCTGTTCAGTAGAGTCTCAGTGGTAATATCCTAATTAACCCTTCTCTCAGTTCTGAACAGGTTGGAAAAGTGATACAGGATTATTTGTGGTTGGCTCTTTATTATTGCATTTGTTTTCTTGCATGTTCCTTAATTGAACTTTCTTTATTCATTAGGAATTATACTTTTTATTTATTCCTCTTATCCCTTAAGTATTCCTCTCTGAGCCCTCCATACATAAGTCTGCTCACTGAGTGCCAGGCCCTCTCCACTTAGAAGAACCCCTATGACATTAATTCAATTAAGTCACAATTTCTTATTTCTTTTCATGAATTCTACATCCATTTTTCTCATCCATCAATTACAATCTCTTCTCTTTTATTATTTATGATTTCTCATGCATTTTCATCTCTCTCATTTTATTCTTATGAAAATTGACTTATTACTCACTCTCAATCATTACTTCCCAATTCACTCTATCCTCAACTATTAATCAATTTCAAATGTTTCTCTTTTTGCTTGATATTCAGGTCTTATCAGGTGTTTGGTTTTATTGGTTAATTTATTTGAATTCATTGTGATAATTGATTAAGAAATTTGGGATTTTTCATTGGATTGGATTGATCCTTGATTGATCTTTGAATTCTTCAATAATTGACTTTTATTTCCTCATTTATTTTGATTAATAAAGATATTGAGCTGATTACTGAAGATATTTATTGACTTATTAAATTACTCAAGACCTTGGTTTAAATTTTGAAGAAATTTATTGATTTATTTATTTACTTATTGAGTTATTAAAGACTTGATTGATATTTTATTTTGAGTTGACTTGATATTTGACTGAATTTATTTATTGATTGACTGAAATTGATTTGAGACTTTGAAGAGGTTTTATTCATTAATAAGATTTTGATTTTGTCATTTTCACCTCTCAAGATTATTTTTCACATTTATTTCACCTCAAGACTGTTAATTGATTCCTCAAGTTTCATAAAGATTTATAATTGTAATTGATTTGGTAAAGCCTTAATTCCTTTATTTTCAGGTGCCATCAAGTTTTATTTCATTTATACTTCTCATAAGTCCTGTTCAGCATAGTCCCCAGCCAAGAATACAAGATCCCAAAGAATTCCAGATATTCAGACTCCAACAGACAAAGTCCCTCTGGACTGAATACCTTTGGTTCAACAACTGAGTGCAAATCTGGAAAGAGGGCTAACAATGGAAGCAGCAGCACCCTGAAGAGGCCAAGGGGTAAAATCCAGAAGATAAAGATAATTCTCTGGGTTTTGGGGGGCTATTATGGTATTGACAAAGGTGCAAGAGGCAGAGAAAGTTCTTTCCTCAGCTTCTTTTCTCACTGGTAGAACTGGAAAATGGATTGGACCATCTCTCTGGAATATCTCCAATTTTGACCCTATCTATCTACTGAATAATTGGAAATTATTTTAAAACATATTATTCACTCTGTCTGGTGATCCAAATAAAGCAAGGAAAGCTGAAAAAGAGCTGGAAAACTCAAGGAGGAAGGAAGGTGGCCATGTGTCTTTGCAAATTGCTGATTTCAGAAGCTCAATTTCAAGAATTGGAGATTGGGGAGAAAAATAAAACTTGTTTCTCTCAAACTGAACCAGGTCTCCTGAAGATAAAGGGGAAAATAAATTAATTCATGGGACAAATTACTCAAGCAGTTACCACAAGGGACAATTCCAAAGCCCCAGATTTGAAGACTCCATAAATGAATGCACCTAATTCTTTTGATGGTACTCAAGCCCATAAATTGAGAGGGTTAATCCAATACTGTCAAGTAATATTCCATGATGGCCCATTTAATTCCTTCCCTTATGGGAAGAAATTTTCTCATTGAAATTCTTTTCTCACTGGTAGAGCTGGAAAATTGATTGAACCATATCTCTGAAATATCTCCAATGAATACCCTCCCTATCTCCCAAGTAATTGGCAATTATTTGAAACCCTATCATTCACTCTTTTTGGTAATTTTAATGAAGTAAGGAAATATGAACAAGAGCTGGAAAACTTAAGGATGAAGGAAGGTTGCCATGTGTCTTTGTTAATGGCTTATTTCAGAAGCTTAATGTAAAGAATTTGAGATTGTGGAGAAAGGGCCTATATTAAGTCTTACAGAAGAGGATTAGAATCAAGGCTGTTATACTAATTATTGGATTCTCACCCTGGAAATTTGAATAGACTTCAAGAACTCATGGAAATTACCATGGAGTTAGATACTAGGTACCATGGTGCTCAAGGGGCTCTTCTAAGTGAAGAGGGCCTGGCACTCAGTGAACTAGAACTAACTTATGGAGGGCTCAGATGGAAGAAAATTTAATACACTTCAGGGTGTAATAAGGATAGTATTGATAATGAAAGAAATATAAGAAATTAGCAAAAATAAGAATAAGAGAAAAGAAGAAAAAAGAGCCGACCACAAACAAGTCCAAGTCCACTGTTTCAACCTCTCATAAAGAAGGAGAAGGGTTGATAAGGAAATGACCACCACAACTCTACTAAAAAGGTGAGAAAATGCAAAGAGAAACTTAATAACAATGAATAATATGTTCCAAAATAAGAAATAAAAATATTTCTCAAATAATAAATCAAATGTATTAATTAACTGTGGAAATGTACTCAGGGGGAGATAGAGGGGCTGGTATACATGAGAGTTCACCAGCCTCAAGCCAGACAGTAAATTTTCCTGAGAGGAATCTTATTTTGAATTTATTTGCATAATACAGCCTCTGTATGGATTTATAGGGTCTGTACAAGAGGTGTGGTGAAGCTGGGTGATCATATAGTTTGAGACTTGTGAATCCAAACATTTATTGATGAATTAAGCCTGTAAAAGTGTTGACAGGCTGTATTGAATGGCCAAACTGAATGAGAGCTTTCAAATCAAGATTTTATGAAACTAAATTCTCATAAAAACACTTATTTTCTGGATTGGTGAGTTTGAGTGGGATTAAAGTTGAATGCACTTACCCCATGTAAGCCTGTGACTCAAAACCAGAGCACAAGCATGACAACCAAATACCAGAAACCAATGGTAAAGCCAAGATACCACCAGAACATGGATCTGAGCCAAATTAGCTCAAAAGGTATCAAAAGAAAGAGGAAACTCATTTTTTTCCAAATATACAAGTCCCATAATCATAGGACAAAGAATAACAAAGTTATTCCTACTCAAAGTTGTTGCTGAGCAAAAACCTTAATTTTCACCTCTCATATGAAATACAGAGTAAGAGACTTAACCCCATCAAATGGGTATTAAAACGGAAGCTCTAATTCAGGGCTTTCTAATGGTACCAGCCAAACTGAGCTAGCACCAGTATGACAGAAGTTATGGCCAAATTCAGGCCAACAAAGGGTGAATAAAATATTCACCTCTCATCTAACTTCTAAAGTTTTAGTGTGAAATACCTAAAGTGGGGTCTTTTTGGAAAGAGCACAATTAGAGATATCTGATGATTCCATCAATTTCCCCATATATCATCTAGAGCAAACATTATAAGGCAAACAAGCCCAATACAGCTTTTTGCCCAAAAACACACATATGTAAAAAATTCTTGTACATGGCATAACTTTGCAATATCAAATGAGGTACCATTGTGTATAACACATACAGGGCTACACACTGAACCAAATTTTGAGGTTGATATCTCAAAAACGGACAAAGCTATGGCTGTTTTAAGGTCAAAACCCACAGTTTGGCCAATACAGCCTTACCATGGGATAATATCCCATAACCATGATTATGAGGTGTCAAACTGACAAAGAAGCTTGTTTTTACTCCAATACCTCATACTTCATTCAATACTGGGGTCCCATACAGGTTCTGTACAGCATTCTATGTGTAATACATGTCAGAATCAGGCTGTCTGGTTCCCAGATGAAAGGTTTCACCCTGTATTGGTGAAAACTTCCCAGATGTGGTTGCAAAACCACATCTGAGCCCAATAAAGGCTATAAAGGCCTGTCCTTGAGAGTGAAAAATCTTCACTTCCTCTACGTGAAAGGGTCTAGCAGCCTTTTCACCCCATAACAGGATAAAAGGAGGCCTTCTCACTGCCAGGAAAGGAAACCCCATCTTGCCCTTGAAATCCTATGTAGTACAACCATCAAAAACAGCTATACTCTTGGGAAATGAACAGGTTATACTATAAATCTTAATATTTTAGTCTTTATTATTGTAACCCAACAGGTAAAGCTGCACCCAGGGCTTTCAATAGCACTCACCACCACTAATTATCATTAGTAAAGCCCTTCTTATCTTTAATTAAACCTTTCTAAATACTCTTATCCATGTAACAGTCATAGTTAAGTCTGTAAATAGCCTTATTATTTCTTAATCATAGACTCAGCCTGACATTTTGGGGGCGTGTCCATGTTTTTTTTAACTTTTTGGACCTTATAAGTGAGTTTTTTATCTTATTTTCTTTATTCTGACCAATTGTTTTACCTTCATAGGTGTAATTTGTTAATATATATTTTTTTAGATATATCTTATATATATCTTTACAATGGTATATTTCATATACCACTATTATTCATCTTCTTTAAATCATATTGTGGTGTGGTTTTTTATAATTTAATCACCACAGCAAGCCTCATTTTTGGAGTGTTTGAAATATAAAAACACTTTAAGCCATTAATAAAGTCCTATTTTTTGATTAAATAAGGACACCTCTTACTGTAAAACCAACAGTAGAGGCGTGGTTGGGTGTATTTTGAATTCAATTACCCTCTTACATACCACTTTTTATCAGATTATACTTGCTAATTACAAGTTATTCTGTGAGATACTGGCATACAAACAGTGTACCAGATATCTGTAAGCTGTATTTCTGATGTGAAATTGTTAATTCAATTACACTGTCATCATACAAGGGCATATTCTAGTAACATAAAAGCCCAGGGGCCATTCTTGGATTTAAAAACAGCATTTTAAGAAGTATTAACTAAAATTAAGCCCTCTTTTTCCTGTTTGATTCAGTGGAAGAAAACTACATATCACTTGAGACCCAGTCATAGGCCAACACACCAGTGACACCCTCAGAACCAGAGGGAAGCAAGGGCAAGGGAAAGAGGAACAGTGAAGGCCTGATTACAGCAAAGAAGTGGACACCCATTGCCACTCAGAGGAATAGAAAACCACAAAACTCTGCTTCAATACAAGGTAAACAACCTTAACCACCTGTACAGGGAAGATTACCATAATTAACCCAGCTGTAGCCTCTAAAGGTAAATTGCCAAAATCAGCAGACATCAAATTTTTACAAGGCACAGTCAAAGGTAAATAACCTAAGAGCATAAAGCTTTTGACTGCTTGCAAACACTGATATGTCACCTGTACACCTCAGAAACCTTGGCTTCCAAAGGAACCAACCAGAGGACAGAGAAGGCTTGTCTAGAGCCAGAAGACCTGGGTGAGGACACCTTGGACACAATGGTGGATGGCAAGACACTGTGGGAAATCATACCCACCCTGCCATTCACTTTCCAATTCAATAGGAACCTCAAACCAGAGGACTGGAAAGATATTAATCAAATTCTTCAGCTCCACCAACTCCTCAAAAATCTATTTCAATGCAGCATGGACAACAAGAGGTTCAACCTGGCATCCCACTGGGAAGAACTTGGAGAAAGTTTCCAGAAAATTTGTCTCAAAGAGATAAACTTCAAAGGCTGGAATCCCACCAGGAAGTTCAGACTCCTGGAGGTGAGGGAAAACCGGATAAGGGAGAATCAAGCCACTATCCAAGCTATAGAAGAACAGCTGACCCAGACAGGGCATAGTCAGATTCCTTCAGGCTCACAAGGAGCAGACCAGATCAGCTCCCCTGTGGCTTCACACCATTCAGAAACCAACAGATCAGTGGCCAATAGTCACCCTTATTCACAATCCCAGGCAGTTTCCAGGATAGACAAGGATACAAGGGCAAAAACAAGACCACCTTCAGCCAGAGGAAGAGAGAGTCGGACCCAATGATCCAGAAGCTGTTAGATTTGGTGAAAGAAGTGCACAAGAACCAGAAGTAGCTGTAAATAACTCTAGAATCAGTAGTCCTATTAATAGAAATATTACCCCCACTCAGATTGAACATAATGTTGTCACACCTGAGAGTAACCTAAACAGTGATGCACTGTGGTTAGAAATGTCCCAATATGCTGAGCAAACTCAAAAGCAGTTTGCAGAACTTGAAGCAAGCCATGAGAGGATGAAAATATTGACAGCCTCCATGGACAAAATTGTTAAAAACCTTCAAGAAGGACATGCTCAATTGAGCAAAGACTCTGAAGAACCAACAAAAGACTTAATCTAGTCTTTCAAGAACAACACCACAGCAAAAGGGACAGGAGTTGTCTGCATCAAGACATAAACAAACTGTTTAATGTCTTACATAACATGAATCCCCAAGGCCATGTTATGGATATTCCATATCACCAAGATGACATCAAACCAGATGCCATGTTGATGAATAAGGTAAGATCTCCATCACAATACCAGGATGGAGATAATATGTTTTATTCAGAGAAGGAAGCCTTGAAACAGCTTCCTAAGGCCTCAAGCTGGCCCAAATTCTCTGGAACAGGAGAATATGATCATATGGAGCTCATTTATTATATTGATGTACTCTTCATTGATGTGCTAAGCATACCAGACTACTGGATTACTGCTAGACTTAATACATCATTTAAAGGACATGCTAGTATATGGTACACAAAAATGAAAGAAATCCATTGCAGAAGAAACTGGCCATGGTGGAAGAGTCAAATAATCCAAAAGTACAGCAATGGTATTTGGATATAGCAAAAGACCATTTCATTTGAAAATGACAAGTACTCTGTGGACAAAGATCCATATGAGTGGTGTCTCAGACAGTCTAAAAGACTTAAAGCCATTGATCCTCAAATGAACATTCAGATGAGGAATCACAAACTCCTGACACAAATGCCAGGAGAACTAGAGAATGCAGTGAAATGCAGGTGCAACCACAATTGCACTCTAGATGACATTGCAAATACCTTACAAGATGTAAGGAAAAGAACTAATATAGGGAAATACATCCCATATAAAAGCAGTGGTTTCAAAGAGGAAAAACCTTACAGGATGTAGTTTACAGACAAACCAAGAGAAAGGGTGGCAGAAGTGGCAAAGAAGAAAAACTCTTGTCACAACTGTGGCTCAACAGACCACTATGCCAACAACTATCCAAAGGCAAAGAGAAAAGTCTATTGCATTGAGAAAGTCCCAGAGGAGGAATCCCCAACAGAGGATTATGACTCAGAATCTATGGGATATTCCATAATAGAACAATCTTATGAAGGGAAAGACCCAAGAGAAGGATTTTTAGTGGAATACCAAGAGGAAACCCCACTAGAAATCCTGGACATACCGTTGGAAGCAGGCATGCCACAAGACACTGCAAACAAAAACTTGCGTAAAAACACACAAGATGCACAAACATTCCTAGTCACACCAATAAAATGAATGGCATACATACATGGGACAGCCACTAAAATGACTGTTTGCATTGACAATGGTCAACACCCATTGATCATTGACAGTGGGGCACACTGCTAAATAGTGGCCAGAAATTATCTGGACAACCACTTCCCAAATTGGGAAAAACAGCTCTTGCCAACAAAGGCAAAGAACTTCAAAAGTGCTTCAGGAAAGATGACTTCCATTGGGACAATTATTAAAGAAATAATTATACCCCATACAAAGGTTAATATCAGACTCAACCCAGAGTTTTTAGTGCTTGATGATTCCCACATCCAAGGGATTTTGCTAGGAACAGATTACCAGAGGATGTATGGCATAGATATTTAAAATAGTAAAAACAGGCACATTACCATTGGTACCAACAAGGAAAAGAAGTTTTCACTTGATATATACCAAATATCAGCCAAGATCCTCTTGAAGAACTACTGAATGAATTCAGAGAGGGACAGTTTAGTACTACCCTCACCAGTAAACAGAAACTAAGTTTACTGAAGATGCTGAGAAAGAACAGACCAGAATTTTCCATTGGTGAAGAACCCTTAGGCAATATTAGAGGCCATGATATAGAACTATATCTAGATGTGGAAAGACCTTATCCACCCATGCTCAGGAGACCTCCTTACCCAGAAAGTCTGGAAACCAGGAAGGAAATTGAAAAACATATCAAAGAACTCCTGGACATGGATATCATCAGAAATATTGGACACAATGAAATAGTGAAAATTACCACACCTGGCATGATGGCAAGTCTAGGCTGTGTGGAGATTTCAGAGCTCTGAATAACTACACCAAAGCTGACAGGTACCCTATACCCAGGATACCTCATGCCTTAGACAAACTGGCAAAAGCCAAATACATAACCAAAATGGATTGTATGAAAGGCTTCAACCAGAGTGGAGTTAAACCAAACTCCATGAATTTACTCAGAATGATATGTCATATGGGCATATATAAGTACAGTAGGATGCCATTTGGCATCAAGAATGCACCAGCCCACTTCCAAAGGATGATGGACACCATATTTCAAGAAGAAATATTGGAAGGCTGGATGGTTGTATATATTGATGACATAATTATATACTAAGAGACATTGGAAGACTATGTGCAATACATAGACAGAGTGCTAAGTAAATGCACACCCATAAATCTGAAAATTTCACTTAAAAAGTGCCCTTTTGGCCAGCAAGAGCTACTAGCTGTAGGACATAAAGTCTAAGGTCTTATTCTGGAAATTTACCACAAAAAAGTAGCAGAAGTACTACAAAAGCCAGTACCAAGAAATATCAAATAGATGCAACCCTTCCTTGGTTTTGCTAGCTACTATAGAAACCACATCAAAAATGTTTCCCAAATACCTAGTAGTTTATACAAGTTATGTTCAAAAGATTTAGTTTTTGAAATTACCAATAAAAGGAGGGATGCATATGAGAGGATCAAACATGAACTCACAAATGAACCTGTGCTCATCTTGCCTGAATTTGAGCTACCATTCAAGTTATACATAGATGCAGAATGTATCCAAGTCTTAGGAGCAGCCCTTCACTAGAGACAACTTGTGGATGGTGAACCAAGAGAAGGAGTAATATTTTACATCTCTAGGAAGCTGAAAGATTCAGAAGCCATGTATGGGGCCACCCAGACTGAACTTTTATGCTTATTCTGGGCTCTAGAGAAACTCCATTATTATTTGGAGGGTGCAGTCTTTGAGTTCTACACAGACTGCACAGCCTTGAAGTCTTTACTAAACATGAAGACTACCAATAGACACATTCTGAGGTGGCAAATAGCCATCCAGGAGTATAGAGGGAATATGACCATCATATACAAATATGGTAAAAGTCATACCAATGCAGATGTCCTCAGAAGATGGCCACTGGATAAAGTCAAAAGCAACCCACCTTATAACCCTGAAGTAGCAGCTAAAATTCCCATCCATTTCATGGAAATAGACAGGAAGAAAAACTTCAGAATTTCTGAGTGGGCACCAGAAAGTGGTACCCCAGACAGTGGGAACACTGACTCAGAAGGAACAGAAACTCCCATATTTGGAATAAGCTCCTCAGAACTGCATAATGAATTTTTCAGTGCAGTAATGAAGACATATGCCAAACACAAACAGTGTAGCATATTGTTGCAACTCCCTAAGCAAAAGTACAGGAGCCCAGAACTGGAATGACAGCTAGAGGAACCCTGGTTGAGGGACTATAAGGACAATAAATATTTCCTTATAGATGGCCTTCTCTACCATAGAGAGAAGCACACTAGTTCACACACAATAATATACAGAGACCTTATATCTTTGATTCTGCAGGAATGCCATGACTTCCCCTATATGGGGCACATGAGTGAAGATAGGACCAAAGAAAAGGTAGCAAGCACTGCTTGGTGGCCCAAATGAGAAAAAGAGTTTACTGAATACATCAACACTTGTGAAAGTTCCCAAAAGGAAGATTGGAAACATGGGAAGAATTATGGGTTACTTCAGCACATAGAAGAACCCAAACACCCATGGGAAACCATCAACATGGACTGGGTTACAGGACTTGTCCCAGGAGGCAAAGAAAACTTCAGTGCCTGATTAATCATAGTTGATAGGTTCAGCAAGAGTATGAGGTGCCTACCATGTCACAAGGAGGACGCAGCCATGAGTACTGCTCTGTTATTCTGAAAAAACATCATATCTACCTGTGGGGTCCCTAAGATCATCATCATTGATAGGGACCCAAAGTTCACATCTGATTTTTGAACAAAATTGTATGACATGCTTGGTACCAAGATTGCATTTTCCACAGATTACCATCCACAAACAGATGGATTAGCTGAAAGGATAATCCAGACAATGGAGGACATCCTCAGAAGATTCTGTGCCTATGGCATGGAATACAAGGCCCATGAAGGATACACCCATTACTGGGTTACCCTTCTACCAGCAGTCCAGCTGGCCTATAATACAATTCAGCACTCTACCACAGGAAAAACACCTTCACTGGTAGAAAAAGGGTGGAATACCCTATTGCCTGTGGATCACTTGAAGAGAAACATTCTGACCATCCACCCCACAGCCAAATATTTCCATGAAATATGGAAGTGATCTTATGACACAGCTGCCAAATGTATAGCTGAGGCAAAAGAATATGATAAGCCAAGGTGGGACAAATCACACATGGAACCTAACTTCAAAGAAGGGGACCAAGTGTTAGTGTCTACACTGAACTTTCATAATCTCAATGGACCTAAGAAAATGAGAGAGTCATTTGTAAAGCCCTTCACTATTATTAAATTGATAGGGAAAATGCAGTGGAATTCAAACTCACAGAGGAATTTTCCAGGAAACACCCAGTCTTTCCAGTGAGTTTAGTCAAGCCATACTTCCAGACAGAAGAGGATAAATTACCCTCCAGGAAGAAGAACACCATACCACCAGAAATAGTGGAAGTG
This sequence comes from Austropuccinia psidii, assembly GCA_023105745.1. Lineage (NCBI taxonomy): Eukaryota > Fungi > Basidiomycota > Pucciniomycetes > Pucciniales > Sphaerophragmiaceae > Austropuccinia > Austropuccinia psidii. The sequence continues at coordinate 21,243,010 of JALGQZ010000009.1, read as the reverse complement.
GAGGATTCCCCTGGACCAGTGAAGAAAATCATACAGGCCAGGAAGATCAGACTTAATGGTAAGGATCAGAGACAGTACTTAGTCAGATTCAAGAACCAGACAGCTGATAAAGACAAGTGGTTGGAAGAAGCTGCCATACAAGATGGGAACCTTAATTTAGAGAGATTCAGAGCCTGTAGGAGGACTGAAAAGTCTCATCAATGATGAGCCTTTTTTAGAGGGAGTGTATGTCAGCCTATGACTCAAAACCAGAGCACAAGCATGACAGCCAAATACCAAAAACCAATGGTAAAGCCAAGATACCACCAGAACATGGAGATGAGCCAAATTAGCTCAAAAGATATCAAAAGAAAGAGGAAACTCACTTCTTTCCAAATATACAAGTCCCATCATCATAGGACAAAAAATAACAAAGTTACTCCTACTCAAAGTTGTTGCTGAGCAAAAACCTTAATTTTCACCTCTCATCTGAAATACATAGTAAGAGGCTTAACCCCATCAAATGGGTATTAAAATGGAAGCTCTAATTCAGGGCTATCCAATGGTACCAGCCAAACTGAGCTAGCACCAGTATGACAAAAGCTATGGCCAAATTCAGGCCAAATAAGGTGAATAAAATATTCACCTCTCATCTAACTTCTAAAGTTTTAGTGTGAGATACCTAAAGTGGGGTCTTTTTGGAAAGAGAACAATTAGGGCTATCTGATGATTCCATTAATTTCCCCATATCCCATCTAGAGCAAAATTTATAACACAAACAAGTCCAATACATCTTTTTTGCTAAAACACATATATGTACAAAATTCTTGTACATGGCATAATTTTTAATATTTAATGATATTCATATCAAATTAGATACCATTGTGTAGAAAACATACAGGGCTACACACTGAACCAATTTTGAGGTTGATATCCCAAAAAGTGACAAATTTATGGCTGTTTTAAGGTCAAAGTTCCACAGTTTGGCCAATACAGCCTTACCATGGGATAATATCCCATAACCATGATTATGAGGTGTCAAACTGATGAAGAAGCTTGTTTTTACTTCAATACCTCATAGTTCATTCAATACTGGGGTCCCATACAGGTTCTGTACAGCATTCTACGTGTCATACACATCAGAATCAGGCTGTGTGGTCCCCAGATGAACATTTTCACCCTGTATTAGTGAGAACTGACTTTTGCAAACCACAAGCCTGTCCTTGAGAGTGAAAAATCTTCAATTCCTCTATGTGAAAAGTTCTAGCAGCCTTTTCACCCCATTTTAGGATAAAAGGAGGCCTTTTCACTGCCAGAAAAGGAATCCCCATCCTGATCTTGAAATCCTACATAGTACAACTGTCAAAAACAGCTATACTCTTGGGAAATAAACAGGTTATACTATAAATCTTAGTATTTTAACCCAACAGGTAAAGCTGCACCCAGGGCTTTCAATAGTGCTCACCACCACTAATCCTCATTAGTAAAGCCCTTTTTATCTTCAATTAAACCTTTTTAAATACTCTCATCCATGTCACAGTCATACCCAAAGCTACATCTTTATCATAGACTCAGCCTGACACCACAGATAGTGGCTGTGACAGTATCCCCTCTTGAAACTGGCAGGCTCTTGAACCCCATAATATCATGCCACTCCTGAGTGTCATCCCCATATCCCCACCATGTTCCAAAATCTTTCAATTTGGAAATTATTTTCTTCATTCTACTTGTTCTTTTCTTCCCTTCAATAAATAAGTATCTTATCATTTTTTGAGTGTTTACTGCCTTGAATCTTTTTTCTTCTTTGAATTGATTCTTGTCAATGGAAATGGGAATGATCTCAAATTGAAGGCCACCATTGTGTTCAGCTTGAAAAATGGTGAAAACTGGTTATATGGATGTATATCACCCCCACAAGAATTGTCCATATTGTCTTGAAAACGTTTCTTGCACCAAATGTGCTGATTTTCATAACCTGAAAAGGGGTGTTGTCCATAAAAATCTTGAATAAATGGGCCAAAATGGCCTTTTGAGGTTATTTGGGTGTCATATGGTTCTTTTTAGTACCTTCCATACTATGGCAACATTTTCCTTTAGGGGATTTATGGCCATTTTGGTTCCTTTCAGTCCACAGTTCATGGGGGAAATCAAGGTCCACCAGGACCATTCTGACCCCCCTGGCCCAAAGTTTGAAGGGGTTTCCAAGGGGGCAAGGGGCAAGAAATGGGCCGAATTGGCCCACATGGCCTGGAATTTAAGAGAGAGGTCCAGGACCACGGAAGAGGGAACTCCCAAGGATTGAAAATGAGGTCCTTCCTTGCTGATTGGGGCCCCATATTGAGGACCTTAAGGGGGCCATAACTGGAGTCATGGCCCCAAAATTTTGATGAATTTCAGAATTTGATATGCATATCTGACAATATTGAATTTTTTGCTTCCATAACTCTAGAAATGAGCTTAAAGCTTACTGAACTCACTGAATTTTCTCCTTCTGGGCTTTCACTGTCTGTCCTTTGTGATTCTTGCATCTTCAGCTGGTTGGGATCACTTTGGTCAAGGGCTTCTCCAGGTAATTTTGATCCCTCCCAACCTTATGATGGGTAAAAGGAAGTTTAAGTTCTTGCTCCTTCCTGAACTGAGTTCTCAAAGAAGGAAAGATAGTACTTCCAAAACTATAATCCTAGGTCTGCCAAGTGCCATCATTTCTTGTTGGGAAGAAGTCATGTCAACATCCAGGAGTGCCACAATGTCAGACAGTGTTTATGGAGCAAGAATGATGGGCTCTTTGGGAAAGATTTCCTAGTCTAAGAGGCCCCTACCCATGATGTTACTTTAGTCCATTCCAACTGTAAGTTTTGTGGTCTTCTTTGTTTAATGAGATGCTGATGTCTTTTTTAGTGACTGGATCCCTGTCAGGTGTGGATATGAAACTTTGATCAAAAATCAAGTACTTTCCCCATCCTCAAAATTTGTATGAGGTAAAATTGATCAAAAATAGTATGAAAGGAGATTTTTAGAAGAGAACACACCAACTTTATTATTACTAACTTTATAAGTATAAAAAAATAATATTATAAAGATTTATTGTTCAACCTAAAATAAAAATTTATCCAAAAATACTCTACAAGAGATATTTAAGGCTACAAAAGAAATTTCTTCAAGAGCAATTTTGATTGGAATTAATTGAGAAAAGGACTGAAGGCAATTAAAATAAGAAAAAAGTCTTCCAAAAGGAATGTTAAAGATAAAACACGCTGTGGGAACTCCTTTTGTTGTGGGATAAATAATAGGCAGTACCTTGAGGAGGAAATTATTGGTGAGTCTGTTTTGAATTTCAGAACTAGCCAATAACCATGGGTGCTAAGGTGTATTAGCTTCCCCTCTAAATATACTGAAAAAGATACCCTTTTTGATGAGATCACAAATCAATTATTTAGTTTTGTGGCTTTTCAATTAGAGAATTTTCTTCAGCAGTCTCTATCAGTCTTTCAATAAAAGATCACTATGATAATACTGGTAATAGTTAATATTGTTTTTTTTAATAATTTAGGTTTGCTTAGCTTTCTTGTTATTGATTATAATTCTTTTTTATTAATTCTTCTAGTATTCCTTCTTTCAATACCTGAGATATTTTAAATAATATTGTTTAAGATCACTATTAATATTAATAATAATCTTGATAGCTAGCTAATACTTTTAAAGGTGATTTAATAATACTATCAATATAGCTATATCAATTTAAGGGTAAGATAATTCTTTAAGAGTGGTTTTGTTTAATATAAGGGTAAGATATAAATGATATAATAGTAATATAGTACTATTAGGATCAATATAAATATAATCCAATATACCTAAAAGGCTTATGATATAAGGTATAAGGGTAAGATGATATCCCTTCTATAAATAAGGGTTATTGATAAATTAGATAAGATCACCAATGATAATATCTTCAAACACTACTTCAACACTACTACTATAATGGTAAGACTATTAAATAATATTAAACTCTTTCATTAATATTATAAATATCTTTCATTAATTAATCATAAATAATACTATAAGATACTGAGCCTTGCTACTGATCTTTTTCAATATAAATACTAGATTATCCTACTAGAGAAGGGATGGATTGATCCTCAAGATTATTGTCTGAATCAGAAGCATGGGGGGAAAAACAGGGAGAGAGGCCCTTTATTTATACCTTTTGGGCCCTCCATAGAGCCTTCCAAAAACAAGGGACTTAGAAAAAATTCCACCTTGAGACATTTTTGCTGGTGGGTAAATTAAAAATGGTGTCATTTGATCAAGATATTGCACCATATGTTTGGTTGATTGCACCATTCTGAACCTTATTATTGTCAGTGCACAGCCTTGAGACATTTTTGCTAGTGGTTAAATTTGGAATGGTGTCATTTGTTCAGGATATTGCACCATATGTTTGGTTGATTGCACCATACTTTTTGAATTATACTCTTATTTTAACTAAACTCTATTTTTATTATGCACAGCCTTGAGACATTTTTGCTAGTGGTTAAATTTGGAATGGTGTCATTTGATACAGATATTGCACCATATGTTTGGTTGATTGCACCATTTTGAAAAACTGTATTCTTATCTCTACTAACCTTATTTTTCCTCTTCACAGCCTTGAGACATTTTTGCTGGTGGTTAAATTTGGAATGGTGTCATTTGATACAGATATTGCACCATATGTTTGGTTGATTGCACCATTTCTTTAAAACTGTATTCTTATCTCTACTAACCTTATTTTTCTTCTTCACAGCCTTGAGACATTTTTGCTGGTGGTTAAATTTGGAATGGTGTCATTTGATACAGATATTGCACCATATGTTTGGTTGATTGCACCATTTTTTTTAAAACTGTATTCTTATCTCTACTAACTTTATTTTTCTTCTTCACAGCCTTGATCTGTATTCAGTTGAGTATTTCTCTATGTAAAATTTAATTTGTAAATAATACCTGTAATGTTTGGTTATGGGAGTTTAAGTGGGGATTGAGTAATGTAACACTATGTTAGCTTATATGTAAGTGTTTTTTTATGTCAAGACATGTAACACATGATCCTGTAAGAGTAATGGTGTCACTTATGTAATATTACACATGTTCATTCATATTGAATATTTAGACAAGCTGCATTATATTTAAGCATATTCTTGTACCTAGTATAGAGTGTATAGTATCATTTCTCTTCTTTAATCCATGATATCTAGAAAATTATTGACATTATGGGGTTGAGGCAATATGTGACTATAGGTAAAATTTGATGTAGATTCCAGTGGAATACTTGTTTTTGTTATTTTAATATAATTCTCCTTCTTTTTCTTTCATTTTTTAATTTATTTTATCTTTCACTTTTTATCTTTATTTTCTTTATATATATATATATTATTATTATTGATCAAAGTTTTAGCTTTGAAATTGTGGATTTGAACCTTGGAAAAACTGGTATGGAATACCACATCCCCCTCTCCATTTAATGCTGTCCCCAGCATTCAAGGTGATAATCCACTTACTTTTTTTTAAAAAAAAAACAATCAAACATTTCCCCCTTTTTTTTTTGAATAAAAGGATTTTTATTCATCAAATTCCTCTTCATCTTCAAATTGAGATTCATCTTCAACTTCCTCTTCTCCTTCTTCCTCTTCTTCCTCTGAGTCCAACTCTTTTCCTCTTGGATAGAACTTTTTTATTTGACTTGCTGCAAACCTTCTTGCTAGCTTTGTACCATCTAATTCTTCCAGCTCATATGGACCATTGTTTATTTGTCTCACAACTCTATAGGGTCCATCCCATCTATTCTTGAACAATAATCCCCATTGTGACTCTAATGCTTTATTGTATACAAGAACAATTTCACCTGGATGAATTGGCTTTCTTATTTGATGTGCTAATTTCCTGTCCCAATATTTTACTGAATCCTCCCTGGCCTTTTTCAATTTCTCTTTTGCCCTTTTTCTTATTTCTTCTTTTCCTGATAGCTGTTCAGCTCTTGCTTCCAATAAATCTTCTGTTGATTGGACTTTGTGCCATTCAATTGATAAGTATGTTTTTGCTTCAATGTCTATTGGTAGTACTGCCTTTTGACCAAATTGAAGCTCAAATGGGGAGTAACCTGTTGTTCTTTTGGTTGATATTCTGTCAGCCAATGTAACCAAAGGTAAGTATTCTTTCCATTTTGAACCATTTTCACCACACATCTTCACCAATGCATCCTTCAATTGTTTATGCCCCCTTTCTACCATTCCTTGTGACTCAGGGTAGTAGGGTGTTGTGACCCTTATCTTTGAGCCTGCTTTTTTTTACTGCATCTTGCAATTCCTTTCCAAACTCAGGCCCTCCATCTACTGTAACCTCTTTTGGAGATCCATACCTGCAAATCCATTCAGAAGTGAACCATTCTGATACTGACTTTGCTGTAAGCTTTACTAAACCAATTGTCTCTGGCCATCCTGAGAAATCATCCCTAGCCACTACTAAATACTTCCATCTTCCTGCTTTTACATGTACTGCATCTATACTGACTCTTTCAAATAATGTTGAGGTGAATGAGATTCTTCCTTCCTCTTTTTGGTGATAATGACTTCTCTTTTGACAAGCTTTACAAGATTTGACCCATTTTTTGACTATTTTCTTCATTCCTTCCCACCAGAATCTTTCTTTAACTCTGCTGTATGTTTCATTTTCTCCTCTGTGTCCCATTTCTTCATGTAATGATTTTAATATTCTTCTTTGAGAACTTTGACTTGACACAACTACTTGTGGATTTGGTGTATTTCTTCTTTTTAGTTGGCCTTCCTCCAGAAAGAAATTTGATGACTTCCTTTTAATTCTTTTGAAGTCATCCTCTTTACTACCAAAAGGCCTTTTCAATTTATTTAAGTATTCTACCATTCTTTTCCAAAATCCTTCTTGTTTTGATGGTAGCTTTATTCCTGCCAATTTTATTATATTGTTATGTTTTACTCCAAACCCTGGGTGTGGTTTTATCCATTCTTCTTCTTCATCAAAATCAGATTTTTCTTTTTCTTCATCTTCTGACTGAGGTCTTCTTGACAGCCCATCTGGCATTGTGAAGGTCTTCCCTGGCTTATGAACTAAGTCAAAAGAAAACAATTGAATAAATGCAACCCATCTGGTCATTGGGGCATTTGGCAAACAGGGTGAGTTTATCATTTCAATTAAGGCTTTTGCATCTACTTGTAGCTCAAAATGTTGTCCCCAAAGTACTGTTTGGAGTTTCTTGAGCATTTTGGCCACTCCACATAGCTCCAGCTTTGGCTGTGAGTATTTTGATTCCAATTTTGAAAATGTTATTGATTCATAAAGAACTGGTCTGTCCTTTCCTTCTTTGTCTTCTTGAGTAAGTACTGCTCCTGCAGCTATATAGCTTGAGTCTACTGCTCATTTAATCTTCCCTGCTCCCTTTTCATAATCCAAATTTTTTAAGGTTATTTCCTCCCCTACAATTTTTCTTAACTTTTCAAATGCTTCATCACATTTAGTATTCCATTCCCATCCTTCATCATCTCTTGTTAATCTTCTTAGTGGTGATGCAATCTGAGAGAAATTTTGAATGAACATTCTAACATATGCACAAAGTCCCAAAAAGCCTCTTACTTCCTTTTTATTGAGGGGCTTTGGCCAACTTTGTATTTTATTAATCTTCTGCTTTGAAATTTTTCTTCCATTCAAAGAAACTACATGCCCTACTATGTCCAATGCTGGCACACAACATGCAAATTTGATTCCTGATATGGTAAGTCCTGCCTCTTCAATTCTGAATAATATTCTCTCTAATGTAACTGCATATTCCCAAATGAATCTTCTTATCAAGTTATTTTCTTGTAAAGCCTCATTATTATATGTTGATCTTGGACCTTTTATCCCTCCATCATCAATAAAAATTCCTACATTCTCTGGTATTTCTTCTTGAAGTATCCAAGTCATTTGGGCTTGATAAACTGCAACAGAATTGGTTGCTCCTTGTGGTAATCTTGTGAGTTGTAGCCTTCCAAGTGGTGTTTCAAATGTAGTTAAGGGTCTTGTAGAAATGTCTAATTCTCTTTCATCATACCCTCCCATTATGTCACCAAGTCCATAACAAGCTCTCCCTGAAAAGGCATCTACAAATTCTTCAATATGTGGTGGTAATCCTGCATCTTTAATTGTTACCTTATTAAGATCCTGTAAATCATGGACAATTCTGAGTTTTCCATTTGACTTTGCAACACAGAATACTGGACTTGTATAGCTAGAGGTAGACTGCTCATACAAGCCTGTTCTAATCCTTTCCCTTACCAATTCAATAAACTGGGGTATTATGGGCTTTGGTATTGGTATTGGCTTCTTTTTGCCAAGGTGTATGTGGTATTACTGGTATTTTGTAGGGTTTTCCATATGAATGTTTCAGTAAACCCCTTTCCTCTGCACTGAATGCAATTGCTTTTTCTCTTAAAACTATGACACTCATCAGAAGACTCCTTTCTTCTTCTGAAAGCCATCCAGGTGGTCCAAAATTTATCAATTCAAATCTTTCTTGTGTTATTTTTGATGTGAACATAAATTTAGGTGGTTTTGGTGATAGTGGTGTATTATAAGGGTCTCTTGATAATGGTGGCCTTCCCAAAGGAGGATTTATGTCTTGTGGCATAGGCTCATTAACTGGTCTGACCTTCTTGAGTACTGATTTGTATTTTGCTGCACTATTTTGGTAATCCATTTTGTAATATCACTGAAATGATTCTGTTTTTTTCTTTGATATTTCTATTTTTTTTATATATTTTTTCTTTTTAAAACTGGTTAAGTTGAAATCAATATAGTATCAATTCTTCTATTTTCTTTAATTCTTCTCCTTATTTTAATAATTTATTAAATTAAATAAATCTTCACTTCTTTTATCTTTTTTCTGTCCATACATTTGAGGTTGCAGTTTAAGGTCATACAGGACCCTACAACTCAGGTGTGCAGACCCTGTATATTAGGTATACAAAATCCTGCCTTTTTATGTCATACAAGGACAATAAGACCCCTTGTCCATTTCTTCACAAGGGAGCAGTTTCATGTCATGCTGAGGACCTCCTGGACTTCAATTTGACTTGATCCAAGGGCAGTTTATTTTTTTATTTATTATTTTTTTATATATTTTTTTTTTGTTAAGTTCAAAGATTCCTTATACTAATATCAACTTAAGCTACCATGAGGCTTGATAATTCATAAAATGTTTGGGTTGATAGATATTTCTTTCTTCTTTTCAGTCATTACCAATCTCCTTGAATATTCCAATTCTTCATCTTTGTCCTTCTTTCTTCAATAGTTTATTCTTTGGCCAATTTATCACATATATTTGAGGATTTTATTTGAACCATTTCAAATCTGACCTCTTCTTTCTTCACATTATTTCTTTGATACCACTACTCCTTTCATGGACTAAAATAAAGAAATAGACTATAAGCCCTCAGGTGTGCCACCCCTGTAGTTTTAAGTCATACAAGGACTTAACATTCCACTACTCCCTTCATGGACTCATTAAATTGCCAATTTTATATATTGAAAGAAATTCTCATAATCTTAGAGTTTAATATGCCTTCAGGATTATTTTTTTTTGATGATGAATTTAAAAGAAAACCAGTCTATATTTATCATCTTCCATTCATTATTATGAGAATTCATCATATCATGATTGAGCTTTCAAGATACTATTAAGATATAGTTTTTATTCTTCTTTCTTCTTTCTATCTGTAATATTAATCTTCAGGTTTGGGATAAGACCCCCTCTCCATTTAAATTTCTGTAGTTGGTTTTCCTAATTTATTTGTATTTTGTCTTTGATTCTTGTAATATCTTCTTGCCAAATTTTGAATTTTGAGCTTAATTATTATTATTATTTTGAGTCTTATTCATACTAAGAAGAGGGTTTTAATTTTTGTGGTGGCCTGACACTATATAGTGGCAGTCTACAAGGCTATAACTCTAATCAACTCAGAGATATTTCCCCTCATCAGACCAGGTCTGACCTTGGCTGCTCAGTGTATATGTATTTTTTTGTACATATAGACCAGTTGTCCAAGTGCCACCTAGAGCAGGAAGACCATTAAAGCCTCTCTTTTCTGAATGAGATTTTCCTAATAATAATATTAATAATAAACATCATATTTATAATCTTTAAGTGATTGATAATTCTTATGTTTTTTTTTTTTTGAGTATATATATATTTATATCTATTTATATATATATATTTGAATTTTTTATATATAATCTTTTATAGTATTGAGATTTTAATATTTCCAGTTTAAGGTAATGGTGAACTCATATAGCTTAATCTTCATTTATTTAAAAATGATAAATTGAAAGTTTCAGTTATAGTCTTTGTGGAATTTTAATATTTATTGAGTAAAAGGTAATAATAATAAAAAATTCCAGTTTATAGTCTTGGTGGACTTATTTCTTTAAGTTCCACCTAAAATCAATCTTATAGCTTATGTGGTAAAGAATATTTCTATATATTATCATATTATTTTGATTATAAATTAAGTATTAATGAAAATAGATAATAAGTAGAGGGATAATTTTCCAGTTTTAGGTCATGGGGGACCAAATTGAAATTAATGACTTTTTTATAAATAAAAAAATGAATTAAAAAAAAAATATAAAAAATAAAAGATCAAAGATAAATTTAATAATTTAAATAATTTTCCAGTTTAAAGTCATAGAGGACTTTACATTTATAATTAATTTCATTCTTTTTATTTCTAATATACCTGATATCTTCAGTTCATCTCATGTTATTAATATTCATATATATTCATATATTTTTTATTATATAATATTTATAACTACATTTTTTTTTAATATCTAATGGTATAATATCAACTAAATAATGATTAAATTTGAGTTTCAATTATAATCAAATGATCAGTTTTACATTTTAGTTTTTTTTTTTTTTTTTGTTATTATTATTTTCTTTTCACTATTACTATATGATTTATCTTGAATAATCTTCTTTTTTTTTAAAAAAAAAAAACTATGAAGAAGTATTCAAACATTTTTCTTATTGATTATATTATTAATATACTTCTATAAGCTTTTATTTTCCTATTTAATTTTGTCTATGACATTACATATATATATATGTATTTTATCTAGCATATATTGTGTGTTTTTTTTTTTTTTTTTTTTTTTTTTTGACAACAATAATATAGAATGATAATTAATATTTTTTTGTTTTATTTGATTTCATTTTATTGATTTCTATTTTTTTTTAAAAAAAACTTTTATAATGCACTTTTATTCTTTCTGAATAATTGAAATTTCTTTATTTTTTATTTTTTTTTATTTCTTCATTTTATTTATTTTATAGTTTAGTTGATTGTTTTAGAACTTGGTGTAAATTACAGTACAGTACATAATGGTAATTTTTTTTTAATTTTGATTTTTTTTTTTTTTTTTTTTTTAAATTCCAATAAAAAAAAACTGAATTTTGTTTTGATCATTATTGGATTTAATTTATTTAATACAGTCTGTTAGTTTTAAAATGCTGTACTGGACTTATTTTTTTATCGCAATTTTTTTTTTTTTTTTTTTATATATATATTTTTTTTAGCTATATAATTATAATGATAACTTTTTTTTTTTTTTTTTCAATCGCTCATGTGTTTTTTTTAATTATCTTTTTTTTTTATAGTAGAGTGTACTGTACTGTATAGTACTGTATAGTACAGTACAACAGTAGAATATTTTTACTGTACAGTACAGTATCATACTGCACTAGTACACTGTAATGTACAACTTTTGTTTTTAATCGCGTCTATTTTTTTTTTATTAATAATCTTTTTTTATACTTGATCACTTGAGCGATCTTTGCTTTTTTTTTTAAAAAAAAAAAACTATGAGGTTTTTTTTTTTTTTTTTTTTTTTTTTTTTTAAATATTTAGTAAATGTTTTTTTAAATTAATAATTTTTTTTTTAATATTTGTTTTTTTTTTTTTTCATTATATGTTTTTTTTTTATAGTAGGTTGTACTGTGTACTGTAGTCTCTTTACTGTTAATCGCATGTATTTTTTTTTTTTTTCTATTCTTTTTATTCTTTTTATTCTTTTTTTTTATATTTGATCGCTTAAGCGATCTTTTCTCTTTTTTTTTAAAACAAAAAAAACAAAAAAAAAAAAAAACTATTAGTTTTTTTTTTGAAAAGATTTAATAAATGTTTTTTTTTTTTTATATTATTAATTTTTTGTTTTAATTTGAATCGCGTGGAGAGTTTTTTTTTTTATTTCTACTATATTTTTTTTTTTTTTTTTGTATTTGATTTAGTTTGGTACAGTAGAGTAGACTAGCTGTGTGGTATAGTACAGTGCTAATCTGTACTGTCGTTTCATTCAATCGCGACTCTTTTTTTTTTTTAAAAAAAAAAAAATAAAAACATGAACAATTCTATTGTTATGGCTTTGTGTTTTTTTTTTGTTTTTTTTTTTTATTCTACTTTAATATTTAAATAATAGTAATAAATTTTTATATTTGGTTTAATTTTTATTTATTTTTGTATATTTATTCATGTTTATATATATTTATATTTATGTTTATATATATTTATTTGTATTTATATAAATTTATATTTATTTGTATTTATATATTTATTTATATTTATATTAATATATATTTATTTGTATTTATATGAATTTATTTATCTTTGTATATCTTTGTTTATATATATTTATATTAATTTATATTTATATTTGTATATATTTATTTATATTTATTTGTATTTTATATATCTATTTATATAAATTTATTTATATATATTTATATTGATTTGTATTTATTTTTGTATATATTCAAATTTAATTATATTTAATTATATTTATTTTTATTTATATTTATTTATATTTATATTTATTTATATTTATTTATATTAATTTATATTAATTTATATTCATATTTGTATATATTTATTTATTTAAATTTACATTTATTTATAGTCATTTGTATTTATTTTTTGTATATATTTACATTTATATATATTAATTTTTATTTGTATTTAATTATATTTATTTGTATTTATTTATATTTATATTTATATATATTTATCTTTGTATATATTTATTTATATTTGTATTTAAATATATTCATTTAGATATATATATCAATTTATTTATATTTAATTATAATTATTTGTATTTATTTATCTTTATATATCTTTGTTTATATATATTTATATTTGTATATATTTATTTATATATATTAATTTACTTGTATTTGTTTATATTTATATATATTTATGTTTATATATCTTTATTTATATAAATTTATATTTATATTTGTTTAGAAGAAATTAAATAAAGATAAATTAAACTAAAAAACTTGCAAAGAACCACAAAGTTTATTCTGTTTCTAGTGTTATGATGGTCCAGTTGTGGGTGAGCCAAAAGCCCTTCTCTTCAATATAAAAGGAGCTACATTCTCAAGCTACTCTCCCATTATTTTTATAATTATTCTTTTCAAAGTAATTCTCTATTTATATATTTAGAGAAAAATATTCTAAATTTTTGTTATGCTTTACACCAAGTGAGGTTAAAAAAATAAATTATGTAGGGTCAACCTGGCCAGTTGCCTCTGTATATTTATCTTTTGAATAACCTTGATAATATCTATCATTATATATATTTTAAGGTTAAAATTATATTCTAAATATTATCATGTTAAATCAATAAGATTATTTATATTTATTAATCATTCAGGGACATATCCCTTTTAATATAGCTGTTTTTTCATTTATTGAATTTAAAATTATATCATTTTCACAAAATCACTTAAGGATATCCATATAACATTATTTTCTTTATCAACTAATAATGTTACTAAATTAAAACAATAGTTGTTTCTTAAATATAATATGTTATTGGGATTAAATATCATCCCTTAGAATACTATAGTATTATGATATTATTCTTATTTTAATATTATTTTATTTTCAATATTATAATATTATGATACTTATATTATTATAATATTATCTTATTCAATATAGCTTTATATTGATGTGCTATATTTATTCCTCCTTCCACATGAATTGGTTTTATTTTGTTTATTTCTTTTAATTTCTTTTTAAAGCAAGGGGGGGTGGCCAGTATTTTTTATTAATTTTTTTTTTTTAAAAAAAATTAAAAAAAAAAAAAAAAAAAAAAAAAATCAAAAAAATTAAAAAAATTAAAAATTGAAAAAAGAGAAAAATTAAATTGAAAAATCTGGTCATCCCTCCTTGTGAGTTGGATTCTTGGTATGTGCTATGTGTGTATGCATGCTGTGTGTATGTGTGTAGCATGTATGTGTATTGAGTAGTTCAGCTCAATAATTTCCATTTTGGCTTCCTGATTGATTCAGTTCTAGAATTTTAAGATAAGTTTCTTTATAATTTCTCTTGAGGATTGATACTATACATAACTGATGAGTGGCTTTTTTCTTTCTTGTAAAATATATTGTCTTCTTGTAGTGAAAAAAATCTTGAAGTATTTTTTATTCAACATTTCCTTTTTTTTGTGAAAAATGAAGAAATTCTGTGCTGTATATTTGAGATCTTCAATATTAATTTGAGCTCCACTATTGTATTAGTAAGTTAATGAAACTTCTTTTCATTTTTTTCAATTTCAACATAATACTGATTAATCCTTCCTTGTTTTCAGATTATTTTGTTGAATTATATTTTGAAATTATTTTCTTTTGAAATTGAAACTTGTTTTTTTTAACAAACAATGATCTTCTTTTGAAGAAGTGCAATGATAAGTGATTTTTTTTTTTTGACCTTATGAAAGGTAATTATTTATGAAATTTATAATTCAAGAGATATCTAAGTACTTCATTAATGGAAAATAAGCTATTATTTAATATTAAATTGATAATTCTTTATTAAGGTAAAATAACTGAAATTTATTTTCATTGATTAGAGCTATAAACTGATGTTTAATTATTAAAGTCCCACTTTCCCCAAAACTTATAGCCACTTGTGCTTTGGGTGGTATAAGAAATAGTTAACCACCCCTATTTTTTTTAACTATGAAAAAACTACTGATACTAATACAGAATAAAAAAAACTAAAACATTCTTTCTAGATGAATTTTATAAGCAGCTCTTTTTTTCCCTTTTTTTTTCTTTTGTTTTAATACTAATTGAAATATCTTTACCACCACTATAACTTCTGATCTCCATATCAATTATTAATTTTTATTGTTTTATTAGTTATATATAGATTTTTTTCTTCATTGATTTATTGATTATTAATAGATTTTTCATATATATATATATTTTTATGTTTTTTTTTGATACTATTACAGAAAATACAGAAATCAAATTTGCAGTTTAAGGCCATGCTGGGCCATCATGTATGATTGGTACTTGCATGTGTTAATATATTATTTTTTTTTTTGGTATCTTGATTTAAAATAGAGTAAGAGAAACAATAACTAAATAGTTGAATTGCAGTTTAAGGCCATGCTGGGCCCTTAATTTTCTGTAGAATGATTTTCTTAAAATAATCTTGATTCTTCTTCATTTTCATTTCAATCTTGCTGCTGACAAATTCTTTCCATAACTTATCCCATTCTTCTTTCTTCAAACAAAACTTGTGATTCTTCATTATAATTATTAACTGTAAGACTTTATCCTCTAAATCAAAATCCAATCCCTTTTCAATAATATAGCAGTCCCCTCTCCATTTAATACTTCTACCCTCAATTTGATATTCTTCAAGACAAAACCATCTCTGAGCTTGTATTGTTCCCCAGTAAAGACTACTCCTTATATCTGAATCCATATAGAAAATTTCATTCCAATAGTCATTATTGAGATTTCCTTTAATTCCATCATAATTAAGTATATACATAAATTCTAGTTTTGAAAGCTTTGATCCAGGAAGCTGGCTTAAATGGGCTTCTACAGGGGATTCTTGAGTAATGTCTTCATTTCCAAATAAATCTTCAAATTCAATAAAGGGGATAGTTTGAATAATTGGTATCTTGAAGGATTCAATAATTGGTAAGCTCCATCTTTGGTCTTCATTGTTAAGTCCTTGAAAATTTTGATTGATCCAGAGGTCTTGGCTTTCTTCATTTGTTTCTGAGTTTGGCCAATAGATCCAGATGGTATTGTCTACTTCATCAGTTTCAGACATGATGATTATAAAATATAAAATATGATAAAAAAATTGCTAATGGTTTCTTGATGTTAAAAAAATATGAATGATTATAATAGCTTTTTTTGGTAAAGGTGGATGAAATAAATAACTTAAGTAAAATATTTTTTAAAGAATTAATCCTCTTTGATAAGGCAGGAAGTCACTGCCAAAAGCTTTAATCAATTAAATTTTTAAGTAATAAGGTAAGAAATATTTGGGTCCTCTTTGATAAGGCAGGAAGTCACTGCCAAAAATACTGGACTTGATTATTTAAATTGAATCTTACTGATTTTGTTCTCTTCTTTGTTTTTGAACTATGTAAGCTGGAGGTTTTCAGAATTGACTTCAGCTGTACTTTTCTCATTGATGGTAAGTAATTTTTATAATAAGCTAATTTTTCATTCAAAACTCTAAGTTCCTCCAATAACAACCTTATTTCTTCCAATGTTTCCTTTTCTTCTCTTGATTGGTGACTTGATGACTGACATTCTTGAAATTCATCTTCATACTCAAAAATGAATTTTTCATATTGCTTCTTCAATTGCCTTTGATCCAAAATCTCTTCATCCTCCAACAATTCATCCCCATAACATCCAAGCTTTGGCATCTTGATTTTTTGTTAATTTTATTAAAGATTATTATCTTATCAATTTTTTGTGTTTTTAAAAGGTCTTGAAATTAATGATATTGATATTAAAATTGAATAGAAATTGATATTGAAACTCCCAAGGATTTCATCCCAAAAACTTAAACCATTAGAGGTGGAATAAGAAACAGACACCAACCCCCATTTTTTTTTTAATTTAAACATAGCCTTATGATACTTTTACAGTTAAAACTCTTGCATACCCAAATCATCATTCATATATATTTTTTTTTTTAATTTTTTTTTTTTTTTTTTTTTTTGTTTTTTTTTTTTTTGTTTTTTTTTTTTTTTTTTTTTTGAGTTTATATCTTTTTTAATTTTAATTTTAATATTTTTTTAAGTTTTTTTTTTTAAGTTTTTTTTCTTTTTTTTTTTTTACATTTACAGAAAAATATATTCAATTCATGAAACCCATTTTCCTTTTTCTTTTTGTTGAAGAATTCTATTCACACATATATCCTTGGCTATTTCTCCCAGTATTTTCCTTCCTTTCTTCCTTTCTTCTAGGGTATTACCTTTCCAATTTCTTATGAATCCTTCTTCTTTGTGTATAAAGAGGTATCCATACTCTTCCCAGAAAAGATTTCCACCAAGAAGCTCCATATTATGCAAATTGAAGTCTTCTTGTGGCCAAATTCTACCATCATAAAGAGCCTTCCTTGTTTGTTCATCAAAGGAAAAAACTTCCTCCCAATACTGGTTTTCCAAATTACCCTTAATTCCTTCCTCATTCAAGAGTTCCATGAAGTCTAATTTTGACAGGTCATATCCTGGAATATTCTTCAACCATTTTCCACCTTTTATTCTTGATGGACCCTCAAAGTATATATCTTTGAATTCAATGTAGGGAAGAATTATGAAATCTGGCTCTTCTTCAGGTGTTGGAAGTTGCCAGTAAGACATTTCATCATAATACTTCAAGAAACTTTCTTTTTCCAAGTCCATTTCCTCGTCTTTATCAATTCTCCATGGACTTTTTGGGTTTAAATCATATGACAGAATAGTGTTCATGAGATCTTTTTGCAATGGTGAGACTTCAACTTCTATCAAATTTGCTTCTGGCTTTGAATGTGAAGGCAATCTTGGTTTAATTTCTTTTAAAGAGTCATGATTGTTGTAGGTCTCCCAAAGATTTTCATAAGCATGGGAGTGCTTTATTTTATTCTTTGGAGGATCTTGAGAAATTTCATGTATTTGGAATTCATCAGTTTGATTATATTCCTCTTTATTGTATTCCTTTATAAATTCTTCATCTTTGAAACAGTCATTAATTTTATTTCTAAGATCTTCCAATGAGTCTTCACAGTATTGATCACTGTTCATTTCTGGCTTCATTTCAATTTCCATATCTTGTGGGTATTTTTGCTTGGAAAATATGTCAAACAGATTCTTTCTGCTATGTATTGGTTGTCCTTCTATGATTTCTGAGCCATTAACCATAACCTGATATAACATATCATTGGTGTCAATTGGTTTATAAATAATTTTATTTTCCTTTTTCTCTGCTTCATTGACTTCTTCCATATACCAATTTGATTTTTCATCTTGTTTCCATATATAACTTTTGTTGTTTTCAGGTTCATCATCAATTTTCCAGAAGTCAGGGCATGGGCTTAAGCTTAAGTTGTTTACTTGAGGGTTTTCATTTTTGACATAATTTTCATATTCACTTGAAGGTGGTAGATTTCTGTTAATCCATTCCTCCCACTTTTTGGGATCAAATGTAGCCCATTCCTTGTTTTCTTTTATTGCCTTGTCTAAATACCAGGCTAATGACTTTGGTTCTTCTGATTTTATTTGGTTTGATAGTGCTCCTGTTGATGGTCCCTGTTCTGGCTCTTGTGTTTCTACCTGTTGGTCTCCTTCCACTTCCTCCTGAGGTTCATTCTCTATTCCCCTATCCATTATGGATAATCTTTCATCTAAATTACATTCCATAGACTTTATCTTTTGAAAATCTTTGTTTTTAGTTGATTTGAAAATACTTTTTATTTTTGATTTAGATTTATCTTCAGCTTCTTTTAATTTTACTTTGCTAAACCAATCCTTTATTTTCCCCATTGAACAAAGCTCCATTCCTCTTGGTGGTCCTGTTTGCCATCCTAACATATGGGGTTTGCATATTGGCATACATAATCTTCTACCATCTGCTTCTTGATAGCTAAATATTTCACCTTGTTTCTGTGAAAAGTCCAATCTAATGTTATTGTCTGCCAAGAAGGGCCTTCCAAGGACTGTATGTACTGCTCCCTTGGCAATGAAGAAATGAATTTCTTTTTCTTCTCCAGAAGGCAAAAGTACTTGTGTGAATTCAGCCAATCCAATTAATGATGTTGTATGTCCTCCAATTCCTCTTAAATTCATGTTGAGCTTTCTGTTTGGAAGAGAGGCTTTTATTGCTGCATCTTCAGTGATTATGTTGAGCTCTGATCCTGTATCTACCAGTGCCATTACTGGATATTCTTCTTTTCCAACAAATACTTGCATAAACCCAAGTGGACAGGCATAATGAAGTCTTGGTTTTTCAAAGTCTTTAATTTTTATAGAAATAACATCTTCTTTAATGTCCAAAGTGTTAACTGATTTGATAGCTTCCTTTTCTTCAAGAGAGATCCCTTGAAGCCTGTGAATGAAGGTTGGTGAAACTGATAATATTTCTTCCAAGGTTAAGTTAATTTTCTGTTCCAATATTTTCTTTATCACATTTTCAATTGCTAATTTTGGTTTTGATTCTTTCTTTTCAGTTTTGTGGTGAACCATCCTTTTATTTAACTTGTCACTTTCCTCCTCAAAATTCTCTTTTTCTTTACTTTCAGTTCCTTCAAATCTTTCATCTCTTTTTGTATGTTTATCTTTATATTTGGTTGGTACAATCATCTTCATCTCTTCTTCAGCCTCATCCTCATGATAGGTTCCTGGTAGTATAGGCTTTTTACTTTGAGAATCTTCTCTATTTTGGCTTTCTTGCTTAGCCAATCTTTGCTTTGTCTGTCTGAGAGTTGCATGTGTTTCCAACATCTCAGTGGGTGAAGATACTGTTGGTGGTTCCCAATTACCCCAGTCTTCTACTTGAGCAATTGAAACTTCTTTTTCTTCCTTTTTCAGCTCAACTATCTTTTGATCTTCTGGTCTTGATAGAGGCTTTTCCTTTTCAATTATCCTATTTGAAATTTCTTTTTGTTCCTTATCAAATTCCCTGACTAAGTCCTTTGGAGATTTGGTTCCTTCTGAAGGTACTCTTTGGAAATTAGGGTAAAGGAAATTTAATCCTTGCCTACTAACAATTCTTTTTTCCATATCTTCTGCCAGGTAGCTGCATCTTGTCAATGAATGACCATTTTCAAAACAGTAATAGCACTTTAAGGGTGGTCTTGGATATAGTTGTGCTGGAACATAAGGTTGATAATTTGCAGGTAAAGGTGCCTGAGTATTTCTTGGTCTGAATGGTTGTGCATTTGGTGCTAGGCCTGATCCTTGTGTATTTGGTTTATCCTTCCAGACCTTCTTTGGTGGATTAACAGCCTCTGATAGTTCTTTCAGCTGGTCCAACACATCCTTCATTGGGTTGACTTCTTTTGGTGCTTCATTAACATGAGCCTCTTGAGCTGGTGGATTCTTTATTTTCTTTGTAATATCTTTCATTTGCTTGATAACCTCCTCCCAGCTTTCATCTTCAAATCTGGTTTTCTTTTTGTTTTTGATTTCATCTGACTTTGATAATTGTGATTTACCTTTAATAACTACTGCTGCCTCCAATTCTGCCTCAATATAATTTCTGAGGATATCCATCTCAGGTAAGATATATCCTCCATCTCTTGCTTGAACCATGGTCCTGTCTTTGATCATTTCTTTAGTAACACTACTTCTAATTTCTGGTGATAAGGAATCAAAGACATCTTCATGATAATCATTTTCCTTTTTGATATACCCATACTTCAGCAGATATTTTGAAATTATGTCATATTCCCCAATAAACTTTCTGTATTGGGACAAACTTTTGACTCCTCCTTCCTGTTGAGTTTGATGAAATAGTCTTGTTAATGAATCTTTCCTGTGTCTTCTTTCTGGTTCCACCTTTCCCCATTTACTTATCATTTCCTTTTTCAATTGATCCCAATCCTCCATTTCATATCCTGGCATTCCTTCAATTTCATATCTGATATCCTTATCTTCACTCCAGAATGCTATTTGCATGGCCAAATCCCTTTCATTGGCTCCTTCAATTGATGCTATCCTTTCAGCTCTCTTGATAAAATCCTCAACATCACTTCCATCAAAGTTGAGGTTATAATCTTTTGCCTTTATTTTAACAATCTTTCTTGTAGGTATTGTAACTCTTTCAGGTTGCTGAGTTGGTGTTGTAATATGTACCCTTTTTGCAAATCTTGCAGCTCTTGGAAATGTTCCTGGTGTGGATGTTGCAAATGTCTTTGGGGTTGGTGATGGTGATGGTTGCTGGGGTCTGAGCATTCTTTCAATAGTTGCATCCCCAGTAGTTTCAGGTGAGAATTGACTTGATTTTGTCTTCTTTCCATGTCTTCTTGCAGCTCTTTCCATAGCCTTCTGTAATTCTAACCTTTTCTTCTGAAATTCTTCATCCTTTTCTAAATAAGAAAAATCCTCTTCTTCACTTTCTTCCTGACCTAATTCCTCAATTCTGGACTGCTCTTTTTCCAATTCCTCCTCCAAGGTTAGAGCCTTCTTTGAGGATGATGATTCCTCCATTATAGTTGTGATCTAAACAATGATTTAATTTTTAATTATTTTTTTTTTGATTGATTTTTTTTTTTTGATTTTTTTTAAGATTTTTAAGATTGATAATGTGATCTTATTAATGATACCTGAGGTTTGAATGCCACTGTTGGGACACCAGATGTGGGAACTCCTTTTGTTGTGGGATAAATAATAGGCAGTACCTTGAGGGGGAAATTATTGGTGAGTCTGTTTTGAATTTCAGAACTAGCCAATAACCATGGGTGCTAAGGTGTATTAGCTTCCCCTCTAAATATACTGAAAAAGATACCCTTTTTGATGAGATCACAAATCAATTATTTAGTTTTGTGGCTTTTCAATTAGAGAATTTTCTTCAGCAGTCTCTATCAGTCTGTCAATAAAAGATCACTATGATAATACTGGTAATAGTTAATATTGTTTTTTTTAATAATTTAGGTTTTCTTAGCTTTCTTGTTATTGATTATAATTCTTTTTTATTAATTCTTCTAGTATTCCTTCTTTCAATACCTGAGATATTTTAAATAATATTGTTTAAGATCACTATTAATATTAATAATAATCTTGATAGCTAGCTAATACTTTTAAAGGTGATTTAATAATACTATCAATATAGCTATATCAATTTAAGGGTAAGATAATTCTTTAAGAGTGGTTTTGTTTAATATAAGGGTAAGATATAAATGATATAATAGTAATATAGTACTATTAGGATCAATATAAATATAATCCAATATACCTAAAAGGCTTATGATATAAGGTATAAGGGTAAGATGATATCCCTTCTATAAATAAGGGTTATTGATAAATTAGATAAGATCACCAATGATAATATCTTCAAACACTACTTCAACACTACTACTATAATGGTAAGACTATTAAATAATATTAAACTCTTTAATTAATATTATAAATATCTTTCATTAATTAATCATAAGTAATACTATAAGATACTGAGCCTTGCTACTGATCTTTTTCAATATAAATACTAGATTATCCTACTAGAGAAGGGATGGATTGATCCTCAAGATTATTGTCTGAATCAGAAGCATGGGGGGAAAACAGGGAGAGAGGCCCTTTATTTATACCTTTTGGGCCCTCCATAGAGCCTTCCAAAAACAAGGGACTTAGAAAAAATTCCACCTTGAGACATTTTTGCTGGTGGGTAAATTAAAAATGGTGTCATTTGATCAAGATATTGCACCATATGTTTGGTTGATTGCACCATTCTGAACCTTATTATTGTCAGTGCACAGCCTTGAGACATTTTTGCTAGTGGTTAAATTTGGAATGGTG
This sequence comes from Austropuccinia psidii, assembly GCA_023105745.1. Taxonomy (NCBI): domain Eukaryota; kingdom Fungi; phylum Basidiomycota; class Pucciniomycetes; order Pucciniales; family Sphaerophragmiaceae; genus Austropuccinia; species Austropuccinia psidii. The sequence continues at coordinate 21,220,174 of JALGQZ010000009.1, read as the reverse complement.
TCATTTGTTCAGGATATTGCACCATATGTTTGGTTGATTGCACCATACTTTTTGAATTATACTCTTATTTTAACTAAACTCTATTTTTATTATGCACAGCCTTGAGACATTTTTGCTAGTGGTTAAATTTGGAATGGTGTCATTTGATACAGATATTGCACCATATGTTTGGTTGATTGCACCATTTTGAAAAACTGTATTCTTATCTCTACTAACCTTATTTTTCCTCTTCACAGCCTTGAGACATTTTTGCTGGTGGTTAAATTTGGAATGGTGTCATTTGATACAGATATTGCACCATATGTTTGGTTGATTGCACCATTTCTTTAAAACTGTATTCTTATCTCTACTAACCTTATTTTTCTTCTTCACAGCCTTGAGACATTTTTGCTGGTGGTTAAATTTGGAATGGTGTCATTTGATACAGATATTGCACCATATGTTTGGTTGATTGCACCATTTTTTTTAAAACTGTATTCTTATCTCTACTAACTTTATTTTTCTTCTTCACAGCCTTGATCTGTATTCAGTTGAGTATTTCTCTATGTAAAATTTAATTTGTAAATAATACCTGTAATGTTTGGTTATGGGAGTTTAAGTGGGGATTGAGTAATGTAACACTATGTTAGCTTATATGTAAGTGTTTTTTTATGTCAAGACATGTAACACAGGATCCTGTAAGAGTAATGGTGTCACTTATGTAATATTACACATGTTCATTCATATTGAATATTTAGACAAGCTGCATTATATTTAAGCATATTCTTGTACCTAGTATAGAGTGTATAGTATCATTTCTCTTCTTTAATCCATGATATCTAGAAAATTATTGACATTATGGGGTTGAGGCAATATGTGACTATAGGTAAAATTTGATGTAGATTCCAGTGGAATACTTGTTTTTGTTATTTTAATATAATTCTCCTTCTTTTTCTTGCATTTTTTAATTTATTTTATCTTTCACTTTTTATCTTTATTTTCTTTATATATATATATATTATTATTATTGATCAAAGTTTTAGCTTTGAAATTGTGGATTTGAACCTTGGAAGAACTGGTATGGAATACCACAACGCCCAAAAGTGACCAGAGTGAATTTGGAAACAAGGTGACAAAGCTAACAGTGATGAAAGATGCTTTAATTCACTTATGGGGTGGTTCAAGGGTAAAAATGATTATAAGAGTTACAAACAATGATTATAATGATTCTTTCACATGTTTACAAGGTTTAAAATTATAAGAAAAATGTTTTTTAAATCTTTTATTGATTGGTTTAACAGTTTTTTAAACTAATTACAAAAGGAAAAGATTCTAACATGAAGAGAAAAGTGGGGAAAAGAAGAAATTCTTTTATAGCCACCAATTTTCTTACTCCAAAGGTAAAATTTACTTTTTTCAGTCTTGGAAAACAATCTGACAATAGAAAAGCAAATTATGGCATCATTGAACCCTGGTTTAGACCAAAAAAGGGCTGTTTTTAGCCATTTTGGACCCTTAAATCAGTTATTTCTATAGTGATACCTGGTTTTAAGCCTTAAAAACACATAAGAATGTGTTTAAGTGATGTAACAGCCAGTTAAAGCTGCTTTTACAATGATTGTTTTATCTTAAGGGTAGGTTTACCCTCTTGGCAACAGTTAAAGCTGCCCTGGTTGGTATCAAAACCTCATCATCAATTGAGTCACAGACCCTGTGACTTAATTCCAGGCCAAAAGTGATGAACTTTTGCATGGATTTTGACATCTCAGCCTTTCAGTAAGAAATTTGGGGGTCTGGCTCCCTTGAAGCCAAGATTCCTTTTCCCCCTCCAAAATTCATCTTTCCAATTTATTTTTTCTTTAATTCCCCATCATGTAATATACTTATAATTTACACACAAAATTCAATTGAGTTTCACAGTTACACAGCTGAAATATTTGATAACTCATATCTAAGTTACAGCTCACTTATGTAATACACACACACATTTTGACATTTCAATTGAAAATACTTCAATTCCTCATAGCTTCCAAACTACACACCACACCTCAATTTTAAAACAAAAATTGATGGTTAAAACCACATGTGGTTTTAATTAATTTAATTTTTTGAGGATTTTCAATTTTTATACATAAAATACAAAAAACCTAATTTAAGCTTATTTAGAGTTGAGTTACGAAAATTTCACCCAGAGGTGACCCCACCTTATTTTTTATGAGGAATCCAATGGTGAACCAATTTCATTATGCTTGTTTATTTGATGAAAAGCTATTATAATTATTATTTAACCTTTTTCCAAAAATATTTTGATTTCAGCAATTTTGTTAAAAATTCATTTTTACTTAATTTCTTTAAGTAAAAATGTGTTTTCACAATTCTAAATTTTAATGTAATTTCATTTTCGAATTATAATTAAATTTCCATTTTTGTGTGTAAATTGATATTTATATTTTGATTTTTATTTTGATAATATAAATAAAAAAATTTATTTATAATTGTATCTTGTTTTATTATGTGTGGTCTTTTGGGTATATGAAAATACCTCTAAGGCTCACAATCCAGGAAGAGGGATGTGGCAAGGTGGACCAATGTTGGAGGGCCTATTCCCACTGGTGGTAGGTAAATTTACTCCAGTTCAGAGGTCCCAATTTCCAGGATCAACGGCCAATGTGTGGTGAAGAGAATAAGAAGACTTTTCTCTTCACTCCCTAATCCAGATGCTGAAGGGAGTGCCAAATTGGATGGTGAAGAAGTTGAGGTGTTAAATCCTTTTATTGGAAATCACTCAGGTACTTCACCTTCCAAGCCTTCTGCCAAGAGATTCCAAAGTCAAGTCATTCCTAGAACCCTACAAAATTCCCACCCTGTCTTGTCCACCATTCCCTCTTCGATTCCTCCTCCTTCACTGAATCCATCCACTTCCAGGGTTGCACTGGCTTCACCACTGAGGCCATCTCCTATTACACAGCCCAGAAAATCACCAATTTTCACCTCCCAACAACTACAACCTGTGGCCAGCTCCAGCAGAAGAAGAGAAGATTTATTTGCTTTTCTGTTCCCTGCCGCTCAAGTATTTCAAATAATGGAGAGTTGGCCAGTCCAGGTCACCAGAGAAGATCCCAATGGGAAAATGAAGGACAAGATGATGTGGCCAGATTTTTTGGAAGGGGTGATAGAAAAATTAGGGAGGTGATTAAATATTCTGATGATGGAAGGATCCCTGGTACCACGTCTGAAGAGATGGCCACTAAATTTATATGGTACAAAGATGAGTTGATAAATGATTTTCAAAGAACTTTTGATGATTTGGGTATAGATAGCTAGTCTTTTGGCTTTTTTTATTTGTTTTTTTTTCTTTTATCCCCACTCTTATTTATATGGAATAAAAAATTGGAATCTCCCAATATATGATATTGGAGGGGATTCTTCTTCTTTATATAAAAAAAGGTAAAATGAAACAAGAATTATACAAGTAAAAAGAAAATAAAATGAATAATTAAGAGAAAAAGAGAGTAAAGAGAAAGAAAAATAAAGAAACTTCTGAGAGGTGTCTTCCTTGTGGTGGGATTCTTGATTTTGGCCATGAATCTTCCTGAAAAGATAAAATCAAGCCATTGTTTCTCAAAGAGTGGCCAAGGTGCTATTTTACAAGAAGTAGAAACCCTCAGAGATGCAAACCAGGAGAGGGAACTTCCTTTCATAACTTCCACTCCCCACCAAGCACCATAAAAGAACAGAGAATCTTTTCTCATAATTGACTTGATGCAAGGAATGACTTAAATTTGGTTAATGGCATAAATTAGAAAAAGAAACAAGGAAGAAGGAATTTGGCCATATCTTGTTAAAAAGTCCAAAATTGAGGGTATTGATGTTGCAAGGCCTAATGAATATGTCCAAAGAATTGACAAGTGCTCACAAAGTGGCCAAGGTGATGCTTAAAGCAATTTTGACCATGAAACTTCCTTAAAGGTGAATTCCAGGAGAGGAACTTAATTTCATAACTTCTACTCCCCATAAAGCACCACAAAATCAAACTTTTGAGTTATTTGGGCCAGGCTTGTCAGTGCACAAGGTGTGCAGATCCTTTACAAGGTCTGTTGATCTGGTAAGGTTGAAGGATGGTTCCCAAGCTGTTCTTTGTTGGTCTTCACTGAATCTTTCCCATTCCACAAGATACTATAATTTACATCTCTTGAGTTTTGAGTACAGAACGTGAGCCACTTCCAATTCCTCTTGCTCCTCCACTAAGACTTGCTGTGTGGTATTTCATACCAATTATACCAGTCTTAAGCTTACAAAATATGATAATAATAAATAAAAATGAAAAAATTGCAGAATAAGTCAAGTGCAAGAAATTTAAAATGCAGAATAATTTCATAAACTAGTAATTAGGGCATAACTCCAGAGACAGGAATAAAATTATGGAATTTTTTGAAGAAGGAATTGGAATAAAATTAAGGTGCTTGGGAGGAATTATGGAAGACAATTGCGCAGTTGTAGAAAAATCCCTGAATAACTCTGAGGAATAAAGATAAAGTTGAAGAATAATTTCAGATATACAATTTCAGAATCATTCCATAGATAGAAATACAACTGCCAAATAATTTCTGAAATAGAAGAAAACTATGGAATTTTTGAAGAAGAAATATGCATAAAATTGTGGAATTTTGGAGAAGAAACAGGAATAAAATTTTAGAACAGCTTTGGAAATGGACAGAAGATTTAGGAATTATGGAATTAATTAGGGAATAAATCCCAATAAGAAAATCAAATTGCAGAATAACTCTGGAAATGAACATAGGAGTTACAGAATAACTCCAGAGATGGAAATAGGAATTAAGGAATAACTCCAGAGATGCAACTTGGAATTAGGGAATAACTCTGGAGGTGGAAATAGGAATTAGGGAAGAACTCTGAAGGTGAAAATAGGAATTAGGGAATGCCCTTGGAGATGAACATAGGAATTATGGAATAACTTAGGAGATTGAAATAGGAATTAGGGAATAACTTTGAAGATGGAAGTAAGAATTAGGGACAAACTCCCAAGAAAATCAAATTAGGAAATAACTCTGGAAATAGAAATAGGAATTAAGGAATAACTCCAGAGATGGAAATAGAAATTAGGGAATAACTCTGGATATTGAAATAGGAATCAGGGAATAACTCCAGAGGTTAAAATAGGAATTAGGGAATAACTTTGGAGATGTGAATAGAAATTAGGAGAGAACTCCTTAGAAGGAAATCAAATTTCAGAACTCTGGAAGTAGGTAAATCAAACTTTAGAGAATTCCTAGGGAATAATCAAGAATATTAAAGTTTCAACCAGAATAATTTCAATTACAATAGAAAATACCAATTTACCCACCTTTTTCAAATCTAATGGAAGTGCACTCAATATTAAAAAACAGTATTTTCCCCACTCTCTCCACTTCTGAGAAAAATATCACCAGCTAAGTTATCTCAAAGATATCATATGACTAGAAGAAATTTCAATTATCAGAAGGTGTATTTTCCCCACTTTATTGGCAAAAAGAAACTCTAAAAAGCCAAATTATCTCAATTAAATCACATGATTTTGATTAGAAAAAACACCAACAGCAAAACTTTCTCAGAAAACATGTAACAAAGTCACCAAAAGGAAGAATTCACCATCTGAATTATCTCAAAGATATCATATGACCAGAAGAAATTTAAGTTTTCAGAGGCTGTGTTTTCCCCACTTTCTTGGAAAAAATGAACTCTCACCAGCCAAATTATCTCAAATACATCAAATGATTTTTCTGATAAAAACATCACCAGCAAAATTCTCAGCAAATAAGTAACAAAGTAACCAAAAAGAAGAATCTAACCAGTTAAATTCTCTCAAAGATATCAGATGACTAGAAGAAAGTTCAATTGTCACAAGCTGTATTTTCTCCACTTTTTTTGCAAAAAAGAAAGTCTCACCAGCCAAATTCTCTCAATGACGTCGCATGATTTTGATAAGAAAAACCACCACCACCAAAATTCTCTCAGCAAACATGTAACAATTACATCAAAACTACACATCTCAACTATGAATTTTCCAAGTCCCCTGTTTTGAGAAGCTCTATGAAGGCCCAAAAGCTATAAATAGAGGCCTTCTTGCCCTCATTTAAAAAAACTAATTGAAAGGATTCCCACTATTGAGGATCTCAACCACCCCTGAACTAGCAGGATATCTAGAGTAATAGAAGTGTTTTGGTTGTGAAACACTTGGTAGCTTTGCTCAGGATCTTAGTATTAGTTAAGAATAGTAGCTTAACCATAGTGAAAAGCTCAGTAGCCTTCCTCAGAGGAACTGTAGCAGTGATATAAACACAGTATTAAAAAAGATTTATTGTAGAATCTTTATTAGTATTAAATCCCATAGTCTTATTATTAGTATTCCTATTAAAAAAAATTGAAATTAAAATTAAAATTAAAATTAAAATTAAAATTAAAACACAAAAAAATCTTTATTAGTCTTGTTAACATAAAATCAAGTAGTAGTCTTCCATTATTATTATAGTGTTACATCAGATTTTTGGCTATAGAATTACTGATAGGTCTGATTTAGAGACTACTGATAAGTCTTCTCTATCTGTTAAATCCAAAAATACTCTCTTATTTTGTGATTCTCAGTAGGATGACTATTCAGTATTAGTTAGAGGGGCAGCTAATACACCTTAGCACCCAAGGTATTGGACAATTCTGAAATTCAAAACAGACTTACCAATAATTTCCCCCTCAAGGTACTGCCTTACTTCATCCAACACAAAAAGAAGTTCCCAGATATGGTGTCCAAACAGTGGCTTACAGCTTCAAATATCAATAATCTATCAATTTTTCTCAAAAAAAACCCGCAAATTCAATCTGTAAAAATCCCTTTACCAATCAGGAAAGCTTACAAGCCTATTGATATAATCTGGAATTAGAAAACCAAAAATATTCTGAATAATCATCACCATCAAGCTCTTCAACAAAATCATTTTATTATTATTATCCAACAAGAGGAGAAACACCACCTGGAGAAGAATCACCTATAGATTATAGTATAGCAGCTGGTACACCAAGAACCAAGAAGAAAGATTAGAAGATAGCTAAAGATTATTTTCAAAAATTACTCAAGGAAATATTTTCAATTGAAAAGAAAAGTGAACAACATAAAATCAAGGAAGGAGATATCAATATGGATTCAGAATCATCATCAAAGATACCACATAATCCTGATGAATCCAAAGAAGAAATCATAAATGAAGATCCCATGCAAGTACAAGAATTAAGCTCTTATGTAGAAAGACTTTATCAAAGAATGTTGGAAATGAAACAAGAATTAATTGAACTCCTTAAAAATAAGGGAAAAGAAAAGAGTCAAGTTTTACTGCAGAAAACAGTCCAAGGGAAGAAACTACAACCATGCCCAGAACTTTTGGACAAGAAGGATCACCATCACCAATTTCAATGCCCATGGCCTCATCAACTCCGTTTGCTTCCAAAAGAACAAATACACTACCAAAGATGATTGATATTCATGCACAAGCTTCAAGCCCATTAGAACAAGAAACTCCAAGAAATAGAATACCCATTGTCAAGATCAGGCCAAAAGATTATAGTTTATGGTTTGATGGAAAGGAAGTAGAAAGATTTAAAAAAAGAATAGAAAATATAGAAGCAATTGAAGGAGAAAGTGGAAGGGATATTGAAAGACAGATATCCTTTTGGACTAAAGATAAAGAAATTAGATACCATATTGAAAGAATTCCCGGAAATGAAACTAGAGATTGGGAGAAATTAAAATTGGATATGAAGAGAAGATGGGGAACAGTATCGCCTGAAATGAGATACAAGATATAATCAATAACTCAACATTTTACAAATATTCAACAAGGAGGAATTGAAAAAATCACTCAATATAAAAAGATTATTGGGGAATATGAATCCATCATTAATTATCTCAAAAGATATCAATATATACAAGGGGATATTAATCACAATAAATCAATTTTGTCCTGTCTTTCCTCAAGTGTTCAAGAGGCCATTTATAAAGAAATGATAAAGGATAAGGCAATGGTGCAAGCTTTGGATGGTGGTTATATAATTCCAAGATTGGTAATCTTAAAGTTATATATTGAACAGGACTTAGAAGCCAAACTCTTAATTCAACAAAAGGAATTTTCAAAATGAAAGTCACAAGAAAAGAAAGATATGTTTTAAGATGAAATTTTTGAAGAAGTCTTGAAGCAAATGAAAGATCTTACACAAAAATCAAAAATCCCCAGAAACAGGAACATCAATCAAATGATACCATGAAATACTCAGTTAAGGAAGTATTGAATAAGTTCAAACTCCTTTCAGAAGTAGTTGAATCTCTAAACAAGCAATAATCAAGATCAGAAAATTATGCAAAACTCACAGGCATTCAGGCCAAGATATCCTTTACCACCCATACATCCCAGATCAAATGGCTCCAAGACATCCACTAAAGTGCTATTACTTCCTAGAAGAAGGAAGTTCCACAATAAGATTTAATAATCTTGTGAAAGACTTAGAGAAATAAATTGCATTGAAGCGTGAGGAACATATCATTTTCCAAATTTTCACAGAGTACCCACAGAAGGCCCTATTTCTGCAAAAGAAGTGGTTAGACAGTTTGCCAAAGAACAGGAGTAATTCACTAAAAGGATGATAACAAAATAAAATACACCCCCAAAAAAGAAATAAACAACAGTCATTGATGATCATAAAGATGAGAAGGCAGCTTCTATAGCTCAAATAGAAGAATGAAGAAACTGGAAACCTCCTCAAATATCACCATAAAATGAAAAAATTCAAATAGATTTTGGAATTGGGCAGAAAAGACAGGAAACTCAAAGCCAAGCTGAGCAAGAGCATAAGAATGAAACACAAAGACCCCTTAAAAAGAAGATACCAGGTGCCTACCATGAGAAGATGAGGCAGAAGAGTAAATAAGAGTTTTAATTCCAACAAAATACAAGGAAAACCAAGTAAAGGAAATAGATAATGATGATACTGAAATTATCTCTAATGAAAGGAATAAGGATATAAAAAACAGGATTAACAAAAGATGGAGTTAAAGAACAAAGTAAAATCTACAGTAAATAACCCGAAGCCAATAATTGAACATGTGATGAGTAAAATACTTGAACAAAAGATAAATATTACTCTTGAAGAAATATTATCAATTTCACCAACCTTTATTGAAAAATTGCAAAAATTTAACTAACCAAGAAAAAGACATGATAAAATCAGTTAATGCATGAAATATTCAAAAAAGACTACTTTCATCAAAGCTAAGGGACTATGATACACCAAGATTACATTATGCATTCCCACTTGGACTTATTGAAGTATTTATTGGAAGAGAAGAATATTGTAGAATGACATTGGCTAATACTTGATCAGAAATTAACACAATACAGGAAGAAACTGCAATTAAAGCCTCACTTACAAGTAGAAAGCTCAATATCTTTGGTTTGACTTTCCAAATTTACACCAATTACTATGATAACAGGAGAAGAAAAAGAAATTCATTTTTTCATAGCAAAAGGAGCCATACACACCATACTTGGAAGACTATTTTTAGCAAATAATAATGTTGAATTAGAATTTTCAAACAAGCAAGGGGAAATATTTAGTTATCCAGAGGAAGATGGAAGAAGATTATTTTTACCAATATGTAACCCTCAAGCTATGGGCTGGAAAATTTCTCCACCAAGAGGTATGGAGCTTTGTGCTTCCTCAGAAATTGGAAAATTGTATATAGGCCAAGTAGAATCATCCAAAAGAAAAGAAACGGAGGAAACAGAAAATATGTCTTCAACAAAAATGAAAACAATATTCCTTGGAGCAAACAGAATACCCTTATTGGCTATTTTTGATGAAAAAAATGAATTGAATATCTTAACTTGGGAAATAGCCATGATAGCAGAATTAAATATCAGCCCTTATAAATTAAAACCACTGGAAAACCCTTTGACACCCATTGGTCAAATTAAAAATCTTGAATTCACCTTTTTATAAGGAAAAAGAAATGTACATGAACTTTCTAGTATTTGAAAATCTCAATAAAATAGTAGTTAAAGAAATTACTAGAATATCAGCTACATCAAAAGAAAGTATTCCCCATGAACCTGATAGAAAATCTTCAGGAAAGGAGCCAGAGTAACATAAACTGGAGTTAGAAGATGGTAAAGCAATAAAAAAATCAAAGATCAGCTGAAGAAAATGAGAAGAAATTTGGACATGGCCATAGAAGACCCAGAGAAATGGCTAGAACTTGAGTTAAGCTGAATGAATGGAGAATATTAAGGAGAAAGCCCACAAAAGAAATTTGAAATGGATCTCAAGCCACCTGAAGCAAATTGATCAGGAATTACCGAATATTATTTTGATTTATTTCAGGAAGAAATGGGGTACATTAGTGATATTGAAAACAATTTAATGAATAAAGAACCAAAATATGACACAATCCAGCCATTCACAAAAAGGAAAGTTGAAGAATTTGAGAAAAAAAGTTCCAGAATTCCTGAAGATGGTATGGATCAAGTTCAAGATAAAGGTATGACAAGGAGGATCAAACAAAGAATGGAAACAGTGTTAGAAGAAGGAAAATTGGTAGAATCAGAAGATGACTTGATTTTATATCAACAAAATAATGGAAATAAAGATAAATTTAAGCAAGGAACAACATTTGAAGACCAAGAGGAAGGAAATTTATCAGAAAATACACAAAGGCTAGTTGGACTTTCCATTCTAGAACCCAATCTTCAAAGCAAAATTGGAAATGAATTTCAGGATGCCTATGAGAAATTATGCTGTTTTTCCAATATCTCACTTTCAAACACAACTGATTTATTTTACAAAAATGAAGAAATGACATTCAGATTAACAAATAACACCCAGAATCAACATAAAATACAACAAAACATACTGGAGAATGAGGAATAGGAAGATTATGTAATTCTTCCAATGATAGAATTTTTAGAGCTGTATTATTATGAACTTGATTCTCCACCAATTCAAAGTAAACATATTTCAGAACTACCCATATCAAATACTACAAATATTTATTTTTTGGAATTACTAACCACTATTGGAATCAAAGTAAATTTACAGAATTTTTATTGGAAAAAGCCTTATGGAAATTATCAAATGACAATGGATAGACTTTATTACAAACCTCTATGGGCTGAAGAAGACTTGAATGTAGGTGGTTGGGAAATATTGGGAGAAACTCTTTTCTGGTGTTATTTTTGGTATATGCTTGTTCCTGAAGTCAAACGTTTTTATTCAGAATGGAAAGGAAATACACAAAGAGAAAAGCACAACAAGCTATTTGGGGAGATATTAAACGACATGTGTCCTTCAGTAATACACAATGGATGGTTTAGAATTTCTCAATAACATCTCAAGTAATTCAGTTTGAATCACCAATGAAAAAACCATAAAAAAATAGTAAAGGAATAAAAACCAACTAAAAAACTCTTTTCTTATCTGTATTAGTATTAGTGAAATGACCTCTTGCCTTATCAAAGAGGAATCTCAGCTTATTCAAACCTTTTTAGGAATCTTATTACTCACAGGGCAGTAACCTCCTGCCTCATCAAAGAGAAATATCAACTTATTCAAAATTTCTTTAGCACTCTTAATACTCAAAGGGGAAGTGACCTCCTTCTTTATCAAAGACAATTATTCTTTTATCTTAAAACTAAATAATATCACCAAAAAATCAGAAAGAACCTAGAGAGTCATGGCTTCCAAAATTACACCTGAAAATAAATTGGAATGGAATCTTAATAGGAATTAAGAAGGATGGACAGATGTAAACAAAAAAATTCAAGAGATTGAAGAAGAAAATTACTGGGAAAAACCAAATGTTGAAGAAGGAAAGGATTTATTTCAAATATGGATTCCATACCTTTAATTTGAAGAGTTGTTCAATTTTCCAGAAAAAAATTTGAAGTGTTAAAGAACCTCAAAATTGGAAAGAACTTCTGGAATTTTCACTTTCAAGATTTGAATTCTTATATTTAATTAAATATGAGGGTATTAATGGAAGTATAGGAAACAACTATTGGTAAGAGGATACATCAACAGATGCAGAATTAAGCAGAAATATATTTTTGGGGGATTTGGAAGCCTAAAGACAGCTTTTTTTGGACGAATTGGAAATACAAGGAAGAATTTTTTCAAAGCATGAAAATTATTTAATACAAGATGCCAATTGGGATGTTTTATGAGAAGAGGTGTTTGTACTGGGAATTTTCAGTCTTAAGGTTCACAATTACAATGTCAATAAAGAAGATTGGAAATTGCTCAGGAAGACTTATTTTTTAGAAAAATTAAAGAAGAAAAAGGAAGATTCACATCAAGACTCAAGAAAAGTCTCATAAAAATCATTTAGACAAATATTACTAAAAATTAAAAAAAAAAACCACTCATGTTATGAATTTAAATTTCACATTAAAAAAATAGGCTATGTATCAGTATTCAAGATAAGAATTCAAGTCCAAAACTCTTAGAATTTTCTTTCTTCAATTCAAAAGTATCACAATTTCATTAAAAAACAGGGGTGGTTATCTATTCTCATGCCACCTCAAATTAAATTAAAATAGCAAAGGTTTGGGGAGTGTGTGCCTAGTCACCTTATTCAATTTGTTTTAGAAAAATGAATGAAATAATAAAATAAAAGGTAAATTCATACTTAAAAAAAGTTCAAAGAATTTTTCTGAATTAATATAGAAGAAACAAAAAGACATACAAAATCAGATTTACTTATAGAAATTGTTTTTGAGGCCATAAAGAATATTTTCCATTGATATAGTTTGGCTTCCTTTTCTGCACAGTTCTAAAATGGAATTCCTGAGGAGAAGGAGGTGTCACAAGAGAGATTTGGATTGTGGATGAGGAAGAATCCAGCTATTTGACTTCATCAAAATTTGGTTCATGGGAAGAAGCTGGAGGTGGAATATTGAAGGGGGAACAGTCCAGTTCATCAAGGCCGCTAGAGGTATCTTGCAATTTGATGGACTCGAGGAATTTAAGTTCACTATCCAAAGAAAACTTTGGAGATGAAGGTTGCAATAATGTTGGGCATTCAATATTAATATGGGTTGAAGAAGAATCAAGTGCATAATTAAAGGATGATGGTAAAACAGAAGATTTAACAGCTATTGGACTATTAGAAAGATGATTCACAGAAGGGGAGTTATCAAAACTAATCATTGAAAAAGACTCCTCAATAAATAATATGGTTGAAGAATTATTTTCAAAATTTTCTAGTGAATTGTTATCATTAAATTGATCAAGAGTAGGAGGAGATTCTTGTGCAATATATTTTGAGGAAAATTAATCACCATCCATTTTGTTTAATGCAGGGTGAGACAGAAAATAGGATGAACAATTCCAATATGCAGGAGTATCAAAAGGTATTGTAGATTCTAAATCAGGGGGAGATGGAAAATATGATAGACTAAGATAATATGGAGTATTATCAAGAGGTGTTGTGGATTTTGAAGAAGGAGGAGAATCAGGAATTTCAGTAAAACAAAATCTTTTCAATCCAATGATCAATCATGGCAGAATCATTATAATTAAAGAAGTTTCAAGATGAAGAATCCATTAGGAACCAAGAGTTATAAATTCAAAGTATCACAGAAGTTCCCAAAGGGTTTATACTAAAGAAAAATCATTATGAAGGAAACAAAGTTCTTATATTTCAAAATAATCATAAAGAATTAACCACCAAGATTAATAAGAGGTAAATCCCCCAATGCAAGATCTACAAGCCCAAAATTCTGCAAATGATGACATCAAATTCAAGCCACTAATTCCCACATTGAAAGCCACAAAGAAATGAACCTCTACCAATACAAATAATGAGCCCACAATTAGTAGCAAAGCATTCAAAATAAATGTATATCCTTTTCAGATCAGCTAATCCAAAAAAAGGGGGAAATCAATCAAATATTGTCATCAAGTAGAACTACATAGGAGAAACTCAATAATAAGATATAATGAAGACAATTAGCAGTTAAAAAAATATAGATAACAAGCAAAAGAAACCATATACTGGATAATTACTTACAGCCCCAACAGTTGAGGCTTAGAAATTATTTCACAGGAAAGCATCCATCCAGAAAGTGTGTTTGTACTTCTCAAATCATGATCAGGTTTGAGCTGCCACAATCGCAACAACTTTCCAAACACCAGTTAGGTTTGACAGAATTCAGGAACACAAAAAATACCAAGTTGTATCACTAAGCTTTCTCAAGGCCTATAATATGCTACCCAGAATGGTTACCTTATTCCCAGCAGAATTACTGCCAGAGGGGGGAATCAAACCCATTTCAAAGTTGGCATTGAAAAGCAAAATTCATTCATTAACCACTCACTATGGTGAAATAGATGACGTAGTGCCAACTGAGTTACACTTGAATAATCTCTTTGTCTCTTGTGTTAAGAGTTTTATTTTTCCATTAATAATTGTATCTCAACCACTGTGATCAATGTCACAAAGCACAAAACCATATTTATTTTGGCCATCAATTTTTGGACAAAGTCAATCCAAATTTTCTTTCATAATTATTCCTTTCAGGATGTGAAAATTTACTTATTTATAAAGCTTTTCACAGGCATATAATCTTTTCTTGGCTTAAATTGTACCAGTGCACAGTATGTTCCATTTTTGTGCTCCAAAAATATGTGTCCTATGTTTGACTTTTTTCATTGATGATGTCATTACACCTTTCAATAATTCTGTGAGAGGTTTTTTACTAATGCTTGCTTCTTTGTTTGTTGAATTGCACTTCCATTGATTATTCATACACTATTCAAGGTCACTACCAACATTTAAGTACATCAAATCTTCTGCTTCACTCCTTTTATCACCCCACTCAGCAACCTTCATGCTGATCAACACAAATTTCATATTTTTGATCATTAACTTTGCCTGTGCAATTTTTAATATTACTGTTTATTATCTTTTAATTTTCTTATCAATATTGCTTCTTTCAAATCTTATAGCTAACATCTTTGCTTCCGCATTGCTTCTAATTAAGATTATTCCCTTTCTCTACTTTGTTGCCCTAGATAACCACAAATTTCTTTATATCTATATTTCTGTTTTACTGAAATTTTTCTATGAATTCCACAAGAAATAGATGTCACTCACAAAACAAACCTTTACAAAAGAAATCTAAATCTCAACAAATTACTGATCTTCAGCTTCAACTTGAAAGTAGAGGAAAAGCCTTCAAATCCTCATTAGCTAAAATATAGGACTTTTATCTACAAACTAAACCTACCTTGAAACCAAATTTGGGAAATAAATCTAAATAATTAACCTGTCACCAAAAAGCTTTCACATCTTTTCCAGCCACCACACCCAAACATCATCCAAATCAGCTTCAGATGGCTGAAGTTCCAGAAGTTTTTATCAAGACCAAGGTCAGTTTCTGATGGGTTTTTTAACAGAGCATTATGTTTCAGCCGCCTAATGATATTTTTTGGCCTAATAGGAGGCATTCCATGTCCATATAAAAATCCTCTGGGGCCTTATACACCAAAGATCAGTCCCCATTTCTCTTGATTACATCTTACACAGAGAATTAAATCAAAAAATTTCCTTTGCAGAAGAAATAAAAAATGTTATTGAAATCAGTACAGAAATGCCATTGCTGCCAGATTCAGAAATCATTACACTTAGAGATGCCACAGATGATGGGCAGAAAGTGGGCCAAGGAATCGTCAACATGAAAGAATTTTATATTCAATATATTCAAATGTTTCTTGCAAAACTTGGGATACGCCAATGGGCCCCTGACTTGAACAATTCAAGTGATATGCTCTATGACAAGGCATGTTGTATTAGTGCAATTCAATCATATTGTCAAATAGCTGTTGCAGGAGCTTACAAATACATGAATATTAACCTGAAATATTTGAGCAGTATTCATATAATTAAAGCATTATACAACCACTATTTTCATTGGATTATGGCTCAAGGTTTTAGAAGAGAGGTAATTGAAACTGGAAGGTTTGAGAAAGATGAAGAAATGAAACAAATATTGTGAGCTAGAAAAAGAGTAAGCTGATAAGGTAGTATAAACTTCACATAATTTCATACCTTGTTGATATTTTTTTCTCAAAATTTGAAAGATACTTGTTATCATTTTGTTTTTTCTCATGGGTTTCCCAAACAATACTTAAATATTTTAGCAAAAGCAGATGCACATAGTGACAACAAGAATAATAGCAAGAAAAAGATTTATTTAATCAAACATTTGAATTTTTGATCAAAACAGGCAGCTGGCTTCATGCAGGGAGTTGAAAAAAGAGATCTCCAAAGCTGGACAGAACAGTGACAAACAATCACAAAGGCGCATATGCAAAGAGCCATTGGAACCTATGGATTCAATATGCAAAAGGGTGCCTAGGGGACTTCCAATCAAATTTTACAATGCTGTGTGGTTCAATAATCAAAATTCAGGAGAAAAGACTATATTTTCAAACACATTCAGTGTGGCTTTTTTTCCTGATGTATCAAGATCCCTTTGGGGAAGGTAACACCCAGACAAAAAATTAAGTGATGGAAGCTTTTCTCAAAATTACTGGGACAAGGTTGTCGTTCGTTATGATTTATCCCATGAGATTGAGGTTGGTGACAACAATGAAAGTAGTTCTGGGTCAACATCAGAAGTCAAAAGTGATGAAGAGGATATTGAAATATCATAGGAATATATGGACAGTAATAATAGTGGGCAAGAGCTATAAAAGGACCCAAGATTTTTCATTGATAGGGATACTGAAATGAACAATGCAGGTGGACCCTCTACTTTTGAATCTCGCTCAAAAGATGGTGGTTTTCAAATGAATGGGTGGGTTGGTAGTTGTCTTTTTCTATTAGTAAGAAATTTCACTCATGTTCTTGCTTTTTTTGTGAGCTTAACTAATGTGTTCTCTGATTTGAAAAAGGTTTTTTATAGTTGCAAAATGGAGCACAACATTAGATATGGAAATGTGAATTCATCAAATTGAGTGTAGGTTTTTTTGACTTGAAAAATGTTAATATTTATTATGACACCTGCTATAGTAGAGTATACATGATTATAAATATTTTTAAATGAAAAATATATGAAAATAAATTGTAAATAGTCTTTGATCAGGGGTTGCTTAGAGGGCTGTTGGGATGTAGTGTACATAAATAATATACAAGGGTTTCATGCAAGGCAAATTGCAAGAGTGATCATTGTTTCAAACTCATCTCTTGGGTTGATTGGTTCCAAGATGTGTGAATTAATTACTATTGTATGGTACATTTAATGCGGAGAAATTTTTGGTTAAAGAAAGAAATAAACCTAGACTCAAATCAAGAATATGGTGATTTGAATAAAAACAAAGATTTCTGCAGTTAAAATAAAGTTTAGTGGGGGAATTCAATATAATCCACATGTTAATTTGTTTTAATTGACGGTTAGGCTGAGTTTAATGTAAGACTAACTGGTAGACAAAGTGTGGAGTTATGGTTAGTTTGATTTTGATAAACATGTTTGTTTATTTACACAGACACTTTTAATGAGAAAAAGAATATAGATGGCTTGTAAATTAGCAAATGTATTACTTGAAAAATATGCTACTAATCAGGGTGAATATCAATATTCATGAGTTATCTCAAGACTAGCCAACTTGGTATATTTGTAAGAAAATCTTATTATCAATATTGTTGTATCTACATGAACCACCCCCTTATCTTAATAGAATCCATATTCTAAAATGAATTTTTATTTGCAAATACATTTAATATGTATTTTGAGGGGAAATTGAATTCACTTTCTATTTATAATGGGATTAAATTTTTACATTGATCAGTACCTTTAAACAGGGATGGAGGGTTTGATAATACATGTACAATGTTAGTCTATAAACAAGGAGTTATGATTGGTAAATATAGTAAAAACTGGATGTTTTATTTGGAAATTAATTCAATTTTTTTTATTTGAGAATATATTTAACACTGTATGTTTTGGAAAATTACATTTAAGAGTGGATTTGCATGCAAAGATAAATTATCATGTGTATCTTGTAGGTGAAAATGAATTGACATAAATATTGGCATCTGGCAAGAGATTATTTTTTGTATTTTATATTGGAAAACACATTTGAGAATGTCTCTCTTAATTTGAAAGACATTCAAAGTTGTATTTTTTGGTTCTTTGAAAAAATATTGAAAACTTTATTTTGCTTGGAATGCCCATTTTTAAATGTATTTGCAAATAATGGAAAATGAATAAAAAATTGATTTTGCTTTGAAAAAACATTGAAAAAGTGTTTTGGCTTTGAAGACACATTTAAAAGTGGATATTTCTTCGCAAACACATTTAAAATTGGAATTCCTTGCAAAACACATTCAAAAATACATTTGTAGTTAGTCGATAATAGATCCCATTTTTAACTGTGTTTACAAATACTGGAAAAAAAAGATAAAAATGTATTTTTCTTTGAAACAATATTTAAAAAGGGTTTTGGCTTTGAAGCCCCATTTAAAAGTGTATTTTACTTTGAAAACACATTTAAATTTGAATTTTTCTTGCAAAAAAAATTGAAAAATAGATTTTTAGTTGGTAAATAATAGCTATTTTCTTCCAAGGCTCAATGTATGGGTATTCTAAATGTGATATATCCCAATGCATTTATGGTTTCTTTGAATACAATTTCAAATGTGTTTTTACATATAAAACTAAATTTTTGATATGAAAACACATAGTGTATTGTCCATGTGAAACTCACTATTAAAATGCATTGTTCATGATAATTCCCTTTTCAAATATATTGCAAATGTGAAAACAATCCTAAACATGTAATTTTTTCTTTGCAAATGAATTTAAAAATAAATTTTCATCTAAAAAGGTTTTAAATGCATTTCTCTCTGACCATACATTTGAAAAGTTCTTCTATTAGAGAACATATATAAGAAAGTTCCTTTTTATTTCAAAACACATTTAAGCATGTAAAATTATTTGCAAACTCCATGAAAGATGGATTTTTAATTCTAAGCTTAATCTCCATAGAGTATCTTTTTTTTTGAAAAGACATTGGAAAACATATCTTTATTTTTCCAAACCTATGAAATTTCAATTTCATTTCAAATTATACTTAATAATGTATCTTTATGTAAAAATACATCTAACAAATCCTTTTTTAGTTCAAAATGCAACTTAGAAAGTAATTTTTATTTTCCCTTATAAAATTCCAATATTTCATATTTTTAGGTAATCATTTGGCCCACATACCTTAGCACCCAGCTGTTATCCAAGCTCATTGTGCAAACTCAACAACAACCTTTGTTAACAGAATCATTTTGACTTTGAAATCAACATCAAAAACCTCTTTACAATCACACTGGTCTAGAGATCTACCATACATACAGTTAAAATCCCATTTACAACCAATTACCATCACACACCTTCTAGGCTCACCAATTTATCCACCCTTCATATGGAAAAGCTTTTATGGTGGAAGCCTAAAGACCAAGCTAGAAGCTTGCAATATGCATTTAGGGTTTGACTATGAAACAATAAGTAAATATTAATAATCTTTCACTTATTGTACTATGAATTTCTTTATTAATTTAATAAATGAAATAAAGGATAATTATAATAATAAATAATTATTATCATTATGGTGTAAAATTATTATATTATTAAATAAATATAATAATATAAGATAATAGAAATAAATATATTAGTATATTTAAAGCTCTTTATTATTGTTACCAACAAATAATAAAGGCATAAAAATTGTTTTTTGATAATAAAAAACAATTAATAACAATAATATTACTAATATTAATGTTATATATTGATATAAATACTATTTAGATTATTAAAAGTAATAATAGGGGGTGTCAAAGTAACCAAATCCCAACACTAAATCCTGGGTTTTTTATGTGTAAATCCCATAGCATTTCAACTGAGTCCCCTGGTATATTGAACAAATCCCATGCATCTGGGATTTCAGTTTGAAACCTAACCCAAACAAGCACTCACAATTAATAACTGTACAACATATTCTTCTACACTCCATTTTGGACATTCTGACCAAACAGCTTGAAGTCCACTTATACTTCTTCATCCATATAGTAATGCCTTGTTCCAAAGCAAGACACATCAAGTCATATATGAAGATCACCTCTGGCCTTCCTCATCCATCAGGTCAATTAATACATACAGATTATTTAACCATAATTAACTGGCTTTCAGTCAAATCCAATTTCAAGTCATGTTTTGGTATTAGTGGCTCAACATCTATTGGAAAACCTCCCTCATCAAAGGAGCATGGATTTCAGCTTATGGCCATTGAGGTCAACAAAAAATCACAACATATCCTAAACCTTAGCTCAAGCAGAATTTGAGATTGATGGTGAGCATATAAAAAGAAGTATATTACAACAAAAAAATTCAAAAATTTAACTGGGGCTAGACTAATGGAAGAATATTAGAGTAAAGGAATCAAATCAATGAGTGAAAAGCTTGAAAGTATGTGTCCTTGCTATTCTGAAATGGATGTGCTCTTTGGCCAAAAGCCCAATTTCACTCCCATTACAAGCTATGATTTGCAAGAAAATGACAGCTTAAATGGTGATGATGATGATGTTTTGCTTGATAAGTTAAGTTATCATCTCTTCCTCTTTTTACCTGCTTTAATGAAAGCTCATTTTCTTTTTAAAGGAGAATAATGGTTTGGAATCAACTCTCAATCTGGTTCCTTTGCTTCATAATGAAGATGACTTGGTTCAAGTGGAAAACCTTCAAGATGAATCCGTAAGTATTTTTAAACCTGATACTTATGAAATCCATCATTGAATCTTTCTCCTTTTACCAGAAAAGTAAATCCATAGTGCATTCGACACAAAAGCATAATCAAGCATTGACACCCAACTTGAATGACAAGAGTGGTTCTAGGAAAAGGTCAATGGATATGTTTGCACTGACATATGCAAATTTTCTTGAATCACGGAAAAAGGGTATGTTTTGGATTTATGGTTACTCTGATCAATTTTACTGACAAAAATCATGCTTTGTAGCCCATGAGACCAGTGAGAATGCTTGTTTGGAGTGGGACAGGGAGAGGTGGAATGAAGAGAAAGCAAGCAACATGGAAAAGCAATGGTTTGAAGAAGTCAAGTTGCAAAAGCAAATGGAGTTTGATGAGAAGCAACACGCCAAGAAACAAGAATTTAAAAAAGAAAAGTAGAATTTTGAATTGGAATTTAAGTAAAAGAAATGCCAGATGGATCTCACTATAGTGGCATTGTCATCAAGAAGGCCAATTGCTGAGCTGGAACACATTCTGACTTTAATCAATAAAAAATAACATACTAGTTATACGTCATGTGATCATTTTATTTGTGGTGATTTGTTAAATAAAACCAATGTTTATGTTTAATTGGGGCACCAAATTGCAATTCATCTTATGCTGTGAAATTTCATTGCAATTTATTACAAAATTGAAAATTTGGGCAAGTTTTGCATCAAGTTTTTTTGTGACAAATACCAAAGTCCAAGTCTGTTCCAAATGAAATTGAAGACTTCCTTTGCATTTCCTTTCTTTTGGATTTTTTGCCCAATACAAGTGGATGGGCACTTCTTCCCCTCTTTATGTGATTTGATTGTTTTTGACATTTACTTATTTTTTTGTGTTTATCTATATGTTTCTTGAATTTATTTTTTTTTATTTTATTTTATTTTATTTGTGATCAATTGAGGCAGTCTGTTTTTTTTTGGGATTTTTTGGATTTATTTTTATTTTCTTTTTTTAATTTTGATTCACTTTTTTTTTTTGTTTATTTTTTATTTAGTTCAATTTTTTTTTGTTTTTTTTTCTTTATTTCAAACTGAGTTTTTTTTAATTAAGATTATTCAACCAAAAATTCAATTTTGTTTTGAAACAGGTAAATTCTTTTTTTTTTAACAGCCTCAACCTCTCACTTCTTCACCCCTCACTCTTCAATCTTAATTTTAATTTTTTTTTGTTTTTTTTTAGATTATTCCAAATAAATGAATTTTTTTATTCAGGTAAGTATTTCGCTTTTTTTTTCCACAGGCTCCACCTCTCACTCAAGTTCTTTTTTTTGAATAACTTATACTGAAATTATTTCACTTTTTTAATTATATGTAAATCAATCATATTTTTATTTTTTAACAGATGCCTCCTCTATCTATTCATCCACCTCCAACTGCACTATAACATCATCTTCCATCACCCCAACCCTTTAATCCACCACCACCATCACCCTACCCATTCCATTACACCCACCACTCACCCTGGAACCTCCTACAAAGGCTCCTGGGAGGCTCCAGGTATTAGGTCTTCCAAATAGTTCTGAATCAATTTGGAGCTATTTTAATAAATTTCAATTTTGATGGCCTCTGGAGGCTATTAAAACTTATTATTTTGATTTTTTTTTCAGACCTATGATTTGTCTTGAATGCTTGACTGACTTTATTGTTTGTTTTTTTTATTTATTCATCACCCTTGCTGATCTTTTCTTTGTTTTTTTTAAATCATAATCATCTTTAATTTATGATGTTTTTTTTTCTATTTTTTTTTGATCATGATGATTACTGACCTCAATTTTTTTTAAATCATCATCATAATTCATTGATTATCTTTTTTTTTCTAATCATAATCATTTTTAACTGATGATTTTTTCTTTTGGATCATTATTATTACTGACCCACTTTTTTTTTTTCTTTTTTTTACTCATCATTATAAATAATTGATGATTGTCTTTTTTTCTTTTATTTATAATCATAATCATATTGAATTTATGATTATTATTATTATTATTTTGATGATGATCATTACTGACCTATGATTCTTTTTTTTATTTTTAATTTTTGTTGAATATTTTTATTTATCTGTTAATATAGGGGAGGATCATTTATAATGGGTTCTTTTTCAATGTCATTTAATTTCACACCCCTTCCATCATCATTAACATTCAAAAAAAACACCCCTTCCTTCTATCACTCTTCAAATCATTCTGATGATGTCATGGTTAGGACTAAACCAGACTCAGCACATCATCAGAATGATTTGAAAGATGATGAAGCTATTATTCCTCCTCTTGATGTCATGGTTAGGACTAAACCAAAGATAGAACATCATGAGGATAATAATACCAAATCAAATCATAAAAGAAAGCTCACGCAAAGCCAAAGACAACACATCCAGGATTCAAAACAAATGATGTCTCACCTTGGCCATTCAAACACAGAATATAAGAGCTTTTCAGCCATCATGATTGACAATAAATCAGCCAATGCCTCATGGTTAAACCTTCCATCACTAAACACTCTACCCCATCCTTATATACTCATTGATAAAACCAAAAAGCCCTTTTTACCTGTCATCACACATGAAATAACCCCTTTTGATAGTTCTTCTGGCCACTCTCAAATGCTCCAAAACCTCATCATGACATTAATGTCCTTATCTCAAAATCAACAGGAAATTAAAACCAATAAGCAGCTCCTAGGTGGCATTATGAAAGGTATTGGGTTTTGTTCTGTTTCAGATTCTGGAAAATCTGCAGGTGTGTGATCTTTTCTGCTTATTATTTTAATAATTACTAATAAATTACAAAATTATTAGGTGTTTACTCCAGAAAACCAGGTTTAAGTTCTCATCAAATTGAAACATATAATAATCAATGGACCAAACTTCAACAATATGATAAATTGTTTTACTCAAGAATCTCCCATTTTTCGAAATTAGCAGCCAATGAAAATCAGTCATTAATGGAAGCAGCCAAATTACCAAATTTCAGTCAACTTTAATGGACTTCTGCCAATCCAAAGTAAGAATTCAAATCATTTACCAATGTCATTGTCACTCAAGATGGATTTTTCAATAAGCCACACCAAGATTTGAATGATCTCAATGCCTGGACTTATGGTATATTTCCTTTTGTATCAAAAAAAGATTTCCATACCCTTCCAACTGTCTTCACCCCCTCTGGACATGGCTTGCACTTCCCGGAATTGAAAATGGAGATCGATTTTTCAAAAAAACCTGGCATCATTGAAATTCTTTGGAAGACATCAACAATGGTTCATCATACAACAAACCCTCCTCCAGAAATTATCAATAATGACGAAATAACTCATTTTGGATGTTCTTTTCAAATCAACCATAAATTATTTAATGTAGGTGACAAATTATTGAGAATGACACCCACCCAAATTAATTCCAAAGTCAATGGGTACTCTCAAATAAATATGCAGGACCAAAAAAGAACTAAAAGATATCAATTTTAAATAGTTTTATTTTCTCAATAACATCTCCACCCTGTTGTATGCCATTAAATTAAGTACATAAATAAATGGTCCCAATGAGATTCACAATTTACTATCCTTCCATGCCAAAGTAATTGATTTAATTTTTTCATTTATATTTACCACATCTTCCCCAATGTTGTTATTGGCCACATTTTCTGCATGTGGTGGATCATCATCTTCATATAAATAAAACCATTCATCAACAATTTGTGCTGACATATTATGTAAAAGCATGCAAGAAACAACCCAACTAGAAAAATATTCAGTTTCATGATTATCCCTCATTTGATTTGGCATTTCCCTTAGAGAAAACCACTGCCCCTTCAAAATTCCAATTTCATGCTCAATTCTGACCCTTGATTTTTCTAGAAAGTAATT
This sequence comes from Austropuccinia psidii, assembly GCA_023105745.1. Lineage (NCBI taxonomy): Eukaryota > Fungi > Basidiomycota > Pucciniomycetes > Pucciniales > Sphaerophragmiaceae > Austropuccinia > Austropuccinia psidii. Next base: position 21,195,455 of record JALGQZ010000009.1, on the reverse strand, counting down.
GAAAGAATGGTTGTCTTCATTCTGTGCTACAACTCCCTTATATGCTGGAACAACCAAAGGAGAGCTTGCATATGCTGAATCGGCAAGTAAGTACTGATCCTTTTCATAAAACTCTTGAGGTTTTTGTGCTATTTTCATATGTTTATAGACATTTGAATCATGAAGTGACCCAGTACAACCAACATTTAGAGCAGTGAACTGTTTGTTTATATTGCAAACCAGTTTTATTGAGTTAGAATACCTTAATTGTAAACAATCAGTAAAAATGAAATGAAGAATCAAAATTCAGCAGCTTACCTCTTTTTGCAATAAGAATAGGCTTCACCATCATTGGGGAGATGTTGTGGTAATGGTACGAGACTCCCATCAATAAACCCAATGTACCCAGGGAAGCCTTCTGCTTGCATTAATTGAGACATCTCTCCTTTTTGTTCTATTGTTGGCCACACAATCACTTTGCGCTTCAACTTCATTAATATCTGGATGACTCTTTTAGTGTACAACACAATAGCCCCACAGCTAATTCTAAATAACATTCCAATCTTTCCCAAAGCAGCCCCATTGCCATTTGATTCCAGCCTAAATAATGCCACAGCCAATTGGATGGCAGGATTGTGTTGTTTGTTTTGTGATGAGTTTTGAAAGGTCTTATCAGCTTGAATTTGTGCAATCAATTTTTCAAACAATTCATGTGTGGTCCTACATAGCTGTCAAAACGTTTCAGATGATAATGTTTGTAAATCATTCATTGTATACATGTAATGTGATGGATATCTTCTATGAGGATTGATGTATGTTTGTGATTTTATCATATCCAATAAGATTACATCTTTCTGGATATCAGAATTACTATCAGAGCTGAGAGCATCAATGAACTGCAGTGAGTTTAAGGTCTGAAGTAAAGGTAGCCTTTGCAATGCCTTGGGCATGGTAAATGAAGAAAATGCCTGTAGTAAATGCAATTTGAAATCAAATACTTTGATAAATGACAAGTGTATTCAGATTTTATGCAAGAGAAGGAAAGTTTTATGCAATTTAACATGCCCTTACTGAGTTGTTTGTTTTAAAAATGTGCCTTTATGGGAAGTTAAAGGTGGGATTTTAGTATTTAAACATGGGATTTGGTACCAAAAACCTGGGTTTTTGTACCTTAAAATACCACACCTCTTGAGGTGTGGGATTTCTAAAATCCCAAAACATTAATGTGGGATTTTGGCAAAAACAAATCAGGATTTTGATTGTGGGATTTGGTAACTTTGACACCTCCTAATCAAGAGAAATTGTTATAAAAGAGAAAATAACCTACTTTTAACACTTAATATAATAATTTTGAATTATTTTACACCAAAAAAATGTAAGTAGAACTTATTCAAATTGTATTTACAAAATAAAAGAAAAGAAATGACAAATATTCTAAATTTTACATGGAAAATAAGATTTATAGAGAAATATAGCAAAAACAATTAAACAAATAAAGTAATAACATCAAGATTTATTATTATAATGAAGATTACCTTTTTTTCTTTGATAATATAGATTAGTTATATATAAAGAATAAAGATTTTACCTTTTTCTTTAGTGTTTTATTGTTTTTGATGTGTCTGAGGGGGAAATAGAGTAAAAAGGGCTCTATTCATAGTAAATTCCTCCCTTCTTGAGTCCAAAAGGCTTCTAGTAGACGTTTACTGATGGTATACATTGGAATTGTTCAGTATTTTAAGGTTTAGTGATGATTACAACATAATCAAACAATCTTATCTCATTATTATGTCATTATTTATAGTTCTCACTAGAACTCTAATCTTGATGAAATAATAGGCTTGGAAGAAGCCTAAACTTTGTTTCTTTTATTATCCTTAATCATAATCTAATAGAATTCACCAATTTTATCACTTATATAGCTTTTAAACTTAAAATAAGATTACAGTGAGTGATCATAAATGATCAATTTTGAGCTTAAAATTTGATCATTATTAACTTTTGAGTTATACATGCTACAGCCATTCAAGGAGTTAATTCTGATAGCTTGGAATGTCCTTATTAAACTTCCAAGAGAATTTCATTACATCATCAAAACTCTATTTTTGATGATTCTTCTTTTATCTCATCTTTTCTGTTGAAATTCAATATTTTAAACTTCAAACCATGATTTCAGGGGGTTGTAGCTTGAATATTATGATACAAAATACATCATTATTCATGTATGAACTAATAGAACCTGAATATACACTTTATTTTAAGCTTGTACCACTTTCACAACAAAGTGGTCAATGGCTTTAGCAATTTTGTTCTGTAAAATAAATTTCATATCTGTGTTCTCACAGTAATTACATGATAAATTTATTTCTTGCTTAACTCTCTATCATATATATTTCAGGAGATATTATCTAAAAACCATTAATGTATGCACTGACCAAAAAAGTGCATATATTCAGCTTAATTCCTTAATTATTGACTTTTGAGAAATGAAACAAAACAATTTATGTGTAGTTTTGCATGGGAAATCCAATGGTGCAGTTTATTTTACATGTTGTTTCATTTTTTTCTGAGATAAATTAGAACTTATGTCCATTTATGTCATTTTTAGCTTATTACTCATTAGTTATTGACTTTACAGATATTCCATAAAAATGATATATATGTGTTTTATCATGGGGAATCTAATGGTGTAATTTATTTTACATGTTTATCCATTGGATTCTAAGTTAATTAAGTATTTATGCTTTTTTATGGTATTTTTACTTATTTGGAGGAATAATTATTGTAAAGTTTTTCTTGTGACCTTTTTGAATATGTGGTCATATCTCAAAGGCTCACAATTCAGCTAAGCCTGAGATCTTTGTGATTGAAATAAAGCTGAAATTTTGGGATAAAAGGAGATTTTTGACAGCCCAGCTTGATAAATAGCTTCCAACAGCTTCAAACCCTTTGTCACATTTTTTCACATTTTCAAACCATTCCACATACATGAATGGGAAATTAAGGAGTTCTTCATGCTCTAACCCAAGCACATTAGCCACCTTACCATAGCAAATTGTATTATCATTTCTCTGTGTGTATAAAAAGTTGTTTGAGGGAATTTTTGATATGAGTAGTCCAAGACACTACTCCACATCTTTGAGTTTGGTTACATAATTCCTCAACACAATTCCTTGCAAGCCAGTGGTCATATTATGATAATCAACTGAATTTGGTGGTTTTTCTGTAAGTATCAGAGAAATGAATCATAAGTATTGTCATCCAATTCCTTTTTCTTCCCTTTTAATTTCTGTTTAACTTTGGGTACTGATTGGGTCATCTCACCCACTTTCTCTAATTGCTGCATTTGACCAAACTTCTTTATTATTGTTTCTTCCATTTCCCCTGAACCTAAATTTTGTCAGAAATTTCATCAAACACTAAAAAAAACGATCCCTTACCATGATGTGAGTTTGACATAAAATTCTGTAAAACCCCAACCAACCTTTCCCCATCAATGACCCCCATTTTTCTAACTGCTCAGTAATATGCATTAAGTAATGATGGTTGATAGTTACCTTGAGACTTGGAAATAACTGAGCAGAGATCAACTGATAGATTCCATACATGTGAGAAAACTTTTCCTGGTCATTGTTTGAGATTTGATTGGCTCCAATGATTAATGTACATTTGATAAGAGCCCCAGTATTGATAAGGAGAATATTATTTTGTGGTTCATCTTCCCAAAACAAGTACAGAAAAACCAATGGTATTTAGACCCCAAACAGCACCCTCCACTCACTTGCTTTCAATTTACCATAACTGGCATCACCCACCTGTGCTGTTATGCCACTTACCCCTTTTGGAACCACAACCTTTTCCATTTTTTTTTATTTTTTGCTTTGCTTTTCCTAAAAGATATGAAACAAAATGCTTTCCATATTCATCAAAATATTCAAAATCATCCACTTCCATGGCTTCATCATCAATATCAATTTCATTGAACTCACTTTCTGGCTCATCAAATTGTTCAGCTTTCCCTTTGACCAAACTTTTGTCAAAACCCCAACAGTGACGAAAGTGATGCTGAAGTACTTCCTCATACCAATTTTGCATTAAAGCTAGTGCCACTTTCAGTACTGGGTCACAATAAAGTGAGTGTTTAGCTCTGACCATTGTATTCCATTCTTTTTGGCCAGTTTTTTTCTGGATGATTGTTGATTCAGCTGATTTCCATTTAAAAGATGAATTAAGTACATTTGTAAGGTGTGGATATGAAACTTTGATTAAAAATCAAGTAATTTTCCTGTCCTCAAAATCTGTTTAAGGTAAAAATTGATTAAAAATAGTTTTAAATAAGATCTTTAAGAGAAAACATGCTAATCTTATTGTTTTTAACTTCATAAGTATAAAACAGTAATATTATAAAGATTTATTGTTTTACCTAAAATAAAAGTTTATCCAAAAATACTCTACAAGAGATATTCAAGGCTACAAAAGTGTAAGGTGTGGATATGGAACTTTTATTGAAAATCAAGTACTTTTCCTGTCCTCAAAATTTGTATAAGGTAAAATTGATTAAAAATAGGATGAAATAATATTTTTAAAAGAACAAAAGCCAATTTTCTTTTTTTAACTTTATAAGTATAAGACAACAATAGTATAAAGATTTATTGTTTTACCAACAATGAAAATTTATCCAAAAATACTCTACAAGAGATATTTAAGGCTACAAAAGAAATTTCTTCAAGAGAAATTTCAATTGGAATTAATTGAGCAAAGAGCTGAAGGAAATTGATAGAAAAACAGAGTCTTTTAAAATATTAGTAAAGAGAAAACATTCCCAAAAGTGACCAGAGTGAATTTCTAAACAGAGTGACAAGGTTTCAAAGTGATGCAAGATGCTTTAATTCACTTATGGGGTGGTTCAGGGGTAAAAATGATTATAAGAGTTACAAAAAGTGATTATAGTTATCTTTTTACGTGGTTAAAAGGTTTAAAATGATTTAAAAATGGTTTTTGGATCCTTTTACTGATTGGTTTAACAGTGTTTAAACTAATTATAAAAGGAAAAGATGCTAACATGACAAGAAAAGTGGGGCAAAGAAGATATTCTTTTATAGCCATCAATTCTCTTACTACAAAAGTAAAACTTACTCTTGTTAGTCGTGGAAAACACTCTGACAACATAAAATCCAATTATGGCATCATTGAACCCTGGTTTAGACCAAAAAGGGCCGGTTTAGCCATTTTTGACCCTCAAATCAGCCATTGCTATAGTAATACCTGGTTTAAAGCCTTCAAAACATGTCATAATGTGTGTAAGAGACGTCAAAACCAGTTAACACTGTTTTTACAAAAACATTCATCTTAAGGGTAGTTTTACCCTCTTGGCAACAGTTAAAACTGCCCTGGTTGGTATCAAAACCTCATCATCAATTGAGACACAGACCCTGTGACTCAATTCCAGGCCAAAAGTGATGAGCTTTTTGTGTGGATTTTGACATCTCATGCCTGTCAGTAAGGAATGTATCTTTCCAATTTCTTTTTTCTTTAATTCCTCATCATGTATTATACTTAAAATTCACGTATGTAATTCAATTGAGTTTTTACAGTAAACAACTGTAATAATTTACACCTCATATGTAAATTAAAGTTCAATTATGTAATACACATGCACATTTTGACATTTCAATTGAAAATACTTCAATTACTCATAACTTCTAAACTACCCACAACACCTCAATTTTAAGACAAAAATTGATGGTTAAAACCACATTTGATGTCAATTACATTAAGGTTTGGAGTATTTTCAACTTTTTTACAGAAAATACTAAAAAATAAATTTCAGCTTACTTAGAGTTGAGTTACAGCAATTTTACCCAGAGGTGACCCCACCTTATTTTTTATGAGGAGTCCAATGGTGATTCTTGTGGCTATGCTGGAGATTACTTTTGTTAATTTTAGTGGGTTAAATCTTTTTCATCATGTGACTCTCCTGTGTCTTAATGCAAGGTGGCTGTGTAGTTCTTGCAGGTGTAATTTTCTTTCTGTGTGAGTCCAGTGGTTATAAGAGGGGTTTGTAATTGATAGGGTGGTAACTTACTTTTTATAACTAGTTTTCTATATGTAATTTGACATGTATAATGAAATTTAATTAATTTTTTTAACACATGCACTCCCTTTTGGTACCTGCATCATGGGTTTATGAATGCAACTTCTTGATGTAAATCTGACATTTTTGTTGTAACAGTTGAATTTAAGTCTGCCTGTTGGTGGTATTTATTAATGTTTTTGGGTAATATTAGTATGAGCCTGGTAAAAGAATGGTAGGGTATACCACAACACCATGTCAGTATTTTTCCTAAAAGAATATTAGTTGGTTTGTTTTAAATTTTAGTTTTCGTTAAGGAGTCTACTCACTAATGAATCATCCAATCAACTCATTTGAAAGCTATACCATCTCTCTAGGCTCTGGCTTGTTGAATCTTTCCATTAATTTGAAATTGGCTTTATTCAAAATATTATGAAATAACCACCTTACCTATATTTGAAGGAGAAATTTATTGTGGTGTTAACAAGAAAAAAAGTTAGTTTTTAATTGAACAAAAGCTTCTACTACCATCATTCTGTTCAATAAAACCTCTAATTAGCTTATTATCTATTGATTTATTAATAATCACTCACCTTCCTGATTAATTTCAAAACTTTCACCATGTTTTTTTATAAAAAGGAGTGAGACTTGGTTCATTAGACAAATACCTAGAATCTTAAATGGGCATGTAGTCCTCTGGGAATCTGATGATCCCATTAATTAAGCCATATGCTATTCTTGATTTAAAGACTATTCTACTATCATGGACTGAGCCAGGCTGTCTGAAATATACCAGAACACAAAAATTACTCCATATAATATCATGAAACCAATTCAGGGAAATTACTTACATTAGAAAAATTACATGTGCATCAACAATACACTGAAATGTAGCTTAATTACATCCATTCCTAATGACACATAAATGCCATTTGTAATTGTGTTGGTCAATTATTGTTATATGAGTGTAAAGTATTTCTCCCACAATATTAAAAATACCCTTCTTCTTCTGGAAGCTGACCCTGATTTCATCCCACTTTCTCTCATCATCAAATTATGGAGACTTTAAATTGAAAACTGAAAAACTTTCTGAATCAATCCCTGAGGTATGTCCATCATCATAAACACTCCTAAAAGGGTACATAATACTAAAAAATACCATGATTTTCTGTCATAATGAACTGATCAACCACACAGAGAAATATGGAGATACTTGCCCCCAAGAGGGGCATAACAATGACTCCATCATAAACTTACAAGAACCCTGCCACCAAGAGCATTGATAACAAACTGAAATAGTCATGAGGATATAACCAATCTCCTCATATAAGCTAAAAGGATAACTTGGAGAGTAAAAAGCTCTCCTCATTATATCTTATTTTGGTAGTATTACCTGATCGTTCTCATTGTATTTTATTATTTCTTAATCTTTGTCTCATCACATCTTATTCAACAAGCTCATATAACAGATTACAAATATTTCTGTGTCATTAAATCATTGTCTTGTATAAATCACTTTCACAATGTATCCCCTTCTTAGGTTCTTATAAATCTTACTTATCAGCATGCTTCTAAGACACAATGGTGCATCTGAGTTTGAAAAACTTTAACAAAAACAAATCACGTTATATCAACTTTAGAATTACAAAAAACACCAACTCAATGTTTAAGTCATGTAATGCCAACATAATTGCTTCTACTACTTCTTGTGTTATGTGATAAGCCTTTGATGTCACAGTTTCATAAGATGTACCATGTTTCATTCAATATAACACAATCCCTGCTTTTTCTCCAAGTCATAATCCTCTAACATCTTAATCATGCCCCTTTACTTACATAATCAATGAAGCTTTTGCTAAGCTGTAAAACTTGACACACCCCATTCAAAACAATCCTGTAAAGCAAGTTTCATCATAAATGCCTTCATGATACCACAGATTGAATCTCTCACTACTGTATGTCATATATAGTGCCAATCCTTATGTGTAGTATGTTTGAATGATGATACATGGAAAGCAATGACCAAAAACAAAGATATGATGGTATAAACCAAGTGATTTCAGAAAGTGTGTATATCAAGATTTCACAAAAAAAATGAGACGTTAAATTTTTACAAACAAGTTGTTGAACATAAAATTTTTGATGATTGGTCTTAAATCTTTGAAAAATTCAAGTTTCAAGATATAATGGAATGTTTAATTCAAAATTAATTTCAGAATAAAACCCAAACCTGATCATAAACAGCACCTCAGTGTGGAATTTGACATACATTGATTATAATTTTTTTTCAAAAAAGGTAAAGCTTTCAATATCATGAAGATAAAAAAGAAAAATGATTAAGCATCAAAATGTTCAGGGACTTATCTTGCTTCAGGAGTTTTAATTCGCAAGTTTTCCACAAAAAAGAAACATTTTAACCCATCGACAGTGCATCAGCTACGTTCAGGAATTTTTAAGCTGCTGATAAGTGGCAGTCACACTGACAGAAAGGGAGCCTACCAACAAAAAACGCTTGAGATGTCAAATCAACCAAACCGTAGTCCTTTCAACTTCCAAGTCTTGAATGTAATTTCAAAATCTAGCTTAAAGTGCATTTCGGAATCGCTCACGCCACCCCTGATCATATGACGCTGTTTCTAACTTGATAAATAACTCTAAGACTTTTTAGCTTTTCCAGCTTAAAGCTTAGCGCTACTTTCAAGAATAAAAGGTACTAAAAGTAAACCCTCAATCCACATCGATGTAAAGTGAGGCCGATGGCAGGGAGACGGGGAGGAGCTTTGTGGCGCAACCGCCCAGCGTGTTCGACAGTTGCAATTCTGCCGATAGTTCCTACCCCCGCGATTGTGGCGAGCCCAAGGTTTTGGCCTCCATGGGCTTCCAATTGCGGGATCTCTGTTCATAGTGTTTGTTGGGGATGATGCTATTGACCCTCTGCTCCGTTGGCACTGCTGGCGCTACTCCCTTCCTTGCAGCGGCCAGTTCAGGCGCCCTTGGCTGTTGAGCTCAGGTGGCGCGAATTTCCAAGAACCAGGGCTGAAAGGACTGGGGCATGCTAAGTTATCATCGAGGGGCGAGTTCACTTACACATCCCCTTGAGGCATCCAAAAGCAGTTCTTATGATATCAAAAATCAGTTGTGGACGCACGCGCTCATCATCTTCAATTTCTTACATTTCAACCTTTTTTGAGCTTCAAATTCTCAGAATTCCCAACTCTCTTGCGCTGATTACATCGGTCATCCTAGAAACCAAAGTAACCGAGAATCCAGAATGTTCCGCATAGCCCCTATCATTGCAAATTCCAGTAAAAGATAGCTCTTTATATATTCAACCAAAAGGCTGAGTTTGTCACTAACAAAGTTAGCGATGGGCCCTGAATGGTAGATCTCATTACTTTAATGTTTGAGAACCACATTAATTGCGCTATCCTCACAAAAAACTCAACCAACTAGCATTTCAAGAAGCGCATGCATGGATTTTATCAGTTTTTCAGTCGTTTGAGTCGTCCAAAAGGACGTAAAATTTCAGTTTCTTCGGTGTGCACGAGAGCCTCAAATTTCGTCTGCGATCAAGTCCGGGGGCGTGCGTGGAATAGTAAGTCTCCGTGGCGCAATTGGCTAGCGCGTTCGACTGTTATAGGCCATGTAAAAGCTCTGGCTTCCGCCATGACCTGGCATCGAGAGGTTGACAGTTCAAGCCTGTCCGGGGACGCTCCGTTTCCGACGCCAACGTTCTCTCCCCCCGCAATCATGCTTGCGCTGTTCAGATATCTTGCGGCCTGCGGGACGGAGTCGCGATTCGTGTCAAGTTGGGTCCTACCTTTCACCTTGCCAATGTGTTCTCGTAGTCTCCGCCAAGATGAGATGCTGCGGCTTCGCACTGCGTGTGAGGGCAGGGCGTTTGCAACTCTCCCTGTGTGTTGCTACCTGGCAACAAGGGTAATTTTGGAAATCTTTGGTACAGCATTGAAGGAAATAAACTACTGCCTTGGCCATCTCCACGAGTGCTGCTATACCGCCGGATTTCACAATGTACCTCCTGCACATTAAGGGTGCCACCTGTGGGAATCCCCGGCATATCTGTGCATACCTATCCCCGTCCTTGCCATATTGCTGGGAGTTTTTGGTCATCATTCTTTACCGGTACTGAACCGGACACTTTTGTAGGGGTTGGTCGGGTTAGTTGGAGAGTACCCCTCCAGACTCCCACTCAATTTTTTCCTCATCCTTTTTTTTATAAAAGGTCTGCCACCAACCCTTCCTCCCTTTCGTCCTCTCATTTTTTTATAGGCTGTGCCACCAGCCCTTCCTCCCCTTTTGTCCTCTCAAGTTTTTTCTCATTCTTCTTTATTTCCTCCCTCAACCTCATTTTTTCTCTGCTATAGTTATTATCCAGCTCTGCCCATTCGCAAGTTGCTATTGAACCAACCGCTCTTTTACAATAAAAATCCTTCTGTTACCGAAGCCCTTTTTTATAAAAAAACCTTTTTATTTCTTTTTCTTGATATCATTCATGAAAATTGCTTTCTATCAAGTTTACCTACAACAATCACCATGTCATCGGCCGCTGTTTCCCGAGCATCAAGCCCTAGTGAGGCTGCGGCCACCACTCAAGCATCATTAAGCAAGGCACCAACCAACCCCAAATGCTCTTGGGTATGGCTATATTTCACAGATCTTACTAACGGATCTGTTGAATGCCAAGTAACCAACAAATCTGGAACCCTTTGTTGAAAACAATTAAAATGCAATTGGACTGGAAGCACAAATTCAATGAGTGATCATCTTAATTCTTTGCATTGCTTAACTAACCCAAGCAAGAAGTCTTCAAGTTGTGGCACACTTGATAAATATATTCAAAATGTCAGACCCAAGCAGGTGAGTCCAATTATAATCTACTTATATTTGCTTTGTATTTACTTTTGGATTCTTTCTTACACAATCCAAGCTCTTTCTTCTGAAACATTGAAAACTGCCATTGTTTACATGATTTCTGACTGTGATCTTCCTCTATCTATTTGCAAAAATCAATCATTTTGAGCCATTCTTGAATTGTGCAATCCATATGTAAAACCAATACTTGTTGGACAAACAGAAATTTCAGCACACCTATCAAATATATATTTTTATTACCAAGAACATATTTGAAACTTTTTATTCACCAACAAAGCTTTTGTCTCATTCACTACCGATACTTGGACCAGCCCTAATATGAAGGGCTATATGGCTGTAACTGGCCACTTTATCAATCAAGACTTCAACATATTTTCAATTCTGTTGGGTCTCACTGAAATCCAAGGTGAGCTTTTTCTGATTTATTTAACTTTTTTTTACTTAACCATCTTTCATTAGGTGATCATTCAGGGACCTCGCTAGCTGAAGAATTTTGGAAAATTCTTGAGCGATATAATCTTGAAGACCATATTGTTTCAATCACCACAGATAATGAATCGGTCAACCAACAAATGGGTCAATGACTGCAAGGTCTTTCTTCTTCCTTCATCAGCCAAACCAATCTGATTGGTTGTATGGCTCATTCAATTCACCTCTCAGCATGCAATGGAATTCAAGAGCTGGGTAAGTGAACTGAGCCAAATCAAGAAAATGCTGACAATGGCCCAATGGCCATCTGTAGTATTGTTGACCCACCAGAAGGTCAGAATTTGAACTACAATTCAATAATCTCAGGCATATCACACCTCGGCTCTTATATTAGGCAGAGCCCAAAACAATGAGAGAAATTCATCACAGCTGTGAAGCTGTTTTATGATGACGTCAAGGCCAATACCCTTTTAACAAATTTCTGTACAAGATGGAACTCAACCTATGACATGTTGGAACGCGCATGGTCACTCAAGGAAGCATACAATCAATTCTGTGGTCCAATAACCATGCAAGAATATCAACTATCCTCTCTTGAATGGTACAAAGTCAAGGTAATAACTGACTTCCTTTATCCCATTTATGAAGCTACCACCATAATATGTGGATTAAAGTATCCAACAATGAATTATACCCTATCACTCTATATCTTACTCATCAAGCGAATCAATCAGGTAAGTTTTTTTTGTATTGATCTTTTTCTTCTGATAGCTGATGGTGTCTTATTAATAGGCTTGTGAAAACCATGATGTTCAGCAAATTGAACCAGCGGCAGAAGCAATGGTAGCAAATCTATCAAAATACCTCCAACTTCTGCTCCTCAAGACCCCGCAATTTGTGAAGCTGTTCTTGACCCATGCTTCAAGATAAATTTTTTTGAGACCTACAACTCAACACTTGAAAAATTTGGTACTTCAGCAAACCAGTTCTCCAATATTTTTGAAGAACAAGCAAGGAAGCAGTCCAATGGTGAATGTTGCTGAGAAGGACTCTGGTTTTTTGGATGAAATGTACCAATCCACTCCATTTGAAGTTAGTTCCTTCAAACATGAACTCAATCAATAATTATCAGAACCAATCAAACCAAAGGCTACCAATATCCTCATATTTTGGAGATCACGGGAAACAATGTTCCCTACCCTTGAAGTGATGGCTTGTAAGTATTTAGCTATACCAGCTACCAGTGTGCCATCTGAAAGAATCTTTTCAGGAGGCAAAAAGATTCTTACTTATCAGTGCGCATCTCTTTCAGTGATGCATGTAGAGTGTTTGGCTTGTCTCAAAAGCTGGTTACGCACCTTTGGGCCTCTCTACTCCAGTGATAATTAGTTAATTCCCTCACTTATTTTGTATTATTTCTTTCTATCACAAAATACACATTAGTCCATTCTGAGCACAAAAGGGTCGGGGTCCCAGCCTCTCTTGAGCCACAGAACGGCCCCCATCCCCTGCACAGCCCCGAAAGACTTTCCTTAACTAAGTTCTTCCTGGTCTTTGACCTCGAAAGCCCGGGTACAGGCGGCAGCCTTACTGCACATACCAAAACTATGCCCCAAAAGTCCCTTTGGGTTGCAAAATCTAGCAACCTGATACCTCCCCAGAATCAAATGAAATCCCTGTGAAAGTCATTTGATCTTGCTACTACTACCCAATGTCTATGTTTTTTTCTCATAAACTTTTTTTTCTTCTTTCAATCTTTTCATACCAAAAGCTCAATAACCCTCATCAATCAACAATGGATTCAAACATCAACCAAACTCTCTTTTCTGGAGATTAACCACCCTTATCAAGCAGCTCAATAAAGGCTGATGATTCTGTTGCAACAATTACTTGTTTGTGTTTTTCACTTAAGTTTCTCTCTAACTTCATCTTATGAATTTTCATTTCACTTTAGTAGTGTCCAAGATAGATGAAAAACAAATTCAATAAGCAAACTACAATGATCAAGAAGATATACAGCTGTGCAAATAATGGATTGAAGTTTCAGAGAACCTGTTAACTGGAACCAATCAGACCAACAACACCTTCTGGGTACATGTATTGCAAAGCTATCAGCAGGGAACCCCACATACACAATGGACATCAGTTAGCCTCAAGAGTTGTTGGGGTGCCCTTCAACATTCTGTCAACAAATTTAGTGGATGCATTCAGGAAATTCAACAAATGAACCAAAGTGGGGTGACTTCTCATAACCAACTTACAAAAGCAACAAATTTATAATCTGAGCTTTACAAAAAAGCCTTTGTCAAGATGTCAGCATACAACAAACTATCAAAGGCACCTATATGGAATCATCACATGCAAGATCTGGAGAAAAGAAGCTTCAAGCACAAGAAACCAAAGGATGAAAGCCAAGGGCCATTAGATTTTTCAAAGGAAGTTGAATCTGATACATCACAAACCATTAGCCAAATACAAATGAGAATTCTGATTTCTGAGTCTGAAGAGAATCAATGCAAAAGTACTATTGAATCCCAAAAATGAATTGCTCAAAACTCATAAAAAAAAGTAAATCCCTTGCTGAGAAAATTGCAGCACTCAAAAGAAACACCAAGGATGTCATCATGAGTAAAGACGTAGAAAAAGGGATGTAAAGCAGGGAAATTATTACAAGATGAAGCAGGAGATAATACTGAAGCAAACAAGGGATGATCTACCAAGACTCAGAAACAGTGAGGAAAAAGAGGAAATTTATTTTTTATATTCTTTTTTATCATGATGAAGCTTTTGGGCTTGTAATTTCTTGGTCATCATGAGTAATATTTGTCTTATTTTAAGAGTTGACTGTGATTGTTGGGAGCAAAAATTATAATTAAAATGAACACTTGTTTTTAAAATAAAGTGGTTTTGAATTTAAAAAATGTAATTCTTATTGTAATTTGAATGGGAGTTCTTGTACAATAAAAATGTTGCTATTACAAAATTATGTCACTTTTTACTAAAGAAACTTTCTTTCTTAATATTTTTAGTAAGAAAATTAAAAAAAGATGTGAGAGAAGTATTACCAAATTCTTCCAAATTCTTTTTTTGAAATAGTTTTCTTTTCTCCAAGCCCAAATCCTTGATTCTTTGAAAGAAGATATAAAAATAAACTGAATTGAATGAATGATATCATTGAAATAGAAATAGAAATAGTAAATAATAAACAAATACCAAAATTAAAATGAATGAGATGACTGAAATAAAAGTAAAAATAATTTTAATTATGAAACACATAAAGCGAGTTAAGGATCAAGTAAGACAGATAAGGAAACAGATACAAAAATAAAAAAAGATAATTAATAAGATAATTCAAATGAATCAAAAGATTATAAATGATAGAAAAATACAATTAAATCAGAAAGCAAAATTAATCATTAGATGATATAGATTCAAAGGAATAAATTAAAAAAATAACTCTATTCTCTCAATGAAATAATAAAAATGAATAAAAGTAAATAAATAGATGAAATAATTAAGACAAATCACAAAGATATAATAAGCAAATGAAATTAATCAAAGTTCTATAATAAAATGAGATTTTTCAGAACTTTATTATTATGATAATGTAAAATTGCAGTAGATATAATAACAGTCTCATAATTGAAAAAAATAAAATTTATATTTTTGAAATAATAACAATTGGATTATCACAATAATAACTAGAATTTTATTAATAAAAACAACCATTTTTCCATTGGATTAAAATGATAATAATAAAATATTATTATTTAAATAATAACAGATATTTATTATTCAATTGAATAATAATATCAATCTTATTATAATTTTAATAATGATTCCATGATTAATTCAATAATAATCTTATTATCAAAATATCAAAAATCTTATTTTAAAAAAGATTCAGCTTTGTCATTGAAAATCTTTTTATTATTGAAATGATCCAAATCTTATTCTTAAAATAAAAACAAAAAATTCCTCCTTATAATAATAATAATGGTATTATTAAAAAAAAATTTATTCTGAAAGTAATGAAAACAATTTCATCATTAGAATGAAAGAAAAAAATTCATTATCATAATAATAATAACTTTATTATGAATTAATAACATTTTGATAATTAAAATTGAAACAATGTTATTATTGAAATAATAAAAGTTTCATTTTTTTAATAATAACAATTTTATTATATCTATTGATTATTTAAAAATTTTTGAAGTAACATATTAATATATTATTCTAACAAATGTCCAAAATTTGGAAAGAATTTCATTCTCTTTAGCTTTTTTTACTCAGATTTTCTTTGTGCTTTTTGAGATTTATCCTAACAAATAATCAATGGTCTCAGAGGCATTAAAAGTGAATTCATTTCATTCAAGATTCAATATGTTTCAAAATTTAAATTTTTTCAATTACTAAAAGATTTAGAATAATTTAATAATTAAACATTAAAGCTTGTACCTTTTTGTCCCCATAAGTGCTCAATAAGATTAAGAGTGAGATCCTGATGTGCCATTGCACCTTATAGGTGTTTGAGGAAATTGAAATAATTATAAAAGACTTCATTAGAAAATTCAGCTCTTATTTTAACTTCAGATAAGAACTCTTCAGGATCTAGGCTGGTTTCATCCTCCAAAATTATATTGTGGAGGATGATACATGCTTGCATAATATTATTAATTTTCTGCTAGCACAAAACATGTTCTGGAGATTTAATAATTTCAAATATTGATTGGAGAAACCCAAAGGCTCTCTTAAAATCTTTTCTTTTTGAATCCTGAATCTGTCAAAAGTACTATGAAAAATGAAATATTAATTATTAATAAAATAAAACCATCATCAATACCAATATATACCTGTCTTTTGGCCCCTTGTGGCTGACTGATGGGTTTTACTAATTTGGCCCAATCAGGGTAAATACCATCAAAAAGGTAGTATCCCATTTCACAATTGGATCCTTTGATGGTATTCCTGTATAGTGGAGCATTTCCAGTTAAGAATTGATCAAAGAGTGATGAGAAGTTGAGAACCTTTAATTCATTGTGAGAGCCTGGCATTCCATAACCATAAGTATTTTTAGACAAATTTTTTGGGTATCAATTTTGGTTCCTTTTAATTAAAAGTAATTAGAAAAATCCTAGAAAAATCCAAAGGTATAGAATAATGAAAAACCTCTTCCTTTCCTTTATATTGTCCTTCCCAAGAACAAGGGAAATTTTTACACACCCAATGAATAAAATAAATAGAACAAAGCATTTCAGAAAATCCTCACTTCTCCATGTTCATCAAGTGCTTAATGTTGTTTTGGTTTGGATTTAAAAGGTATTTTGGTTCATAGATTTGAATTATTCCTTTATAGAATTGGTGTAAGCTATTTAGTGGAGGGTTTCAGATAATCACAGGTATTCATCCACTTGGTCTTCCAAAACACCATATGAAAGTTGTCGCATTGTAGCAGTAATCTTCTGGAGGCTAGTGAGTCCAACTCTCTCAGCTTCATTGTCCTTGCTTGAAGTATGGAGATTTAATTTCTAATTCTGATACAATTTTGAGAAATAAAGTTCGTTTAATCCAAAATATTTGTCAAAATAATTTATTTTTATAGATTGGATCTTAACTTAAATACTCCTTGTACAGTCTCTGAGCACCACCTACATGATCACAAAAGTGATTACTATTTTTCCCAGGCTGAGATCCTCCATGAAAACATTTTTTTTATTCCTCTAAGTAAAAAATTTCAGATAATTGTTGATTAGTGAGTAAAACCTGTGTCGTTGTTTTTGAAATAACCTTTATTCTTTCAAGAGTATCCATTTGATTTGGATTATTTTAAAAACAAGGAGTGAGGAAAAGGAAAAACGGGTGAGGAATAAAAAATGTAGGAATATGAAAAAACACTTTTTGTGCACAGAATTATGGGATGCTATTGCACAGCTTGGGGGAGCTATTCAGTGCTTCCCCCATGTGGCTTTGCATCGCTCATGGAGATTCTCTCAGCCTCCTCTTTCAAGCTTAAATCTTAATACTAAAAATCTTTCCAGTTTCTAGATCTTGATAGTAAGACCCAAACAATTATCAAATCTTCTGCAAATATATTTCCCGGATTTAAGACAATATCTGAGCTATTCACATTTTCAAAGAAAGAAACATAGTTTATTTTTCATGTTTCTTGATGTTGTAGCCAAATTTTATCAATGCTTCCTGAGATTTAATCCACAATAGCAAAATGTCTTTTATGTTAAGAGAATAATCAATGATATTACATCACCATGCTAAATTTTCTCAAGTTTTATTTCTTATCTTATACCTTCCTCTCTCTTATTTTTGTCACATTCTTTGTTTAGCAAAAAATACCAGAGAATTTAATTCTCCAAAAATTAGTTCAAGAATACACAACATTAAGAAATTGAGGACTCTTCTTGCTTGTTAGATACTGAAATAAAAATTTCATGTTATTCCTGAACCTATATCAAATTTTACTATCTATTTTCTCATGGCTTTAGAAATTTACACTAATTGACAAGAAAAGAATTAAAAGCTATTTTGTGTTGTAGTTGTATTTCACAATTTCAATAGCTGGAAGAATTTTATTTAGGTTGAAAAATCTATAGTTCTGTAAAGACTTCTGTCTGAAGGCATGGTATAAATTTTCTGTCCATATTACATTGATAGAGTATATTATTAGTAAAAGGAATAAAATTATATATTTTTTGACTGCTTTTTCTAATTTTAATCGTTCTCTTTCTGTCTTTCTGTAGTTTTTAATTCAATTTCCCAAATAAAATGATCGAAATTAAGTTCTAGGAAGAAATTGACCAAAATTTTTAATTTATGAAAGAAAATTTAAAATAAGTGACTGCAGTCAAAAAAAATTTTTAAGAAAGAGAAAGGTCCATTTTTTGTCTCCCTAGAAGAATATTCAAGCTTTCAATGATTGATTTTTTTCATTTAATTTATGACAAAATTATCTTAGAGGCTTAGTAAGACACCCAAATAAAAAGGATTTGGCCACACCTTCAATTACTAAAGTATCTTGTTGAAATGCTAAGCTTTTAGGCACACTAAAAACGGAGATATCATTGTAAAATGGTAAATTGTTTCCTTTTTTGAATCAAGTATGCCCCAGCTTTCTTTACAAAAAGGCCAAGAACAATATGAAAATGGACAAATAATAGAATATATCACATCTTTTAAGAAATATTTATTCTCTGATATTACCACTAGAAAGAGATAAGCTTGATTTTCATGTCTTAAAGATAATTTTGATTTCTTATTCTATTTGTATTTAGCTTGTTTTATTCCATGAAATAAATACCAAAGCCAATTATCAAAGGAAAAACTGTCTGAGCTATGATGAGATTAGGTTTTTGAAGGAGCTTTAGATTTCTGTATTTTATACAATTGGCTAAATAATAGTCACTAATTTATGAGAAATATTCATAATATATTCAAGTTTTCTTGAAGTTTTTTTTTGAATCTAGAAAGGGGAAAAATTCCTCAAAACTATCTCCAATACAAAGCTCCTAGTTCAGCTTCATACTTTTAAGTAAATAAATTATTAATAAAAGAAAAACATTAGGGGTTGTTTTACTATCATAATGATCCAATTTCAAATTTTTCTACAAGTGAGATATTTAGCCCATTGATTGAGGCCTACATATTAGTCAATATTGGTCTTTGTTATTCTTTGGAAAGAAATTCAATCTCAATTCTTTGATAATATAAAGCTTAATAATTATTGGTTGAGTCCAAATTGGAATAAAATACAGCTTATATTAAAAACTAAAATTAATTTTGTTAATTCATATTTAAATTGAAATATTAAATCTGCTAGTTAAGGAGTAAAAAAACCAATATGAAAATCTATCAAGGGAATTGCCTTTTGCATAATTAAAAAACAATTAAAAACAGGATATTTTATGACATAGCTTTCTAATCTGCCAAATAATGTAATTAAAATAAGGAATTATAAAATATAAAATGACATTAATTCTAGATATTAATAATTTAGAAATTAAATGCATCTTAATTTGAGGATGAAAATATTGGATCTCACTAAACTCCTCCTACAGGGTTGTATTTTATTTTTTGGAGAATGAAGCTTTGTAACCAACAAATGAGTTCCAGTACCAAGATTAAGATGAAAATGAGTAATATCAAGGATATTCCACATTTGTGAGTCTTTTAATTGAATGAATTCTTTGATTCAAAATTTGAATTCATTCAATTTGAATTGGTAAGTCAATCTGGATTTTGATTAAATCAATAAAATATTTAGGCAGGAAAAAACTAAAATCATATCAATTTTCAGGATTGGATTGTTGGGAGAGATATTAGTTCCTTAATATTTTAAAGATGCTACTAATGATGATATTTTTTACCCCAAAAATGATATTTATATAAATCAATGTAGGTATCTTAGACATTCTCAAAGATATTTTACATCTTTTATCATTCTTTGGTCATGTTTTTATTCAAAAATATTTAGGTCTCATAAAGCCTAAAAAAAATTCGTGCCTTTTTATAGTGAAAGAAAAATTCTAGCTTGTCAAAATTTGTCATTTTAGGGGAAATAAACTATCATACAAGAGTACAAATATCAATTTTCAAAAATTCTTTTGGAATAAGCCCCTTTGTGTATGGAAACAGGGAAGAAAATAAACTATTTTTTTAAGCTCCATTGATCATAGAATTCAAAATAAATTTTACTCTTTTCTTGCGCACACAGAGAGGTCTTTTTTCAAAAAACAAAGTTAAGATAAATTTTATTTTCTTTTGATAATCTTTACATGAGATTTTTTCTCTCCAGGGAAAAAGTTCTGAAAAATTAAATGGAGATAGATGAGACCCAAAAAATGGATAAGATTACCAAAGCTATAAAATTCCCTCAAGAGCTCATGAATATACTTATGAGGAATCTATAAGATCTCAAATTCTTTCACCAAAATACTTCATCAGTTTTTGAGATAATTGTACTAGATAAATTGAAAAAAAACTGGATGGTTTATGACACCTAAGATATTTTTTAAACAAAAAAAGCCATTATATTTAATTATAAGTAATATTCTTAAGAGATTCTTAGAGATTATTTTGGATAATAATTTGATTTAGAAAGTTGACTTGGTTCATTTTAATATTTCTCACAGAAATGTTGAATATTAAAATATGATAATCAAAGCATTGCAATTTGGATAGTTTCTTTATCAAGATTTAAATACAATTCTATATTTCAATTTGAATTTACTTCATATTTTGGGATTATTCTATGAGCTAATATATCTGCCATGATCAAAACAAATTGGTAGATATCAAAGTTAATTTCTATCTTATAGTTTCCCCTTCCAAAATAGGTATTCTAGCTTACTATAGTCTGTATAATATATTTCATAAATTGACACTCAGATCCTACTTTTAAAATTTTTCCAAAAGACATTTCCATTATTATTGATCTCTTTTAAATATAAATACTATTTATTACACTACTTATAATCATATCATTGTAATAGATAATTAAAGATAAATTTGAAATTCTGAAATCAAAAATAAGTCAATTTTTTTTTCTTTTTTTCAAAAGTAATCAAAAGAAATCCTTATGATTTATTTTTTTCCTGCTTTAAAAGTGGAAACGGAATTTACTGTGTCAATTATTTCTCTACACAAATAATCCACAAACAAGAATTAAATAATTATATATTTTAATCATCAAGCCCTCCTAAACAGCCATATAAAAGAAATATCTTGAGAATAACCACGACTATATAATGCAAAAACTTGAACAAAACACTGCACCATTTGTGAAAATTAGTAATGGCTCAGTTTTTTGGAACTATTAATGTTTTGAAAAGGATATAGATATGATATGGGAAATATAAGATTACCGGAAGATAAATCAAAAAAATTCAAATGATAGTGAGTTTTATTTTATTTTTTGAATTAAACATGTTTTTTTTTGTATTATCAGGTGATATATTCATAGGCTCTTGAGGGATTTCCTATATTTATTTAATATTTGATTTCATTAGAAATGAATTGAGGCAAGTAAAAGATAAAAATTGCATTTTTAAGCCTTTGTGAGTCACATATTTGGAAAAATATTTATTCAAGTTTTTTTATTATCATGAGTAGGTTTTTGAATAAAAAAAGGATGTTAATCAAAGAAAAAAAATTGAAATAGATACTTTAAGTTCTAAATGTCTGAATAAACTAATTTATTGGTATTATTCATTGAATCTCCAATGAATTCAAAATAGAATAATTTCAATAAGAACTCATAATTCCTTTTCAAATTTAAATCTTGTAGAACTAAATATTAATAATACTCTATTTAAGTAGGTCTCTTTCAGTCTCGAATTATTCACACATACTCAGTTTATCTTAACAGAAACATTCCAAAGAAGTTGGATTCCAACTTGAGGTATTAATAAGTCTTTTTCACTTGATTAAAATATTAAAGACTTTTTGGTATATTTATTAAAATGTTTATTAAAAGGATGATAAGCTTCAAAATTTACACGTCCTAAATGTTTCAAGAATGGGAATCTCAAAATATGATATGATTAATTTCATACTAGATCGAATGTTTCACTGTGATGATTCTCTATATCAATATATCAAGTAAAATGGTGTGAGAAGGTTGGAGCATTAAGTCCAGTAACAAGAAAAATCTCATAGAAATTAGAAAAAAAAGGAATTTATTCATTAATTTAAAAAATTCGAGTTGAGAGAAGATGTTACTTTCCAGTTTTATCAAATAAAATACTTCTAGAAGGTAATACAAGATCTATGGATTATTATTTATCTATTATCTGATAGACAATTATTATTACAGGTAATTGGGAATAGGGTTTGATTTTTTGAAGATTTTTAAACAGAAATAGATAAAACCAAGCTGAAATATATCCTTCTCTCGGCTTTGTTATCCTATTTGTTTCAAAATCTTTTAGTTATGACTGAATGAAAAAGAGTCAAAAAATGGAAAGCTCAAAGTTTTCTATGTTTTGGGTCCAATTATTGTAAGATTTTTCTTATGGATAACCCATGATTCAAACTCCCCTGGTTTAGTCTGAATTAAATTATTAACGAAGAGAAATATAATTCTGGATCTTCAGCAATTAAATATAGGAAGTAAAAGGAGTTAATTTTTTTCACAAAATATTTTCACTATTTAACAGAGATATCAATGCTAAATCGGAAGCCTTGTGGATAATCTAAAATTGTAAATACAAGTCCTTCATTAGAAAAAATATTCAAAGAAAGAATACCAAAGATATGAAATATTCGCATATTTAAAAATGTGTCGAAAATATTATTCAACATTTATCCTTCATTGGTGCAAAAATAATGCAAAATTACAAAAGATTTTATCTAAATATAAGAAAATTCTGCACCAATGAGTATGTCTTTGGAAGTCATATAGTAACTTAATAGTAATCAAATGAAGATAACTATCTTGTGACTCTTTAGAGACCATTAGTATCTTTTATCATTATTTAAAAGTGGTATATATAAGAGTATGAATTGGTGGTAAAAGCTTAATGAAAAAAATACAAGAAAAACTAGTAATGTATATCTTTTCTTAATCAGTAATATATAATTATTCTTAATTTTGAAATTACTTAATATAAATAACTCTGATACTAATTTAATTTTTTTGCTCTGAAATATTTGAAATAAAACAAAATTGAAAATTTATAATCATTGATTCATGATTGGCTTCTCTGATCGAAAGAAATTGCATTATTCTTCATAGAAATGCAGCTTTAATTAATAAAGAAAATTCTCATACATACAAATGAAACCTGTTTATCTACCCTCATACTAAGATTAATAAAGAATTTTTCAATAATAAATAAGCCTTTGTATAAATATATGGAATTTCTTTTAATGTTGAGAAAGCATTGGCAATAACTCAGAGGATGAAATTGATATTGACTTTAAACTCCTCATCTCCTTCGTCTGCGCTGTAAAATATCTAATCTAAGATTTTCTGAATTTCCTTTACCATTTCTTTGTTTCCAAGGAAGAATATTTCTGATCCCACTAATTTAAACTCAATGAATTATTCTCAAAGGAATATATCAATAATTAAATATATAAATAAAAGTTTCAAAGGAATTTTACTTTATTATCAGGTAAGAAGCTGATAAAGCTTAATAAAGCCATTTTATTTACCCTTGAAAGAAAATTTATCAATGTTTTTTAATCCTATATAAATTCTGATCCCAATTAATTATTCATAGTAGTAATGGATTAGATGATTTAACATATCATAGTTTTCAAGCTTACTATAAAGCTTATTTATCCGATTTCCTTCCTTTTAAGCTTAAAACGGTTTCCTTCAATAGAGTTTGGCTCCAATGATAACAAAAACAATTCCAAGAGTATAAGGCTAATTTTAAAAAATTGAATTATAAAAAAATGAGTCAATTGCTCGCAAATATTTGAAGGATGGCTGATATACAAATTCTGAATATTTTCTAACTACTTCATTTTTTGTTGATAGGAATAATTAAAAATATGTATAAATGCAAATAAGAACTTCATTAATGTATAAAACTTATACAAAATTGTATAGTGAATTTATAATTTTCATAATTATTGAAAATTTTTGATATGAAAGAGGTTCGAATAAGAAGTCTTTGAGATAGCCACTATTTAAGCCTTAATGACCAAAATATAGTCAAATATGGTCTTTTAACAAACTATCAAGGGACTTAGATATCAAATTTTGAGGTGTATTTTTTGAAAATTATGTGTTTTTATTTTGTAATTTTTTCTAAATACCACATTAGCTTCATTCTGTATCTACTATGTGTGAGATCTCATATTGAAAAACATCAGAATAAAACATAACATAAAGAGTAAATCAATTCTTATTTTAATAGCTATAAGCCTCACAATTTTGTTGACTACTTTTAATTCCTCAAAGTATAAGGAGAATTTCGGAAGAATATAACCTTAGATATCAAAAGTTAGGATATATTTCTAATTACTAATAGATTAGGCACTAATACTTTGGAGTTTATTTCAATTATTAACCCAGAGATACCAATGCTTTACTATTATTTATTCTATAGCTCTCAAATATATCATGTTCCTAAATCCACCTTAAATCGTAATTAAAGAGAATTAAAGATCTATTCACAATATCTTTCTTTAGTAAGTTTATTGGCTTATAGAAATGTAAATAAGTACAAAGACATTTGTGGTGCTCTACTTAGTAATTCTTCAAATGAAAGAAATTTATGTAATATCTAAACAAATATAACCAAAAATTCCAGCCTTTGACACAAAATGAGTAAAAGAATAATATGGAAAAAAGCACAAATGATAGAAGTAGCAGATTTTACTGAATTTGATCTTACCGAGTCAATAAAGCTGAAAATTCTAATTATATAAAATATTCAAAGCACCTTTTTATAAAAACACAACTTAAGCTAAGATTGTATAATACAAGTAAAATATATAGCAATCAAAATAATTGAATACTGAAGATAGAGGAGCATACAAATTTTAAAACTCATCTAAAGTCTCCACTTTTGAGCACAAAACCCGAAAATGGGGTATCCTCTTAGATCTCTAATCCATCTAGTCCCAATATTTTTATTCATTTCTCTTTAGCTACTAAAATAAGATTTATTCCAATGGATAATTTTTTCAAAACAAGGAGTATCTTTGATTCACCTGTATGGATACCATACTAAATATCTAAATTTTACTTTGGGTTACCGTTTTGAAAATCTCAAGAAGTAAATTTATTTGAGACAGATTTAAAGTTTTAATTATAGACCTTGAAGGGATATTTTACAATAAAAAGTATTTAACAAGAAATAAATAAATTGTGAAGACTTAAACTAATGAATTAACCTGTATTTTTCCCAAATTGATAAAAGAGTACAGTTATGGGTTACCATTTTAAAAATGACAATAGAAATCATATTTTTGGCCACTTTTGAAAATTTTAATATTAAAACTGACAAAGATACTCGGTATGAAAGCTTTCAGAAATAATACATTTTTACAAAAAACTCCTACCCCCTGTATTCTGACAGCACACTCTCCAACCCCCATTTAAGTTTAACCATATTTAAAGTCTCTACAAGATCAAAATCTTTATCTATATTCTGAATTTTTATCATTTTTGATTATATAGAGATACTTAATGGAAGATTTATGTCCCAATTGGGAGTATTTAGTCTTTGAAGCATTCTAAAAGCTTCATAAGTTTTTCACGAGAAAAATGGAAGAATATTCATGAAAAAAAAATTGATACAAACATGTTAAAAATTATTTATCAGTAATTATTTTATTTTCAAGATGTCCAAACACTATATCTGTGATAAAAGATTCATTATTGTATCTATTGAGCCCTAATAAAGAACTTTATAAGTGTGACGGAGAGCTCTAGAGCCCTATGGATTAGCAATGGGGCTAATTAATCATTCTTCAATGTTACTAGAAGGTTTTTGAAATGTATTTAAGAGTTTTTGCTCATTAACCTTTGAGGTTAATACCTCTGCAATGTCAATTTTTTTAATATATTGGGGAGAAAAAAACCTTTCTAGAATCAAGACGAAATGAGCATATTCCGAGGCTTAAGAACTACCTACCAATTCATAATGAGTAATTAATTTATCATTCAGATGTGGAAAGCATATCATTTCTTCCTTTGACCTCAAAAAAAAAATTCACAGGTTTCTCTGGATGAAATGAAGAATAATCCCGCTATTAATCACACTAAAATAAGAATATATCCATTTTATGCTTACCAGGATGATAGTAAGCCTAATATATTCTAATTCTAAATCCTCTTTCGTATAGATAAATTTATAATTATTGCATTAAGCTCGATGTTACAAAATAGTAGTTGACTATTGCAGCTAGGGCTCTCAACAGATTCACAACCACTATCTCCATGTAGTAGAGCCATTTCAAAACTTTTTCTATTTTTTTTTTAACTATTACTTACTCCCAAGAATTATTTATCAACCAATCTCTGTAAAGTATCATAGATTACTCCTTACATTATAAATATGGGGTGGTTTTGAGGCATGAAGTATCTTAGTACATAATTCAAATACTTCCAGTGTTTGAAGAGTAAAACTAATGAGGTAAGAAAATTTAACTAGGGAATAATTCCATTCCTTTTCAATAATTCTGAATTCTGAAAAAAATTGAGTGGGTTTTACTCATATTCAGGCAGACTCATGTGTGGCTCAAAAAAAATCAAACTGCGGTTTTTTCAATGAATAAAGTTTTCATTTTTGATTCTTAAATCTTTTTTCCACAAAACAAATAGTGTGGTATTCCATACCTTTTTACCAGTTTCAAGAAATTGTTTTAAGATTAACAGTTGGCAAATCAAGATCAAAATGACTAATTCAGGAAATCACCACTCAAAGGACATGACTAAAGATCACACACACTCAGGAATAACATCAATAGTAGGGAGGAATGGAAGATTTTAGCATTCACAATTGAAATATTCAATATACTTCTATAATTAAATGAATAATAGAGGAGTCCAATCTTATGGAGTTACACAATGAAACTTACATATAAGGCTTACATGATCAACAATAGGCTTAATACATACAGAAAACTCAAAATTACATGGGAAAAGTAACATTGTAACATTATATCCACTCTAAATCCATCAAGAAGATTATATTACTAAGAATCACAGTAACCAAATACAGTTCATGTGACACAAGGATCACATGACAGTATCCAATTCAACTCAATACATGGGAAAATCCACTAAAAAAAATAAAACTTAAAAATTACACAACAATACAGAAGCCCAAATAAGACTTATGCAGTCCACATGCATAAGATCTGTACAGTACACAGCCTCAGGATCATCAAATACAACTCAATTCAATTTCAACCAGCTGCATGCAAGGGGAATACACTAAACTGTAAACCACACAGCAATTACATTAATCAAGAATTAAAACCCAAGATATCCCCACATTACACAGCATGATCACCTGGAACTAAATAAATCTTACAAACAAAGTATACAGGGGCTTGTTCACATGACACCACCTTCATCCTTAACTCACCAGCATTAATTCCTCAAGGCTATGCAAGCTGACTAAAGCAGTGCAAAAGAGAAGTCACCTGATATTTTTATCAAAATCCCCACCAAGAAAAACATCTCAACCTTCATTTTGACCAAACAAATGGAAAAAATATCTCAGTCATATGACACCATTCTCAATTTTACACACTAGCATTAATCTCTCAAGGCTGTGCAAGATTACTAATACAGTGTAGCAGATAAGTCATCTGACTTTTGTTACAAAAAATCTACACTAGCAAAATTACCTCAAGGGCAAGAATAACACTTTACATGGAGAGCCCATGGCTACTTCTCACAACATAAAAGGAGGCCTCTCTCTCTCATTTTTCTCCTCTTTCCTCATGCAAATAATTATATACCAAGAAGGAGAATAATTATTCATCCCTTACTAGTAGGTTAATCTAGAAATTATTATTATTATTACATTACATTAAAAGTGATTTATATATAGCTGTAGTTAACAGTAGGTCTGCCTATATTATAAATTCATCTATTAGTGAAATACTCATACTCAACAAAATATTTATATTATACTCTTCTCACTAGAAGAAAATCTATATCATTATTATTATTATCACAAAATATATTTTACATATTATCAAAATTATTTACCAACAAAAAATATTTAAACTATCAAACAATATTATTATATTATCACTATTACTAAATTTTATCATATTGAACTATTATCCATTAAACAAAATACCTTCAACAAAGAAAAAAACTTAAAATCACCACTCAGTACTATTATATCTATTATTTATCTACTCAATTATTATCTTATTATCTTGAAATCACCTACAAATTTATTTATTTAAAATTATTATTATTTTATCATTTAGTCTGATTATTGAATAGGTCTGATAGAGACTGCTGAAAAGTCTTCTCTAGTTGTAAAGCCACAAACTTAAATATTGATTTGTGAGCTCTGTAGGGAGATTGTTTAGTATATTCAGAGGGGCAGCTAAAACACCATTAGCACCCTTGGTTACAGGATTATTTCAGCAATTCAAAAATGTTTACCTGTGATTTCCCCCTCAAGGACTGCCTTATCCAATCCCACACTAAAAGGAGTTCCACAATAGGTATCGTATTTGAAAACCATTAATTTTTCTTTGTCTTAATGGGATTTAGTAATAAATACAGTATTTGATAATTATGATTCCAATAAGCAATAAGTATCTCTGAGTATTTTCATTCTATAAGAAGAGCCTGATATACATTTTAAAATGAAGAAGTTATCTTTCTCCATATTTAATCCCACGTCTATTTTTAATAAGTAGATTGGAAAATGATACCTTCTATCTTTATCTTGAGCTTCATTGAAAGGTTAAGGGAAACATCAAATTAACACCTACATATTCAAAGAAATCTAGATACCATGATCTAGATATATCTCAGGCTAATATTTCTCAAGATAAATAGATTTTTGAGCTAACCATCATTTGTTTATTGAAATTTAATTGAAGTGAAATATCCCCGATGAAATTATAATGAAAATAAAGCAAATATTGAAATGCTATCTACAATTTTTTCATGATTTGAAAAACAACAATATAGAAAAAATAGAAAAAATCAATGATAAAAAGCTTAAGAAACCTCATATATCTTTAAGAAATAAATCAAAAAAGGAAATTAAATAAATCAAAACACGGATATATATTTTTAAAAACACTTTATATAGTGATTATTTATCAAAGAAAGTGTGACATTACTTAAAATATAATTTTTTTATAATATGTAATGTGGTTAAACTCCATAGCTCAGCCCAAAGAAGCTAGTTTTGAGGTTTATTTGACTACAATTTAGAAATAAAAAAATGTCTAAACCAAAAACTGAATACCAAAATTGAGTTTTTTTAACTCAATATGATTTATATTTTTATACAATTTCTCGAAAATTTGTATTCCAATTAATGGAACCAGTGCATATATTATCTCGGGAGTTTTCTAGTATTACATTTTTCTTTGTATTATTCCAATATCTTTATTTAGAAAGTGGATCTCTATGAATTTTATCTTATAATTTAAATTTTCACACAGAGATCAATAATATTTAAAATGAATTCAATTGAATTTCATTGACATTATATCACTTGTAACAGAATTCTTACCGTTTGAATCTCTCACAGCCTTAACATATTCATCCGATGTAACTCCTTATACCTTTCATAGAGAAAAGATTCTCCTATTCTTCTTATGAAGTGAAAATTCATTTCTCAAATTTTCTAACTTGAGAAATTCATATAAAAGCTTAATATAAATTCCGAAAAAAAATTGATCTTATTATTCTACTGATAATATGTATAACAAGAGATATTTTTTTTATGGTTAATGAAGGGGGAATATAAGTAAATTGATTATTCCAATCTCTCTATCTCATTGATAATTATAATGGTTTCTCTACTTTTAGCCAAGTCATCATCTTTTTGGGTATAAGAATATTTTTTTGATTAATTAGATTAATGAAAAATGATTCTGGATTTTTATCAAAAAATTGAATAAATTTTAGTTGTATATTCACACAGGAAGAGCCTGAATTCCTTTTGATTTTTTAAGGAACTGAATTAATTTGAATATTTAATTATAAAATGAATTTTCATTTCTATTATTTTGAATTTATTTCTGAAAGAATGATATAAAATAAACTAAAATTTCTTTAGTTTTGAAAAAACCATAATATAGCTTAACCTTCCTTTTCCCCAATTTATTTAATGAGGTTATTTTTATATGACTTTAAACTAAATTTCTGAAAAAATTAAGATATTTAATTTCTATAAATATCTTATTGATTAAATATTGAGAATAGGCATAATTTAATTTAACAAAAGTCTTTTAAATAATTCCAAGCCGATTTTTCATCTTGAAGACCCCAAACGTTTCTCATTCTTATGTTACCCAATATTATATCAACTTATGAGATTTTAGCTTAGCTTTAAGAAATAATTAATAATAATAAGGTCAGTAAGTAGCTCTGTAAATAATGGTAAGGTTTGAAAAATGGGTAATACATTATCTTACAACACTGGATCATAACCATTAGTAACATATTGAATTTGTGTCACTTATTAGTTAATTATCTAATATTTGTGACTTTTATCATCTGATTATCTTAAAATAATGATATTATGATGATAATTTACTATCTTTAAATATTCCACTTTTTTCGTTTAGCAATGGAATTTAAATCTTTAAGCTTGGATTTTTTTTATGATTTATAATAAGTAGCTATTATAATCAAAGGGATGGTTTTTTTAGATATTTAGGCTACCATTAGTATTTTCACATTGTGTCAAATCTATGAGACCATTAAAATAGAATTAATAATTCCAAATTAGTAAGAAATGGCTTGGCAAAATTCAACATGAAAATGACTTACAATTTTCAACTGTAAAAGAAACAATGATTTATGAAAGGAGAATTTTTGAGAGTTATTTCTATTCATTTTTTTTTAAAGTACTTGGGATATATTTCTGAAGATTTTTTGAGTGAATAGAATATCTAGCTAGGTATTTATCAGAAATTTAGATCATTGTTCATAGTTTCAAAATATCATAATCAGCTGATCAAATTCATTTGTAAAATAGAATCCAGATTTATGAAAGATAAATTTAGTAAGTTTATCAAATTTTGTTTATGGATTAAATCCATAGCTTTTTGAGACCTCAAAAATAATTCATAAAGCTTCCTCAAAAAGGAAAAAAGAAGACTGATTATACAAGGTTTTTAGAGAAAAATATAGAATAATTAACTATAATAAGGTTATTTTTATTTATAATGATCAGCTATTATTATTATATGGCTTTAGGGACTTACTAAATACTCACATTTGATAGAAATTCTCTTTAATAAACTTATTAAAAGCAAAACAATCCTTTTTAAATTTGGGGATATTAATTAATATTGAAAAGGATTTAACATAGTAGTCTAGCCTTTTAAGTTTATCAAGTGAAGAAAGTTTTTTTATTGAGAGATAAAGAAGACTTAAATGAATAAATAATTCAAAAAAATATCATAAATTTTTTTCTTTTCATGATTATATTTCAGAATAGAAAGTTTTTCAGTTATTAATTTTGATCAAGAATAAACTGGTTCTTTCAAGAATATTCTAATTATTATTATC
This sequence comes from Austropuccinia psidii, assembly GCA_023105745.1. NCBI lineage: Eukaryota > Fungi > Basidiomycota > Pucciniomycetes > Pucciniales > Sphaerophragmiaceae > Austropuccinia > Austropuccinia psidii. The sequence continues at coordinate 21,163,872 of JALGQZ010000009.1, read as the reverse complement.
ATTACTTTATTCATGTATCTTAATTTATATTCATTGTCTTTAAAGCTTTAATTTTAATTTTTTTTTTTTTTGGAAAATAGAACCAGAAATAATAATTTTGTATCAAAATTCATTTTCTGATTTGATACATCTGAGTAAGAGTCTGTGAAATCTATAAGTACCAGTAAGGAAATAAATTAAGAATTCATAATTTCCTTAATAATTGAAAAATTCAATTAATCTCAAATCAAGAAGCCTTTTATAAGGGGGTATAGAACAAATTTAATTCAACATATATAGGCTAATGATAAATACAAATAAGAAAAATGGGAAACACGTTCCCCCCTTACATTTTTTATCAATTTCTTGAATTTTCTCACCATAAATAGGTAAAAAAGCTTGTAAGAAAGCACCTAGACCCCAATTGAATTTACGATCCCTGATTTTGCCTCACTAATACCAACCAAGAAAGGGGAAAACCCACAACCCCCCAAAAAAAAGGTAATTAAGAGTCCAAAAAAGCCATAATCACCTTGAAAAGTACCAAAATCAAAATCAAAAAAAATTTGTATTTTTACTTCTCTTTTCATCTCTTTAAATTCATTTTATCCACTCTTAGTTTTGTAATACAACCCTCATTATGACCGCACAGCCCCATGTTTTGCTTCAAATATTGCCATATTTTCTTTATTTTTTTGTCACATCTTAATCCCACAGCTTTCTGATTTCAAGATTTTTGCTCTCAAAATCCTTAAATTTTACCTCTAATCTACCTCTTTTATCTCTTATATCTTCCAAAATTTGGCTACAAACACTCTTTTTCTAATTTAAAATCCCTTATGGTATATTTAAACATGTCAGAATCTCCAAGAGAGGGTGATTTTGACACATACACATTTGAGAATATCTGGACACATGTCAATAATATTTCCAGAGAAGAGGGATATTATGTGTCCACTTTGAAGTAAAATATGACTGAAAAACAAAGTGAAATTGGCTGTGGCATATTTGGTACCCCCACCTCTCATATTTAAAAGGGGAGAAGTCTTACAACCATGATTCTGCATTTTCCTCTTATAATTCATGAAGGTAAAAACACCAATAAATCTTGAAAAAATATTCAATTTTGAATCCCTGAGAATAATAATGATACCTCTGAGAACATTTTTGCACATCCTCATTCAGAAAATTTCATAATAATTAAGATGCCTAAATTTCCAAAATTTCTGCCTCCCTCCTTTGTCCCAGTTAAAGAAAATATCAGGGTTTTAATCAAAGGTAGGTAGAGATACCAGTAGTTATTTAGAAGATATATATAAAAAAAATCAAGAAGGAAAATATTGAAGGCAAAACTGTCACTGATTTCCTCTTGAATATTCCCAAGTATAGATATTTTTTGTGTTCCTGTGAGATCAACCAATAGTATCACATGCCCTTTTCATCATTCACTTATTCTCTGGAAATGAAGCTCATAAAATTATTTTCCAATTTTATTCCTATGTATCTAACATAAAATATCACTAAATCAAAAATACCCTTTTCTTCATATTTCTTGACTTTCCTCCACCAAAAAGACTTTCTCTTGTCTTTTGGCTCATTAAAAAAACGCAATAATATTATAGCTGGTATTTTCAGAAACTTAATGAATTAATCTTATTAAAAAACAAAAACTCCTTACCACCTGCTATTGTAATTGACAGAGATTTGGCACAGTTTGAGGCTAGAAATTCCCAAATTTGAGAATTTTCTCATTATTTAAAATAAGCTTTGTATTTATTTAATGAAAAAAATAAATAGGTATAAATACCTCATGAAAATGAAAATAAAATATTGAATAATTGAAGATTCTTTCAAATGATTCATCTTGTCACCTAGTACTGTGAGGTGAGTTTAGTAAAGCTTTAAGATGAAATTGGGAAATGGTTTAGTGTTTTTGTTTCATTATAAAGAGCTCTTCTCTTGTTTGAAATGAGCTTTGCACCAGTTTTTGAAAATTCTTGAGCATTTTCCAGCTTTAACTAGGATTTTTTCAGATAGTTAAGTTACACAACTCAGATAAATTTACTATTTAATATATTATGGAAACAAAGCTGTAAGTTGAAAAAATAAAATAAAATAAAATACATTTTTTTCTCCATTTTTTGGAAACCAGACAACATTCACTTTAAATACCAGATTTTTAGATTTGATTTTTAAATAAACTTTTCAAAGAATTTAGTTTTCTGGTCCATTTTCTTTTTCACCAGGCATGTGTGACTTGAAAACAGGATAAAATTACTTTGAACATCATAATTTTAGTATGCTTAGAAAAATGTCCATTTTAACTATAAACCCCCTCCAAAAATTATTAATTTCTAGTGGGGGGGTCACTCATATGATAGGTAATATGCTAAAAAATGAAATTTCAGAATTTGAGAAAAAGAAAGTTATAAATTTTTTCCATGTAAAATTATTTTGGCTCAAATATTATAAAAACTTACCAAACTTTTTTTTTAAAAAAAAAAGCAATTTTTGCAAAGGAATTGAGTTTCCAAATTAAGCCCAAAATAATTTTTTTCTTTCTTGGTATTTTTTTTTGATCTGGAAACTCCAATTATTTGAGAAAATAGGCAAAACTTTGTGCTTTTGGTCATAAATTGGTAAACATGAATTTGGATCAATGAACATATAAGGGCTTTCATATATATACCAATTCTCTTGAATGAAATTTCCATGATCCATTATATATATATTTATGATTTATCTTAACTCATGGAAGCCCCCTTTTTTATATAAAAAAATACACCTCAAAGAAAATCTTTATTTTAATGGATCAATAAAGCTATATATACAACTTTTATGAAGCTATTTGTTTCACAAAAATTAACAAACATATTTTTATTTTATTCACTTCAAAAAAAAAAATTTTTAAAATGAAAAAAATACAAAAACACAATTTCCTATTTTTTCTCTTTTTTTTGGAAAAAATGTGAGATTATTTTTAACCTATCATGAATACAACAATAAAATAAATAGAAATATGGGCTTTGTATAAATCCCTTATTTTTTCTAAATAACCTCCTAAACCCTACATGAAATCAAATAAAATTCCATAATCCTTTCAAAAAATACTATTTGCATTTAAAATATTTTTGTTTTATCCTATCATTTTTTCTTTATACTTGATATCTTGAAAATGAAACTATAATTATTTTTTTTAAATATACAAAAAACATTCTTTTATTCCTCTGCGAGAAATTTTCCTTGAAAAATTCTTTTTTTTCTTTTTATATATTTTGACCTTCTTTCAACAAATTTGAATTTTTATTTGATTGAATATCACCATTAATTATTATTATTAAATTCCTCAGAACCTCTTGAAAACAAAGTCACACTGTGGCAGCTCCTCTTATGTGGGATTAAAATGAGGAAGTATGTCTCAGCCATGAAGAGAGGTCCAGGGTATCAGCAAAGGTAAATCATTGAAGATATTCCAAAACCAACCAGAAAGGGAGTTTCATGGAAGATCCACGAAATACACCAAAATACAGTGCAATAGAGGTCACACCCAAATACAGACCTGTACCTTGATACAGGTGAAGAAGCCTGTGTTCACCCAAAGAAGAAAAACCTGTATTGAGAAACCAATACAGGTTTTCAATTCAGTTCAAGCTCAACTGGTCCAAAATAAATTCAAATTCATTGATCAAGTAGTCTCTGTGCATCATACAGCCCCTGGATTCAGAACTCAAACTCTAATCTGGTATTTCTCACATATATCAGCCCCTTTTCACTCACCTGGGGGTTTTCCCCCCAGTTAATTAATATATTAGATTTACAAATAATGATATTTTATTTTCTTACTAAGGAATATTATACCATTATTTTTTTAAGTCAGTATTTTCCTTGCCTCACCTGTTCAGTGGAGTTTTGGTGGCCATATCCTTATTAACCCTTCTCTTATTTTTGAACAGGGAAAAAAATGATACAGGATTACTTTGTTGTTAGCTCTTTAGTTTTGCTATTTTTTCTTTCATGTTGTTTAAATTCATTTATTTATTCATCAGGAATTCTATTTCTTTTCTATTGCTCTTATCTTTGAGTATAATCTCTGAGTACTCCCTTAGTAAGTCTGTCCACTGAGTTCAAGGCCCTCTTCACTTAGAAGAGCCCCTATGACACAGTACCTGGAGGGGAAAATTACAGGTAACTAGTTTTTAACTTCTACTAGCTCCTGTTACCCAGGGTGGCAAGGGTGTATTGCCTTCCCCTCCTGAAATACTGAACAAAATCTTCCTTGGAGGTCACAAAACAAAAGAAAATTAGTAAGTGCCTTCACAGCTGCAAAAGACAAAATTAACAAGTCTCAAAAAAGACCTATTCAATATTAAATAAGAAATATAATTTCAGTAATATGGTTAATTTTGAGTCTTTAATGAAACTCTTGTCTGTATAATTTGTATTTTTTGGTTAAATTTGGGTGAGTGGTCCCTCTTGATGATACAATTTTGGTAAGATTGTTTCTTTGGTATGTTTTGGAAATTTTGATGAGTTTTTATAAGGTTAATTTTTGTTAATATAAAGTATCAATAGAGTAAGACAGTATCTCTTTAGGCCTTAATAGGCTTCAAGAGTATGTAATGATAAGATAAAACTATTATTTGTTAAATTTAAAGGGTAAAATTATTTGATATTGAATATTTAAAGGGGTAAGTTTGTTTCAAATATTTATTGATATTGTTTTTTATTACTGGATAAAATATTTTTAATAGAGAACTACCCTTAATATTGGGTACTGGATAATTTTCTTTTTCAATAATAATATTCCACTGAGCTCAGCTACTGGGAAATACTTAATACTATAATTTTACTAATCTTAGCTACTGGGCAAGTAAGTTCACTATGATATACCAGAATACCTCTCAGGTTTGGGATGAATTATTTCTTTGATTTTACAATCTTGATTAATTGGGGGAAGATAACCCCTCTATTATACCTTTTGAGATCCAAGGGGCCCTCTATAGAAACTATCTTTTTCCACTTTCCTGATTCCATCATATGGCTTTGTGTTTGGTAAGGACTTTTATTTCATTTTTGAGGTTATTTATGGTTTATTAATAATGTTTCTTCTGTGAAACTTCCATTTTTCACATGAGTTTTTTTTGTGCTGTCTATGAAATGATCTTCTTTCAGTTTCCTTGAATCCATTGGGTGATTTCATTCTTTCTGGGTATTTTTCTTTTTCACAGTCTTTTGTTCTGTCACATGATATGCTGTTGGGGGGGGAAGTATAAAATAATGACTTTGTATTTTCCTTGCCTATTTTAGAGTTTAGGCTTGGTGTAGAAGGCTTTGTAGCTTTTGAAGGATTAATGGCTGTGTTTCTTCTTTTTTAACTGTACATTCAACTCAGGTGATTCTTGCTGAAGAGGTTGTTCTCCTGCTATGCACAAGATGGTTTCACTTTCTAGCTTTGCAAATTCTGTGCTTAGAAATATAGTGTCTCTCCTTCCATATCTTAATGGGGCTGTGTCATTATGCAGGTGTTTTGGATTCGCAGTGCATGAACTGGGGAATTATTCGGGATTCAGGGTTCAGCTGATATTTTCTTGCATTATTTGATGTATTGTAATTTATGCATGCAGTGAGGCTGTGTCATTTTATTGAGTGGTGGTATTGTGGATCCGTTTATGTACCTTTAGTTTTGCTTGGATGAGGGTCTTTTTTGGGAATTCCATTGGATTTAGTATGTTCTTGTATTTCTTACATGTAATTCCTCCAATTAAGTTTGTAAATTGATGATTTAAGGAGGTTTTTTTTGCTGTCCTTGCAGATATTTTCATGATTCTTTTGGGTTATTGTTGAGTTTTTGATATTTATTGTATGGGTTGATGGTTCTTTATGGAGTTAGATTGGAGATATTATTACTAAGATATTTTTTGATTGTTACTGTTATTATTCTTTTGAATAGATAATTGTAAGTAATATACTAGTAATTATCTGATTTTATGAGCTGTTGTTTATTTCCCGTGCATCTTCAAAGGTCATATTGTGGGTTAGGTTTATATTTTCTATCAAAGTATTCTTTAATTATTAATTTCCTTCATAATTCCTAGGAATTCTTGAATATAATGATATTTTTTGAAACATTATCAAATCTTCTCAAAAGCTCAAAAAAGTTCCTTTCCAGCCATACTTTGAATTTTTAATGTTACCGCTGTGGCTTGAGCCCATGACCTTGGCAGATTTCAGATTAAGAGATCCTCCTTACCAGCTAGCACCCCCAGTAAACAGGTGACCTGAAATTTCACAGGTCACACTGACCTCATTTTGTTACACATGGATATACTGCACTAGTGTGTTCTACTCAGTATGTGTAGAATTTTCATGTCTAAAATTATGAAAGGCACATGGCTGTACCTTTATATGATAGCTATGATGGTTTCAAATGTGCTAGTCAAACTAAAATAAGATTTAAATCATTTTACCATTCAAATAAAGCTTCACTCATTAAATGAGAACAAATGAGTAGTTAGTTGAGCTATAGCTCAGCTATTATGGGTATGAAGACACTTTTTAAAATTATCAGTGGGCTTCTCAGGCTGTCCACCAAGCCCCTTTTGAGAACTACTACTGGATTTTCTCTATTGATCTCCTCAGTAAGTCAATGAGGTTTCAATTTTAAGATATAACAAGTTTCCTCTCCTCATTTTCTGACTCACTTCATTTATCTTTTCTTATCATAATTGTTCCTTTTTATTTACACTTGCTGACTTATTTCTTGAAGAATTTGAAATTATAATGTTAAAAAATTGAAATATTTCCTTTCAAATACTTTGATATTAGCTATATAAACTACATGAATTAATCTGTAGAAGAATTCAAATTAACTATTTTTCCTCAATATCAAGATTAAATTCATGTTTCTCTTGAAGGAAAGAAAGATTATATTGAAAATATTAAGTAGCAACTCAAACCACATGACAATGCCCTGGAGGGCTTGATGCAAAAATTTCAGGGATTTCAAATCACCAAGAGTTCAAAAGGATCACTTCCTAAAGAAAGTAAAAATGTACCTAGTACTTATAGTAATTCTAAAGCTAATCCTAAAAGACAAATGATTATTGGTCCTTTACCCAAGAAGACAACTCCAGTGAGATGAGGAGCAATTTTTCAATCATTTTCTACCAGAAAGAGCCCAGCCTCTACCCCTCCTAGGAAAAAACACAGCTAGCTCCTTATGAAGCATACACCAGAGGGCTTTAATCCAAAAAAGTCAGTAATATAATAATTAGATAATTTTCAAGCACTTATGCTGAGAAAATGGATTTTGTAGGAAGCACTTTTTTCTCATATCAATATCCTTTGGGGTTTGGTTTTCCAAAAGTCTGTTCCTAAACCACAGAATACCAATATACTTCAGGAATTCAATGGCTGATTCTCAGAAGTATATAAAATCAAGAATTCTATCAAAAGCAATACCTCACAGCCATTGATTCCCTGATCTGATATTTTGATGCTTTGTGGAACACAAGCTGGAAGGGGAAAAAATTGTTCAAGGAATTGTTAAAATGAAATAATTTGATGTTTTGTATGTTCATGCCTTACTTTCCAAATTGGGATTCTTATTTTGGGACCCAATTTAGAGGCATCAGCTGACACCCTCTACAACAAGACCTTCTGCATCAGTGAAATTCAGAAATTCTTCCAAATTTACGCAGCAGGTTCTTATAAATATATGAACATAAACCTTGGGTATATAGACCAAATTCAATTACTCAAGGAAGCTTATAATCATTATTTTCACTACCTTATGGCCAAAAGGTATAAGCAAGAGGCTAGAGAAATTGTAAAGTTTGTAAAAGACAAAGAGAAGAAGTAAATATAAAAATCTTGAAGAATATTATTTTCTCAATAATTTTCTATTTCATATTTTGAGGGATAATTAAAAATGAAACTTTCCTGCATAGCTTTTTGGTAGTAGTTACAAGCTTGGGGTGTTTCAAAACTTTCCAAATCAATACTTTAAAATTTTATCCAAGGTTAATTCTAACAGTGATGAAAAGTTCTTTCCAAAGAAAGGGGTTTATTTCATCAATAATGTACCTTATTACTCAGCTAATGCAAAAGCCTTTATTTTCAGATTAGATAGAGAAAATCAGAAGGAAAGAGATATCAACAACAAAAAATAGTATGTTTCAAGGAAATACACCCTTTAATTTGTACCTGTTCCCCAAAGGGCTTACTGACTGATTTTTATGACCTTGGATGGTTTAATTAACAAAGCCCAAGTAAAAAAAGTGTCATTGCAGATTCATTTTATGTTGCATTATTACCAAATGTAGCTCATTCAGTCAGAGGAAAGAAACATCCTTATTAAAATATATGCAATATTTGATTCAATGGAAAGTACTGGACCATTATTACTAAGCTATATGACTTGTTTCAAAATATTGAGCCTGAAGAAGACTTTTCTGAAAATGATGATGGAGAAAGAATATATCTAGAAAAATTTCCAGATGCAAGTGGTTGTGAAGATGAGGAAGAGGTCTCTGACAATAATATGGAAGAAGACAAAGAAATAGCGCATGTAGAGGATTAATCTGTCTTTCAAGTTGGACGAGGAGCTTGATTTAGCTATTCTTGGGAAATTTGGAAATAATTCTTAGTGAATCATATGTTTCATTGTCTTTTTGAAAAACAAATACTTGAGCTTGGAGATAGTTCTAATAAATTTACTTAGTTCATTTATCTTATTAACATATGATTTTTTCCTGTTTTTCAAATTCAAAATACAAGGAACATCCTTAGAGTGGATTGTAGAAAATACTTTAAATTAGAAATTAATTCAATTGTTTTTAAATTTTAGAAAAATCCTTACTCAAAGCTGTAAATAGTACTTGAAAAAAACCATTTTGGAGATTGTTTTTAAAAAAAATATTGTTTTTAATATTTAATAAATAATAAGCATAAAATATTGGTTTGAAAATTAATACAAATCAGAAATTTAAGATGAAATTTTAATTTTTCTTTCATTTACATTATTTTTTGTGCTAAATACAAGAAATTTTAAATGAGGATGGAATTACAAGTGATCTTGGGATTCTGAAGGGCGCTAAATAAATTCTAAAAATAAACCAAATTCTTTAGAGTTCTTATCAGAAGGTTCACATTTGGAATACCTAATGACCATTCAGGAATCTTTTGAATCACAGCCAAGGCACAAATATTTTAAATTGGAACAATGGATAATTGTTGACTTTTGGTTAAATTCCAAATTGACATAGCCTCTAGTAATTGGTTTTTGGCCTTATCACTTTCTTGTTCCTACACTTTTTCAAAGCATTGAACAACAATTTAGGGTTCATCATGTGGTCCTTCATTGACAAAGTCTAATATATAGCAAAGTTTTCCAATATTTATCATTTTTGAATCCTTTTTTTTGATGAAACTGTTTGTTTTTAAGCTTTATACCTTTAGTCCAAGGTTCCATTAAAATAAATTTTATTATTTTGAGTAATTGAAGAGAATTAAGGAATATTGATAGTTTCTCAAATTTGGGTGATCTTTTTGTAGATATTAAAATAGTTTATTGTAATTTCATTCTTTTATTTCAAGCTTATTTCTTGCACCACTCTTAATCCCTTTTGTAGGCAGCTGACTTTTTTTCTAGATGTTGTCTTTGATTAAACTTCCTCATCATTGTCTGTTCCATTTCCCCTAAAATTCATGACTATTTATTTCATTTTATTTTATTAGTTTCTGAATGAATGTTTCTATTTTTAGGTTAAGCTAAACCACCTCACCAATTAAAGAATTAGTTTTGTATCTTTTCAAAGCTCCTATAAGTTGTTTCTCACAAAATTCCAAAACACCTATAGGTGTCCCCTAAACATTCATTTGGTCTAGAAAGCGAGTCACATAATGATGTTTTAGATTTACTAGTACTTCTCTTAATATATCCAATGATTTCTATTGATATGAATCATATTTTTGTGCAAGCTTGATGCAATCAATCTTTCTAAAATTAATTTTGGTTGAAATTTGCATGCATTGTAGAAGTGAAGATAGGTTGATGAGAGTCTTTTTGTGATCATTAGATAAGTCTTCTTCACTACTCCACAGCACATCAATTTACAAAAGAGGTAGATAAGCCCCAAAAAGAGCATTCCATTCACTTTCTTTTAGCTTACCATATTTGGTCTCATATATTTGCACAGGTATATGGGTCACATCTTTTGGTACAACTTCTTTCATGTTGGACAGAGTTTGATTCTTTCTTGTATCAGGAAGGAAGGCCTTTTGGGAACTTGAAGAGTTTTAACTTCCAGAATCTTCATCAACATCCATTGAATCAGCATCATCTGATGACCTGTCTGCATAATTATCCACTTTCTTTTATTCTTTCAATTTGAAACTTCATTAGGACCTGAAGTGAGTTTGAAGTACTCCTTCAAACCAATTGTGCATCACACCAAGTGATACATGAATTACTGGATCCCAATAAGGAAGGAAACTTAGTTCCAACCAGCATAATCCCATCTTTTGTGCTAATTTCTTCTTACTTTCTTTTATTTCCAATGTTTTCTATCTTGAGGAATTAGTAAGAACCTTTGGATCATTTTGAAGGTTTCCAGCTTGTAACTCTACTCATTCATAACCCTCAATTTTGAACAAACTGCAAAAGTTGGTGGCCAAATTTGAAATGAAACCTGGTACCTTGTTTGTGGAAACAATATCACTCACCAAGGTAGCTAATTCTACAACCAACTGGTGACCATTTGCGTACTTTGGGGTTTAAAATGTTACTCTTTTCTTCAATTTGAGAAGCTTGTCAATGAGTGGGCTCAATAAATTTTTCATTGTAATCATTTCAGGCTGATTTGGGTCAGGGATTAATTCAGAGAGAAAATTATTTTGTGTTTGATAGCCTAGCCAGGGTGGTAAGCTCAAGGAATTGATAGTAATAACTCCAATTGATAATTTATGACCTAAAATTTTGTGGCCTAGGTGATTGAACCAATCAATAAACAGACAAAACTTTATATTTAGTCTTGAACCTGAGCTACAATGGTGAAATAACTTTTTTAAAAATTTACCCTGTGTAAAATTGCAAACTGTATCACCATCTTGTGAGTTCTATTCTTTTTTCCAGTCATCAATTAAGTCCTCAATTCCTGTTACATTTACAAGCCATTGAATCCGCTTTTCAAAGTCCTGAGTAACAAAGGTTGAGTAGGGATCTTTTGTACATGGCTTTCCAGGGAGTTGAATAAGATGTGTCTTTTTTTGTGACATAAAAGTAGAGGAGCTCTCAAACACTTCTATCAGGGTATTCTTGAAAAAATGACAACTTTTGAAAGGGATTTCTTGATATTCACAGTCATCTGGTGCAGCTTCAACATTTTAAAGTGATAAGCACAATGAGAAACATACAAATTTGTCAAAATAAGCTTCAAGGTACATCTGTTTAATCATTTTTGAAGTTTTGAGAGGGATAGTGTTAACAAAATAACAATTGGTGTTGTTTTTCTGGGACAGAGCTTCAATAATCTTCTTGACATGCTCCCCAGCCTTTCAGCAGTTCTCTTTACTAAGACTGAAAGCTAAATACATCCAAATAATTAATTTCATGGTATTGATCATCATTCAATCAGTATACACTCCCAAAAAATCAATTTTTTGTAAAAAATCAAAAAAAGTCATACAATTTCTTTTGTAATCCTTCTTGCTCCCTAACTTGTCAAGATCAATAGAATGTAGTTCTTAATTTTCATGTGGCAAAGTTTTTGTTTCAGATGTTTTTTTGAATGAAAGCTGGGGTAATATTTGACAAATAGTTTTTTCTTAAGCTTTGTTGGAAAAATTTTCCCAATGCTTATTGTGTGTACTACAATGCACAAAAAGTCCTTGACAAACATTTCCATTTGAATTGGTTACTGTGAACTTCTTGAAACTAGGGAAAGTACAAAGCTCCATTGATGTCATTAATTTTTTTGTCATAATTTTTTATTTTGAGCTGATTAATCAAGGTACAGGAGGAGGAGGATGTGAGAGTTCCTAAAAATAAAGATTTGGTTATGATCCATGCTGTCAACCTTCAAGAGTGTCAAAAAGAGAAGACAACAGAAGCTTCTTGGCTTGCCAGGTAATCTGACCTGTTGACTGCACATGAGTTGACCTGACAGTTTAAATCTGATTTCACCTGTTGTCCAGTAGTGTAAAAGAGAGGGTCTTTCTCTCTAGATCAAGAATTGCTGCTACATGCAGATAACTCCCAGTTTTACTAATTCTTTTCATAATCTTCCAAAATACTGTTCCTGCAGAGTTGGATTAAAATGTGAACTAGGGTTATTTTTGATGTAGATTCAATTTCTGAAATGCAAATTTCTTGTTTTATTGATGAGGTTTTTGATACTCTGTTATTTTCTTCTAGAACCCCTTTTTTATGTCCTTTGCTGAATGGGATTTGTGGTGATGCCAATATATCATTGGGGGTAAATGGAGATGTAACTTTTCTTTTTGATTATTTAATTGTTTGATTATATAGGCTTTTGCCCCTGATTTTGTAATCTGAGGTAAAGGATGAGTTTGAGTCTGGCCAAAAATGGTATGGAATACGATACCTTTTTTTTGGAGGTTAACTACAACTCTTCCTATTTTTTTTCTTTCTTTATATGCTATTTTATTTTTCACTCAATTATTTCTTATTTATACAATCCTTAAAAAATCTTTCTTTTTTTGGATTTTTACATCATTCACGATATTATTTAAATTAAATAATAATTTCTTAAAAATTTAAAATAATAATATTTAATTATTTAATTGTTTATATATATATTTAAAAAAAACATACATTTTTACAAGTTTATAAAAAACTAAGTAAATAATCAAGTTCATTGAAATCTCAAAGAAACTATTTCATTTTACATTTTTTGTAGCTTTTTAATATATTATGATTTTGTCGATATTGATTTCCTTAGAAGTCAAAGAAATTAAGATTTTATTCGAAATGTTTTTATTAGCATGAAGTTTGATTTTAATTGGCACAGAAATCAAACCTTTGCTTGGTAGAAATTTAAAAAATTTATAGACTACCTTGTTATTGATGAAAATCCGGCCAGCTAAATTTTCATTGGTTTCAGAGTTAACATTATAATAAATCGAACACCAATTGGAATTTGAGGTTTTCGAGTTTGATGTGCCTTTAATTTGATCAAAGACATATGTTTTTTTAAATGACTCATTTAGTAAAAACGTCTTTTGACTTGGTTGCCACAGTAGAGTAAACAAATGTGAAGGCCCAATTAAACGTAAACGCTTTAAAAAGCTTCCTGATGTTGGTATGTCTTTAGGTTTATAAGTTGTACCAATTTCAATCTTGATTTGACCTATTAGTACATTTGAGTCAAATTAATCATGATTAAATTGTGTAGTAGTATTAGAATTTGACCTACCGGTCGCAATGTCAATTGACCACACGTCAGCCCATTGAAGTTGTAAAACGGAATCCTTCTTCATTAGAGGTAACCACACATATTTAGATGTTCCTAGCGCTGATGGAAACCATCTGTCACCTATATCTGTGAAAGTCAAAGTCTTATGGAATGAGAAAAGTTTTCCATATGGGTTTATCTACTTCAAGACAAACCTACATATAAATGAGGTGGTTTCATTGCCTTGAATAGCCAACTCATACGCGTTTTGAGAGAAATACGTTTTGATATCTTTTGGAGCTATTAATGAGGCCCCCGACCAAGGGCCGCTCAAATGACTGGCATGCATTACATAATTTGGATTAGGATTCCAACCGTCCTGAAGATTTCAACATTCAATTTTTTGAATATGGCAACCGTCCAATTGAGCTAGATCTAAACTTACTTGTCCGGAATAAAGCATGTAATATAAGCCCTGATGTTTAAAGATTCCGGTAGCTTCCCAATATACCTTGTTCCATTGGAAAACGAGCTCGGTGACAGAAAGCTGACGAATGAGTTCAATAAGGAACTTGAGCATGTTGACTCGAATTATTCTTCAACATCTTGGGAAAAATCAGTCTTACATAATCATAGCTCAGTTTTGCAAGCTTTAAATTAGCATTGTGATCTGCAAAGCCAATCAACAATTAGTAAAATGATTAGGAATTGATTGAAAGGCTAATTGTTTTATGGTTTACCTGAGGCAAAACTAAGATAAGCGCTTCCATCATCATCCTTAAACAGCGACATATCGCGGCTTTCACTATTTAAAGGAGAAAACGATCGACTGAAACTCCAGCCCCTATCGATCTAAGAACACCAGTAAAGAGAAATGAACTAGGTGCTCCAAAATTTCGAAGCCACTGATGATGGGACTAACGTTTTGACTTGTTGCAACACCAACTTGAGCTAAAGCATAACTAATTCATCATGATTCGGAAAATTCAAAGTGAATTTCAATGATAGTTAAGTAAAAAGTATGACGAACAATCTTACTTGTGATTCTATGTCGAAACAAAAAAAAATCCGTGAGTCCCAGATTATAAGGTTGTTTTTATAAGAAAGCTATTCAGCTTACATCATAATGAAAATACATGACGTATGTGTCAGTGAATTCGTTAAAAATCACTTTGGGACGTTCTACAATTATTGAATCATTTAATGGTGTACCGGGTTTGGCGTCAAGAACGTTTGGTAACCTAGACCAATTTAATAGATCAATAGACTGATAACAGCCTTTAAACGGCGAAAAGCGATTAGAACAAATGAGTGGTCTGAAGTAATTACTGAAAGAAGCATAATGCAAGAAAATCATTAACTCAACTAATGCCCAAGAAGTGAGACTGATTTTCAGATTTATCTTCACCAAACCAATACCATTTTGGTCCAACCTACAAGGATGCAATGGATAGTCAGATGATGTTCAAAAAAGGCGATTGAGACTATAGATCTGACCTGAATCATACCAGCGCCATGAGATTGAATTGGGTTACCCTCAGTATCTGTCCACTCAGCACCAGGAACAATGTAGGTGTTTAACTCGGATTGTGCGCCGAGCCCAAGAGAAGTCCAGCAGTTTAAAATGATAAAGAATGACTTGGCACAGTTCTTGTAAGATATTTTCATCATAATGAGAGAATATAAACCGAGCAGTTTCCCAAACGGATGTTTACGAAAGGATGGCCAGCTCCGAGCTGCTTTAGCCAATTTAACCAAGCACCACTAGCTGCGGCTAGTTTATCTTCTGTCAGGGGGATGAAACCTTGCTATAGAAACCAGCAAAGAAGCTCAACCGAGCCAACCGAGAAAGAGCTCATAGACGACGAGCCTTCGAGGTGATTTTTTAGTATTAAAGCTGGAACGAAAGCACAACCTAATTAATGAATTATCGGTAAAGTCTTCCAAGTGGTCGATTTCGAATCAAGAATGGGTTTGGATTTCTTGAGAAAAGTAAGATTCTAATCGACATCAATATCTACTCCAATCTTCTGTGGTGATGACGGTGATGGATGATCAAAATAGCAACTGCCACAATCAGTACCTCTGCGAATGGGAACGAATAAATTTCCAATAAGCTGAACGAAGCAAGTGTTCCAGATGAGATTTCTCCAAATCAATGAAAACTTGAATCATTCTATTCTATTACCCCTTCATCCAACACGTCCCTGGAAGAGGCACCCAAAAGAATCTCATCCTAAAATGAATCAGAGCATCACCTTCATCAATGTTCACATTCTGCAAAGTAATTTGGTTTTCAGCTAGTCAAAGTCACCAAGCATGTGCACAAAAGCATTAATAAGGTGAGAGTCCTTTTGGTCTAAATAAATCCAAAGGAGAGTGGATTCAATCTAAAAATAAGGGACAAAACAAAGTGGGAAAATAGTAAACTGACAAAACCTTTGGAGCACCTGTGTTAATTAGCTTTTAGGAGCTGTAACAAAATCAATTCTCAAACTCATAGAGTTTTTCTAAAAAACTCAAAAAAAAGAAACAAATTTTTTTTATTTGAGATTTAAAATTAGCATGGGATGTCTGTTTTAATTAATTTTCTATTATGTGAATCTTTCTAGTTAGGTGTGGAGAAATTCATTAAATAGATAAAGGGGATTAGTTTATCCATGTAAGCCCTTACATAAATTTACCAAAAGCTAGGTCAATTTAACCAGTTTTAATATTTTTACATAAGAATTTAGTAAGCTCATGTGAGAAAGGCTTTCTACCTCAATTTTAATTGAAAATAGGGTAAATTAGGAACACTATATCTCTTTAGAACTTATTACCCCAAAGGAATCACAAAACACCCCCAACAAAGCGCAAATAGACCAGCCCAAAACTTGACTATTTCTTTTTTTGATTTTGAATTGCAAATAATTCTCAAAGTATTTAACCATTTTAACACTTCTTTACCCCCTTCACCCTATATTTGACAATATTTTTCCTTTTAAATTTCAAATTCCCTCTTTTTCCCCTTATATGTCCTCATCCCTTTTAGCTCATTTTCACCTCTCAACTCTCTTCCATTCCACTTTCATACTTTTTCAAGTAAGAATTAAAGGAACTTAAACCACTAATGAAACTCCTTAAATTTCTAAGATAACTCCACCATGTGAAATATTCTTTTGAATTGCAAAAATATTGCCTTTTGGATGATATACTTCATATACTTTTACCTCCTCTGGATCAAATTTTGAACCTGAAAGCCCTGATTTTCATTATTAAAATGGATTTTGGAATAATTTGGTGATGGAAGCCTTGATAAGGTTAATTTTGAGGCCAAATGAAAGTAATTATTTTGGTAAATTTTAATTACCAATATGTCCCCCAGAAGTTTTTTTAAACAAGTGATCTTTTGAAATTCATACAAAAAAGACCCCTCTTTGGTGTTCCAAAAACACAATGGATCAAACTTGTCAAAATGGATTCTTTTTTCTTAAAATAATGAAATTGGCCAAATTGAGCACCAAAACAAAATATTGAAGAAAATTAAAGAGCCTTTTGGGTGGCACCAATATACTTATTCAATGAATTTAATTTGATAACTCTATGATATTTTTCTATTGAAATCGGCCTTTCTTGTATGAATTCCCAAAAGCTTATCCTTATTTACCAATCCCCTAAATTTTCACAGCTTGATTTTACTTCAAAGCCCTCATGGCCAGTCACCAATTACTTCCTTTGACTTATTCAAGTTCAGAACCTAATGGAAAGAATCTCTCAAATATGGACATAAATACTCCACTCCAGTATCAGGAACAAACAAGCCCTTATAAAATTCACCATAGCTACTATATAAGGTCATTGGGATCTTACCATGGCTGTAGTAACACATACAAGCTCCAAATTTATGTATGCACATACAAACACACATCACAGCCCAGGAAGGAAAGACGGTCTGCAGAATCTTGTGGCTTGTATTAATGCATGTGTTAGAAAATTCGTACTCTATAGGAGACATCAAATCACCACTTAACTTGAGAAAAACCAGAGCACCTCTCAGCAGTTTCCCCATTTATACTTTTAATTTGGAATTGGGTTAAGCTCATGTGGGAACTTGGGATATAATTCAGGATGTTTCCTAGTTTTCAATATAGCTTATAGACCTGGTAATTATTGATCTTGGAAATAAGTTGGAATTGGATTTTTTTTGACTTTACCGAATTCCAAAATATTTTCAGCGAAAAGAAAAGGAGAGAACTTGATTTGAACGGATTTTCTTTCAACTCACTTCTCATATACTCATTCTGAAAGTAAAATTAAATTTCATCTTTATAGTTATTTCAGACAAGAGATTGGAAAATTATTCTAATTTTTTACCAATAAGATTATCACCAGAGAAAATTACTGATAGTAATAGTTTTACTTTCAATAATTATGTAAGCTAATTTATTCTTGTGTTCTTGCAGAAATTGAATGATATTTTTTGTACAATCATTTCCTGTATCTCACTTGGTAAAATAGAATTTCACAGCTCTCTGTGCCCCCAGAATAACTTTCTATTGAGCCTACAAAGCTCTAAAGTGGTTTTCTTTAAAATCCTCTACATAACTCCATTAACGTACAACCATATTTTTTATGTTTTATCCTCTGTTTAAATGTCTCATATATTTCTTTTTTTTATCCTATTTTCATCATGTCTTGTAGAAATGAAATAATACACACATATTTTCTTTCATCAAAAACAGGAATTGCTCCAAGAAAACCAAGGAAAGAGACAAAATTTGAGACAAAAAACCTCTCACCAAATTGATCATCATTTGAAAAGGAAAAACTAGGAAATCTGTAGCTGCATATCAGTTAAGATCCAGAGTCATCTACCAGTCATAATGGAGAAAATTATCAAGAACATGTGGCTAAGAGATTCATATACCTCAAAAGAAAACTAATTAGAATACTTCTGTTCAGATTTTTATCTGGTATTTTTTATATTGATGATTTTATTTTTAATAATTACTGATGTAGTATGTTACTTTTTTATACTGAGATTGTTGGAAATTAAGATAATAAAATGTGGATTTTAAGTCATTCACCTTTTCACTGGATGAAAATTGAAAAAAAAATGTATGTTTAAAATAATGAGGGTTTATCCTTCAAATTAGAAAGCACATTGGAGGCCTCATTAAATTAACCAAAGTGAGAACAAGAATCAATTACGGAAATGAAAGAAAGTGAAATAAAATAATTATGAAACATTAAATATAAAACTCCTTTTGATAGTCAATTCAATAAGAATAAACAAAGCTGTTCTGACCTAGATTTCACTTCAGCTTTTAAAAATTTCCCAATTCTTTCTAGAAAGTATGAGTTACCTTTTTAAAAAAAAAATTCAAGATCTTTTTGGGTCAAATTGGAAGCAAAAATATTCAATATAGAAGATTGAAAATTGAATAAATTTAAATTAGTGCAAAGTAAACTCGAGATCTTCTCAAAATCAAAATTCAGATACTATGAAAGGATTATCTTAGGATTATAAAAGAGAATCCATATGATATGAAAAAAGAAGAAACAAAGTAGATTTTATTATTGATGAAATTCCAAACTTCAATCATTGGTAAAACAAAAGTAATTTTTCTCTCAATTTTTAAAATAGTTGACCATGAATTAATTAATAAAAGTTTTTATGAAATTTTATAGATTGATATATCAAGTGAAATTACTATTCAAACTCTCATTTTTTATCTTATTTTTTGATATTTTTACACTTACTTCTTGGTTTTATGAAGTATCCTTGGGTCATAATGTCATTCTGTAATGGTAGCCAAAGTATTTTTTTGAAACTCAAGGAGATATGTAGCATAGTATTTCTTTTCATCTGTCTTCATTCTGTGAAGTATAATTCAGAAATGAATTATATTTATGACATGTCTGGAATACTAATAGTGTGAAGGGCATTTGATAATTTTCCATAGTTATTTTAGGACATCAAATGCTTTTTAAACATCCTTTTTTGCACTTTTTTTTTCAAAAATATCTGAGCTTCCTAATCTCGAGAATTTGAAAAAATCTTTATCAGTAATGTTCATGTTGATTAAATTCCACCAACTAAGTAGTAGGAATAATTTAACTCATGTTTATTTACTTCGCATATACTTTTGAATTTTATTCCTGAAGTTTGCAATCTACCATTAATGTTTGACTTTATGAATAAATTAAGTTCATAAATTTCAAAATTAATGTGCCCAAAGTTAATATACTTATATCATTGAGATCCTCATTTTAATAAAAAAATTATTTCAAATGTGCAAGATTTTTTATTAAAATTTTTTCAAAGAAAATTTTACAGTTCCTTCTTTTCTTTAATTTTTTCCATCCCATTCCTGAGAAAGGGTTTTATAATCCCAGTTAATACAAGATGAGCTCTCTGAAACCGGTAAATTAACCATTTTCATATTCTGAAAATAAAATTTCTTTCTTTCTCCTCATAGTGTGTTTCATACAGATATTCATTCCCAAATATTGATAAATATTGTTTTAAAGCTTTCCAATGAAAAATAGCTATAGATTCACCAATACAGAGGTATTCATCCATAGAATTAGGAAAGGTACCATACACTTATTTTCAAATGACTGAGAGAATATTTGAGTAATTTTATAGTCCTCCCTGATTTAAGAATTCCTAGAAAAATTTCCTTATTATTTCAATTCAAAAAAAAAAGAAAAATTTAGGAAAAACCCATCTTCAATATCTTACAATTAATCTATATTAGATATCCAAAATAAATTAATTTTTGATATGAAATAATTTTTAAAACCCATTTTACAATTATATGAATATTTATTTGAATTTATCTTCATACAATTTCTCAGAGACTGATTATTGTTTGGAATAAATATTTTAACAAGAAGTTTCTTTTGAAATTTCAATTTCCATATTCAAAACATTAATCAATGATCATAATTGTTTTGAAATACATTGTTTTTCATTTTTAATAATATTTTATATGAGGAATTTGTGTGGAGATTTTTCTAACTTAGAAATATGTAGCTAAAATATTAGTTAAATGAATAAAGTTACAGTTTCAAAGGAATTTATATTTAAAAATTAAATAAAAAACTTGACATATTTATTTAAAGAAAAAAATCAAAGCACCGTAATCAAAATTATTGTTTTAAACATTGAATTTCCAATATTTTTATTTAAGAAGGATATTTATATTTTTGATTAATTTATATATTGAAGAATTAGGATTAAAGGTTAATTTTTTATATATAAAGATAAAATTGGTTTTAAATTTACCTAGTAAAAAGACAGTTTTCCTAAATAATATCTGTTGAAAATTAGATTTGCCAAGAGAAATATTGTTAAAAAGAATAGGATGAGAAATGGACCAAAATTGTACATAATAACTTTATAATTTATATAGTACCTTTCAATAATTAAGTGATTTTTTTTTTTGAATATTTTATATCACTTGAAATTTATTAATTTTTTTTCAAAAAAAAGATACTGTTGGTCTCAACAAAAGAGGTTTACAATATTTATGTTTTTGTAGTTAAAATATATTCGCAATGAATTTTTCAAGTATTATTAAAAAAAGGAATAAGATATTTTTTTTTTTAATTTTATTTTCAAAACGAAGCTAACGCATATTTGACTTTAGAAAGGAAAATTGGAAGCCATTTCTTAATCTTGTATTATGTCGAATTGATTAATTTCATGATACAATTGAGATATTTTGTTAATTAATCTTTTGAAAATCTTGCAGAGATATTTTTTCTTCTGAAGAATTTGAAGCTAAATATTTCTAATCTTGGAAGAAAAGTAAAAAAAAAATGATACCTTTAAGAATTTCCAAAAAAAAAATGTTTGTAAAAAGTATTTATTAAGCATATGAAAAATGAAATATTTATTAATTAATTATAATTAATTATATTTTAAAATTTTGATTATTATTGATTAAATGAGACATTTACAAAATTCTTTCTCAATTAGAGGAATTGATGATTTTTATGTAAAATTATTGAAAAAACTATAGATATATTTTGATATAACTTGACTAATTAAGAATAAACATTTCGGTTTTTTTGTTTTTAATTTAAATATTATAAAAAGTTATTTTTTGAAGAATATTATTTGAAAGATTAATATCTGTAACCCTTTTTTCTGTTTATATGTTTTTTTCAATTTATGCATGAAGCTTGATATTTTCAATTTGCTATATAATTGATTTTCTCTACTTTGAAATAAGAATAACTCAAAATCATATAAAAATGATTTAAAATTTCAAAGATATAAATTCTTATTTGGACCAAGATACTCAAAATTCATTTTTAAAAATTATAAAATTGACTTTTTATCAAACTAATTCCTAAATTCTTGTTTAATGGCTCAAAATGATGATTTTTCAATTTAATAATAGATTATTTAAAGAAAATGCACCCATTAAAATTTTTTTAAAGATTACTGAGGAAACAAAATATTTTCTTTGAATCATTTTCAAAAAAAAAATCAAAATGCATGAACAAATTTCAAAAAATTTCCCATCAATGGAATTTTTTCCCAACGTCGAAATTCATATTATAGCTAATTCTACAATCAAAATTCCAACTTTTTTTCTCAAAAATATAATTTCTGAATAGAAATAAATCGTATTTTAGGTTCCGAGTTTTCCTGGTTCTGTTCATCCTGTAGGTAATCCAAAATAAATTGCACTTTTATTGAATTTAGTGTTGGTATTTTCTTCAATCAAGTATGAATCAGTATTAATTCTGAATTAGTTATTGGTACATTCATTAAGTAAAATAGTTTTTTGAAGAATTCAAATGTGAATATGTAAGTTAAGTCCAAGATGATTTGAGACAGGGAAAACAAGAGTTATTAAAAATCGAATATCTAAATTACATTCCCTTTTTAGTTGATTCATTTATAGATTAACAATATGAAGAGAAATTGGTATATAAGTGGTGATTAACTATGTTTTTCATTGTCTCTGATTGAATATTTGAAATAAAATCTTTCACATTTCAAATAATTTTCCATAAAAGTATAAGGCTATTGTAGCTTTTACTCTAACATGAAATTATTTTTTTTCCCTGTAAGATGTGTTATCAGTCTCAAATGGAGGATTTTATTTATCTTTAGGGATATATTGATGTTAAAAAGGGGCTTTTATATTGAAAATGAGCTTTATTCAATCCAGTATTCATCTAGCCGGATCCTTAGTGGCTTATTGTTTTCTATAGTCTAAGGAATGAATGACCTGGAAGAATATTATAATTTTTCTCATATTTTCACATATCTTTTTATTTAATTTTATTTCCAAAAAATTCCATCTTAAAAAAATATAGCGCACAGAAGAGAAACATGAATAAGGTGCTTAATTTTTTTTTAAAATCATTCTTTAAGGAAAAAACATATCCAAAGTTTTAATTTAACATTATTTTGGGAGCCTCTAATCTCACAAAAGTGAATTTTGGGTATTTTTAAGTAATTTATGGAATAATTTTCAGTATAATATTGAATTCTGTTTGTTTTTCATCAATAATTGTGGTAATAAAGCTTCTTATTATAATGAAAGAAATAACCAGTATATCAATTTGAAGCTTTTTTAAATCAAAGATTAATTAAATATCCAAATTTTTAATAAATTGATAATTATAAATAGAAATTAGGATGGTTTGAATATTAATTTAGAAAATAACAAGAGGGCCAAAACATAGTAGTTCTATCTATAAATTAACCTCCTTATTATGATATGTTTGATAAAAGAAGTTTATGAAAAAAAAATTCATCTTACTGGTGGGAAGAAAAAAGAGAAGGTTTTCTGTTAATTTAAATACATATAACATGAGAAAAAGCCAAAACAACTCAATTAGAGATTTTGGAAAGTAAAGAATCTAAAAAATTCTTTATTTAAAAAAAATAAAACTATTTAAATATTTTATTGGCTTAATTCAGGAATCATTCTCCTACTCAGCCTTAATTCATGGTCATTGAGAGGAGAATAATGTTTTCAATATATTAATTGAAGAGTATATAAAAGATTTTCATATCTTCAAAACGAAATTTAAGAACATATGTGGTATACTCAGTCAATAATTTATAATACATAGCTTTTATATCCGTTATGCGAAGGTTAATTAAAATAAACATGTAACCGAAACATGACTATTGAAGAATATTTCCTGTTATAAATTCATACTTGATTACATAAAGTATAAGCTTTGTGTTTAGATGAAAAGGTTGGTGGACTTATTTTTTCCAATGGTGAGATAAAAATAAAAAAACTTTTGAGCCCATTGAAGAATATTCTCATAGTTTTTTTGAATAAATGACACAGGCATGTTTAAATTACTTGGTGATTTCAATTCTTAAATTTGTTTTAATTCACTTGAAATATTGGCCTTTTTTCATATTTGGAAAAAATATCTTTATCACCTATAAAATGTGACTTCATTATGAGTTTTATGAAAAAGAAACAAGAAAATAAATGGAATAAACAAAACTTTATTGATAGATATTTCGTCCAAAAATATACTATTTTTAATTTTAATATATACCTGAAAATATGGGGCCCCAATAGTATTGCGCTTGTCCTTTAAGCGTTTATTTTTTCCACAACATATTCATAGAAAACATGGCCAAATTCACATCTAAAGTAGTTGATAAAAAAACTTTTATTACTTAATTTATAATTTGTGTTTTATTTGAAGTTCAAAAAGCTTTGAAATACATATTACCGCCTATATTCAGATTTTCAAGCCATAAATTCCAATTTTAACATAAAAACAGTAATTTTTTTCCCAGTAATTTCATAAATCCTTGTACTAAATATCTTTGAAGATCGAAAAACTAAAAATATTCAAATTTGTAGTAATATGATTTCATATTGTCAATTTTTTTACCTCTTCAAATTACTATCTTTTACAAATTAGTCTCATTAATTACCTCACAAACCTATACCATTTTCATTTTTGATAAATTTAAATTTCCTTTCCAAAGAATATACTACGTGTAACCCATAAGTATTTGTATAAAACTTGAAAATTATCAAGGCAAGTAATTTTCAATTTTATGGTCAACAAAAACTATCATATTCAAAAATTATTTTCCTCAATAATTTTTACCCATAGTTTAATGGATTTTTTTGATCAGTTTTGCTCATTTTTTAAGATTTTTACTTCATTGCAGATTAAATGAAATAGTGAATAAATATCTAAAAAAATCCATTAATTTTTCTAATATTCTCGTCAATTTTCTTGTAGTTTATTATACAGAGGTTGTACCAGTCTTTTCCACCATCTGTAGAGTTTTAGCAGAACTGTATATAATTGGTTTCTATTACACAAGATATTAAAACATAATCTCAAATTATACCATAAACATTTTGCAAAAAATCCCCGAAAAATTGGGCTGAAAGATTATTTGGAGGGGTCTGATTACATAATCATCAAGTATTTGGCCAACTAATTGACGATTATATTAGCAAAACCCTTCCAAAGCCCTTGAAATCATTTTTTTCCAAATAATAAAAATTAAAACAGGAAGAATGATAGATTTCCCATAAGCTGTGTAAACAGCTCCCCCAACCAAAAGATATTAAAAAGAAACCATAAAAAGACAAAACATTTTCACTCGGTATTCAAATTAAAAAAAAAAAATTGAAATTTTCTGTCATATTCTAAGAAAGATATATGAGATAAAACTAGTATTTTTTTCCTTTACTTTTTTGATAAAAAAAACAAATTTGAATATAATAAATACCAATCTTAACGTTGAAACGTTGAAAGAATAGTATTTGAAAATGGATACAATCAAATAAGTAAAATTAGTTCCTAAATTCATTCTATTTCCAGAATTTGTTTCTTCATTGTTGTAATTTTATCCTATGTAAGAAAGATTTTAGATATGTTAAAAATTAATTTCTCTTTTGATCTCAATATTCCATAATTTAAAGGAATCTTTTTGAAATTTTATTCATGTAATTTTATGGAAAAGGAAATCTACTTGTGTAAAAACTTTCAAGAAAATATTTGAAATTTTGAGCTTTCAATAAATTCTCTCAAAATAGAGCTTATGTTGTTAGTTGGAAAATTTTCTATGATTATTCTTTAGAAAAAATATTCTTTAAGCTTGGCTTAAAATTTCAAGATAAACAAGAGAGTAAGGAATTTTTTTCTTTGAATTTCAAAAGTGAATTTAACTAAAGTAAAATTCTCAGAAAATTTGCAGTAGATTAAAGTTATATCAACAGGTGCAAGTCATAAGTGATATATTTAGATTTTTCTTACAAAACTCACATTCAATTCTGTGAAATACATTGCTTATATCTACCAATTTTCATATTCAAAATGAAAATCAAATTTTTCTTTTTTTTAATTCCAGTGTATTTGAATTTAACTTCTATTTGAGGTTTTAACAATTTTCTTTGGGAATTTTTTTGGGAATTTTTTTTATTTTATTTTAATTTATGAATAATTTAAATTTCAAAAATGATATTTACTATTTAATTATCATTGGGAATACTATAAATCCCCTTATCAACATATTCTTATTATAAATAAATTATACTTCAAACTCTGCTCATAAAGGGGAGGAAACCAATTTTTCAATCCGTTATTGAGTAAAAAAGTATCAAAACAACATATATGGTGAAATATCATAACCAAAAATGATTTTTTGAGGATAAATTTCTAAATTAAAATCACCAAATTTGAGCATAGAGTGAATTCTTTCAAAAATTTATCATTTTAGATAATATTTAGAATCTGTGACTCTTGCATAAGCTCTTTAAAACCACAATTTTTCTGGCTAAATAATAAATTCAGTATGAAAGCTTCTTTATATCAATATTATCAATATTTTGGTTGAAAAATGTTTTGTAATTAATCAATATCGATATTTTCACTTTGAAAAAATGGAATTTGAAGTATTCAGCTCCTTTATATCCTTATCTATTTTAAATTGAAAGGAGGAAATTCTCAATATTCAAAACACCTATTAAAGTTTCCTTTTTTTGAGCTATATTAATTCTGAAGAATGTCATTAGATGAGATATTTTTCATTTCAAGTTTCTCAGGTATTTGAAATATAATGGTGAGATATGGGCTATTTATTATATTTGAGCAAAGATTAAATTTATATTATAAACAAAAAAGATTGAGAATTTTTTGGATCTTTCCAATTTGATTCAAAATTTAATTATTGGTAGTTTTAAAAATGACAACAGTCCATATAATCTAAAGAACTACAGATATCTTACAAAAAAATTAACTATTGTGACAAATTGGATTATAGATTTTGAAAAAAAAAACGAGGAAAAATCTATTACAATGTGGATTACAAATCTTTCCAAAGCTTGATAGAAATATCCTTTCAAAATATTCTAAACTTGAAGTTGTTTCCGTGTCATAATTGGATGAATTCAGAGACTAAATAAGTGAAAATATTTTGGGTTTTGAAGCAAGAACCTTCAAAAAATCATTTAGTTTATTTATTAAAAAGAATCATTTATAATATGTATCAATTTAATTAAGTGAATTTGATTTTTATATCCTGTAGATGTGGTTCAAATGTTTTTGAAAATTCGATGTTCAAACCCAAGGTATGATTCATTGGCCAATATTGATGAAACCTATTTTCCAATTTGGATTCAATATTGGTAGAAATCCTCGATTAAAATATTTATCCAATTCCAATTAAATTTAAACTGTACCTTTACCCAACCTAACATTAGAAAAGAGCACAGATGGTTTTTTTCATGGTTAATAATGGCCAAAACATAAAAATTTTACCCAAAAGTCGGCGCTAGGTAATTTTTGGAAATAAATACCAATCCCCCCCTTATTGTCAGAATCAACCCTTCGATTCTAATTTTGATATATCTGCACAATTTGAAAGTCAGCCCACCTTCAAGGAAATTCTGTAACAAACATCTTGGCTCGGTGTAAGCCGACCTTAGACCCTAAATAAAAGCTATTTTCATGACAAATGATTTAAATTTCCTAGCTCATAGGGTAACCCTTTAAAAAACCACTGTGAGTTCAGTCAATTTACAGGCTCAAAGCTCAATATACACCGTTTATATAGGCTCAATGATCCATTTTTTACCTTCTCACATATAATTACCCTTTGTGGTCCCGTGGGGAAGTTTCTTTTCCCAGTCAATTCAACTCTCATCATTTTGATTATTAATATTACCTTTCATCCTCATCTAAAAGAATCATATTATAGGTCTGTTATTTGAGAATTTAATAACCTTTTCAATGGGTATTATTCATATCCTTACCAATTAATCAATTTATTCTTACAGTTTCAAAAATAGACTTGAGGATTCACTTTTTGATGTTTCATATGGGATATTGGATTTGTGTATTATTTAAAAATTATATACCTTGTTAAAGGGATTATATCTCTTATTTGATTCTCCTTCATCTCTAAAGCCTTAAAAATGATCTCTCTATTTATGAGCCAAAAGACACTATTAACTTAGGAAAGCCTCTGTAACCAACAAATATCTATAAACTAACAAAAATTAAATCATTATTAATGATTTTATCAATATATATTAGAGGGAAAACATTTTTGACCAGTTTTTTGGTATTTTGGATTTTTAATTGTAAATTATTATACCTTTTGGAGTAATTCAAAATATTATTTAAGAAAAAAATACAGCTGGAATACTTTTTACTAGAAATCAAATTGTTATTTTAAAAAGTGAAGCCAATTTTTTGAGCTTAAAAAGGAAATTCTATGTGGGGTAGGAATATCTTTAAATATGAAAGTCACCCTGATTTTTATTGATATTTATTGGTAACATTACTTCTGAGTTCCTGCCAAATATACTTATCTACTCCCTCTTTGAATTATTTACATTTTTTTATAAAATGATATCCTCTGAATTGTCTAAATAGTATTTTCTTGTTATTTATAAGATAATACTCAAATAGATCAAATATAAAAGCAATGGATTTTATAGCACTTAAAAATTTCTTTCCTTTTCAAAAACAACACCACTCTCATTATTTTTTTGGAAAAAAAATGAAACTCTGGCTATTTTTTTGACTGAAAAAATACCTCTTGGATTAATTTTTAGACAAATAAAATACCTTTATGATTATTCTTTTGAGTTTTTTTGTCTATTTTTAACCAATACATACAAGGGATTTTATGAAATGGGATAATAGAAAATATCTGAGCTTTGAATATTATTTTTTTTCTAACTTTATCAATACCTAAGATCGATTTCATCTTCTAAGGTGTTTATCGTTTTCACTCAGACAAAAAAATACTCAGATGATATTTATGTAATTAATTAAACATCTTCTTTTCCCAAAAAGTTCTCCCTTTTTTAATATTTTTCTCTGGAAAAAATCCCCTCTTGAAATATTTTTGATAATTATTCAATAAATTCAACGAATATTCCTGTACATAATATTTTATGAAACGGAATTATAGATGAACACCTCCCAATAAAAAAAAAGAAAAATTTCCTATAAAATTTTTGATTTTTCCTCCTGTCATTACTAGTACTATTACTACAATCTTTACTAGTGCTCATCTATCTGATAAATATTGATTTAAATTAAATATAGTTGATAATTTATATAAAATAGATTATTAAAATTAAAAATTAAAAACCTTTATGTAGACATATACTTTTTGGTAACCCTACTAAGCTTTAAAATTCCTGAATAATCAATGATTTTATGCTATTTATTTAGAAATTCACCAATATTATTGGTTATATTTTATAGAAGAGCTTTAAATAAATAAATTAAAGCTGTGTTAAATTATATTTATAACTCCATACATAGGTAAGCTCAACTATTTCCTCAATTTATAGGCAAAGAAATATCATAAAAAAATTTATTTTATTTTATAATAAGATATACAAAGCTGTAATATCACTTCAGCTTAAAATATTATATTTTTACATTTGATAATGAATTTAAATATTGAAATTACTATTTATATCTAATCTTTTTGTATTATTTGAATATCAATAAATTTCTCGCTTATGGATGAACTAAATCTACAACTCATATCACTATTTTGTAAAGAAAAATATAACCTCCCACAAATCAAGCTTCAATATTCAAATAATTTAATATTTCTAAAATTTCATATGGTATAAATATAGAAATATTCTCTAATCCTTTCAGATTTTTCTTATGAATATCAATTTATTGCACTACTATTTTGAATATATAAGATTATAAAGGTCTTGATATTAAGGGAGATATAAAACCAATTTCTCAATATGGGTATATAAATTAGAATTTGGAATAAATAAAAAAAATAATATTCAAAATTATTTAGCTAAGGAAAAAAAATAGTAAGATAAAAATAACTTATTCACTATCTTTGAATGATATGTGCTTATTTAAATAGGTCTAGAATTAAAAAAAACTAAAAATATGGACTTTTCTCTCAATAATTTAAATATTTTATTTGAAATACAACTACTTTTTATTTTATTCTATTAATATGAAAGAAGTTAAAGAGCCTATAAGGAGGCTTTTATGTTTTTAAAATATTACTTTTAGGTAATTTATAGCTTGATTAATTCCATTTAAACTTTGGGAAAAAAATTATGTGTGTTTATTAATTAGTAAATATTTTTCTCTATAAATTTATATTCTTTATTAATTTAGAAAACTACAATAATAAACGCTATAATGTACTCAATACATTGATGGATATATATATAGGCTTATAATAGATATTAAATCCCTATAGATACTCTCAAAGATTGATTAAATCTGTATATATTGTCTCTCACTCTCTTCCTTGATGGATATGAGCTATAGTAAATCTGTTTATAGTGATTTTTTCTCTTTTACAATATTATTTTTTCAGAAATATCTGGAAATTCTTCAAAAAATATTTTCTTTAAACAAATAATTTAATTTTATGATGAATTATAAATAATTTTTTATCCTTTTAATAACTATATTTATGATTTTAAATACAGGAGATGAAACTATATGGGGCTTCTGTGGGTGTTTTCTGAGTACAATGAACTACGAGCTCAGCTGATATACAAGTATCAATATTTCATTTATAAAGCTTAATCCTTAATTCTTTCAATATTGAAAAGTAAGAAACTGATTATGGATCAATCTTATATTGAAATTACATGAGAATTTAGCTCTATATATCTTCTCACAATTCATATATCATTATTTGTTTATCATAAATAATATTATTAATAAATACACTATTGTGCTATTTTATCAATTATTGATAATTCATTGAATTTTTTTCTGAAAATTCTTTTCATTACAAAAAACAAAACAAAAAACCATCAATAGGGGGTTTCAAAGTCACCAAATCCTGCCTTAAAATAACACAGGATTTGGACCCCAAATCCCAACACCAAATCCCCGGTTTTTTATGTGTAAATCCTATGGCATTTTAACTGAGTCCCCTGGTATTTTGACCAAATCCCACGCATCTGGGATTTCAGCTTGAAACCTAACCCAAATTAGTACTCACAATTCATACCTGCACAACATATTCTTCTACACTCCATTTTAGACAATCTGACCAAACAGCTTACAGTCCATTCATACTTCTTCATCCATATAATAATGCCTCGATCCAAAGCAAGACAAATCAAGACAGATATTAAGATCACCTCTAGCCTGCCTCATCCATCAGGTCACTTAATACGTACAGATTATTTAACCATAATTAATTGGCTTTCAGTCAAAGCCAATTTTGAGTCATGTTTTGGTACTAGTGGTTCAACATCTATTGGAAGACCTCCCTCATCAAAGCAGCATGGATTTCAGCTTATGGCAATTGAGGTCAACAAAAAATCACGTAATTGACTAAACCTTAGTTCAAGCAGCATGCAAGATCAATGGCAAACATATAAAAAGAAATATATGGCAGCAAAAAAATTCGAGAATTTAACTGGGGCTGGAATAACGGAGGAAGATGAGAGTAAAGGAATAAAGTCAATGAGTGAAAAGCTTGAAAGTATGTGTCCTTGCTATGCTGAAATGGATGCGCTCTTTGGCCACAAGCCCAATGTCACTCCGGTTGCAAGCTATGATTCACAAGCAAAAGACAGCTTAAATGGTGATAATGATGATGTTTTTCCCAATAAGGTAAGTTATTGTCTCTTCCTTTTTTACCTGTGATAATTAAAGCTCATGTGCTTTTTAAAGGAGAATGATGGATTGGAATCACCTCTCAATCTTTTTCCTTTGGTTCATAATGAAGATGACTTGGTTCAAGCAGAAAACCTTCAAGATGAATCAGTAAGTATGTTTAAGCCTGATACTTATGAAATCCATTGTTGATTATTTCTCCTTTGAACAGCAAATCAAATCCATAACACATTCAACACAGAAGCGTAATTGAGCATTGACACCCAACTTGAATGACAAGAGTGGCTCTAGGAAAAGGCCAATGGATATGTTTGCACCAACATATGCCAATTTGCTTTAATCATGGAAAAAGGGTATGTTTTGGAATTATGGCTACTCTGATCAATCCCACTGACTAAATTCATGATTTTTAGCCTGTGAAACCAGTGACAATGCTTGTTTGGAGTGGGACAGGGAGAGGTGGAATGAAGAGAAAGCAAGCAACGGTTTGAAGAAGTCAAGTTGCAAAAGCCAATGGAGTTCGAGGAGAAGCAACATGCAAAGCAATATGAATTTGAGAAAGAAAAGTGGAATTGTGAATTGGAATTGAAGGAAAAGAAATGCCAGATGGATCTCACTATAGCGGCATTGTCATCAAGCAGGCCAATTGGGAAGCTGGAACACATTCTGGCATTAATCAATAAAAAATAACTTATTACATATATGTAATGTGATCAATTTATATGTGGTGCTTGTTCAATAAATCTTATGTTTATGTTTAATTATTGATCTTATGTCATGAAATCTAACTCCACTTTATTACCAAATGGAAATTTCAATGTTTATGAATAATTGGGTCACCAACTTGCAATTTCAATTTCATATGACATTTATTTGCAATTTCCGACAGATTTGAGAATTTGGGCAAGTTTTGCATTGAGAATTTATATGAAGTCTGTTCAAAAATCAAATTTGATGATGGCTTTTTTCCTTTTTTATGAAAATTTCATTTTATGGTTTTTTTTTTAATTTTTTCATCTTTTTCTATATGTTATTTTTAATTTAATGGTTATTTTTTATTTTTTAGTTTGAAGGGTTTCAACTTTTAATTGGGCAATGTCCCTTGTTTTGTTGATTTTTGATTTTTAATTCTTAATTTTTAATTTTTTTTTTAAAGTTGATTTTTTTCTTTAATTTCTTTTGATTTATTATTTATTATTTTTACTTTTCACCCCTCCAATTTTAAAAAAAAAACACCTTTTTTTTTAATTTCAAATCTTAAATTTCACTTTTTTTTTCATTTTTACTTTTCACCCCTCCCTCTTAAAAAAAATTCACCAATTTTTTTTTATTTTTTTTTTTAAATTTTATTTTTTAATTCTCAATTAATTTTTTTCTAATTTTACTTTCCACCCTTCTCTCTAAAAAAAACCCACTTTTTTTAAAATTCAGGTAAGTGAATTTCTCTTCCTTTTGTTTAATCACAACCATTTTTTGCTAATTTTTTTTTATTTTTCTATAGGTAATTTTCTTTTTGTCTTTTAAAATTTTTTTATTCATTTTTTTTCACCTCCCAAACTCACCCACCCATCACCATCATCATCCACAACTCACCCACCCATCACCATCATCATCCACAACTAACCCACCCATCACCATCATCAATCATCATCCACAACTAACCCTGAAACCTCCCAAATAGGCTCCTGGGAGGTTCCAGGGCCTGAGGCCTTCAAATCGCTCTGAATTGATTCAGAATTGATTTGGAAGGCCTCCTTAATCGATTCCAAATTGATTCGGCGTCTTTTTACTTAATCATCATTCTAATGGCCCCTAGAGGCCATTAGAATGATTATTTTGATTTTTTTAATTATATCATTTAATTAAAAAAAGATACTTATGATCTTTTTTTTTTCTATAATCCACATTCCTTTTTTTTTTCTTTTTCATTTCTGGAATTTGCAAATTGATTTCATTTTTCTTTTCTTATTATTCATTTATTGAATTTGAATAATATCTTACTGATTTTTCTTTTTGATTTTTTTTATTCATTTATTTTATTTCAAAAATCTTTGCCTGATAATGATTTTTTTTAATCATTTATTTTATTTCAAAAATCATCTACTGATAATGTTTTTTTTTTTGATTTTTTTTAATTATTTATGTTATTTGAAAAATCATTTACTTATGATGATTTTTTTTTGATTTTTTTATAATTCATTTATTTTATTTCAAAAATAATTTACTGATAATGATCTTTTTTTTACTGATGATATTTTTTTTTCCTTTTTTTAATTTTTTGGGATAATAATCATTACTGACCCTTGATTGATTTTTTATTTTAATTTTTGTTTCACTTTTTTATTTATTTTTTCATATAGGGGAGGATTAATTATAAGAATTTATTTTGCAATGTCATTTCATTTCCCATCCCTTCCATCATCCTTAAAATTCAAAAAATATCTCCTCCTCCCTCTCATTCTTCCAATCATTTTTGATGATGTCATGGTTAGGACTAAACCAGACTCAGCACATCATCAGAATGATTTGAAATATGATGAAGCTCATATTACTCCTCTTGATGTCATGGTTAGGACTAAACCAAATATAGAACATCATGAGGATAATAATACCAAATTAAATAATAAAAGAAAGCTGACCCAAAGCCAAAGACAACACATCCATGATTCAAAACAAATAATGTCTCACCTTGGCCATTCCAAAAAAGAATTTAAAAACTTTTCAACAATTTTGATTGACAAGAAATCTGCCAATGCCTCATGGTTAAAACTTCCATCACTTAACACTCTCCCCCATCCTTATATCCTCATTAATAAAACATCCAAGCCATTTTTGCCTGTCATCATATATGAAATAACCCTATCTGATAATTCTTCTGGCCACTCTCAAATGCTGCAAAACATCATCATGCCATTAATGTCCTTATTCCAAAATTGGCAATAAATTAAAACCAATAAGCAACTCCAAGGTGGCATTATGAAAGGTATTGGGTTTCAATATGGTTCTGATGCCGGAAAATCTGCAGGTGTGTGATATTTTTGGCATATTACCTTAATAATTACTGACTAATTACAAAATTATTAGGTGTTTACTCCAGAAAACACGGTTTAACTTCTCATCAAATTGAAACAGATAACAATCAATGGATCAAGCTTCATCAATATGACAAATTTGTTTACTCAAGAATCTCCCATTTTTCAAAATTAGCAGCAAATGAAAATCAATCATTAATGGAAGCAGCCCAATTACCCAACTTCAGTCAACTCAAATGGACTTCTGCCAATCCCAAGGAAGAATTCAAATCATTTACCAATGTCATTGTCACCCAAGATGGATTTTTCAATAAGCCACACAAAGATTTAAGCAATCTCAATGCCTGGACTTATGGTATATTTTCTTTTGTATCAAAAAAATATTTCCTTCCACTTCCTACTGTCTTCACCCCCTCTGAACATGGCTTACACTTCCCCGAATTGAAAATGGAGATTGATTTTTCAAAAAAACCTGGCATCATGGAAATTCTTTGGAAGACATCAACAATGGTTCATCATACAACAAAACCACCTCCAGAAATTATCAATCATGACAAAATTACTCATTTTGGATGTTCTTTTCAAATAAACCATAAATTATTTAATGTAGGTCACAAATTCTTGAAAATGACACACACCAAAATCAATTCAAGAGTCAATGGGTACTTTGAAAGAAATATGCAGGATCAAAAAAGAACTAAAAAATCTTAATTGTAAATACTTTTATTTTATGAATAACATCTCCACTCCGTTGTATGCCAATAAATTAAGTTTATAAAATATTGGTCCTGATGCAATTTACAATTGACTATTTTTCCATGCCAAAGTGATTGGTTTAATTTTTTCACGCATATTTAGCACATCTTCCCCAATGTCATTGTTGGCCAGATTTTCCCCCTGTGGTGGATCATCATCTTCATATAAATCAAACCACTCATCACCAATTTGAGCTAACATATTATGTAAAATCGTGCAAGACACAACCCAACTAACAAAATATTCAATTTCATGATTATCCCTCATTTGATTTTGCATTTCCCTTAGAGAAAACCACCTCCCCTTCAAAATTCCAAATTGCATGCTTGATTTTGACCCTTGATTTTGCTAGACAGTAATTGAAAGAATGGTTGTCTTCATTATGTGCTACAACTCCCTTATATGCTGGAACAACCCAAGGAGAGCTTGCATATGCCAAATCTGCAAGTAAGTATTGATCCTTTTCATAAAACTCTTGAGTTGTTTGTGCTATTTTCATATTTCGATAGACATTTGAATCATGAAGTGACCAGTACAACCAACATGCAGAGCAGTGAACTGTTTTTTGATATTGCAAACCAGTTGTATTGACATAGAATACCTTATATTTAAACCATCAGTAATATTGAAATAAAGAATAAAGATTCAACAGCTTACCTTTTTTTGCGATCAAAATACGCTTCACCATCATTGGGAGGACATTGTGATAATGGTATGAGACTCCCATCAATAAACCCAATGCACCCAGGGAAGCCTTCTGCTTGCATTACTTGAGACATCTCTCTGAGTTGTTCTATTTTTGGCCACACAATCACTTTGCGCTCCAACTTCATTAATATCTGGATGACTTTTTGAGTGTATAACACAATAGCCCCATGGCTAATTCCAAAAAACATTCCAATCTTTCCCAAAGTGGCCCCATTTCCATTTGATCCTAGCCTTGATAATGCCACAGCCAATTGGATGGCAGGATTGCGTTGTTTGTTTTGTGATGAGTTTTGAAAGGTTTTATAAGCTTGAATTTGTGAAACCAATTTTTCAAATGATTCATGTGTGGTCCTACATAGCTGTCAAAACTTTTCAGATGATAATGTCTGTAAATCATTCATTGTATACATGTAATGAGATGGATATCTTCTACGAGGATTGATGTATTTTTGTGATGTTATCATATCTAATAAGATTATATCTTCCTGGATATCAGAATCACTATCAGAGCTTAGAGCATTGATGAACTGAAGTGAGTTCAAGGTCTGAAGTAAAGGTAGCCTTTGTGATGCCTTGGGCATGGTAAATGAAGAAAAGGCTGGTAGTAAATGCAATTTGAAATCAAATAACTTAATAAATGATGATTGTATTTAGATTTTATGCAAGAGAAGGAAATTTTTATGCAATTTAACATTCCCTTACTGAGTTGTGTGTTTGAAAAATGTGCCTTTATGGGAAGCTAAAGGTGGGATTTTGGTATTTAAACATGGGATTCGGTACCAAAAAACCTGTGTTTTTGTACCTCAAAATACCTCACCTCTTGAGGTGTGGGATTTCCCAAATCCCAAAAAATTAATGCGGGATTTTGGAAAAAAAAAACTTGGGATTTTGAGTGTGGGATTTGGTAACTTTGACACCCCCTAATATAATTCAAAATGAAAATAAATTATTTCCACTTCAGTAGAGCATATTTCAATTATAAAAATTGGAATTAGAATTTCATGTTATATTCCATCAATTAATATTTAATCTCAGAACTTTTACACTATTTTGGAGAAACATTGTATTGTACTAGTTAACATAACCATTAATTTGTGAAATATTGAAGAATGAGATTAATGGATGGTAGGCATATATTTTTCAATTGTAGAAAGAATACTTATATAGTCACTCAAGATTCAAAATCTCAGCATAAAATATAAGAGAATTATTCATAAATATAGAAGTATAATTATTAATTGAATATTAACATTAAGCTAAGAATAAAAATTATTTTTAAGCTTAATATTTTCAGGATAAAGAGATTTGGTCAGCTACAAACTCACACTAGAGGTATTATGGATAAAAAAGATCCAGCCTTGAATTATATTTTTAAAGATGGATTTTCAAAAAAAAACAAATAATATTTAATAGTCTGTTATTTTTTTCTTTATAAAATATTAACTTAAATCAAAAAAATATCTTTAATATTCCCAAAAATCCAACATTACCCCAACAAGGTTGTTATAAAAATACACCTAAATTGTAAATTGATGAAATTTTTCTGACAAATTCCAAAACTAGAATCCCTCAAGCTTAAAGCTGAAGGAATTTAAATAAAATAAGGTATTGATAGCTTTTTGGGGCCTTACTAAAGCATTTATGTAGCGTAAACTTTCCTTGAAGACCATGTAGCTTGTAAACCAATTGATAATACAAGAGATCTACTCTCTTCAAGATACATATTCTTTAAGACATGGTATATATATACTTTGAAAATATCCTTAAATGGTTCATTCTTTTGGAGTTTAAAATTGAAATCTTAATGACCATTTTGATTATTTAAACCTTAGTAGAATATTTTGGAGCAAATTTTTGTGAATATTTCTCTATGAAGCTCTTATCAACTAGGAGTACTATAGCCATTATAAAGTTTAAATAAAATGAAAAACTTATTATAAGAAAAGAATTGAAGATATAATTACTATTTGCTTATATTTATTGGACATTGATAAAGAATTATCATTATAAATACTTCACTCATGAGATATATAATAACTACACAGATGTAATTATTAAATTCTTATTGTAGGATTTCAAAAATTAAAACAATAAGAAATATAAAGAATCTACTAATGGAGATTAAAGGTATCTTATCAAAAAGAAAGCCATCCATAAATAATACAATTATATTTTATAATAAAGCTTTTATTTGAGACGACCTATGAATGATTTGATTAAATAATCTACCATTTTCAAAGTGGTTACGACTGAAATCAGGTTTGGAATGTGTAAAAGGAAATGAGTTATGTATTTTATACACATTTCTAGATATAAAAATAATACAATCAAAAGTCAGGATATTTGGAAGAAATTTAAGCCAGACACACATTTACAGTTCAGTTCCCTCAATATCATTATTTCATAAAAAATTATCAAACCTCAATAATTCGACAGGAAAAGGAGTTTTCCAAGCACTGAAACATACTAAATTTTACCTTGATCCATATTTTATGCCAAAAACAAATTATATCTTTGCATAGTTGCTATAGCTTAAAATTATTAGTGTTTTATTAAAATTATAATTAATTAATTAGTTAATAATATAATTATTTGAAGCTCTGGTTTTTTCAATAAAACTGAATGAAAAAAGGAATTTTTAAGTACTTCAATATTTTTCCAAAATCTAAAAAATATAATTCAATACTTAATTTCTCTATAAAATCTCACCTATAAGAAATATGTTTCAATCTCTTGATAATATTTCTTGCTTTTTTCTTGCATGACAGAGTTTTTTATCTGTAACAATGAAACAAAAATTATATCAATTTCAATCAAGAAATATAACCTTAAGTAAAGCTTCATTCAAAAATAATATATTTTTGATAGATATTACCAGTAGCTTTAGCTGAAAGACTCTGAAGAGTAGTTCATTTAGCTTATGGCAAATATGGATATAAAGGTAAAAAATGTTGGGCTTTTATTGATAAACTCAAGAGTTTGGTTATCTATCAGAATTAATTTATGATATAGTATATACAAGACTATAAATCTGATTTTGAAACCTATAGGATATAGCTATAATAATATTTAAAGTAAAATAATAGGGATTTACTATTAAAATAGTGGTGGTTAGGGCTACTGAAAGCCCTGGGTACAGTAATTTCCAATTGAATAACTGTATTAATCACTACAGAAATTGATATTATAGCTATATCTGGTTATTTTTCAGTAGTATAATTTCTTTCAGAAAACATTTCCCTACATATAAATGTAAGAGCAGGATGGGAATTCCTCTGTGGTGCAGAGGAAGGGCCCTTTTTATCCTGGAACAGGGGTGGAGGGGGCATTTTCACCCTGAAGCATAGAAGAAGTGAGAATTTTTACCCTAGGGAGTAGGATGGTGATCTCTACATCCCTGTATCACCTTTATCGGGCTCATATGTGATTTTGAAACCACATCTGGTCACTTCTACCCAATACAGGGTGAAAATTTTCATCAGAGGACCTCACATACATGTAAAATGCTGTAAATCATGTGTCAGTTGACCCCATATTAGTAAGACTATGAGTTTTTTAATGAAAAACAATCTTTTTCATTATTTTGGCTCCCTCAATTTGATAGTATGGGACATTATTCCACAATATTGGGTTTTGGCCCATATGGTGGGATTTCAACCCTAAAACAGAACCACTATCGCTTGGTCAGTTTTGAATATAGAGAGATCAAAAGGTGGTTCATTTTTTAGTCCTTTATGGATTCTACACAATGATTACTCATTTTGTAGGCTTAAAATTTAGTTTAGAGAAACTATACAGGTTTTAAATTCCATTATTGGAATTTTTATTTTTGATGAATCCTGTATTGAGCTACTATTCCTAATAGCTTTTGTTCTAAAAGTGATAAAAGTTTTGTTTTGGTAAAATTATAAATCCCGGATTCTTCCATTTATAAAAATACCCCACTTAAGGTACCTCACACTCAAACTTTAGAAGTTAGATGAGATGTGAATATTTTTTACACCCTTATTCGTCCTACAGCTGGCTCTAACTTCTGTAATTTTGGAGCTAGGCTTATTTGGCTTGCACCATTAAATATTCCACATTTATAGCTTCAATTTGGGAGCCCATTTGATGTGGTTCTGCCTCTTTATCTGGATTTTAAATGAGAGGTTAAAGCGAAGGTTTAGGCTCAGTTCTGTATTTGAGATGGAATAAATTTGTTATTTTTTTCCCTATGGCTATGGAAGCTATATCTTTGGAATGATGTTACATTACTCTTCCTTTTGGATTAAAAAAATCTATTTTATCTCAGTTAACTATTTGGTGTGCATATTACTTTACCATGGGTTTATGGTATTGTAGTGTTATGCTTGCACTCTGGTTTTAAGTCACAGGCTGAGATTATCCAATAATCTCAAACCTTCAGCAGAAGCTCATTCTGATATTTAGAGATAAAATATTTATGAATATAATCATATTTTCTACTCTCAAACAAAAATATTTTTCATCTTTCCTTTTGACAAATTAGTGTTTTTTTTCTTAAACTAAACTGTTTATAGGCCTATTGATGTAGTTTCAAACTTTAGACATACTCTATAAGAATACTTTGATCAATTTATGTAAAAAGCTATTGAGGTATAAGAAAAACCAAAAGAATTTTTATTCAATTATCAATTTTTTTGAGATATCCTGATGAAATGAAGCTGATGGAAGGAGCTTAATTACTGCATAATATATATATCTCATATCTCAAATTTGATATTATTTATTGATCCAGTGAGATCATATATGTGATATCTGAGGAAAACTGTTTTATTTCTCAATATTCAAAATTAAATATTTATTAAGCTATATTCCATTTTAAATATCAGTGGTATGTTTTTCTTATTATATTTTTTTTCTAAATTATCCTTTTGAAATTTTATTGCTTTTTTATTTTTTATTTCTAGATTATCAATTTGTGTATAAGCTGCTTGCTATAAAGATTAACTTAAATTCCCCTGTTTACTTAAAGCTGAATAATTGTGTATTTTGATGATTAGTATGGCACTTCAATTTGAAAAGTAATTATCTTAATTTAGAAGATAGAAAAATTAGCAATGCCAAAGAAGGAAAAGTAGTTGAAAAAATAATATGAGGATTACCCTCCAATAAATATCCCTGGGAAGATTGGGGAAGCTCATATTTATAAATACCACCTTTACAGAAGCTTGCGAATTTAATGAATATTAGTGAAAGCTGATTAATCCTTCATTCTTTTATGAGTAATATGATACAACCTATTTCTTTTCCAATAATCTAGGCTCTAGGTGGCCTTTAAAGTAGAAGCGGTATAAGTATCTTCTTCTATTTCAATTTTCTCCTTGATATTTATTCATAATATTTATTTTTCATATCATAAAGCTATAATTCCATGGAGATATTCATTATTAATTGGAGTTATTTTTCAACACATTTGGTGAGGAAGGGGAAAATGTTTCTCAGAATATTTGGAAGGAACCATGGTTCTATAACTGATTTCACACAGCTTTTCTCCTCAGTTTTATTTCAATTGATAGTATGAAGATTTTTCGAACAAAAAAATTTTCATCTTTTCAAAAATTATTTTATTAAAGAAAAATATGAGAAGTATAAGTTTTCAACAACAGTTTTTCGTCATTTTTTGATAAAAATAGTTTAAATATGAATATTTTTTCCTTTTTGTAGCTTGTTGTATTTAATTTCGATGCAGTAAAAATACTCTTTCACAAAATACTTATTACCATAATCAATATTATTATAAATTATATTGAGGTAATTAATCTGGATATATTTGAAATTCAATCCTGAATCTGATAAGATAACATGGTGAATTCCAAATCATTATCCTATAGAATCAGGAATACATTATTTGAGCTCAAAAAATAACTTTTTTTGAGGAAAAAATTGAAATTGAATTGTAATAGAGCCTCATTTTGTGAAAAATTGTTGAGAAATGATTTTTTTTAGAGAAAACAGATTAAAATGTTATTCTAAAAAAATGAGTATATATTTCTTGGAGAATCCATCTTCATTTCCTTCTTTGAATGTAGAAGTAGAATAACTGGGTTTTTGGGAAAATGAAAAAAAGGTTGAAATTTAATTCATTTGAATTTGAATATAGTTTTAAACAAATTTCAGTTTATCATAAAAAAATATTTATATCGTCACTTCACCACTAGAAAACAGGTAATTTTTCATTAATGTTAATTAGCTGAGGTTAAAGCTACTAATTTTTTCAAATAAATATTTAGTGTTAATATTCCTGATAATACTAATTATTCCATTTATTCTTAAAAAAGTAATCTATGCAATATATTTCTTTTAATTTCTCAAATCATACAGCATATTCTACACCAATACATTTTTATTAGCTGATATCACTGAATGGCTATTGGAGTTATTAAATTATAATTATTGAAGATTACTGAAAGATATTAGTTCCTAATGTAAATAATATCCCTATTAGGGGGTCTCAAACTAACCAAATACAGCTGTGAAATAATTTCATATTTTGTATCAAATCTCACACTCAAAAAACCTTCTTTTTCTAAAAACTAAATAGCACATTTTCTCAGCTGAGCGTCCCATATTTTTTATCTTTATAAGAAAATGGGATTTTTAATTTAAAGCTCAATCCTATGTGTTTCCAAAAGTTTTAGTAATTTTCAATTACAATTCTCACAATCATTACTCCAAATTACTTCTAATTTAAGCTTAAATCCTTATGAAATTGAATCCCCATTGATTTTTTCTTCATACTTTA
Organism: Austropuccinia psidii; assembly: GCA_023105745.1. Taxonomy (NCBI): domain Eukaryota; kingdom Fungi; phylum Basidiomycota; class Pucciniomycetes; order Pucciniales; family Sphaerophragmiaceae; genus Austropuccinia; species Austropuccinia psidii. The sequence continues at coordinate 21,121,114 of JALGQZ010000009.1, read as the reverse complement.
TGTATTATTTTCCTATCAATTATTCCTTCCTCACACCCATTCCATTAAAAATTTTACTGGCTCAATCAATCTCAAAGAGCTTCCAAATATCAGGCAAATACTTCTGGGAATCTGAATCAGGTCAGTTATCCCTGCAAAATCAATTTTTTGAATACCAAACCAAATTATGATGAATTCTTTGGAAGAATGGGAACCAATTCTGTTGAGGGTCCTCTTAAAAGAAAATTTAATGGGCTCCAGCTTATGGCTCTTGAGGTGAATAATAAGTCACAAAATGATTTGAATCTTACATCAGAAGGAATTTTCGGCATATGAAGAGCTTATGGGAAATACAGATTGGCCAAGAAATTCAAAGAACCTTCTGGAGGTGTTTCTATAATTATATGGGTGTTTTTTTAAGTAATATGCTAGATACTACCCAAAGAACCATTTTTTATTAAAAATAAGATGAATAAATCATCAATTATAACAAACAAATACATCCAAACATGAAAGTAAGTCTAAATCTGTTTTATTCTTTATTTAAACAGGTTTTCTCAATTAATATACCCCAATTTAAGTTTGGAATACAATACCACTTGAAACAAATTAGGTTCCAAATAATTTCCATGAAACAGTGGACATTCAAAATATAGAGAATCAGAATTCAAGTTATTTTTCAATAAGTATCACTCATATCTTATGATTTGTTTGCTGATTTGAAATGTGAAAGCTAAAAATCTCCAATATATGTCCCATTGAAATTCACAAAAGACTTTATAAAATTAATATCAATGAGAATAGTGGTGAACAGTGAGTCACCATGAGAAAATTTCCTACACCTTGAAGCAGGTGTTTCACTTGGAAATAAGCTTGGTCCCTTCCTCTGAGCTAGTTTGGTCCCAAGATCTAACTGTTTGTAAATATTACAAGTCCTTCTAAGCTACTGGAATATTAAAGAACTTTAAATTTTGATATTCTATTCTTTCAATTGGATAAAATATATCTAAATTACATTATATTTACTGTTTTCAGATCATTCAATAAATTGAGAATGTTTTTTCTTAATTTTTTCATTTTCATAAAAATAACATGTAATATAAACAATTCACTTTCACACCTATAATACTGACTTAAGCACTTGCTTTTATCTTAGAAGGCCTCAATAAGTCAATCCCAGTTTTTAAAATTAAGAAAACCTTTATTTATTTATTTTTGGGTGTTTATAATTATAATATATCAAGATTACTTCGTTTTTTTCCACAAGAGATGACTTAAAAAAGTATTTATTTCAGTTAAGAGAATTTTCTTAAAAGCCTCCATTATTTTAGTTTTCTTAATATAACCAAATTATTTCAAATTATTAAAGAGATGGTTGTATATTTTCTTGAAAAAACAACTTAGAATCACAAAATATGGAATATTAGCATTCTTCTTGCTTTAATTAATTGTTTTTTCTTCAATGGCAGTCTTGTTTTGTTTTTTTATTTTCAATTTTTTATCATTACTAATGATTTAACCAAATCATTTTCATCAGTAAGAGTAATAAAAATTTTTGTAAAAAAGGAAATTTTTGACTTTCGTGTTTTTGATGGTATTTTTCATTTTATTTTATTTTTTATTCATTTGATTATCCTTTTTAATTTACTGAAGCTAAATTTTATAGTTTTTTCATTTAGAATAGATGTATCAGGATTTTACTGTAAAAAGCTAAAGGCTTCTCAGTTGTTACAGTAATTTACAGTAGCAGGCGTTAAAAGCCCTTCTGCTTTCATTTTAAATAGAAAATCAATTAAGTGAAAATTAATAACCAAATTAACAAAAAAAAACCTTTCAAAAAAATATAACTAATAATATAGAAAAACATAATCATTATGATTGAAATACATAATAGAGTTGAAATTAACACAAAAAATATTCTTGTTAAAAATCTCAATGATATCTTTTTCTCTTTATTTCATTCCGGAAATTACAAGGAAATTTCATCATAATAATCAAAAAAAATATAGTATACTAATAAATAAAACAAAACTACAGCTCAGCTCTCATGAATTTTTCTACAATCAATTTTTGGGATGATTATAACCTTTTTTTCAATATCCTGAATGTATTTGAATTATTTTCGATTGTTTATATTTTCATCTTAAATAATAGATATAGAATATCTTTCAGTTAGAAATGAAACACATAATCATAACTAACAAGAAATACATTTTTCGATATAATCCTATTCATTTAAGCTGAAAATCTGTAAATTTTGTTCAAATTCCAAGAAATAAGGTCCGATTCAATCATTATTTGTAGCCTATATGCACATATTACTTATAGAACCAATATAAACTCATTTTAAAAGCATTATTTAACAATTATACTGGTCAAATAATGTCAAAATTAAAATCAAAGTGTCATTTTTAAATAAAAAAGGGACAATAACAATCTTATTTCTCCACATATCTCCTCATAATTTCATTTACAAATGCATATGATTTATTATTTAAATTCAAAATAAAAGCAGTGTATTATCAGGAATCTCATTAATGGGTTTGAGACATCTTGAAAGTAAATGTCTTTTAAATTCCCATAAATCCAATATCAAAATTTTTGCAAATTTCTTGTAATTCTTTCAGTAATGAGAGTAAAATTCTTGATAAGCTATTGGGAACATTCTTTTTATGTAGTTAGGCATTTCTCTGAAGTGAAATTTGTATAATGTCATTCTTACTTTCAAAAACCTTCCAACTTATTTCCGTGTCCTCTCTTTCAATAATATCAATCGAAGCAGTACTTTAAGTCCTTTTTTCATCATAATTTCCAAAAATACAAGCAAGACATTTCCCCATATTAGAGATGTGAAATACTTAAGTAAGCTTAATTTATGACTTAATGAACCAACCTTTTTCAAATGGCCCATTATTATAAATTTATTGTTATTTTACATGATATATCTTTCTGTAGCTAGCTTTAACTCGTTAAACTTCTCAGTAGCTTTCAGATCAGGTTTTGAAATGAGTTTCATGAAGGAGCTTATTTATGTCAGTTATTTCTTAAGACCACATAAGATACCAAGTATCTCCAAACAATCAATTTTTTCTTTCACAATGAAGTATTTGTAAATTCCCTTCAATAGCTATTTATTAATTCTTATTATAGGTTATACAGGTGTCCCACATACCTTTGTGGGAAGAAATTAAGGTTAATGAATTATCAAATAACTTCTTGAATATATTTTTAAAAACATAATTTTGTTAGTTGTTTAGTATTGATAAGCTCACACAATTATTTTGGAATAATATAACTTTCCATTCTGTGAAACACAGCCATTATATTGAGATCTTTAGTATGTGAATAGCTCTTAATTGATACAAATGATGACAGGATAGAGGAAAAAATTAGAAAACTAGAAGAGTAATAATTATTCAAAAATCAATGAAACAGAAAGACATCTTAATTGATCACTTTTGATTGGGAAAATAATTGATGTGAATTAAATTTAACAAATATTTTTGTATGCAGGCTACCTTTCTTCAAATCACACACATACTTGAATTGTCTTAATACTCATTGTGAAATTATTAGGTATTGGAGATTAAATCACCTATTTGATAGAAATTCCCTCTAATTTAATTGAAATTAATATTATAAAATCCAAAAGGAGCTGATAGAAGATATTTATTTGTATCATATTAAAGAAATATACCATATAGTGATGGTGGCTCATAATAAACAATATTTTGAAAGGAATACAAAAATTTATATATGTATTTATTTCAGAGAGTAAAAATCTTAAAAGATCAAAGAAGAAATGAGAAATATTTTCTATGTAGATGATAATTATCTAGGATATTATGGGGATATTTTTTTTCTCTGAGACTAATAATTACCATTAATGATACCCTTGTTTTTTTACAATAGAAATAATTTATAAATTCTAACACAAAGCCCAAATATTCTAAAATCAAGTCTTATATATCCCATATATAAGTGACTAAAAATTCTCTACAGAAGTTCATGGGCTGAAATTTTCGTAATATATTTTGGTAATCTCTTCTTCATGATAAAGCTTTTTACTTACACTTCATAGTTTTTTTCAGTTTTAAATGAATAGTATTACTGCAAGAAGAGGAGAAAAATAAGGAATATAATTTCTTTCTCAATACAAATGTTAATCAGATAAACAACATTAATGGTGAGATATCTATTTTATATTGTGTGAATATTTGAAAGATCCCTAATTCCTTTAGAGTATTTCTGACTCATGTGGAATCCCTTTGAAAGGAAAAGGGTTCAAATCTAAATATTATCCAGATATTTATTCCCATAGATTATATGGAGATAAAATTCATAGAGGAATTTCAAAAAACACCTCAAATTTTGATTTTTTTTGACCAAATAGTTTTAAGTGAAAATTAAAACCAGATAAAACTTGGAATTAAAATGATTCCTTTGATCCTGTATTTTTTAACTTTTGAGCTTAGAAGATCATGAGAAAACACTGATATTGAGCCAATTAAATTGATGCTTTGTGGCTTACATATGTGGCTGGAATTTCTTCCAAAATTCCATTTCTTGATTAAATTTCTGTTCTGTCTCAAACCTGAATCCAATCCATCTCCTGTTTCAAATTCCAAACCCAACACCTGCTGTCAGGTGTAGCCACTTTTCTCATGAGGAGTGAGTGTGTATTACCACATTATTACACCCACTTATTACAAACCCAGAAAAATGAAAGGAAATTATTTATCTTTTTTTTGATCAAAAATTCTAATTACTATTCTTTAATAATGTGGTCTGAATAAAATCAGGCAGCTAAAATGGGATAGGGATAAATTTATGATTCAAAATTCAGTCAAATGAATAAAATGAAACTCAAAATAATGTTCAAGGATATTCAAAGAGCTTTTGACAGTAATAAAAAAATCATGCTCAAAATTTTGAAAAGAAGAAAGTACCATTCCAAATGGATTTCCAGGAGCAGAAAATAAAACCGAGTATAAACTTGAAAAATAAAAATTTACAACTGAAATAGAGGTAAAAGGAAAGAAACAATAGAATGAACTTGGAATTTACATTTTGAGATCTCCCAGGCCCTTGCCAGAGGTGTAAAGAATTTTTTCTTTGATCAATAATTAATCACTCTGATCAAAAATAGTGTTTTAGAATTTTTAAAGTATTTTGTGTAAAAATGACTAGAATTATTTATAATCCACAGTTTCCAAAAGCTTCAATTTTTTGTAAAAAAAATGGGATGCTTTATTTTATTCTTGAAATTTACTAAGTGTTTTTTTAAGGAAGTCACAATTCTTTTGAATTATTTCATTCAAATTTTCTTCACAAAAAATGAAATAAAAGACTATATTTCAAAATTATTTTTCTTTCTGAAACCTTATAATTTCTATAAAAATGAAATATTCAGTTTAATTTTGGCTAATTATCATAAAATATAGGTTTTTGGTTTTTTTATATGCCAAATTGAACTGCTTTTTCCTGATTCTACCCAAAATAAAATCTAAATTGGGTTTTTATGTCTTATTTTGACAAGAGGTTTCTTTTTTTTCTTTTTAATTTTGAATTTTTATATGATCATCATCCATGTCTTTTTTTACCCACTAATCACTTCTGTATGCTCATTATCATCTGTATTTTTCAATTCATTCCCAAACGCCTCCTTATCTTCTTAAGGCCTTTCAGCTCAAGTATAAATTAATTATTAATCGATTTCTAAGCCCTTTGCAGTTTATTGCAAGTTGGTTCCTAATTGATTTGCAATTTACCTGCTTCGTTTACTCTCAAATCAATCCGGAATCAATTTAGTATGGTTCTGGGACCCTTTTAAAATAAAATAAGAATAATATTTTATCTAAATTATTTTCTTAAATATATTTTTTTGATTCTGCATAATAAATATGAGCAATATAGAGATTAATACTGAAGCTTCTAATTTTTTTTCTTTCGATTTCTACTAACTCTGATACTATTTTTTTAATTTTTTCTTTTTTATCATTATGATTATCAATATTAACCATGATATTTTGTTTTTTTGTTTTATTTCTGATAGTAGATCTTATATTCGGTGTCTGTCATCAATTAAGTTATGTTTACTTTTTTACCTTCCTGCCTGAAATTCTCAAAACCCCTCAACATGAAACCACAACTAATCCTAAGCTCTTCAATTCGTCTGCTATTGGAATGGCTCAGACTAAATCCAATGTTAGTCCCTCAGTAGATACTTCAATATTATTCCAATTAAATCCAAGTTCATAATCTAAAAGAGCATATTCGTTATTAACTATACATATACAACAAAATGATTAATTAGATAAAAAAGAGATTTACTTGCAAATATTTCTTTTAAACATATGAAAAAACTGAATAATTAAGTTATCAATCTACAACCAAAAGGACTCCCAAAATCAAATTCTTGAAATCAACCATATATTATCGATCATGAAAACACATCAGACAAATCAAAAATTATTATTTATAAAATTAACTTATTTAATAATCTTTCTTATTCATTTTTAAACCTCCAAACTCTTACCATCTCACCCAAAAAGCTAGCAAGTAATAGACAAGATATAAGTAGCTAAAAAACTCTTCTTGGTGAAATAATGAGGGTAATTGGTTTTAGACAAGGATCTGAATTGGGAAAATCAGAAGGAAAATACGTAATTATATCAGAATTAATCTTAGAGTAAATTGAACAATATAATACTGAGTAAAATAAACTCTCAAGCCATTATTCCTTTATCAAGTGACGAATACAGTTTTTCTCCAAATCATCTTGCAAAGAAATTCAAGTTACAATGAATGGCTATAAAGCTTCCAATATTTAGTAAAATAAATTGGAATCACACAAATTAATTCACCCCTTTTTATATGGTTCTGCTAATATTTTTTCTGTGAGATAAGCTATTAGGGAGTACTTCAAGGGTGAAATAATAGGTAAGCAGCTTTAAATTTCTGAATAATCCTGAAATCAAGGGTACTAAGGTGAAATAGCTTCCCCTCTAAATTCACTAAAAATATACTCTTGATGATATCACCAAATCAAAATCTAATATTATGGAAAATTCAACTAGAGAATACTATTCAGAAGTCTCTATCAGTCTGTCCCTCAAAGAAGATCCCTAATATATAGAGGTGAGATTTAATAATCTGGATAATATTATTTCAGAATTTATGGATTATATAATTGGTGATATAGTCTTAATGGTTTTTATAAATAAAAATAAAATATTCTTAATAAGACTAATCCTTGTTCTCAAGTAATCTATAAAATATAGTGGATATTTAGTAGAGTTATAAGAGGAAGCTTCTTATTAGGGGGTGTCAAACCTATGAAATCCCGCATTTTAAATCTTGATTTTTTTTTCCCTGAAATGCTGAATTTAATTTCTGGGATTTCCCAAATAACACACCCCCTGACCAGTGGTATTTTGAACATGTAAAAACCTATATTTTTGCCTGAAAATCCCAAATTATAACCCTTGAAATCCCAGCCTATCATGGCTAAATTTCTAAAAATGGTGCACAACACCCTCACCCAGGGAGCTTAGCTTTGAATAAATTTCTTCAGACCAAATTCTTTTCAATAGAATTTAAATATATAAATATCAAAAAATGCCAAAAACATCAGCAAGAATCCCATTACTTCATCAACTAAATATCATGCAGAATATCCTTGTCATGGAATCCAATATTGATTCAGACCTTGAAGAAGATGTATCACTGTTACACCATCTCAGTACCCAAAGGTATCTTACACCCCGCAAAAAACATCCTTCTGCATACATATACAGCTCCAGTGATTTAGTCCAGCTATCAAGTCATAAATTCAAACAGCTCTGCCATACTACTCATGAATCTTTCCAGCAGTTAGTTACCTTGATTCAAGATGATACAATTTTTCACAATTCATCAAGATTTAAACAGAGAGATCCAGCCATACAATTGTCTGTAGCATTAGCACAATTAGGATCCAATGGGAATGGGGCCTCTTTGGGAAAACTAGGAATGCTATTTGGAGTTAGTCATGGGGCCATTGTATTATATACACAGCGTATAATCAAAGCATTAATAAAGTATGAAAAGAAATATATTATGTGGCTGAATTCACAAAAGCAATTGGAGACTTCCCAAGTAATGCAAGCCAAAGGGTTTCCTGGATGTGTGGGATTTATAGATGGTAGTCTTATACCTTTGTCTCAAAGGCCACCCAGAGATGGTGAGGCATACTTTGATTGCAAGAAGAGGTATTTATGCTATTCATATCTTATTGAACCATTTCTGAGCTGATAATAGATGTGATTTAGGTATTCAATGTCAATTCAATTAGTTTGCGATGTCAACAGAGTATTTATTTCACTACATGTTGGCTTTGCAGGCTCTCTTCATGTTTCAAATGTGCACCAACATATGCAAATCTGCAAAAATCCACATGAATATTACGGAAAAGATCAATATCTACTTGCATATTCAGCTTATGCAAGCTCCCATTGGATTGTGCCAGCATACAAAGGTGTAACATCCCACTCAGAAGATAATCAAAAATTCAATCTATGTTTGGCCAGATCAAGAGTCCGGATTGAACATTCCATTGGTGTTTTGAAAGGGCAATGGTCATCTTTGCGTGAGATGCAAAATCAAATGCATAATGTAAAAGAGGTACAATTATTTGTACAGTGGGTGGTAACCTGTGTTATATTGCATAATCTATTAGCACAAGTAGGTGACCAATGGAGTGATTTATATGAGGATAATGACCCCCCCAAGCTCCAAAATATCACACAACAAGATGATGAAAATGGCCATTTTAATATGCGTGAAAGAGTCAAGCCCTACACTTTAGATTGGTTCAGGAATAAATGAATAAATGAATTACAAGCGCTGAAAATGTTTTAAGATTAATAAAACATGTTTATTTTCAAAGAGAATTATCTGAAGACTAATATTTGTAATACATTTTCAATCCATATCTATCTATGGAATGGTAAATGTTAAGACTGGAATTGAATCATAATTATCAAATGTGTAAATATATATAATCTAAAATATTTACAATTTTTTATTTTTACATAATCTTTTTTATCCTGTTCATTCCGCATGATTTGACCATTGACTTTTGTTTCAATTTCTTCAGAGCTGAGTTGTTTGAATTTTTGTCCTGTGAGAAATAATTTCTTGTTGATTTGAAAAGAACAACCAAAGTGTGTGATGGATTGGTGTTCAAGCAATTCTTTTGCTGGCTTGGTTGTTTGATGAAGAAGTTCAGACTTTTTCCAGAGTATTTCAACAATGCCTTCTTTTTTGGAAAAATCAAAAATGAATTTGTGGTTTGGAAATGATAATCCATGCCCAGAGGGTATGAAATCTGTAGGAATTGGAATGAAATTGTTTTTATTGATAAAAGAGAATATACCATATGTCCATGAATTGATGTCCTTATTATCAGTATGTGGTTTATTGTGGAAGCCATTGGAAGTAAGTATAACATTTGAATAAGTTTTGAAATTGGGTGATTTGTTGGAATGCCATTCAAGTTGGCTGAATTCATGATTTCTTGATTGTCTTTAAGTGCATTATGCAAAAAACCTTGAATTCGGGAGTGAATGAATTCATCAAATTCTTGAAGTGTTGACAATTGCTCATTATCTTCATCAATTGTTTTTTTAGTAAAGCCCACTTTCCTTGCATAAACCCCGGCAGATTTACCAGCATCAGAACCCTGACGAAATCCTATTCCTTTCATAATGCCATCAAGCATATCAGAGTTAGTGGTGATATTTTGACAGTTCTTTGCAAGCTTATTTAATGTTATGATCAATCTTTGAAGTTTATGGAAGACTGGTGTTGGACTGCTGAATGGGTGAATTTGATACATGAAAATAGGTAAATAAGGCTTGTTATGTCTATTGATAAGTACATAGGGTCTTGTCAGAAGTTTGTGTGGAGGAAGCTTTAACCAGGAGGCATTCTAATTGTTCTTCTTGTCTAGTGTGATTATGGAGAAGCTGGGATTGTAAAGGCCAAGCTAACCTGCTGTTTGGCTCATATAAGAAAGCATTCTTCTTTGTTGTCTGGTATTTGGGTGATTATGATTAAGAGAATTCTCTTCTGTTATATTATTCTGATTGTGAGGTTGAGTCCCAACAGGCTTCACATCATGAGTAATTAAAGAGATTTTGGGCAAATTTAGCTAATTTACAATCATCTGGTAATTTGGTTGAGTCCCAACAGTCAAATGATCAGATAATTGATGAGGAATGGCTAAAGAAGGGGCGAGTTTATTGTTGGATTGTGACATAATGATTTCAGACTAAATATATTCCAAATATGAGTTATTCCTCCTCTAAATTAAAACAAAAAAAGTGTATAAAACAAAATAATTAATCAGTATCGCATACAAAAGCATATGAACCAAAGGGGAAATGGTTGGTGGTACAGATTTTGGAGAAGGAGGACATGTTAGTTGGGTGGTGGATTGATGGGGGAGGTGAAGGAGCAGTGGTGGTGGATTGATGGATTGGTGGTGGTGGTGGATTGGTAGTGGAGGTGTTGGAGGTGGATTGATGGAGGAGGTGATGGTGGTGGTGGTTTGATGGAGGAGGATGATTGGTGGTGGAGGTGTTGGAGGAGGTGGTGGGACAGTAAGCAGTAGTCAGTTATGTAATGACTACTGCCTAAATACAACAAAACAAAGGCCTTACCATTGCTTATCAAAAAACAGCCCAATATTATGCAACAAAACTGTCACCAAAGGACCCCAACCAACACTCTTTTTTCAAATACAATCTGTGCAGAATAAAAGAACATCAGTGCAAGAAAATTAAGATCAGTCACAGTGTATGCACCTACAAGAGCTTTCACTATGGAACAGCTGAATGGCTTCCAAAAAAAAATTAATTTTGAAATCAATTGATCAATCAAAACTTGGGGAACTTATTTAAAAAAAAAGACTGTTGAATAAAATTACCAAAATGAAGAATTTAGTAATCTTATACAAAAGACATGTGGTGAATTTTTAATCAAGGGATAAGAAAAAGTGATCAATTATTTTCAACCTTGGAACCTTTTTAATTGTTTCTCTTACTAGCATTACATTTGCAGAATTTCAAAATATGATTCATGTTCATTAAAAGGACAAATGCCCATAAGCTCTGCTTTGTCACTGGAAATATTAGATTGGATCAATTGCCACAAAAATAATTTCAAAGGCCAAACATTCCATCAAATACAACAACATCTTTTGAAATTGATTCTTTGAATGGGTGTCCCTACCCATCTTATGTGAGAAGACACCTCCAGTGTTGAATTAATCATCCACAAAGTGGAGAATTTATTGGTCATTTACCCATCAAATAACAAATGAGCCTATTTGGGAAAACCAATTCTGTCAACAAATGTCACAACTCATATTACATGCATAATATCTAGCAAAGAACACTTACTTTAACTCTTTTTATTAATCAAATTTAGAATACCCTCTAAATCTGCAATTGGATGGGAGGAATTCAACACCGCTATAGTCAAGTCCATGTTCTGTTGTTTTTCACGCATCTCCACTTCTTTTTGCCATTTTTCTTTCTCAAAATCAAGGTTCTTTGCCTCTTTGGCCATATCAAAATCAAGTTGTGATTGTATTTTGGACTGTTCCAGCTTTCTACACTCAGCATTTTTTTCCCGTTCAAATGCAATTTCCATCTCCTTCATTCATCTCTGTTGTTCAGTTTGCATAATCTGAGCACTCTGTTCTTCATTCCACTTTTGTTTATCCCACTCTAACCGGGCCTCATCATGAGCTTCTCTCCCTGGAAAAACCTTTATTAGTCTGCATGAACATCAGAATAAAACCATCTCCTACCAACCTTTTTGACAATCAATGATTATTTGTGAGTAACTTGGAGACAACACATCATACACCTTCTTCCGTGAACCACTGGTATTATTAAGATTGAAGCTGGCACTATGTTTTCTCTTTTGGGACAAACCATTAATATTATCCTGTAACTACAGAGAAAATATTTCAGAGTCAATTTGTTTCATATTGGTTTGATGAAACAAATCTTACTTCAGGCTCTTCCACGTGGTCATTCAATTTATCTTCAGCAATCTCAATATTTGGTTGAATCATGATTGTTCCCTCCTCTGTTATTGCCAAAACCTGACAAGAAACAATACATCCAAATTTAGCACAAATGATGAAATATTGAATCATATCTTACTTCATGTTCCATTGGTTCTTCCTCATCCTAATTTGAAATCAATCCAGCCTCTTGAGAATCATATGTTGCTAGTGGAGTCACATTTGGCTTATGGCCAAAGAGTGAATCCATTTCTGCAAAAGATGGACACATACTTTCAAGCTTATCAGCCATAGTATGCAGCCCTTTCTTCTCATCCTCTTCTGTTATACCTTCCCCAGTTAAATTCTCAAACTTCTTTGCTGTTGTGTATTTTTTCTTATATGTACGCCATCGGTCACGAATGCTTGTTGCACTGAGATTCAACCAGTGTCGTGATTTTTTTATTGACCTCAATGGCCATAAGATGAAATCCATTTCTTTTACTTGAGGGTGGCCTTCCCACAGGTTCCAAAACATGCATCAAAGTTTGATTTATGTGTCAACCAATTGATAATACATAAATAATCTGGCTGAGTTAGGTGACCTGAAGGATGGGGCAGGCCAGATGAACTCTTGGGAGTGTATTTATTTGTCTTCATTGGGTGACGTGGTGTTGCAAGGATGGTGATGGTGGGTGATAAAGCAGTAATTGAATAATTTAAGAAAGGGGGAGATTGAATAGAATTGTAAATATATTAGTTAATTGGTTACACCAGGGGTTGGGTTAAAATTTACTTTTGGAGAAGGGCAGTGGTTAGGTTTGAAATTTTGATATCCAATGATTTAGTTTAGGTTTAAATAAGTATAGGAAAGGTGTGGTATTTTGCAAAATACCTGGGGGACTGAGTTAAAAAAAAGTGGTTTTTGGGAGACAAAATCACTGATTTTGGAATGTGGGATTTTGGTCTCAAATCACGCTTTTTTTTAATGTGGGATTTTTTAGGTTTGACACCCCTTATTATAAGGTTTTGTATTCTTTTATAAGGGTAATATTTGAATATAAGTGCTATAAAACAATATAAGTATCACTAGAGATATAAAATTCATATATCTATAAGGGTTTGTATTTACAGATAAGGGAAATATAATAGTATAAGGGTGTTTCCTTTGTATAATAAAGTATTATCAGGGATTTTGATATGATCACAATTTATAATATCTCTCATTAATAATTAATAACATAATACTTCTATGAGATACTGAGAATCTCTACTTATATTTTCCATATAGTACAAGATTATCATACTACAAAAGGTATGAATTGATTCTCAAAAATAATTTCTGAATCAGAAGAATGGGGGGGATTTCAGGAAGAGGACCTCTACTTATAACTCCTTGGGCCTGCATAAAGGCTTCCAAAAACAAGGTACTTGGATTTTCTCCAAGTTTGAGTTATTTTTGGTGTGGTGTTTTCTGACCAATAAGATTTATTGATCATTTTAGTTAATTTTTCTAACAAATCAGATTTAGCCATCAAATCAATTTGTAATTCTGATTCAATTTAGTTATGAACAATCAGATGCCGAGTTGGTGTCTTTGAGTTAAATTGAATTGTTTATTATTTGTTACTATGCTTTTTTCTTTGAAAATTTTCTTAATTTTAGCTATTTATATTTGATATTAATATTTAAAAGATCTTATCCTTATTAATTCATAATTATTTCTTCATATGGGCTCTTATGGTATTATCAATTAAGGGTAATTTATCCATTAATCTGCATTTTAAGTCTTAGGTAATATTTTACCTTTGCATTATTACAAATAAATACTTATGTTGGTGTTACCTATCATATGTATATTCTTAAATTGAAATTGGTGGGTATTATTTAATATTTCTTCATTTTCTCAATCAATGATATATTTTTCAGTTTTGGTAATATGGATTTGAGCCAATACATAACCCTGGGTTAAATTTTATGTAAATCTTGATGCGTACATAAAGTAAGACTGTTTATATTAGGTATAATATTTTGAAAGAATTATTTTATCTTTTATCCTTTTATTTTCTATTCATTTTTGTACATATTACTTTATACAGATCATTATCATCTATTACTATTATCAGTGTGCCAAAGTGGACTTTGACCTTGCAGGAAATGTATGGAATATCACAATGGTGTAATAATAAATATTATTCTTATGATAAAAATGTTAATTCTTGGACTTATGTGATTTTTCAATTTATTTAAAAAGAATATTTTTAACCATTTCTAGTTCTATTTCAGCCATCTGGACATGGTATTCACCTTACTAGAGTCAAAATTGAATTGGACTTTTCAAAACAACCTGGAATCATGGAAGTACTTTGGAAAGCCTCCTCAATATTACATATAATCACAAAACCATTAAATTGATTCATAAATAGGAATCCCATGAAAAATATTGGTTGTTCATTCAAAGATGATAAGAGACTTTGTAGTGTTGGTAAGAGCTTCCTTGAATTATCAGCTTAAGAAATTTAATAAAAGACTTTTGATAAAGAAATTAAGAATGAAAAACATTGACTTGAAATTAAGAAAAATAAAATTTTTAAATATTTCTTATTTTTAACTCTCTCTACATCATCATTTATCCATCTGGCAAAAAAAAATGGAGTTTATTAAAAAAACAAAAATTCAAATTGAAAAATGATTTCAATTTGTTTTTCTCAAATTTTCTCATAATATCTTTTTCAATTCTCAACAACAAACAATAAATTTTCAAAGTAAAAAAACAGGTTTTGAATACTTTTTATGGAATTTTTTTCTTCCACTAAGAAAGTAGAACTTGTGAAAATAAATCAATTGGAAAAAAGTAGAAAATTCGTAAGGTTTGTCTATGAAAATCTCAATAGTAATACTTATTGTTTATAGTACTATGACTGTCCTAAAATGAAAATATAATGAAATTTAATATTTTAACCACAAATACAAACATAATTTTTATCAATTTTGATAAAAATTACTATTATTTAAGCAAGCCTCTTGATATTAAAAATTCTGATAATTCTATATCAAAATAATTTAGTTATTCTATTATTATTATAAGTCACTTAAAGCTATTATAATAATAACATAAAATCCCTACAAAACACAGTCATAATTGGTTTAAATGGTTTAAAAAATTCATTAATGATATAAAAGACTATTTATAAATAAATAATTATAAAAATAATTATAAAAATAATTATAAAAATAACTATAAAAATCATTATAAAAATCATTATAAAAATAATTATAAAAATAATTATAAAAATAATTATAAAAATAATTATAAAAATAATTAGAAAATTATTTTAAAAATAATTATAAAAATAATTATAAAAATAATTATAAAAATAATTTCAAAAAAAATAGAATGTTGATGTAAAGCTTTCTTATAGGCTATTTATTGATAGAAACACACCAATTTAGGCTTAAGAGAATTATCAAATAATAAATTCAAATAAAAACACAAATAAATCAAGAATTAATGAGTTTCTAGAGGATTTGTGGATTTTATAAAATAAAACAATTATTAAATATTATACAAATATAATAAAATTACAATATTTTGGTTCTTTTCTTATGGAAATTATAAAGAATAAAGCACTAAATATTTATTCAAAATTATATAAAATATTATACATTGGAAGATTTTATAGGACTTATTGATGGTAAAAAACAGTAATTAAAAGGCTTGTTTTACTCCTTGAGAAAACACCTCTGTTATCACAGATGATTTCAGAGGGCATGTACTCATCAAAACTGGAAAAAACATTATTTCAAATTTATTTTAAACTTAAAAACTCTTCATTTTCAATCACAATTTAAGCTAAAGGTATTATTCTTAACTCCGAGTAATTTTAAATTATGTGTGTGCTTGTTAATTTTAATTTTTAACCAAAGAATTATTTATTTATTTTGAATTTTGTTTTATTGATATCTTAAAGTAAAATCTAAAGCAAAAAAAAATTAATTAAGATTTTCATCAGTTTCCAAAGAAATATTGATTTCATTTAAGAATAATTAAATAAGCTATTTTGAAGGGTAAATAACAAAAAAACATTATCAAGAGAAAATAATCAATTTTTGATTAATATACATTAAAAATTGAATTTTAGTCTTTGTTAAAGTTTCAATTGAATACATTGATAAATCAATTTTCTATAAATTTTTTAATTTAATGCTTTTTTCCACATCAAAATAGCCATCTATACCCAAACTCAACTTTTAATAAGTTATTGAATATTTTAGCTTTAATTTTGAGATTATTTAATCTTTTAGAGCTCTTAAGAGATCTGTTTAAATTCTTTATGAAAGTATTTACCCTTCAGAAGCTTGTAATTACTTTCCAAATGAAGAATAAACTCTTTTAAGCTTTAATATTTAAGCAATGTCTAATCTTAAATAATAGATCAGTTTGAAAATACTTTAATACAGGAGTAAAAATCTCCTTTAGCTCTTGCATATTCCAAAATCTGTGCACCCTTGCAACATTTTCCAATTTTCCCTTTTTCCCTCTTTTTGTCTTGATTTTTCAAATTCATTTATTGAAAGCCATACCATGGCTTCAAATACAATTTAATTTATTCAACACAGGGTTTGGATTCTGTATGGAAAGTCTGTAGCCAATTCTGTTACTAAACACAACACCTCAATATTAACACAATTTTTTTAATCTTACATAAGCCTTATTTAGCTTTCACTTTTAGTTGAACTTGACAATTTAAAAAATTTATGAAGATCTTATAAAACTTTATAAGCTTCATGTAAGACTCTTAAGTCTTTCAAAAGCAGAAAAAGTAGCAAATTATTATGGGTTTACCCTAGGTTATTCTTTGTGTAGAATACAAAAATGAAATAATAGTTATAAATTTGTTTTTCCAAAAGAAATCTATAGTCATTTTTAATTACTTTTTGCTTTAAAATAACTTAACAATTCATTCATTGACTGAATCAAAGGTTCAAAACATTATTTGTGGCCATATCAGTATGTCATACATACCTCACAGGCTCACAAAATTACTCTTTAAGTTTTCAGATATATTCAATTTCATTCATCCAGACTAAGTGTAGAATTTACACCAATTATTTTATAAAATTCTCACAGAAACTTTGCTTTAAACCACTTTAATATAAAATTCTGAACCCTTTCCCCCATATTCCTATTTTGATTGATATTCAGTAGCTCCACTCTATCTTCATAATCAACAATATCTCCGAAATTATCACCAATTTTTGAAAATACTTGATTCAAAATAATATATGAAACTAAACAATCAAAAAACTGGACCCCAAAATCATTATTCATCTGATTAAAAAGTTTCCTAAGTAGAAAAAATTTTCCCTTCAGGATCCCAATTGCATGCTCAATTAAAACTGATAGTCTTCAAACGAAAAGGTGAAAAATGTGTCTATTTTATTCATGAGTAATAGATAATTTATATACTGGTACAGTAGAGGTAGAGCTTTAATACGCAGAATTAACAAGAAATTATTGCACAGTAGGATCAAAATTTTGAGGTTATCTTACAATTTTCATATCCTAATACACATTTTAGTCAAAAAAAGAACCTTTGAAGCCAATTTATAATTTCACGGAAAAGATTTAGTGATATTAGGTATTTATTTTGAATGTTAGAGATATATATCAGCATATATTTTAGATTAGTCTTTTGAGATTTGTGAAAGACTCACCTTTTTTTCCAATCAAACTATTCCTCATAATGTTTGTATATTCTCTTCAACAAGGATATTAAACTACCATTTATAGATCCAATCAATCCAGGAAACCCATCTTTTTGCATAAAATGTAAGGATTAAAATATTTTTTTCAAATCTATCCGCTTAATTAATCTTTATTTTAGCTTCACTAAGCATAAAATGATACAATGAGTATATAATTCATTGTCCCCTTGATTATCCCCCAAAAGAATTCCAATTTTTCCTGATTATTAGCCAGTACCATTTGAGCCCAATTTTAACAAAGCATTGGATAACTGAGCTTAGGTATCATATTTCTTAATTCTGTAGGAATTGTGAAATCTTGAATATTCCTGAATTATTTCAATTAAATATTCAAAAGATATTTGTGTGTTATGTAATAATTGTTTTAATTTATCAGGGGCTAATATTATCAGGTCAGTTCATTTATATATTTATTGTGCTGGATTAAATTTCCAGAGCCTGATATACCTTCTTTAATTAACTGGATTGAGGAAAAGGATGTCTTATTTAATTTCAAATTACTTCACATCTTCAAATTCCTTAATTTGATATAGTTCCATTAATCTCTCAAAGATCTCTTTGTTATTTTCTTTCCTTGATATTTCAATTGAAGCAGGAGGGGGAAAGGGACTGAAGAGTTATTCTCTAATTTAATGAGAAATTAATTAATGAGATTTTGACTTGGATAATTTATAAAATAAATTCTATTTTATTTAAAAAATGATAGAAATTTGAGAAAGAAATTGTGTATTTGTGATTTAAGGAATGGGATTATTTACTCAAAAAGCGAGGTTTTATATTTCAACTCCTATGGCCAAAGGTTTGGGATTCTCATATACCAAAAATTAGAATTCTAATTTCGGAAAAAAATAATTTAGTATTTATACTTCATAATTTGGTAGACTGAGATCCCTTATAATTGAAATATATAGCTAATTCAATTAATTGATTTTTTTGCAATCACTCTTCAGAAAAAAAGGTAAATTGATGATAAATTTTTAATTTTTAATTTTGAATACTTAATCTTTACTCTTAAAGAATTTTCATTTTCATTTTTCACCCCACAGAATTCTATGATTTTAAATTCAATAAATGATAATCTATGCAATTATTTCAATATTGATATGTTAAATTCATTTTATTAATACTATAGATATCTAATTATACCAATAAGAAAAAATTAACATATAGTGTGTCTGAGGGAAAAGATTTGTAGATTTTTGACCTTATTAATATAATTTTAACAGTATTATTAATTATTGAATATTTATTATTTGAAAATAAATTTTTAAAAACAACTTATGAAAAGCCCTTATATTGGTGTCTGATTTAATTCTCACATTTTAGCCTTTTGGTTTTTGACTTAATGTTGTTCCATCAAAAAATCCCATTTGATATATATTTTTATTAGAATTTTTATTATTTATATCTATTCTAATTTTTTATTTGAATCATTTCTTGATCATATTGAAAACTTAATTTAAGACTTCTTTTAAAGAAAAAAACACCTTATAGAGATTCATTAGATAATTTCAATAAGTACTATATTTCATTAATTCAAGTATAACAGGATATTTCATATTTATTTTCTTCATTTTTAATAAAGCTGTAAGCTCCTTTCCAATGTTTAATTTTCATTCTTTTCCCTCCTTAATTATGAATATATTATATTCATAAATTTTTGAATTCATTCCAATTATTAATTCATCCCAATTTATGTTTCAAAATCCTCATTTAACAAAATATGATATATTTTTATTCAAAATTACTATAACATCAAAGAAATGGAGTTTAATATATAAAATTTCATAAATGTTTGTGATTAATAAAGAAAATCTCTTAAAAGGTCAGTTAAATTTAGTATTTCAAACATTAAAATTAATCTAATATATCATGATATTATATTTCAATATTAATAAGTAATAAAATTTTTAATTTCTACTAATTAATTTTAATAAACTTTATATATGTGTGAGCTCAAGTTTATTCTGAATAATATTAGATATTATGGAATCTTATTAGTTCCGGTTTTTATTTATTAATAAAAAACTGAAACACCCTAAATATAAAATTATTATTTGGTTGATGGTAGTAATGATATTAACGAGTTAAAGTCTAACTATCTTTATATGGAACCTCACTATATGTATAATTTGATTCATTTTTAGGAATGTTTAAACAATATATAAATGAGCTTAAAGATCAAAATATTAAATGGAACATATAATTCATATATCATGAATTGGATCTACCATCAACGTTGAAAAGGTAACCAAATTTAGTTCTATTTGAGCCCAAAATATAATAAAAGGAATTTTGATTGATTTCCCTTTGTAATTTTTTTCAGATGATAAATAGTTGATATTTAAAGTCTTAAAAGAGGAATTTAGCACTACCTCAATCCCTCTGTTTTTTATAAATAAGGAACCACTTTTACGATCAAAATATCTCAATATTTTTTTTGAATATCTCATACCAAAATTCATTTAAAATTTCAAATTATTAAAAAAATCATTATGAACAAGCTAATAAAATGAATTTAATAATAGTTCATATTACATAATATTGTTTTTAATTAATTATTAATCAAATTTTCAATAATTAAATATAATAATCATTCCAATCTGAAGAGAAAATAAATAAGATTAATATTTTATTGAGCTCAAAATTTATGCTTATCTATCTAAACATAATTACTGGATTATTTTATATCAGAATATTCATAATTTGACTTTTTATACAATTATGGATGAAAATGAACACCCTGATTTTTTTCATTTAAGATAAATTTTTATAAATAATTTGAATTTTATATAAAAAAAATTCTGATCAACCTTCAAAAAAAAGAAAATTAGAATATTGAGCCCAAAAGAAATATTAATAATAACAAGGAATTCCATTCAAAAAAATGAAAAAAGAATCTTACAAAGAATTAAATTCCAATAAATTTATTGATTTATTTTATGAGAAAGGAAAAAAATTATAAATATTTTTATTCAAAAGAAGCTTCTCAAAAAATCAACTTCCAAATTTTTTTTTTTCAAAATTCATAATTTTTCTTGAATATTTTTTTATAGTTGAAAAAAATATTTTGAGTTTTTTTCTCAAAGAATTTTTTATGAATAATGGTGTTTATTTTTTTTGTCCTTTTTACCAAAAAATTATAAGTTAATGTAATTTAATTATTATACAATTATCAAGTAACTAAACTCAAATACACATCAATAAAGCCAATAAGTTGATTTTATTAAATATATATTGAAAATTTAATAAATAGATTATTTTGAAATTATTCTTTATGGAAAAAACTATTTTAAAAAGGATTGGGTATTTGTATGATTTATATATTTAATTCAAAGTGAAATAAGTATCCAATGATATTAGTAAAGGTTTATTTTTAAAAAAAAAGTTCAATTTGTACTAATTAAATACTTTTATTTTATTTTTATTAATTAACTAAACAATAATTTTTCCAAATATTTCTATAAAAAACTATATTTAAGCCATCAAATAGGCTTAGCTGTCACAAATAGTTTCTTATAGAAAGTTTTGAATTGACTATTAATAATTTAATTTTAAGTGAATTGAATTAGATCAATTTTTTCAAATTATTAATTCAATAAGAAATTGGAAGGTTTCTTTCTCTTATTATCTAATAAAAAATAGAAAAATTGTTTATCTAAACTACTATTCAAATTCAATTAATAAGCTTAAAATACTTGGGCAAGGCTTTAAAATATATTTATTAATACTTAATAATCCTTATCTCAATATCAGTCTCTAAAAAAATAAAATTCCCTCATATCTCATAAAAAGTCTTCTTTATTTTAAAATTTTCAGAAGTATTTGTATTTATTTAAATTTTTATCTCCAGAATTTGATTACTACATAAATCAGTCCAATAATAATTCATATAAGAACCAATTTATTCCTTAGAAGCATATTTTTTATTAAATTATCTATACCAAAAATTATTTCCACAACAACTCCACTTTTTTTTTAATGTTCTTTCTTTTTTTTAAGAAGGTAATGATACCTCTTAAGCTTATTAAGCTTATTCTTAAAAAATTGGAATATATTTCTATAAATAAATAAAATGAATAGAATGATTTAATATTATGTGATAAATTTTGATATTCTTTCAATTTTAATTATTCATAAAAAAAATTAAGTTATTTACTTCTTTATTTTTTAAAGCCTTTTTTTTTAATTAAATTATATAAAAATTGAATCATAATTGAAAATAACAAGAGATATATTATATAAAATCCCATTACAGAAATTTTCCATATTCTTCCACTGTTTTTATGTGTATGAACTTCTTTAATTCAAAAAAATGTCTCTATTTTATGTAATAAGGCCCCATTTTCTAAGAAAAAAAATATTTATAGTGATACATGGAAATATATCTCTACTTTCTTATAAATTCGCTCACTTGTTATTAGAAATTTTCTAATAATTTAAATAGAATTTCTACTATATTTCACCAATATTTATATATCATTCCAATAATTTTTGTATTATTTTTTTAATTGAATTTCATTTTCAATACAAAATATATATTTAATACCTTTCAAAATTAAAACAGTAATCAGTTTTAGTAAATTTAGAAAAATCTTTTACTAATTTCATGAAATCAAAATTTCAAACCTCTTCAATGAAATTGTTTTAAAAAGATTTTGTTGTTTGATTTTTTGAGAATTTATGAGTAATTACTTTTCATTCAATATTATTTCCTTTCAAGATCATTCCTGATGAGTATTCTTTCTAATTAAGGTTGATAGCAAGGAGAGCAGGACAGGAGGAAATTCGGCCTTGAGAAGGGTTCTAAACTTTATATTAATTTTAATTTGTGTAAACTTCTCACAAATTTGCATGTATTAAAATATTGTATTATATAATTTAGTATACTAAGGGTGGTGACCATGGAATTCCCCAGGCACTTTATGCATACCAAACCCCACCTGGCATGGAGACAGGAGTTTTTTTGACAAATTTTTTGTCCCGAATCCCAGGACAGGTTAGGTCCAGGAGACCGGGGTATATGTATGGTCTACCTCAACAGCCCCAGGTTTCTTTCCTTTGTCTTTTCTCCCCTTACAATCTTTTCTTCATCATTTTCTCTTTCATTATCTACCTTTTTTTCTGATCCATCAGTTTATTCTCCTACTTCGTTTACTTTTTTTGATCCATAACTTGATTCTCCTACTTTTTTGCATTTTTTTGATCCATCACTAAATTCTCCTACTAATTTTTTTTCCATATTCTCTTTTTTATTTCTCATTGAAGAAAAATAAAGACAACCTCCGTTCTTACTTAGTGATTTTATATTTGAATTTTATGTCTTTTCTTCATGCATCAAATGACCACCTTTGTTCATTACTAATAAATTATAAAATATAACCTTTTCAATTATAATTTATAAAAAAATAATCTCATTTCTTTTTTTTCACCATCTGTTTCTTGCCACGAAAGCCCAAGCTAAGTTAACCAAAGCATCCAATGGTCCATAAATGAATCAACCACAAACCTCAAACATTTTTTGTTTTGTATTTACTTTGTGTCCCTTAATGAAATACATTTTAAATGTAAGTTCACAAATTTTTTGGGTATAGCTTTTAAAAAAACTAAAATATGATCAAAATTGAAGCATTAAGTTCATGAGAGATCACCTCATGGCCCTTCATAGTTAAAAATTTAACTTTAAAGGAGAATATTATTGTGCTAGAAGAGCACTAATCATTCTTATGAGTATGGAGAAGTGAGAACACACCTAAGCATGTGCTTAAAAATGATGAGTAAAATGTTGAATTCTGAAAGGATAAGAAGAAAATAAGCATGTAAAAATCCATTTATATAAATACATTTTTTTTCATCATTACTGAGTACTTTTATCCTTTTTAATTGAGAATTGCTAGTGATAATATGCTCATTACTCAGCTAAGTACTGATGAAAACTATTATCAGAGTATTATAATATTATTTATCTTATTTTTGTCTATTGAATAACTCTAAAAATAAAAAAGGGGAAGATTATTATTACCCTGGGCAGTTATTTCAACATTCAAACCTTGAAGATTTTCAGTACTTTTTATGTATTGTTCCCTTTTTAAGAAATAATTATTAATTTATTAAATTCAGAGGCTATCTTAAGAGAGCTTGAAAAATTTAATAGTTTACTTCTTTTCTGAATTTGATCTCCCAATTTTGCTTCAAGAATTGCCTGATTTCAGTCACTTCTAGGATTGTGCAATCCATCTGCACTGAAAATCATGGTTATACAGGAAGCCCTCTAATCACACCTTTAAAATATGTATTTTTTTCAGCAAAATCACCTCCAAGATTTAATAAATTCCAACAGTAAATTTGTTCATTTTATAGCTGATGCATGGACCAATCCTAACATTTTGGCCTTGATGGCTGTCACATGGAATTTCATTGAGATAGAATTCAATATTTAATAATTCCTTCTAGGCATCACTGAGCTTGGAGGTATGTTTTCATTCTCAAGTAGATCATTTTTTACTGACTCTGTGTTTTTCAGGTGATTACTTGAAAATAAATTTATGAATTTGCTTAAGAACTACAACATAGAAAAGTGAATTATCACAATAATGGCTGATAATGCTTCAGTCAACATGTAACTGACTCAATAAGCCAAAGGAATTACTGAATATTTTAATTTGAACACCCAATGTAGTGACTGCATGTCCCATATGTTTCAACTTGCAGCACAAGATGTAATTAATGGCCTCGGAAAAGGCCGTCCCCAATATCCCACACTTCTAAATGAGGGAGGTGGTGCAACATCTATCTCAAACATCATCAATTTTCCCAGTGGATTCTTTGAAAATATTAGTTTAATTATCTCTCGAATATCTTGCCTTGGGTCTTATTTATGCCTGAGCCCTCCAAGAAGGGATTTTTTTCCATTGTCAAGCTGTTTTATGATGAAATCAAGTGTAACCTCCTTCGAACAAATGTCTGTAAATTTTTAAATTCAATGTATGACATGTTGGAATGGGAATTAACACTAAAACAAGCATACAATCATTTCTGTGCTCCAGAAAATATGGAACAAGATTTACTAATGAATTTGGAATTGTACAAGGTCCAGGTTATCATCAACTTGCTTCAACCCCTCTATTAATCCGCAACAATTATATGTGCTTCAAAATACACCACCACTAATTACCTGCTTCCCCTCTATATATTTTTGATCAAGCCCAACCAACAGGTCAATTTTTCTATTTTTCAATTTATTTAGCTGACCGATGTGTTGAACTGTAGGAATGTGAGACTTATGATGTTCAACAAATTGAATCAGAAGCCGGGAAAATTTCTATGAAAATGACCAAGTACCTTCAGATGTTACTTGACAAGAAACTGGTCATCTTTGCTTCTATTCTAGACGCCTGCTTCAGGCTAAGATTCTTTGAGAATCATAATTCAACACTTGAGCATTCTGGTACTTCAGCAAGTCAATTTCCTACCATATTCAAGGAGGAAGCAAGAAATTATTCCGAGGGGCCCACACCAGCTCCACATAATACCAAAAATGAGGCCAGTGGTTTATTTGACAAAATGTATCCAGCCGCTGTACCTGTAGGAAGGACCTTAGAAAATGAAATCATACCTTCTTTTTGCAAACCTACCAAACCAAAGTAAATAGACATGTTGACTTTTTGGAAGTCTAGGGAAACAATATTCCCTACCCTTTCACAAATGGCACATAAGTTTGTTTCCATACCTGCTAAAAGCACTCCATTGGAATGGGTCTTTTCAGGTGAAAGGAAGATAATTACTCCTCAAAGGGCTAATTTATCAGCCAGACATGTGGAGCAGCTGGCATGTGTTAAAAATTGGGCTCACAAGTTTGGACACCTATATTATAATGATTGAATTTTCTTTTTTGTAATCTTTTTGGGTCTTATTTTTTTACTGAAATTGTCTGAAATGTATCAGAGTCCCAATATGAATAAGCGCTCATACCTGTCTGTGCCCATCGATAGGGGACCAAATACGTATACCTCGTTTGCCTAAAAAAACAAGCCCCGCCCCCGGCCTCAAAGGGGACTCCGCCAGAGATTCCTTAATAGGCAGGGTTCAGGCAACACCCTATACTGCTATAAATGATGTCTGTGTGCACTGCGCACATACAGTAGTCACCATAATGGATTACTGTAGTACGAGATTAATTTGATCTACTTGATACAGTAGCATCTTTAAAAAAACAAAAACAAGATCGATTTTAATTAAAAAATTTAAGTATAGAAAAACTTTATCAAAGTTATGACGTGTATTTTTAATATTCTCCTGTACAGTACAGTACTCAAATACTGAGTATAGTATATGATTTTAATTTTTAATCAATGATCGATACCGAATCGGTCGATAAGTGGATTTGGATGATAAATTATGGATTAAAACCAACATGAAAGTTTTAATTTGAGTTTTAAAATTAATAAAAAGAGTAAAACTTTAATTAAAACAATCATTTACTGTACACTGTACTCTAACAAGCTCATAAACACTTTCACGCTGAAGATTAAAAATTAAAAATTAATCATAAAATCATTCATTGACAAAAGTCATGATGAAAACCAAAGTCAAACGATTAAATTAATGTTTGTCAAGTTTTGTCAAAGGTTAAAATCTTACTACAAACATATAATTACCTTAATAAAGCTAACTTAACCCATCTACCTACTACTCGTGGAGTCATAGATAACATTCACGGTACAGTTACAGACTTACAGTGCAGTCACCGTCATTCAGTACACACTTACTTACCGTGACTAAGCAATTTTACAGCTTGATTTACATATTACGGTCTCAATTTTTGAATCACAAGGCTGTATTTTTACACTCATTGCAATTTACAACCTTACAGTCATGAGTCAACTAACCACTTCCTCTTGACCGTCAATACCGCCGTTTCATCAATATTAAAACCTGCACCGTATTCGATTTCCTTCCCCTCCTCCTTCATCTATCATCCTTTCATCTTATCATCCCCTTCTGCCCTATTCTCGCCGACTCCCGTATTGTCTTCTTCACCCCTTTCCTCTCTTTTCTATCCATTCTATCTTTTCTCGGTCATCACCCTTTAGGAATAGACCCGTCTTTATCCTCTTGTCGAGCTTGATCTGCTTTATAGCACATTTAGCTCCATTAAATATCATGTCAGCAGGCTATAAACTCTTCGTCGGCAACCTCGCCTGGGCTACCAGCACCGGAAGCCTTCAATCTGCCTTTGCTCAGTTCGGTCAAGTTAGTAAGTCATCAGCTTCCTCACATTCTTCCCTTCTTCTTAAACTCCCTCTGATCATCAAACTAATCATCATAAACTTCTAGTCGATGCTATCGGTTTGTCATGGTTCTTTTTCTTCTCGTCCTTCCTGATGATCGAATGCTCTAATCATGTTTTATTTTCAACCTCAGTTATGCAAGACCGCGAAACCGGTCGCAGTCGTGGTTTTGGCTTTGTCACCGTGGGCTTGCTTTTTTTCGTTACTCCCAAATCACCTTGCCACCCCTCAAACGGCCAAACTACGCATCCATTTGACTCCAATTCAAGTCAAATTTAATGGCTACTCTCTTTCATCTCATTCCCTGAAACTAGGCTAAATTACTGTGGGTACTCTATTTTTCTGCCTCTTCCGGCCCGGTCCTTGCTGTATCGAAAGCTTGTGTGGTCGCGTTTCCGGAAGGGCAGAAAGCACTTGCTAACTGCTCCTCGAGTAATATATTACCTCGAGTCTATTGCTTTGCCCAGCATCATCATGGGCTACTGATCGCCTATCTGAGCTTTCCCTTGATGGGTTTTGAAATTGCCGTTCTTTAGTTAAAACTCTTAGTCAAATCATCTTTCCTCTCCTATATGCTTACCCTGCGGCCTTTTTTCATAATATTGACACATCTTCCATTTTTAGTATAGCTCTCAATCCGAAGCTGACGCTGCTATTGAAGGCTTTAGGGAATCTATGATTGATGGTCGCCAAGTTCGAGTGAGTGTTTTTTATTAGTAGGATACCCTTGTATATGCTCTGACACTTTTTTTAAGGTAAATTACGCCATCACCCACAGTGGCGGCGGCGGTGACGGCGGCGGTGGTCGCAATCAAAGACAAGGTTTGTTCATTCCTGATCTCATGTATGTCTTGGATGTTTTTTTAACTTTCTTGGACTTACATTTTAGGTGGGGGCTATCAAGGTGGTAAGTGTAGCGAATCGTTTTGAGTCAAATTTGATTGTTCATCTAAATGTTCATCACGGCAGGCGGCGGCGGCTACTCTAATCAGACCTATGGTAACGTCGGTGGTGGTGGTGGGGGCTACGGCGCCGGTGGCGGCGGTGGCTACGGTGGTGGCTATGGCGGCGGTTATAATGCTACCGCTAGGAGTGGGTCTTGGGGCTCTGGTGGAGGTGGTAAGTCCAATTATTTTCGCATTCCCGCTTGTGCAATAGAATTCATGGGGGCATGATTTGTTCAGGCTATAACGGCCACGCTGCTGATCATGGCGAGTGGAGAGGGCCACAAAATAATCATACGGCTGGCGGTGGTTGGTAAACATCCACCCCGTAGCTCTCAAACCTACTTCCAATTGTCCAGTTCCCTTTGGTCAATACCAAAATTTTACCTTTTTCGTTATACTGAATGCTCATGAAATGCTAGCAGCATTATGCTCCTAGGACTCATCCGCTGTCTCTTAAGCGACGCAACGTCCCCAGTCGTGTCTCATGAGTGCTGGTCCTTGACACAGGCAGCTCCG
This sequence comes from Austropuccinia psidii, assembly GCA_023105745.1. Classification (NCBI taxonomy): domain Eukaryota; kingdom Fungi; phylum Basidiomycota; class Pucciniomycetes; order Pucciniales; family Sphaerophragmiaceae; genus Austropuccinia; species Austropuccinia psidii. Next base: position 21,092,552 of record JALGQZ010000009.1, on the reverse strand, counting down.
GGTTATGTATGCCCAGTGGGCCAGACGTCACCCGAGGTTGTTCTCCCGGGTTGAGTGGCCGTAAATGATCTGCCGTTCCATTTTTCAGTGCTTAAGCGGGCATAATGGCAAGAATTCGACATCTTTGTGGGGTGTTGTCAAGTTATTACCCGAAAAGCACCACTAATTGAGAATGGATGTGTGGAGATGATAGGGATGCACGTTTAGCACCCTAAATCAGCAGCTTTGCACTAAGAAAAACTTGAGAAATTGTAAGTTTGAAGATTTCCAAAGTTTTATGGGATGCCACGAATCTACCATGCATTTCTATGGCTTGACTGACAACTCATAACAGCAACGTCTATGCAAAATGCACCACTATGTTTTTGGAGATGCTACAAGAACTCGAACCCAGCCTTTCTGTTATGGCAGACTTTTAAAGGCAGCACGCCATGTGATTCATTCGAGCAGGTTGTTCACTTGCATCGAAAACCCTCAATTGCTCGCGTTTACGATATTGCTACTTTGAGCCCCAGACGTTCTCATAAAGATCAGCGAAACAGAAAATAATGCCGTTGCCACGCGCAGGAATAGCAGCCACAAAAAAGCTAAAACAGTTTAGTTTGATGAATAAAACAGCAGTTGATGAGAAACAAAAGAAGCAAACATCTCTAAGTTATTAAATGTTGGAGAAATGCTGGAAAATGGTGAGAAAGCTAGCTAGCAACCACTGTCAATTAATTTTGGTGAATGTCAAGACTTGGAAGGTGCTGCACTCACTGATGACCACATCCAAGATCTCAAGGTGGAGAACTAAATGAAATAAATATCCAATTGAAGAAAAATAACATTTAAAAAAACATTAAATTTTTGTATTTGAAAATAAGTAACTTGATAAATTCAATGTATGAATAAACAATTTGATTTTAGTTTTTATTTTGTGTTGATTAAAAAAAGTCATTAATAAAAATAATGGTAAAAAAAAGAAAAGAAATAAAAAAATTAACACACATAAAAAGATAGAGAAACAAAAAAAAAGCTCATGAGAATTTTTTCCAAATCATCACTTTATTTATCATTTCTTCAGATATTCCAACATATCAAACAAAATGTATTATACATATTCATAATTGTTTCTATTTGGATTTTGAGTATGGAATTAAACTCAGCTGTCTAGAGGGATTTCTTGATTTGGTTTAACTTTAGTGATGGAAGTGAAAGAGGTTAAATAAGAAGAATTTAATAATCTTCAAATTGATAAATATATCTAACTTTTAATAAACAAAGAAGAAAATCATTCTTACAATTATTGATTTTTTTTAATTTCCTTCAAAAAAACTTAAAAATAAAACATAAATTTTTATCTTCATTTTTAATTCAATTTAACTATTTGATGTTTTTTTTTTCCTTTTTGGATTTTAAAAAAATTATCATTTTATATTTAAAAAATCAAAAAATCAAAATTTATTAATCAAAAAAAATTATCAAAATTTCATTTATTTATCAAATTCATTTCTTGAATTTATATCTTAAATATATGAATATATAATTTATATATGATAATATTAAATATGTAAATAAATTTAAAAAAAAAGTAATTTAATCTTTTGAAGAATTCATTAATTTAACTTTTTGTAATGAGAAAATTAACTAAATTATATTCCATTTTAAGTAGAATCTAAATAAAAGAACAAAAAAAAAGGAAGAGTAAAGAAAAGAAAGTAAAAAAAAAAGTTAGAATTTTTTTTATAAAAATGAAAATAATTTATGAATTTAGTTTTTGAAAATTATAATTGAACAATTAAATTTATTTGAAATAATAAAAAAGAAAACAGAAAAAGTGATTTTTAATCATTAAGTTATTGTAAAAAAAAATAATTGATAAATTCAAAAAAAAAAAATCAAACAAAAACAACTTGACTTATTTAATTGTTTATATAGATAAATTTATTTTTTTTGATCAGTTTTTGATCACTTTTTCTTTTAGATTGTTTTCTAAAAGAATTTAGAGAAAAAAATAAAAATAAAAAAAATCTTAGAAGCTTTAAAATAAAAAAAAGGAATAAAAAGTAAATTTATTAAAAAGAATTATTTTCAAAAATAAACATTGAGATAAAAAACTCAATTATTTAAAATATGTATGTGACTGTCCTCTTTTTGAAAAAAGTTTTTAATAAATCATGTATCAATATTAGCTTATTTGAAAGTTATCAAATCCCACCTTAAAATAAGACAAGATTTGGAATCTAAATTCCATTAGAAAACCTCAGGTTTTTCATGTGTAAATTACATGGTATTTCAATAATTTCCCTATTTTTGTTTTTTCAAAAAATACCTTAAATATGGGATTTGATTATGAATCCTAATATAAATGTGAAGTCACTATAAATTCATGATTTTTGACTTTATGAAATATTCTTCCATGATCTATTTTTAAAAATTTGTTTGAAACCATAGGGTCACTTTATATTTCTTCAATCAAATCATAATTCCATGCTCAAAATAAAAACCAATCAATTCTGATATGAAGAACACCTCTGGCCTTTCTCAACCATTGGTTCATTCAATATGAAAAGATTATTCAACAATAATCAATTTCCTTTCAATCAGATTAAGATTTGAGGATTTTTTGGCTGCTAGTGGCTCAAATTATATAGGAATTACCCCTTTATTCAAGAAGAATGGATTTAAGCTGATGGAAATTTAAGTCAACAATAAATCTTGTCATATATTAAAACTTATTTTGAGAAGCATTCAACATTTATGGTAAACTAACAAAAATAATTAAATGGCTGAAAGAAAATCTAAAAAACTAACTAAAACTGGAATAAGTGAAGAAGATGAGAGTAAATTGATCAATTAAATGGCTAAAAATCTTGAAAGGATGTTTCCTTGCTTTATGTAAATGGATGCACTCTTTGGACAAATACCCAATATAACTCAATTGCAAGTGATGATTTTAAAGAAAAAAGATGTTTTTGATAATAATGATGAAAATAAACTGTTAACCATCAAGATAAGCAATTATCTATTTTAATGATTTCATGAAATAATGAAATTTAATTTTCATTTTAAATAATAAGAATGGCTTTGAGGAACCTATTGATATTGACCCTTTTCTTAATAATTCTAATGAGCTAATTCATACTTAAAACATCAATTATGATTAAGTATTCATTCTTAAACATGAGATTTACATTAATAATTATTTTATATTCCTTAAGCTAAGTAAATCTATTACTCATTAAAGGCAAAATAATAATCAAAAATTTATTACCAACCTGAATAAGAATAGTGGTTCAATTAAAAAGTAAATTGAAATTTTTTCACTAAAATATTCAAATTTACTGGACTTCAAATGAAAATCTATGCATTAAGAATATCATTGAGATGTTCAAGTTCACTGAGTTAAAATTGTTCTTATCCTAAGAAGACAATGATAATGCTTGTTTAGAGTGGGACAAGGAAAATTGGCTTTAGTAGAAGGCAAGTAATATTTAAATTAAAAATTTTGAAGAGTTTAAGTTACAAAGACAAATTGAGTTTGGTGAAAAAAAAAACATGAAACACAAATTTAAAAAAGAAAGATAGAATAGAGAATTGGAGTTGAAGGAAAAGAAATTTATCTCATTATAGAAGGTTTAAAATCAAGCAGGAATATCTCAGAGCTGGAGAATCTTATGAAATTAATTAATATAAATTAATTAATTACCCTGATGTTTTAGGTATAAATGGGTTAATTTGGATTTTGTAATCCATAAATAAAAAATATTGATTATTGAATTTTGAAATGGAATTATTAATTAAGTCTTATGATAATATATTTTTTCTAATTAGTAGTTTATAAATTACTATGATGTTGAATTATTTCCCTGTTTCTATTTTGGTGGTACCAATTTATTTTCATTGAATTTCAATTTTTAATTTTTAATTTTGAGTTAAATTTTCTTTTTATTTTCCAATTAATTATTTTTTATTTTTATAAATTTTTGATCAGATTTTATTCTGGTGAAGTTTTTGTTTTTGGTGGGTTTTTAATTTGAAATCTAAGTTAAAATCATTTTTTCTAAATTTGTTTGTTTATCTTTTTTTTTTTTAAAAAAAACCAACTAAATTTGAGTCTTTGAGAATTTTTTCACTAAAATTTCAAGTCCAAATTTTCATTTTTAAATTCTAATTTATTTATTTTTAACTTTAAATTTTAATTTTCTATTTATTTTACAATGAATTTTAATTTTTACCAGTCATGAATGATTTCAATTATTCTTTCTTTCAAAAATAAAATTAAAGTTATATCTCTTTCTTCCTTTTTTATTAATCAGTTTATGATAAATAAAATTAAACTACCACTTATTCATCAGAATATTGGTAGCTCAACTCAAAAATTAACTTTAATTAATGATTTTGTTTTTCATTTTTTAATTTTGGATTTCTCTGCCTTTGTCTCTTTTGGGAAAAATATTATTGTTAGAAAAGGTGAGTTTAGTGGTTTTAATTCTCAAATTTTTACCTTATCATCATCATCAAATTATTCTTTATATATCAATGAAGATAAACTTTTTTCATTTTGAAATACCTGAAGACCATAATGATGATCATCTACCCCCCTATCTTCATCGTATTCATTGCTTTCATTAACATGTAATAATCAAAAACCCCAAAACCCCACCCAAAACTCCCCTAAAGCTTTCCAGATTAATTTAGAGTTTGTTATCATTTTATAGGAATATTTTGGCTAAAAATGATTCAAAATCGATTTGAAAATTGCTTTTGATCCTTTCACACCTCATTGCAACATTCCTTAGTCAATTGAATCCAAAAATTTGTTACCATTCTTTTGTTTCTTGGCTTGAATTATGTTAATAAATTCTAATGAATTGTTAAAATTGATTAATTTCAGCTAATTATGCATGATTTTCTTTTTGCATTTTTGTTCTCTTAATTTTAATATTATTAATTATATTATTATATAATCTTACTGACACATCATCAATTATTTCTTATTTATTTATTTGTAAATAATTCTCAGGGTGAAATATTTATAAGGTTTATTCTATTTAAATGTCATTTTAAACAACCCAACTCCCATAATATTTAAGATCAAAAAAAATAATCTTTCCTCTCTCAAAATTATTAAAATGATGTAATTGCTAGGACCAAATCAAATATTGAAAATAATGATGATGATAGTAAAAATTTCATTAAAAAATGAGTCTCACTGAATCCCAAAACAGCATATTCATGATAGCAAAAAATGACCTCAGAAATTGGGCTTTTAAATAGGGCTTATAAGAATATTTCAACAATTTATATGGATAAGAAATATTATGGTTCAAATTGGTTAATAATTCCAGAAATGAAAAATCTTCCTCACCCTTATGTGCTCATTGATAAATCCCAGAATCCCTCTTTACCAGTTATCATTTATCAAATAACCCCATTTTATGATCCTAATTCAATTTCTCATATCTTAAAGGATCTTATAGCCACATTAACCAGCTTATGCAATAATAGTCAATAAATAAAAACAAATAAAAATATCTCAGGTTAAATGATGAAAGTTATTGAATTTATTACAGGTTTTGATTCTGGTAAATATGCAGGTATGTAACATTTTTTTGTCTTTCTGTTAGTAATCAAAAGTTACTCTACAGCCTGTAGGCTTTGAATCTTGTAAGACTGGCTTTATTCCTGATGAAACTTAAAATTATAATCTTAAATTGGCAGAACTTAAAAATAATGATTATTTCATTTCTTCTTGAATTACTCACTTTTTTAGAATGGCTGAAGATAAAAATAAATCATAAATAAAAGTTGCTCAACTACCAAATTTCAGAAGTATTTAATGAATTTTTCATTATTCAAAGAAAGAACCCAAATACTTTTCAAATTTAATCTCATCTCAAGATTTATATTTAAAAAAAATCATGTCAATATCTTAATTATATAAGTTCATTAACTTATTGTACCTATTATTTAGCTTCCAAAAAAAGACTTTCAGACAATACCCACAATATACACCAAATCTTGAAATGAATTTCACTTCCCCAAATTGAAAATGGAGATTGTTCTTTCAAAAAAGAACTGGAATAATTAATCAATTTTTCATTCAAATTTCAAGCCTCCTAAATAAATTAATCAATTTTTCTCCTCCTTCCAAATAAGCTGTAAATTATTCAATGTAGGTCAATTTTTTCAAAAATTAATCTTACTTAAATGAAATCAAAGTTCTATGAAAACTAATACTGGAATTAAAAAAATAGAAATAGAGTAAAGAAAAGAAAATTTTAAATAGTTTTTTTATCATTAAAATCTTCTTGGAATTTTAGAACTTGAAATATTTGACATAATAAAGTTATTATTATAAGAATTAATGATTAATTATACCTCCATGATAAAGGAATTGTCTTAATATTTTGACACATATTTTAATTATTTTCTGATTTTTTGAGTTACTATAAATTTCTAACTTGTTCTGGATCATCATATTAATACATATTGAGCCATTCATCTCCTAATTGTGTGAAAATATTCTTTAAAGTTACACAAGGAATCACTCAACTATTTAAATAATGTATTTCTTTATTATACTACATTTTATTTTTAATTTTACTTATAGAAAACCACCAAGCCTTCAATATCTAAATTATTACCCTTTATTTTTCTATAAAGTAATTTAAATACCTGCTGTACTCTTTATGTGCCACAACCCAAGGTGAGTTTACATATTCTGAATTTGCTAGTGAGTAGTGATAAGTTTCATGAAATTAATTTATCTCTTTTTGTGAGCCTTAGAGGTATTTTTATATACTCAAAAGACCACAAATAATAAAACATTATACAATTATAAATAGAATAAATTTATTTATATTATTAATAATAAAATAAAAATAAAAATATAAAATTAATATAGAAAATTAAAATAAAAATTACTTGGGAATTTAAAAATGTGAAAACACATTTTTACTTGAAAAGATTGAGTAAAAACAAATTTTCAACAAAAATACAAAAAATAAAATATTTTTGGAAAAGAAAAATTATTATAAATTTTCATTCAACAAAAAAAAATATGAAAATTATTTGACCATTGGACTCCTCATTAAAAATAAGGTGAGGTCACCTCTGGGTAAAATTTCTGTACCTCAACTCTAAATAAGCTTGAATTAAGTTTTTTAGTATTTTCTGTACAGAAATTGAAAATCCTCAAAACCTTAAATAAATTCTTGTGTTAAAATTGAGGTGTTTTGTGTAGTTTAGAAGCTATAAGGAATTGAAGTATTTTCAATTGAAATGTCAAAATGTGCATGTGTATTACACAATTGAACTTTAATTTACATATGAGGTATCAATTATTACAGTTGGGTACTTTAAAAACTCAATGGAATTACATATTTAAATTAGAAGTATAATGCATGATGAGGAATTAAAGAAAAGATAAATTGGAATGATTGATTCTGGGGGGGAAAAGGAATCTTGGCTCCAAGGGGGAGCCAGACCCCCAAAATCCTTGCTGACAGGTGTGAGATTTAAAATTCCATGCAAAAGTTCATCACTTTTGGCCTGCAATATAACTCAATTGATGATGAGGTTTTTATACCAACCAGGGCAGTTTTAACTGTTTCAAAGAGGGTAAAACTACCCTTAAGCTCTAACAATCTTAGTAAAAACAGTTTTAACTTGTTTCTACGTCTCTTGCACACATTCTTATGTGTTTTTAAGGCTCTAGACCAGGTATTACTATAGTAATGGCTGATTTAAGGGTCTAAAATGGCTAAAACCAGCCCTTTTTGGTCTAAAACAGGGTTCAATGATGCCATAATTGGATTTTCTGTTTTCAGAGTGTTTTCCACAATTGAAAAGAGTAAAATTCACATTTGGAGTAGGAAAATTGATGGCTATAAAAGAATGTCTTCTTTGCCCCACTTTTCTCTTCATGTTAGAATCTTTTCCTTTTATAATTAGTTTAAACACTGTTAGAACAATCAATAAAGGATGACAAAAGCCCCTTTCTTATTACCTTAAAACTTTTAACCATGTGAAAGAATAATTATAATCATTTTTTGTAACTGTTATAATCATTTTTACCCTTGAACCACCCCATAAGTGAATTAAATCATCTTTCATCACTGTTAACTTTGTCACTTTATTTCAAAATTCACTCTAGTCACTTTTGGCTATGTTTTATCTTCAATATTCTTTTTAAAGACTCTTTTCTTAAATTAATTTCCTGCAGTCCTTTGCTCAATTAATTCCAATTGAAATTTCTCTTGAAGAAATTTCTTTTGTAGCCTTAAATATCTCTTCTAGAATGTTTTGGAAAATTTTTTATTGTTGGTAAAACAATAAATATTTAAAATATTATTGTTTTATACTTATAAAGCCAAAAAAAAGCAAGTTTGGTGTGTTTCATTTTAACAATATTAATTCTTAATATTTTTAATCATATTTTACCTTATACAAATTTTGAGGACAGGAAAAATACTTTATTTTTAATCAAAGCTTCATATCCACACCTTACATTTGGGGGCCCAACTGTGATATTTTACCTGTGAAATAATCTTTTTACCTTTCTTAATCTTTTTCTTATATTTAAAAACTTAAAAATCCATAAAAAATACTTATAATTCAAAAAATCTCATGAAAAATAAAACTTTTTCATATTATAAGTGAGGATTTATTCATTCTTTTTCTCTTTTGAAAAACTTTTTTTTACTTGGTTAATTTCTTTTTTTCTCATTAATTTCAGCATTGGACAACATGGTAAGACAAGAAAACATTGAAACTGCATCAACAGTTCCTAGCATTATCCCTGCAAGTACTGTCAATTCTGAGCATCATAGTACTGTGATTATAACTCAGAATAATCAACAAGAACCAATTTCTTCATAGTTAATCAATTTGGACATTAGTAATACTCTCCAAAAAGCTAAGAATTCTGCCAATAGTGAGTTTTTTTGATGTAAAATCACTATTTTAAGCTTTTTTAATCATAATTATGCCTTAAACCAGATAAAGAGCCAGCTATAACCCCTCAAGTAGCTCCCATAAAGGTTATAGATGTGATTATGGCAGCAGCTAATCAGATACAGAAGGACAAGGGTCAGTGAATGAATCCCAAAATGACAAATTATGCCATTCTGAAGCTGATAATACTGTTTTACCTTCAAACAGAGCTGAAACCACCACAAGAAGCCTCAGTGGAAATATAAAAAGCCAGCCAGAAGGCCTACAACAATGCATTGCAGAACAAAGAGTACCAGATCCTTGAAGATCTGTGGAAAAACTGCATGAATGCTTACCTGACTGTGAAAAAATTCCTGGGCCATCCCAACACTTTCAAGTTACTCAATGGATGGCATTCATTGATGGAAAAGAAAAACATGATTCTTTTAACAGCAGAATGGAGGAAAAAAACCCACCACCACCCAAGAAAGTGCCAAAAACAGCCCCAGAAGCCAGCAGAAGAAATTCCAACGTGAAAAAGCAGCCACAAACTCAGAACAAGGGAAAAGGCAAGGCACCAGCTACAAAACCTTCCAGCCAGGGCTACAGGATCCAAAATATTCAGCAGGATGCCATGGAAAATGTATTTCAGATGGCAAGAACAATGATGGAATTACAGAAAAATGATGAATCCAGACTAAAATATCAGAAATGATTTCTGATATTTTGAATGGCAGTCCAAACTTGTGCATAGCTATAAATAATGTAAAATTTCATATTTCTGATAAAAATTAATAAATTTGTAACAATCTTAAAACAAATAATTTAAGTCTGAGCCAAATAAATGAGACACTTATGTGTTTTGAAAAAGCTACAAGAGAAATTAAAACATCTAATAATGACAATTAATTTGGCAATAAAATAAATGAAAGATCTGCCATTATTAAAGAATTCACAGACAAATATTCTATATTCAATATTGATTACAAAATTGAAACAAGAATAAAAAAAGCCATAAATATTATAAAAGAAGATAATAAGAAAGTTCTTGATGATATTTCAAATTCATTCACTGAAGTAAAGATATATAAAATTGCCTTGAAAAAGTGTTTTGACACCTCACAACAAGAACTATCAAAATTAACAATGAAGTTGAATCAAGTTGTTTATGATAATACTAGACAGACAGAATTATGGGAAGATTTAACACATAAGAAAGATATTTAAAGTGGCCCACAGCATATATGGGGACACTTTTTTTCCAAAAACAAATTCAGGGCCACATGGACCCCTGTATTTTTTTGGGCAAAAGGATTGATGCACTCTTGGAAGACTTATTTACAAAAAGCAGATGTGGCTTGTTTTCTCAATATTTTGTTTCACCTATTATGATGCATGTTTATAGATTACACTGCTTATACAAACTAGGCTATTGATAGTAGTTCTTCTATGGATAATAATTTTATTTGTAACTATGAAAAGAATATTTACCCAAAAAAATAATAATGTGCCATGAATATTTGGCTGAAAAGCAGAGGATCAACAGCCTACCATCTGGTAGGACCTCCAGTGTGATTGATTACAAATTTCATGTGATCATGAATTTTGAAGAGGAGGTCGGCAAGGAATTGTGCAGGAAGGTCATTCCATGCCCTGAAAATAGCTGCTTGCAATTCACAATTGTGTGGTGGTTGTAGTGCTTGATAACGTGCGATTTCATCTTGCGCTAAATTTTCTCAATGGGGTTGAGGTTTGGAGAGTGTGCTGGCCAAGGTAGCTTTGCGAGTGCATTTGCCTGGCGCCACTCATTTGACAACTGAGCCTTATGAATGGGGGCCCCTTCTTCCATCATTTCTATATTTTGATGGCCTTGAATATATGGGGCATTGGCCATCTGGTTGAAGAATGGGAGGAGAGCACAGTCATATACTTGCTCTATGAATGCTGCTGCATTCAGGAACACAAGTGGTCCCTTGGTGGACCCAACAAAACAGGCCCAAATCATGATTGAATGGCGGCCAGATCAATGGTTGACTTGCAGATTGGCAAGATTGTACTTTTTGTTTCAAGCTTGCCATACTCGCACCTGGCTGCTCTTCTTCCCTAGTTCAAATGATGCACCCCCATTGATGGGGATTCCACAGATGAAGCTGCTGAGAAAAATTGACTGGACGTAGGTAGGGGTTTTTGGGTGCCACACACAATTGTTTTCCAAGGTTGTGGATTTCTTTGCTGACGGTATGACTTGAAATCACCTTAGGAATTGTATCCACCAATTCCACAAGTGTGGCTCGTCAATGGTCCACCAAATAAACATCAAGGGCGTCATGTTTATTGTCATCCAAAATTGTTTTCCAACCAGGCTTGTTGTTGTTCTTGCAGTGGCCTTGTTGCTCGTATCAATTGATGATACCCCAAACCATTGACTTTTCCACATGCATGGAATTGGAGATCCCTCTAATGGATACTCCAGCTTGCCTCATACCAACAATCTGCACCCTCAGCTTGACATCAACATAAGGGGCCATTAATCTATGTGACAGAATAAAATAAGAATGAATTAGAAATCTGTGAAAACAAAAAATTGCATTTGCTTACAATTATAAGTTGAAATTTTTAGAGCACAAGTTGACATTGAGAAATATAAATAATTTGAAAGAAAAGAGAAAATAAAGTCCACGAGGACAAATAAAGGTTGAGAATTATAGATTATCTGAGAAATAAATATAAAAAATTCAAAAAACAAAGAAAACGAGGATGAGTAAAAAAGCAGGAGATAATTCAAAAAATAAAAATAAAGATAAAGAAAAGGGGACAAGTGAAAAATGAGGAGTCTAAAAAATTGCGAGCTAAAGCAATCGAAAATGATTGTGCTCAGTTTGCGCACATGCTATCCAAGCAGGTAGTGTCCAAATATATGCTTTGGGCCACTGTACAAAATTGAATCCATAAATTTGATCCAAAGCTTCCAACATGAGCTCAGAAATTCTCAAATGTGTAACAACAGTAAAATGAATTATTTTGAACAATTACTGCACACCTTACCAAGAATGTCTACACCTATGAATCAAAATGAGGGTACAAGAATTTTCAACCCAAATTCATTGTATGTAGAAAATTCACAACTAATAACTTGGACCCATCAATGGGCCAAGAACTGTTGAAATAAGTACCAAAACTTGAGGAATGGCCTCATATCAGTGGTGAAGAGGAATATGACCATATGGAATTCATCCAGGGTATTGAAATGATTAAAGAAGATTTTTAATTACCAGAAAGATTGGTAACAGCAAGATTTAACACCTTGTTTACCAGATCAGCCCACAGATGGTATATTAAATCAAGACAAGCACATGGACACCAAAGTTGGACTTGGTGGAAAGCCCAAATCATTAAAAAAAGGGCCAATGATTATTGGAGATTTAAGGTGGAAACATCCTTTAAATCTTGAAAATTTAATTCTGACAAAGATAGAGCTTTACCATGGTTTTTCCAACAAAAAGACAGATTAACTGCATAACATCCTGACATGTCAGAATTCATGATTCACAGAAGAATTCTGAGACAACATGGAGGTGATTTAGAGCATGCTGTTAAAAGAAGAACTACTAAGAAATATTAAGCAGAAGATATTATCAATACTTTAGAATAATTAACCACCAGAACCAGAATTGGTTCTTGTAGGGTGAATCTCAAAATAAGATTTAATACACCTTGGAAAGATTCTGTGGACAAAAATACCAAAGAAAATTATAATAATATAAAGTATAAATCTGTATATGAAATCAAAAAGTGTCATATTTGCAAAAGCACCACAAATTTAGCTAATTCATGTCCCAGGGAGGGGAAAATCAATGAAGTTGACATTGAAAAGGAACCTTATGTTGAAAAAGATGATGTAATTGAAGATAATTCAGATGATAAATCATCAATATTTTCTGAATATTCAAAAGATATAGAAAAAATCAATGTCACATTTGAAATCATGGAGTCTTATTCCCACTTGCCACAGTTGAGAAATGGTCAACTTTATTTGTCAAAAATTCAAGATGCACAACTTATGAAAACCAAACTAAACAGAGGTAAAGGTTATACATCTGGTAATTCCTCTATAAAAGAAGTGGTAATTAATAATGAACCCACTGAAATCTCACTTGACCCATGAGCCTTCTGCTTTTGTGTTGGAAAATCTTTTCTTAAAACTTGTGTACCAAATTTTGAAGATAAATTGTTACAAATTGATGGCATAAAATTCAACAGTGCAAGTAATCCCATGAAAGAATTGGGCATATTTAAAACTACTGTCATATTTCCATGTATAAATGGAAATTTAAGACTAACTTTTGAATTTTTTGTTTTGGAAAGCTGCTCTAGTACTCATTTTATATTAGGAAATGATTACTTAATCATGTATGGCATAGATTTACATAACAATAAAGACAGATACTTTAATATTGGTGACAATACGCATCAAAAATTTGCCTTTTTACCATTTGAAAGACACATTTCAGTAAGTAAAGTATCACAAGTCAGCTTAGATATTGAGAGACTCAAGTCTGAATAGTTAAATGAAGCTGAAATAAGTCTTCATCTAACTGATAAACAAGAAAGCAAACTTTCTGCCCTTTTATTAGACGACAAAGAAGCCTTTGCATCAGTTAAAGAAACTTTGGAGGAAATTGTTGGACATTAAGTTGACATTATTCTTAATATTGAAAGACCTTATCCACCACTCTTAAGAAGGCCTGCATATCCAGCAAGCCAAAAATCTAGAGAATCTCTGGAGCTTCATATTAAAGAACTTCTATACCTTGGTGTAATAAGGAAAGTTGGCCACAATCAAGAATTAGAAAGAACTAAACCAGTCATAGTGGCATGGCATAATGGAAAGTCTAGAGTGGCTGGGGACTTTAGAGCTCTGAGCACATACAATGTCCCAGACAGATACCCAATACCAAAAATACAAATTTCCCTTACCCAAATATCTCAAGCAGTGTATATAAGAACTATTGATTCCCTTAAGGGATTTAACTAAAATGTGGTGACACCAAGAGCAATAAAATACTTGAGAATTATTGTCCATTGTGGGGTGTATTAATATTTGAGGATGCCTTTTGGTATCAAAAATGCATCTTCACACTTCCAAAAAATGATGAATGAAATCTTCCCTGAAGAACTTTCATAAGGCTGGTTAATAACTTACATTGATGACATTATTGTCTGTTCCAAGACTTGGGAGAAACACATATACAGATTATTCAGAGTTTTTGGGTAAAATTCAATCTGTAAATATGTAAATTTCTTTAAAGAAGTGTCATTTTGGACTTAAAGAACTCAAATCCCTGGGACAAGTAGTATCTGGTCTATCCCTTGGAATTGAAAAAAATAAGCTTTCAGCAGTACTTGTAAGGTTTGACTATGAGAAAATAAGTAAAGACTACTAATATTTTACTTATTGTCCTCTGAATGTCCTTATAAATAGAATAAATAAGATAAAAATAATTATAATAATAAAGAATCATTATAATTATGGTGTAAAAATAATTATAATAATATATGATAATTAATATACTTAAAAGTTCTTTATTATTGTTACAAACCAATAATAAAGGCATGAGAAAATCTTTTTTATTAATATAAAACAATTAATAACTAAAATATTACTAATATTAAAGTTATTTATTAATATCAATACTATTTGTACTAATTAAGGAATTATTAATAATAATTATAGAGAGAAATTATTATAATAAGAGAAAATAACCTACTTTTGATGCTTGATATAATAATTTTGTAACAATTTACACCTAATAATGTAAATAAAACCTATTTAAATTGTATTTACAAATAAAAAGAAAAGAACTTACAAATTTTCTTGATTTTACATGGAAATGAGATTTTTAAGAGATTTATAACAAAACAAGAGTAAAATTGAATTAATCACTTCAATAATGATGATTATAATTAAGATAGATTTTGTTATTTGATAATATAAGATATTTATATATAAAGAATAGAAGATTTTACCTTTTGATGTAACTGTTTTAATTGTTTTGATGTGTCTGAGGGGAAGATAGAGTAAAAAAGAGCTCTATTTATAGTAAATAACTCCCTTCTAGAGTCCAGTAGGCTTCCAGTAAATGTGTACTGATGGTATCCACTGGGGATTATTAGTTTTTCAAGGTTTAGTGATGATTACATCATGATCAAACCATCTTATCTCATCATTACGCCATTATTTAGAGTTATCACTATAACTCTAAGTTTTATGACATAATAGGCTTTGAAGAAGCCTAAGCTTTGGTGATTTTATTAGTATTAATCATAATCTAATAGTATTCACCAGTTTCATCACTCTTATAAATGTTAAACTTAAAATAAGATTACAGTGAGTGATCATAAATGATCAATTTATAGCTCAAACTTTGATCATTAATAACCTCCAATTTATACACGCTACGGCTATTCTGAGAGTGAATTCTAATATTTTGGAATGTCCTTATTCAGCTTCCAAGAGAATTTTATTACATAATCAAAACTCTATTTTTGATGATTTTTCTTGTAACTCATCTTTTCTGTTGAAATTCAATATTTTAAGCTTCAAACCTTGATTTCAAGGGGCTATACCTTGAATATTATAATAAAACTATATAATTGTTCACTTATGAGCTAGTAGACTTTGAATATCTACTTTATTCTAAGTTTGGACCACTTTCACAACAAAGTGGTCAACAGCTATAGTGATTTTGTTCAATAAACCCTTACAATTTATAACCTTGCTTATAGCTTGGCAAATAAAGTTCATGTCTGTGCTCTTACAGTAATTATGTGGTGACTTTATTCTTTTCTTAACTCTCTATCATCTATATTTCAAGAGATATTAGCTAAAAACCATGAATATATGCATTGACCAAAAAAGTGCATATACTCAGCTTAATTCCTTAAGTATTGACTTTAGAGAACTGTCATATAATTGTTTCATGTGTAGGCTTTTATGGGGAATCAAATGGTACAATTCATTTCACATGTTGTTTCATTGTTTTCTGATTTAAATAATATTTTATGTCTTTTTTAGGGTATTATTACTTATTCTTCAGTAATTATTGACTTTTCAGATATGCCATAAAAATGACATATGTGTATTTTACCATGAGAAATCTAATGGTTTAATTTATTTAACATGCTTTCTCATTATATTCTGAGTTAATTCAGATTATGTACCTATTTATGGTATTTTCACTAGCTTTAAGATAATTATTATAAAGCTTTTCTTGTGACCCTTTTGGATATGTGGTCATATATCAAAGGCTCACAGTACTACTGAAACATATGCCTCAGAAAAAGAAATAAATGAAGTAATTCTTGGGGTTTGCAGGATATTACAGGCAGCAAATTAAAGATTTTTCATCCATAGCAAGACCTCTTTATAAGTTATGTGACAAAGATACAGTATTTGAGATGACTGTTGACAGATTCAAGGCCTTTGAATACTTAAGACAAGCCTTAACCACTGCTCCACTCTTACTGATGCCAGATTTTAAGCTACCCTTTAAGCTTTACATTGATGCATCAGGGGATGGGCTGGGTGCTGCACTTAATAAAGTACAGATTATAAATCACAAACCTGTAGAAGGACCTATATGTTTCATACATAGGCAGATCAAACCAGCTGAAGCAAGATATGGGGGAATTAAAATATAATGTTTATGCCTTCTCTGGGCCTTAGAAAAACTTAATTACTTTCTGGAAAGATGTGTTTTTGAAGTAATAACAGATTGTACCTCTTTCAAATCACTTTTAAACATGAAAAAACCTAACAGACATATGCTCAGATGGAAAATAGCCATACAAGAGTATAGAGGTAATATGACTATTGTGCACAAAGATGGGAATATTCACAAAAATGCAGATGGGCTAAGCAGATGGTCATTACCAAATAACATTGATAATCCTGCTTATGTACCAAAAGAAGCTTCCCCACAGACCCCAATAGAAGGAATCAGTTTTACATATCTGAACACCACATTCTTTGAAAACATAAGGAGCAATTATACTCAGGATAATAATCTTAGCATGTTATGCCAATTACTTAATAAAACTGTAAAAGATCACTCCTTAATACATGATTTAGATGACATATGGAAGAAATCATATGATGAAGGAAGATTTCACTTACTGGATGGTATAATTTACCACAGAACTAAACACACATGTGTAATGACAGTTGCGGACAGATCCTCAGTCAATCTTGTACTGAAAGAATTCCATGACAGCCCCTTTTCAGTACACCTATCTGAGGACAGAACAAGAGAGAAGGTCAAGAGCTGTATTTTGTGGCCAATGTGGCAGAAGGATGTTGCAGAGTATTGCAAAGCCTGTGACAGCTGTCAAAAAGAATAAAAATCCACTGGCAAAATACTTGGAAATATGATCAAAATACAAGAACACAGCAGAACTTGGTAAATTGTCCATATGGATTGGGTAACTCTTCTACCACCAGGGGGTTATAAAAGATGTAATGCATTACTTGTGATTGTTTACAGTTTTAGAAAGACTCCAATTATTTTACCATGTCACAAAAATTATACAGCCATGTATAAAGCTCTTCTGATATGGAATAGAGTAGTTTCATGGACTGGCATATTCACAAACATCATTAGTGACAGAGATCCCAAATTCACCTCAGCATTATGGACAAAATTCACCAATTATTTGGAAAAAAGTTATCCTTCTCTACAGCCTACCACCCACAAACTGATGGTCTGGCTGAAAGAATGATCCAAGCTTTGGAAGAAATGGTCAGAAGATTTTGTGCATATGGCCTGGAACTAAAAGATTGTGATTGATTCACCCATTATTGGTGTACCCTTTTACCTGCACTAGAATTGGCATATAAAAAATCTATTCATGCTAGTACCAATCAGACTCCTGCTGTCCTAGAAAAATAATGGAATCCCAGATTATTCCAAGATTCCTTGAGGAAATATTTGGTTTAGTTACATACCACAGCTTCCAGCTTCAAAGGAATGCTAGAAAAAGCTAAGAAGAATGCAGTAAGGTGCATGGAGGACTCATTTTTATATGCCAAAGACAAGTGGAACAAATCACCTGCAGCCCCATACTTCAAAGTGGAAAATTTAGTACCTGTATCTACCACTAACTTTAATAACACGAAATATGTAATAATCTAAAAGACTCATTTTCAGGAACTTTTTTATTAAGGCCCTCAATGGAGAAAATTCTGTTTAAGTAGAATTATCCAAGGAACTTAGTAATAAGCATCCTACAATTCCAGTAACCTTAATAAAGCCATATAAGTCTGGTGATTCTGAGAAATTCCCCTTGAGGAATAAAGTTCCCCAGCATATACCTCCTATTGAATCACCTGCTACTAAGAAAATCACCAAGGTTCTCAAAGAAATAAAATTGAGGACTAGGAAAGTAAGGGAATACCTTGTCAGGTACAGTGACCCAGCTTGTGAAGATGAGTGGGTGGCAGAAAAAGACACACCTGAAGCTACCAAACTTCTCAGAAGATTCAGACAAACTAGAAATAACAATATTACAAAGTAATATTTATTTTTAGGCAGAGGAAATGTGAGCCTCAGAGGTATTTTTATATACCCAAAAGACCACAAATGATAGAAAATTAGACAATTACAAATAAAATACATTTATTTATATTATTGATAAGAAAATCAAAATATAAATATAAAATTCATATAAAAAATCAAAGTTTTAACTATAAATTGAAATAAAAGTTACTTGGGAATTTAAAATTGTGAAAACACATTTTTACTTGGAAAAATTGAGTAAAAACAAATTTTCAACAAAAATACTAAAAATAAAATATTTTTGGAAAAAATTTAAATAAAATTTATTATGAATTTTTATCCAACAAATAAAAATATGAAAATTATTTTGCTATTGGACCCCTCATAAAAAATAAGGTGGGGTAACCTCTGGGTAAAATCTCTGTAGCTCAACTCTAAATAAGCTTAAATCAAGTTTTTAGTATTTGCTGTACAAAAGTTGAAAATCCTAAAGACCTTAATTTAATTTTCATCACATGTGGTTTTAACCATCAATTTTTGTGTTAAAATTGAGGTGTTGTGTGTAGCTTAGAAGTTATGAGGAATTGAAGTATTTTCAATTGAAATGTCAAAATGTGTGCATGTATTACATAAGTGAACTGTAATTTATATATGAGGTATCAATTATTACAGCTGTGTACTGTAAAATCTTAATTGAATTACATATGTAAATTACAAGTCTAATGCATGATGAGTAATCAAAGAAAAAATAAATTGAAATGATTAATTCTGGAGGAAAAAGGAATCTTGGCTCTAAGGGGGAGCAAGACCCCCAAATTCCTTTCTGACAGGCGCGAAATATAAAAATCCACCCAAAAGTTCATCACTTTTTTCCTGGAATTGATTCACAGGGTCTGTGTCTCAATTGATGATGAGGTTTTGATACCAACCAGGGCAGTTTTAACTGTTTCCAAGAGGGTAAAACTATCCTTATAATAAGAAAATAATAGTAAAAGCAGTTTTAACTGGTTTTGACATCTCTTGAAAACATTCTGATGTGCTTCAAAGGCTTAAAGCCAGTTATTACTATAGAAATGGCTGATTTAAGGGTCCAAAATGGCCAAAACCAGCCCTTTTTTGGTCTAAACCAGGGTTCAATGATGCAATTATTGGCTTTTCTGTTGTCAGGGTATTTTCAAGACTGAAAGGAGTAAATTTTACCTTTGGAGTAAGAAAATTGGTGGCTATAAAATAATGTCTTCTTTGCCCCACTTTTCTCTTCATGTTAGAATCTTTTCCTTTGATAATTAGTTTAAACACTGTTAAGCCAATCAATAAAAGATTCCAACTACTGCTTTCTTAGCATTCAAAACCTTTTAAAAACGTTAAAAATAATAATAATCATTTTTACCCTTGAACCTCCCCATAAGTGAACATGAAAATACTGATGTTTGTGTCAAAAGGTATTACTTCCGTGAAGATAAAATTGGAATTTAAGCATCAAAAAATTCAATTTTTAAACTCAAAAAGAATCACCTTTTGAGGTTTGGTACTTCCTATATTCAAATTAAATGAATCAGAATTTAGGGAAAAATAAACATGGGTTTTTAAGTCTTGGATTTTGTAACTTTGAAACCCCCTAGTTTATAACTTTCTTAGGTAATTTAATAAATTCAAAAAAAAAAAAATATGAAATTGATTTTCTTTAGTTCTTTTGATATTATTATTATCTCTTTAATACTTTTTTGGTAAAAAAAGATAGAAAGAATTTTTCTTGTTTATTTCAATTAAACTCTTAATTTTTAATTCAAATTTGAACTTATAAGAAAAATAACTTAATTGAACATTTAGTATCATATATAATCAATTCATATTATAATTAAAATAAATATGGTTTCCAAAGCCTGCTGAATACCTCATTGAAAGGATATGAATCTTTTTTTTCCAAATGATAGTCAGAAAATACTCAGTATCTTATATGAAAAATCAAATTTTCAAAATGAGTCCCCCAGTTTTTTCATTTTTTAGGCAATGAATTGTTTCAAATTTGAAACCTACCCATAGAAATTCACAAGAAATGGAATTCCACTCAAAACCCCAGAAAGTATTTTGATCTAATTTTAATTATTTTGAAATATTATTCCTTTCCCTTAAAAGATTAAATTTATGCCATTTTTATGTTTCCTCAATAATCTAAAATTTAAGTATATTATTTTTGTCACAATTATTTATTTTTCTTCTTAAATAACCAATTATAAATTTCTTAGAATGAGAACACCCAATGAAATAAGTCTAAAAATACTTAAAAGGAGGTTTTTGAAACCTAAAGTGATATATAGAAGGCTAATTCTTCATGTAGAATTGATTTTATGAAGATAAAGGTCAATTCAACGGCATTATTTGGAATTAGTTTTTCAGTCTTTATTAGAAGGCCTAGATGAATAAAAAGGAAGGGTTACCAGCTAATTTCTCTTGAAGCTAATAAGAGTTGTAACAAAAAGCTTAAATATTACCACAGAAAGTGCTCACAAACAATAGAGAAAATATAGATAAATACTTGTGGAAGAGTTTTCAGAATACTGAATCAGAAAGGATCACCAAAAAATAAGAAAATTAAGTCCTTATAGCAATTTCTGATAAATTTTAAATCATTTTTCCATTTCATTATGGAGTGGATTAATTTTTTGGAAACAATCAAACGATTTTTCCAATTTACACCTATTATAATTAATAATTTGAATCAGTTCAAAATAAGTAAGATAAAATAAATCCATATTTTCATATTGATTTAAAACTTCACTTAGCCTTTTTTATTGTATCATCTTCTTTTTATAATTTCATGATCTAAACTATTATTGGAAGGTTCTATAATATTAAGATTTAACAGAGGAAACTAATGATGGTGATCAGAATTCAAAATTCAATTTTTGAATATAAACTGTACAAAATATTTATGAGTATTTTCTATTTATTTTTAATATATAGTAACAAAAGTGAATTCCATTCATTAAAAAATAAAAATGAAGTGGCCAATCTCAATTTTAATAAGAAAAGTGGAGGTAGAAAAAATATCAATTAATTTTCTTCCCCCATTATACCAAAATAAATTCAAACACACCAGAATAGTTAATATTTTTTATATTCAATAATATACTAAATATTCTAAGTTCTTTTTTTATAAAAAGTGAAGAAATAGGGAGTTCCCAATTGGAATTTAAAAAAAATGGGAGGAAGAAATATTCACAGGGACAAAAAATATTAGAACAAGGGAAGCTATCCCATGAGATTAAATTGATATTTCAATGTTAGAAGAAGGTTTAAGAGAAGTTTTCTTATGATAAACAGGCAAATTTTCAAATGGCTTTTTAAGAAAAAAAACCAAATTACTCAAAGAAAATTCAACAACTAGAAATGAGAAAACAAATTATAGCTCAAAGGAAATAAAGCTAATATGGATCTTACTATTTCATAACTGAGATATTCTAAACAACTTTCAGAGGTTGATAGGATTCTTTCTTCAAGAATTAAATCATGAATCTATTCTCTTTTTTGGATTATTTCTTTTTCTTTCTTATTTTGAAATTTAATTTTAATTGGAAATTAAAAAAAAAACCCAAATTCATTAAATTCAAATGAAAATTTAAATATGGAATTATCATTTTCTTTTGTAGGCCTAAATTCAGAACATTGAAAACCAAGGTATACTTTCAGTAATTTAAGTT
Source organism: Austropuccinia psidii (assembly GCA_023105745.1). NCBI lineage: Eukaryota > Fungi > Basidiomycota > Pucciniomycetes > Pucciniales > Sphaerophragmiaceae > Austropuccinia > Austropuccinia psidii. Next base: position 21,070,375 of record JALGQZ010000009.1, on the reverse strand, counting down.
GAATTACCAATGAAATTCAGTTAATATTTTTTTTTTGGTTTTACTGAGTTCAGCCTTTTTTTTAAAAAAAAAGTTTCAGTTTTTAATAAACCCAAAAGGAAAATCAATTCAATTGAAAAAAAATAATCATCAAGCCAATTACTTTTTTTTTAACTCCACATTTCAATTATTTTTTTCAAATTAAATTTAAATCCCCAAAAAAATATTTTCTAAATTCAAATTTAAAATTAAAAAAAGAAATTTCATTGAATCTCTTTCTTTTTTCCTAATTTATATTTGAATTCTTCAATAATTTTTTCTTATAACTCAAATTTTTAAAAAAAAAGAAAAAAAAATTAAATCTTTTTTAAAAAAAAAAACTGTTAAGTTTCTTCAACTTTTTTTATTTTTTAAGTATTAATAATTTTTTCATTTTTAATATTTAAATAATTTTTTTCATTATTTTTAATAGTTACATTTTGTTTCATTATTTTTCATTTAAATCATAACCTTTATCATTTTTACCTATTCCTTCATAATTATTTCTTTTTTCTCCAAAATGTTTTTATAACTCTTCCAAATTATCACAAATAAATTTTTGAATGGTTTATGATTATTATTTTTTTGACTATATAGAGAATTTATTTTAAACTTATTTTCAAATTTTTTAGTATTATTATTCTGAATAGAATGGGAATTAATTTTTGAATTATTTAGTATTATTATTATAAATTAATTTTAAATTTATTAAGAATCAATTTTCAATAATTTTTCTATTTATTATAAATTAATCTATTTTTTTATAATTACTAATGGACTTATACTTCAAAATTTTATTACTTTTATTATTTTTTTACCTCTTTTTAAAAGATAAATACTAAAATTATTGATATTTTTTTCTTTATTTTTTTTATGTGGGTACAGTTTAGGTTTTTAAATTTAAAATTTAAAGTAATTTACCCTACTATTTGGAATTTTAAAACAGATATTCTTAAATCAAATTTCAATTATAATTCATTGGTTGTTACAATATATTCAAATAATAAAAATAATTATGATCAATTCTCTGGAACTCAAAATTGAAATCAATTATAGAATTACATTGTAAGGGAAGGTAGAAGAATGAATCATTTAAGATAGGATAAATTGCATTAATTTTACATTAAACATCATTAATGTAAGGAATATTAAATAATACCAATTAGAAGAAAAAAACCTCATAACACTCCCACCCATTACTCCTCATCAAAAGTCTTTATATCTTAATTTATCAAAAAAAAAAATTGGGAAAAATTTCTTCTATTTATTTATAAAAATGATTATTTTGAAAATATTTATCAAATATTACAGAAACTTCAATTACTAATTAACTTATTAGGGGGTGTTAAACCAATGAAATTCCTCATTTGAAATCTTGATTTTTTTTCCTGAAATGTGGAATTTAATTTCTGGGATTTCCCAAATAACACACCTCCTGACCAGTGGTATTTTGAATATTTAAAAACCTATATTTTTGCCTACAAATTCCAAATTATAACCCTTGAAATCCCATCCTATCATGGCTGAATTTTTAAAAAATGGTGCACAAAACCCTCACTCAGGGAGTTTAGCTTTGAATAAATTTCTTTAGACCAAATTCTTTTCAATAGAATTAAAATATATAAATATCAAAAAATGCCAAAAACATCAGCAAGAATCCCATTATTTCATCAAATAAATATCATGAAGAATATCCTTTTCATGGAATCCGATATTAATTCAGACCTGGAAGAAGATGTATCACTTTTACACCATCTCAGTATCTAAAGGTATCTTAAACCCCACAAAAGAATCCTTCTTCATATATATACAAATCCAGTTATTTGGTCCAGTTATCAAGTAATAAATTCAAACAGCTCTGCTGTACTACTCATGAATCTTTCCAGCGGTTAGCTACCTTGATTCAAGATGATAAAATGTTTTAAAATTAATCAAGATTTAAACAGAGAGATCCAGACATACAATTGGCTGTAGCATTAGCATGATTAGGATCTAATGGTAATGGGGCCTCTTTGAGGAAACTAGGAATGCTATTTATAGTTAGTCATGGGGCCATTGTATTATATACACAGCATATAATAAAAGCATTAATCAAGTATGAAAATGAATATATTATGTGGCCAAATTCACAAAAAAAATTGGATACTTCCAAAGTAATGCAAGCCAAAGGGTTTCCTGGATGTGTGGGATTTATAGATGGCAGTCTTATACCTTTTTCTCAAAGGCCACCCAGAGATGGTGAGGCATACTTTTATTGAAAGAATAGGTATTTATGCTATTAATATCTTATTGAACCATTTTTGAGCTGATAATAGATGTGATTTAGGTATTTAATGTCAATTAAATTAGTTTGTGATGTCAAAAGAGTGTTCATTTCACTACATGTTGACTTTGAAGGCTCTCTTCATGATTCAAATGTGTACCAAAATATGCAAATCTGTAAATATTCACATTAATATTATGGAAAATATTAATATCTACTTGCAGATTCAGCTTATTTGATCTCCCATTGTATTGTGCCAGCATACAAAGGTGTAGCATCCCACTCAGAAGAAAATCAAAAATTCAATCTATGTTTGGCAAGATCAAGAGTACGGATTGAACATTCCATTGGTTTTTTGAAGGGGTGGTGGTCATCTTTGCATGAGATGCGAAATCAAATGCGTAATGTGCAAGAGGTACAATTATTTTTACAATGGGTTGTAACCTGTGTTATATTTCATAATCTATTATCACAAGTAGGTGACAAATGGAGTGATTTATATAAGGATAATGACCCCCCCCTGAGCTCCAAAATATCTCACAACAAGATGATGAAGACAGCCATTTGAATATGCATGAAAGAGTCAAGCCCTACACTTTAGATTGGTTAAGGAATAAATAAATGAATGAATTAAAAGTGCTGACCATGTTTTAAGATTAATAAAACATGTTTATTTTTAAAGAGAATTATCTTAAGAAGAAAATTTTTAATAAATTTTCAATCCATATATATGGAATGATAAATGTTAAGAGTGGAATTGGATAATAATTATCAAATGTGTAAACTTATATATATAATCTAAAATATTTACAAGTTTTTATTTTCATATAATCTTTTGTTATCCTGTTCATTATGCATGATTTTACCATTGACTTTTGTTTCAATTTCTTCAGAGCTGAGTTGTTTGAATTTTTTTCCTGTAAGAAATAATTTCTTTTTGATTTAAAAAGAAAAAGAAAAAAGTGTGTGATGGATTGGTTTTCAAGAAATTCTTTTTCTGGCTTAGTTTTTTGATGAAGAAGTTCAGATGTTTTCAAGAGTATTTTAACAATTCCTTCTTTTTTTGGAAAAATCAAAAATGAATTTGTGGTTGGGAAATGATAATCCATTCCCAGATGGTGTGAAATATGTAGTAGTTGGAATGAAAATGTTTTTATTGATAAAATAGAATATACCATAAGTCCATGAATTGATGTCCTTCTTATCATTATTCAGTTTATTGTGTAATCCATTGAAATTAACTATAACATTTGAATAAGTTTTGGAATTGGGTGTTTTTGTGGAATGCCATTCAAGTTGGCTGAAGTTTGGAAAATTGGTTGCATTCATTATTTCTTGATTTTCTTTAAGTTCATTATTTGAAAAATCCTTGAATTTGGGAGTGAATAAATTCATCAAATTCTTGAAGTGTTGACCATTTCTAATTATCTTCATCAATTTTTTTTTGGTCAAGCCCACCTTCCTTGCATAAACCCCAGTGGATTCACCAGAATCAGAACCCTGATGAAATCCTATTCCTTTCATAATGCCATCAAGCATATCAGAGTTAGTGGTGATATTGTGATGGTTGTTTGCAAGCTTATTTAATTTTATGATTAATTTTTGAAGTTTATGGAAGACTGGTGTTGGACTTCTGAATTGGTGAATTTGATACATGAAAATAGGTAAATAGGGCTTGTTATGTCTATTGATAAGTACATAGGGTCTGGGTAGCAGTTTGTGTGTATGACGCTTCAACCAGGAGGCATTCTCATTGTTCTTCTTGTCTAGTGTAAGTATGGAGAAGTTGGTATTATAAAAGCCAAGCTGGCCTGCTGTTTGGCTCATATAAGAAAGCATTCCTCTTTGTTGTCTGGAATTTGGGTGATTATTATTAAGAGAATTCTCATATGTTAAATCATTATTATTGTGAAGTTGAGTACCAATAGGATTCACATAATCAGGAATTAAAGAGAGTTTGGTCACATTCAGCTCATTGACAATCATCTGGTCATTTGGTTGAGTCCCAACAGTCAAATGATCAGATGATTTATGAGAAATGGCTAAAGAAAGGGGGAGTTGGTTGTTTGATGGTGATATCATGATTTCATACTAAATATATTCCAAATATGAATTATTCCTCCCCTAAATTAAAACAAAAAAGTGTATAAAATAACATGGTTAATCAGTATTGCATAGAAAACCACATGAACCAAAGGGGGAATGGTTGGTGGTTGGTGGTGGTGGAGATGTTGGAGAAGGAGGTCATGTTAGTTGGGTGGTGGGAGGATGTTGGATGTTTTGGAGGTGATGGATTGGTGGTAGAGGTGGTGGATAAATGGAGGAGGTGGTAGAGGTGGTGGTAGAGGTGGTGGAGGTTGTGGAACAGTGAGCATTAGTAATGGTGGTCATGATAAATTACATAATTAAAACAAACCAAAAGGCTGTACATACTTTTGCTTATCAAAAAGTAACCTGATATTATGAAACAAAACAGTCACCAAAGGACCCCAACCAAAGCTTTTTGATCAAATAAAATCTTTGCAGATTGAAAGAACATCAGTGAAAGGAAATTAAGATCAGTCGCAGTGTATGCACTTACAAGAACTTTTACTATGGAAAAGCTGAATGGTTTCCAAAACAAAAGTGTCTGTTAATAAGACTTGTAATTTTAAAATCAATTGATCAATTAAATCTTGGGGAAATTATTTAAAAATAAAGACTGTTGAAAAAGATTACTAAAATTAAGAATTTAGTAATCTTTTACAAAAGACATGTGGTCAATTTTCAAACAAGGAATAAGAAAAAGGGATCAATTATTTTCAACCTTGGAAAAATAGGCAATTGTTTCTCTTACTAGAATCACATTTTGAGAATTTCAAAATATGATTCATGTTGATTAAAAGGCCAAATGTCCATAGCCTCTGCTTCCTCACTGGACATATTAAATTTGATTAATTTCCACAAAAATAATTTCAAAAGCCAAACATGCCATAAAATACAACAACATCCTTTTGAATTGATTATTTGAATGGGTGTCTCTACTCATCTTATGTGAGAAGACACCTCCAGTGTTGAATTAATCATCCCCAAATTGGAGAATTTATCAGTCATTTACCCATCAAATAGCAAATGAGCCTATTTTGTAAGGTTTGACTATGAAACAATAAGTAAAAATTACTAATTTATTACTTATTGTACTCTGAATGTCCTTATGAATTGAATAAATAAGATTAAAAATATAATAATAATAAATAATTATTATTATTATGGCGTAAAATAATTATATTATTAAATAAATATAATAATATAATTTATATTATGAAAATATAATATAATAAATAAATATATTAATATAAAATAATTAATATATTTAAAAAACTCTTTATTATTGTTACCAACAAATAACAAAGGCGTAAAAAATTGCTTTTTATTAATAAAAAACAATTAATAACAATAATATTACTAATATTGAAGTTATGAATTAATATAAATACTATTTATATTAATTAAAGAATTATTAAGAGAGTAATAATAGAGAAATTATTATAATAAGAGAAAATAACCTACTTTTAACACTTAATATAATAATTTTGAAATATTTTACGCCAAAAAATATAAATACAACCTTTTTAAATTGTATTTACAATAAAAATAAAGAAAATTACAGATTATTCTGGATTTTTACGTGGAAATGAGTTTTTAGAGAGATTTTTAACAAAAACAATTAAATAAATGATTTAATCATGTCAAAATGGATTATTATAATAAGGTGGACTTTGGTCTTTAATAATATAATAGTTTTATATATAAAGAATAAAGAAATTACCTTTGACTTATTTGATTTAATGTTTTTGATGCGTCTGAGAGGAAAATAGAGTAAAAAGAGCTCTATTTATAGTAAATACCTCCCTCCTAGAGTCCAACAGGCTTCTAGTAGACGTGTACTGATCATATTCACTGCAATTGATCAATATTTCAAGGTTTGGAGATGATTACATCATTATCAAACCATATTACATCATTATTACACCATTATTTAGAGTTATCACTATAACTCTAAAGTTGATGACATCAGAGGCTTGGCAGAACCCCAAATTTCGTGGATTTTATTAGTTTTAATCATAAACTAATAGTATTCACCAATTTTATCACTCTTAAGACTGTTAAACTTAAATTAAGGTTACTGTGAGTGATCATAACTGCTCAAATTAAGCTCAAACTTTGATCCTCAATGACTTTTGAGATTTACATGCTACAGCAATTCAGTGAGTGAATTCTGATATCCTGGCATAACCTTATTATGCTGCCAAGAGCTTTTCATTACATCATCAAAACTCTAATTTTGATGATTTTTCTTGTAACTCATCTTTTCTGTCAAAATTCAATATTTTAAACTTCAAACCTTGATTTCAGGGGGTTATACCCTGAATTTAATAATAAAAATTACATCATTCTTTACAAATGAACTAGTAGAATCCAACTGTATACTTTTTTTTAAGTTTGGAACACTTTCACAACAAAGTGGTCAACAGCTCTGTTGATTTTTATCAATATTTCATTATAAGTTCTAACCTTGTTTATAATTTGTAAAATAAAGTTCATATCTGTGTTCTTACAGTAATTACGTGGTAACTTTATTTTTGGTTCATCATTCTATCATGTATAGTTTAAAAGATATCAGCTATGATCCTTGAATATATGCGTTGACCAAAAAAGTGCATATATTCAGGTTAATTCTTTAAGTATTAGCTTTGGAAATTGGCTTATTAATTGTTTTATGTGTCGAATTTTGTGGGGAATCCACTGGTACAGTTTATTTCACATGTTGTTTCATTAGTTTCTGAGATAAATAAGGTTTCATGGTTTTTATAAGGTATTATACCTTATAATTCATTAAATATTGACTTTACAGATATGCCATAAAAATGGTATATGTGTATTTTACCATGGGGAATCCAATGGTATAGTTTATTCTACATGTTGATTCATTGGTTTTTAAGTTAAACCAATTTTTGTACCAATTTATGGTATTTTTTATATATTTAAGTAATTATTTTTAATGTATAATTATTCTAAGTACTTTTAATATAATTATATTAAAGGTATAATTATTCTGAGTCTTTTTTGTGACCTTATTGGGTATGTGGTCATATCTCAAAGGCTCACATATTTGGGAAAACCAATTCTGTAAACAAATGGCACTGCTCATATTACATGCCTAATATATAATGAAGAACACTTAATTCAACTCTTTTTATTAATCAAATTTAGAATATTCTCTAAATCTGCAATTGGATGGGAGGAATTAAATGCTGCTATAGTAAAGTCCATGTTCTGTTGTTTTTCATGCATCTAAACTTCTTTTTGCCATTTTTCTTTCTCAAAATTAAGGGTTTTTGCCTCTTTGGCCATATCAAAATCAAGTTGTGATTGTATTTTGGACTGTTCTAGCTTCCTACACTCAGCATTTTTTTTCCTGTTCAAATGCAATTTTCATCTCCTTCATTAATATATGTCATTCAGTTTGCATAATTTGAGCACTCTTTTCTTAAGTCTACTTTTGTTTATCCCACTCTAACCAGTCCTCATCATGAGCTTCTCTCCCTGAAGAAACTTTCATTAGTCTTCATGAACATCAGAATAAAACCATCTCCTACTGACCTTTTTTCTGATAAATAATTATTTGTGATTAACTTGGAGACAACACATCATACAACTTCTTCCATGAGCCACTGTTATTATTAATATTGAAGCTGGAACTATGTTTTCTCTTTTGGGATGAACCATAAATTTTATCCTGTAACTACAGAAGAAATATTTCATATTGGTTTGATGAAAAAAATCTTACTTCAGGATCTTCCACATAGTCATTCAATTTATCTTAAGCAATATCCATATTTGGCTGAATTGTGATTGTTCCCTCCTCTGTTATTGCAGAAACCTAAAAAAGAAACAACACATCCAAATTTAGCACAAATAATTAAATATTGTATCATATCTTACTTCATGTTCAATTGGTTCTTCCTAATCCTCATTTGAAATCAATCAAGCCTCTTTAGAATCATATATTGCTAGTGGATTCATATTTGGATTATGGTCAAAGAGTGAATCCATTTTTTCAAAACATGGAAACATAATTTCAAGCTTATCAGCCATAGTATGCATCCCTTTTTTCTTATACTCTTCTGTTATACCTTCCCCAGTGAAATTCTCAAACTTCTTTTCTGTTGTATATTTCTTCTTATATGTATACCATTGGTCACAAAACTGCTTGTTACACTGAGATTCAACTGGTGTTGTAATTTTTGATTGACCTCAATGGCCATAAGATAAAATACATTTTTTTTACTTGAGGGTGGCCTTCCCACCAATGTGGATTCACCAGTTCCAAAACATGCATCAACCAATTGATTATACATAAATAATCTGGCCAAGTTAAGTGACCTGAAGGATGGGGCAGGCCAGATGAACTCTTGGGAGTGTATTTATTTGTCTTCATTGGGTGACATGACATTTCAAGGATTTTGATGGTGGGTGATAAAACAGTAATTGAATAATTTAAGAAAGAGGGAGATTAAATGGAATTTTAAATAGATTGGTTAATTGGTTACACCAGGTGTTGGGTTAAAATTTACTTTTGGAGAAGGGAAGTGGTTAGGTTTAAATGAGTATAGGAAAGAATGTGTTATTTTGCAAAATCCCAGGAGGACTGAGTTAGAAAAAGTGGTTTTTGGGAGACAAAATGACTGATTTTGGAATGTGGGATTTTGGTCTCAAATCATGCTTTTTTTTTAATGTGGGATTTTGTAGTTTTGACGCCCCCTTATTATTTAAGATTTTGAATTAATTTCATTAAATAGTTAAAAAAAAAACATTTTTTCATATCAAAAAAGAAAATGAAAAAACTATATTAAAATTGATTATTTTTGTTTATTAAAGTATAATTAAATTTTTAATAAGTATTTTAGACTTCTTTTTACCCCCCCCCCTTTTTTTTTTTTTTTTTTTACTATAAAAATACTAATTAAAATTTTTAAATTTAATTTTTGATCAAGATTTAAATATAAAATCTTTAAATCAAATAAATACTTTAAAGTTATTTACTTTAATTACCTGATAAATTTTGACTCCATTTTGTAAATTTTGGTTATAAAATTAGTTATTATTTTTTACTTAAGTAAAAAATTAAATGATATGATTTTTATACAGTAAAATGTTACTTTAATTAACTTCAAAAATTATCTCAATTTTATTGAACTATATAACTTTTCAATTTTATCCTAGTCATGATAAATCTTACAGATAATTTAATTAATGAGTCCTTTTTTTTTTGTCTTGAATATTAAAAAAAATTTAAAAATTGTATTTTATTAAACTATTTTAATTAATCTCTATAAAATAGAATAACATTGATTTTAAATTAATTCTTAAATTTCTTATAAAGATAAATTTTTAAAATTTATTATCTTTTTTTTTTTTATTAAAATTTTCAAGTTTTAAATTATCTTGAATAAAAATAATTAATTTATTTTTGTAAAAAAAAAAAAAAAAAATTTTTAAGATTGGTATTCTTTTTTTTTTTACATATGATTTAAATTTATTAAATTTTAAAATAAAGTTTAAATTAAATGAAATTATTTAATATTTAATAATTTTCATTAAATTATAATCAATTGAAGAGTTTTTAGGATAATTTAGATTTTTTTTTTATTAGATTAAGTACCTTCAAATACTATAATTAATTAGTATTAGGATTTTAATAAATGAAAATTCAAAAAAATTCTAAATAAAACTTAACAGGTTTTAGATAACCCCTTAATTATATATATTTATTTATTCATTTATTTGTTAAAAATAATAAAAATAAAAAATACAAAAATAATAATAACTAATTGATAATTTTTTTTTTTAATTTTTATGATTAATAAAAAAAAATTGAACAATAATTCATTAAAATTGAAAGATTTAATTAATTATTTTAAAAAATTAAAAATCAATAAATAATTTTAATTTTGAATAAGAATTTTTTGATTAAATTAAATATCTTTTTCCAAGATTTAACCTGATTTGACACCCTTAAAGATTAAAAAATCTTGAATGCGCGTGAGAAAGAAGCCATAGCTCTCAGCCCCAAGTTTCAACTGAGCTAGTTGCCAAGTGATGTGTGCTGTATTTGTGTCAGTGTGTGAGTGTGTGAGTGAGTGAGTGTGTGAGTGTCATAATGATGAAATTTTAATAAAATTAAAATTTAAAGGAATCTTTCGGGATCAAAACTTTCAAGGTCAGATTAAACTAAGCTAAGACTACCTTGAAGCCTGTTTTGTCCTTACATTGAGCGTATTAGTCTGGCTTAGTTAGTCTTTAACTCTCACAGTCAATTCAAGCTAAAAATGAGCACCGAGCGCCAAGAATCGCACTGAGAACTAAGGCAAGGCTCATAGGCAATTTGACAGGCAAACCTTGAAGATTACGTGTGGTCATCATCTCAAACTTTAATAGCTGCCTCTCTCTCTTTCTCTTTCAGTTTATTCTCGACTTTTATCACTTTCCTTCCTTCCTTCCTTCCTTCCTTCCTTTCTTCCTTTCTTACATTCTTTATCAAGTTAAAAATTTAAAAATCTCATTCTTTTAGAATTTATCCTTATCTTAATCTTTATCATGCTCAATCTCAACCGGATCACGATCACGATCACCATTCTTTTGATCTCAAATTTTAATCTCATCAAATCTACAAATCATCAACAAATTCCAATCAGCTTAGAAGATCACTTCAATCAAATCGATAATAGTGACGATCTCGATAACTGGAATGATATATCCGTCGGTTTAATCGTAAAATCTGACTCAAATCAAACTTTATCAAAAAGATCATCACTAGCAACTACTACTACTTCCACAGTCTTTTTAAATCGTGATCCTAAAACTCAAAAGTTTATCCTACCAAGATCTTTAGAGTCAACTAAGGATTTATTAAAGAGAAACTTACATCATAAATTAAAACATTACATCAAGAGATCTATCATGTCAATAAAGTAAGCTACAATTCTTCCTCCCTAAGCTGTTCAAATCACTAAAATTCATTCATCTCTTTTAGAATCACTTGGTATTCTGGTCAAGATTTACTTAACCCCTCTTGCTTTCCTGATATCGATAGTTGGGCTCCTACTGATAACTCCCTAGTAGGAGCTACTACAATTGAAGTATATTCATCTTCATTCTATTCATTCAAAATTCTAATCATCTTACTCACCTTTAAATTATTTCTTATCTCTTTCAGTGGGATGGTAAACCAAAATGCGGGGCATTTGTTCAAATTCGTTCGAAAAATAAAAAGAAAAAAGTCACTATTAGAATTGCAGACTCCTGTGGTGGTTGTGCTCAAGGTACTGCTCACATTGATCTAACCAGAAGAGCTTTCTCAAAACTTTATGACGTTGACATTGGCGAAGTCACTGGACTTCAAGCTAAAATCGTCAATCTTCCAGCCGGTCACAAGTGGTCTGAGAAAGACATTGCCCTTTACGGTCCTCAGAAATGTATAGGCTCTTAAACTCATGCTTTTTTTCTCCACATTGTACTTTATTCGTTCTTTGGCTTCCAAGATCTTGTAGACTTGAAACAACCTTTAACTCTTATGATTGTCGCTTCTTTGGGCTAAAAGTCTTTGATATCTTCATTATTAAATCTTTTACAGCATTCACTTTTGCTTTTATGATCATCAACTAGCACAATTTTTGTAATTTTTACTTATCGTTATCAAACTTTACTTTGACAACATTCCATTTGCTTTCCTTCAATGAAATTCGAATCGTTAACGTTGATAATTCAATTAAAAAACTTGAATCTCTGTCTCGATCATTAAATCTTCAAGCCTTGATAATCTCAATGCAACTTGCCACAGTCGTCCTCCTCACATTCAGTTCAAGTGACAAATTCACTTAAGCGATAATATCTCCATTCTCAAAGCTGAAGTCATGAATACACTTTCAAAGTGGGATGTGGACCTTTAAAACATTCTCCTCAGAAATAACTTCTTAACCTTCAAGTGTGTATTGAAAAATCCAAACTTAAGGGGAACAAGGGGAGTAAAGCCCAGAGAAAAAACTGGGCTTTTTTTAACCATTTACTAAGGCCATAAAATCTTCTTGGCCTGCAGGTCCAGGTTCATATAGTCTCAAAGATACCTTTGTTCATTGGGTAATAGGCTTCTAAACCCCTAGTTACTGTTGTGCTGTAGAGGTGTACAGTAACTTTTATTTTTTTTTTCAAAAAAAAGCAGCCGCTGCCCCTATGAGAAAACAATTGCTATCACACTGATTTTTTTTTTTAGTTTAATCTGTAAGAGTAGTCTAGGTTGGTTGTCAAGTGCACATATAAATTTATTTCTTGATGTCATCAACTTTATGGTTCTTTTTTTTTTATTCAACTTTTTTATTTAAAAATTAAAAATAAGTTTTTAAAAATTTAATATATATACATATATCAGCGTTGGCAAAGCGGTGGGTATGGCCGGTCAAAACTCACCGAATATGCTTGTAACCCGGTCTCTCGCGAATTCGTCTTCCCTTGGTAGCTTTATCTCCCGGCCCTACGCGAACTCCTTAACCCCATTTTTTGTTTCCCACCTTTTCGCGTGACCCATATGGAGCCTTCTCATTCATCACAACAAGTTTTATAAGGGGGGTCAGTTCTTGCCTGATCTGGCCGTGGGACATGAGAAAATCCCAGTGACTTCACCCCCCCTAAATGGACCAGGGGTAACATAAATTTCAATTCGATTGGTGGTTTCAAAATTTTGGGGGGCTTGATTGATTTGCCCTTTTCACTGACTGATTTGCTGCTTTTTCATGGGGTTTTTGGAATGAAGATCCAGAAAGCAAAATTGGTCAAATTCGTCAAGAACTGACTTCCTCTATTTTTTACTTAATTTGTTTTTTTTTTCAAATCCTTACCAAATAAGTGTCTATCTCCTCAATCTCATCTAGTAACATTCTTTCACAATTTTTGACAAACATTCTTCTCTTCACCAATCCCACCACAATCAAAATTCAATCTGACACCAGGCCTCAGGCTTTACTATTTATAATGTTTCAACTATCACCATGGATCTTCACTTCCAACTTGAAAACATATTCCAAGATATTTATAAGCCTACCAGCGAGCCAAAAACCTTTTGTTCTCATAAAGTCTTTGGTTCTTCATGCGGTTTCAATTTTTTTTAACATTGGACCAGTATGAACCCAATGACAACAAGTATTTTAAGGCAGCCAGTGGCTCCTTCTCTGATGGGGCTTTTCTAGCTGTTTACCCTTTGAAGCCAGTCAAGTGACAATGTATCCACTTGAATGTCTATGATTACTGTGAGGTAACAACATCTGTTCCTGTATAAAGTGTTTCCTTCTGATTTCAATCTATTGACAGAAAATTATTCCAAATGGAGAGTGGCTTGAATATTTCCAATTCTTTTATTACATGTATAAATGTAATCACTGTAGGTGAGTGCAACAATTACTAAAAGACATAAAGTTTGTTTTCGAATATAACCCCTCCCTGTTTGTTAGTGTCACAATTGGTATTATAGGTCACAAAAACTCAAATCTGAACAAGCACCATGCCAAATGTGTTGGTTGCTTCACTGCATGGGGGGGAAATTACCTGGTTCAATTGATGCCAGCCTTGGGGCCAAATTAGTCACTGAAGAACAAGGTGACCTTCAAAAATCCTTGGTAGAGGCTGTTGTGGACATCCAAATATCCTTTTATGTATTTGAAATTTCAAGGATAAGGAGTGTGTATTCTAAAATATCTCTCAATTCCCTATGGCCACAAAAATAATTTCTTCAATTACCACTGAGATTTACTTTGAACAAAAGCAAGATCTCATAGAAAAAAATTCTGGATTTCCAGATGACATTTACATTAGCACAGCCATCAATTTTTGGACAGCTAAATATCAAAGAAAAATATATATTTTCATGGTGGTTCAATGGATTGATCTCCCTTGATTTGTTTTTTTTTTTCAAAAGTCTTATGTATTTTTAAGTATGTTTCCTCTAGATCATATTTTTGGAAGTTGTAATGATTAATGAGGGTGTTATCACTTTGAAGAAGACCAATTGCTCCCACACTGGGAAATCATTGGAATGGAGTGTATGGGAGTTCTTATCTGAGCAGGGCTTTATTCATTGGCTCTATAGCATTACCACAAATAATGCCACCAACAATAGCTTGATGATTCATTCCCTGGAGGGAAAATTATAAGGTGTTAGAATAACCTGAACAGAAGATTATTTATATCATTTTTTTTGCATTTAATGTATTAAATTTGGTGGAAAAGGAATTTTTAACCTTTATGGGGGATCTTACTGATAAAGATTAAAAGTTTTTTTATAATTATCTTTCTGTGAATTAAGCCTTGATGAAAGATAGAAAATATGAATATTCTCCAACTACCAAGAAAGATCCAAGGTAATATTCAATTTTTATAATCTGTTTAAACCATAAAACTAAAATAACTGAAATACTTATGTATAAAAAATCAAAAAAAAAAAAACTTCAAAATCCAAAAAGGGATTCTATCCAAAATAATAATAAGCCTTAGAATTTAGACCAGATAATTTTTTAGAATAAAGACAAATTGATTTTTTTTATTTAATATTTAATATGGTAATATAAATGGGAATACCTCTTTAATAGTAAATGAGAAAGGGGAAAGGCCTAGAACTCATAAATTCTTTATTGGCTAAATAATAATCAGATTAATAATACTTATATACCCCTTCTTAGTAGTTCACAAAATTGTTTGAGCTTTAAGGGACCTTTTCTCCCACATAAATGGCTCTGGAAAACAATCACCATGAAAAAAAAAAGCTACCCCTTCTGGTGGGAGGGGGGGGGGGGGGATAGAAGATCTAACCTGATTTTAACCTAAGTCCCAAAATTGTCTCTAACCTTCCTTTTTTTTTTTTTTTTTTTTTTTTTACAAATAATTTCAACTAAATTTTTTGTTTATTAAAAATTTGATTCAATTAAAATTAAAAATTATTTATTAATATTAAAATGATTTTTTTTTTTTTTTTTTTTTTTTTATTTATTAATTAATAAAATAAAATAAATTTTTAAAATAATTTTTTTTTTTTTTTTATTTATAAAAATTAAAAATTAAAAAAAAAAAAAAAAAAAAATTTACTTACTTTCTTTTTTTTTATTAAATTTTTTTTTTTTTTTTTTTTTGAAATTAATTTTTTATAATTAAAATTTTTTTCTTTTTTTGAATTTTCTTTTTTTTTAATTTTTTTTTTTTTTTAATTTAATTTAATTTAAAATAATTTATTAAATTTAAAAAAAAAAAAAATTAAAAAAAAAAAAAAAAAAAACATTAATATTTAAATATTTTATTTTTTTAAATTAAGAAATTAATAAAATTTATATAAGAAAAAAAAAAAAAAATTAATTAATAATTAATAAAAAAAAAAAAAAAAAAAAAAAAAAAAAACTGAAAAAACTGAAAATTTTTAATCTTAATAATAAATTATATATATATATATATATATTTCTAATTTATTAAATAATTTTATTTACATATTTAAATATTCCTTTTTTTAAATATATATATATATATATATAACAGGATTTATAAATTATTTTTAATAAAAAAAAAGAATTCTTTTTTTTTTTTTTTTATAAATTGAAATTATTTAATATATTATTTTTAAAAATTAATTATTTATATAAAAAAAGTTTTTCTAAGATTATTTTAATTTTATTAATTTTAATAAATAATTTTCAATATTTTTTTTTTTTTTAATTTTTTTTTTAAAATATTAATAATTTCTTCACATTTATTATTAAAGATTGATTATAATTATTATTATTATTTAAGAATATATAAAATTCAAACACTGGGAAATTATTGGAATGGAGTGTATGGGAGTTCTTATCTGAGCAGGGCTTGATTGCTTGGCTCTATAGCATTACCAGAAATAATGCCACCAACAATAGCTTAATAGCTTGATGATCCATTCCCTGGAGGGAAAATTATAAGGTGTTAGAATAACCTGTAAAGAAGATTATTTATATCATTTTTTTGCATTTAATGTATTAAATTTGGTGGAAAAGGAATTTTTAACCTTTATGGGGGAGCTTACTGATGAAGATTACAAGTTTTTTGATGATTATCTTTCTGTGAATTGAGCCTTGATGGAAGATAGAAAATATGGATATTCTCCAACTACCAAGGAGATCCAAGGTAATATTTAATGTTTATAATCTGTTTGAACCATAACACTAAAATAGCTGGAATACTTATGTATAAAAAATCCAAAAAACTCCAAAATCCCAAAAGGGATTCTATCCAAAGGAATAAGCCTTGGAATTTAGACCAGATAATGTTTTAGAATAAAGACAAATTTATTTTTTTTATTTAATATTTAATATGATAATATAAATGTGAATAACTCTTTAATAGTCAATGAGAATGTAAGGTGTGGATATGAAACTTTGATTGAAAATCAAGTACTTTTCCTGTCCTCAAAATTTGTATAAGGTAAAAATCAATTAAAAATAGTATGAAATATTATTTTTAAGAGAAAACACACCAATTTTATTGTTTATAACTTTATTAGTATAAAACAATAATATAAAAATTTATTGTTTTACCAACAATAAAGATTTATCCAAAAAATACTCTACAAGAGATATTTTAAGGCTACAAAAGAAATTTCTTCAAGAGCAATTTCAATTGGAATTAATTGAGCAAAGAACTGCAAGAAATTAATTAAAGAACAAAGTCTTTTTAAAAAGAATATTAAAGAGAAAACACGCCCAAAAGTGACCAGAGTGAATTTGGAAACAAAGTGACAAAGTTAACAGTGATGAAAGATGCTTTAATTCACTTTTGGGGTGGTTCAGGGGTAAAAATGATTATAAGAGTTACAAACAATGATTATAATGATTTTTTCACGTGGTTAAAAGGATTAAAATGATTTAAAAGTGGTGGTTGGAATCTTTGATTGATTGGTTTAACAGTTTTAAACTAATTAATAAAAGGAAAAGATTCTAACATGAAGAGAAAAGTGGGGCAAAGAAGACATTCTTTTATAGCCATCAATTCTCTTACTCCAAAAGTAAAATTTACTCTTGTCAGTCGTGAAAAACAGTCTGACAACAGAAAAGCCAATTATGGCATCATTGAACCCTGGTTTAGACCAAAAAGGGCTGGTTTAAGCCATTTTTAGCCATTTTTAGCCATTTTAGACCCTTAAATCAGCCATTACTATAGCAATACCAGGCCTAGAGCCTTCAAAACACGTCAGAATGTGTGTCAGAGGCGTAGAAACCAGTTAAAACTGTTTTTATTATGATTGTTTTATCTTAAGGGTAGTTTTACCTTCTTGGCAACAGCTAAAACTACCCCAGTTGGTATCAAAACCTCATCATCAATTGAGTCCACAGACCCTGTAACTCAATTCCAGGCCAAAAGTGATGAACTTTTGCGTGAATTTTGACATCCCACGCCTGTCAGCAAGGATTTTGGGGGTCTAGCTCCCCCTTAGAGCTGGAGTTCCTTTTCCCCCCCAAATTTAATCTTTCCAATTTATTTTTTCCTTTAATTCCTCATCATGTATTATACTTATAATTTACACATGTAATTCAATTCAATTGTACAGTACAATACAGTAATAATTGACACCTCATATGTAAATCAAAGTTCACTTATGTAATACACGCGCACATTTTGACATTTCAATTGAATTCAATTGAAAATACTTTAATTCCTCATAACTTCTAAACTAAACACAACACCTCAATTTTAACACAAAAATTGATGGTTAACACCACATGTGGTGTGAATTAAATTAAGGTTTTGAGGATTTTCAACTTTTGTATTGAAAATACTAAAAACTTAATTTAAGCTTATTTAGAGTTGAGTTACAAAAATTTCACTCAGAGGTGACCCCACCTGATTTTTTATGAGGAATCCAATGGTGAAATAAAATTTATATGTTTATTTATTGGATAAAAAGTTATAATAAATTTTATTTAACTTTTTTCCAAATTTATTTATTTTTTCACAATTTTGTTAAAATTTCATTTTTACTTAAATTTTTCAAGTATAAATGTAATTTTATATTTACAAAATTTAAAGTAATTTTATTTTTAAATTATAATTAATTTTTTATTTTTAATATAATTTTATATTTATATTTTTTATTTTTATTTTAATAATATAAATAAATTTATTTTATTTATATTAATATGTTATTTTATATTTGTGGTCTTTTGGGTATATGAAATTACCTCTAAGGCTCACATTCCCTCCCCCTAAAAAAGAATATTACTTTGTAATATTGGTGTTTCTAGTGTGTCTGAATCTCCTCAGGAGTTTGGTGGCTTCTGGTATATCTTTCTCTTCTAACCATTCATCTTCACAAGTTGGGTCACTGTACCTAACAAGGTATTCCCTTACTTTCTTGGTTCTTAACTTCCTTTCTTTAAGAACTTTGGTTATTTTCTTAGTACCAGATGTCTCAATAGGAGGTATAACTTGGGGAATCTTATTCCTCAAGGGAAATTTCTCAGCATCACTAGATTTGTATGGCTTTATCAAGCTTACTGGAAATGTAGGGTGCTTATTGCTAAGTTCTTCAGATAACTCTACTTCAACAGCATTTTCTCCATGGAGGGCCTTAATCACAAAAGGTCCTGCAAAGGAGTCTTTTAACTTTTTACATCCTTTGATGTTATTGAAGTTAGTGGTGGATACAAGAACTAGGTCCCCCACTTTGAAATCTGGAGTTGCATGAGATTTATCCCATTTGTCTTTAGCATATGCAAAAGAGTCCTCCATGCATCTCACTGCATGCTTTCTAGCTTTGTCTAGCATTCCTTTGAAGCTAGCAGCTGTGGGATGTATTTCAATTAAGTCTTTCCTCAAGGAATCTTGGGGTAACTTGGGGTTCCATCCTTTTTCTAGAATAGAAGGAGTCTGATTGGTACTGGAATGGATTGATGTTTTATATGCTAATTCCAGTGCTGGTAACAGAGTACACCAATCATGGGTAAATCCATCACAATCTTTGAATTCAAGGCCATATGCACAAAATCTTCTCACCATGTCCTCTAAGGTTTGGATCATTCTTTCAGCCAGACCATCAGTTTGTGGGTGGTAGGCTGTAGAGAAAGACAGTTTAGTGCCAAATAATTGGTGAAGATTTGTCCATAGTGCTGAAGTGAATTTGGGATCTCTATCACTGATGATATTTGTAAATATCCCAGTCCATGACACTACTCTATTCCATATCAGAAGAGCTGTATCCATGGCTGTATCATCTTTGTGACATGGTAAAAAGATTGGAGTTTTACTGAATCTGTCCACAATTACTAGGCAAGCATTATAGCTCCTGTCACCTCCTGGTGGTAGGCCAGTTACCCAATCCATATGGACAATTTCCCAAGGTCTGTTTGGTTCTTGGATTTTCATCATATTTCCAAGTCTTTTGCCAGTGGATTTATTTGCCTTTTGGCATCTGTCACAGGTTTTGCAATATTCTGCAACATCTTTTTGCCACATTGGCCACCATATGCAGGTCTTTACTTTCTCTCTTGTTCTGTCCTCAGAAAGATGTCCTGAAAAGGGACTATCATGGCATTCTTTCAGTACAAGATTGATTAATGACCTGTCTACAACTGTCATGACACATGTGTGCTTGGTTCTGTGGTAAATTATACCATCCAGTAGGTGAAATCTCCCTTCATTATAAGATTTTCTCCATACTTCATCCAAGGCATGTATTAGAGAGTTGTCTTTACAGTCTTTGTTAAGTAATTGGCATAAGATGCTACAATTCTTATCTTGAGTGTAACTATTTCTGACTTCTTCAAAGAAGGTGGTGTTCAAGTCTGTAACACTTATTCCTTCTATTGGAATTTGTGGTGAAGCTTCTTCTGGAACATAAGCAGGATTATCAATGTTATTTGGTAATGGCCATCTGCTTAGTCCATCTGCATTCTTATGAATATTCCCATCCTTATGAACAATAGTCATATTGCCTCTGTATTCTTGTATGGCTATTTGCCATCTGAGCATGTGTCTGTTAGGTGTTTTCATGTTCAAAAGTGATTTCACAGCTGTACAATCTGTTATTACTTCAAAAACACATCCCTCTAAGAAATAGTTCAATTTCTCTAAGGCCCAGACAAGGCATAGACATTCCATTTGACTTGATCCATATCTGGCTTCAGTTGGTTTGATTTGCCTGGATATGAAACATATTGGTCCTTCTACAGGTTTGTCATTTATGATCTGAACTTGGTGAAGTGCAGCACCTAGTCCATCCCCTGATGCATCAATATACAGTTTGAAAGGCAATTTAAAGTCTGGCATCAGTAAGAGTGGAGCAGTGGTCAATGCTTCTCTTAGAGACTCAAAAGCTTTGACTCTGTCAACAGTCATCTCAAATACTGTGTCTTTGTCACACAACTTATAAAGTGGTCTTGCTATGGATGCAAAGTCTTTAATGTGCTGCCTGTAATATCCTGAAAAACCTAAGAATGACTGAATTTCCTTCTTATTCTGAGGCATGGGTTTTAACAATACTGCTGCAACTTTGTTTTTATCAATTCCAAGGGACAAACCAGATACAACATGTCCTAGTGCCTTAAGTTCTTTAAATCCAAAATGACATTTCTTCAAGGAGATTTTCATGTTTACTGATTGGATTTTTGTCAAAACTCTTGATAATCTGTACATGTGCTCCTCCCAAGTCTTTGAACAGATAATAATGTCATCAATCTAAATGATTAACCATCCCTCTGAGAGTTCTTCAGGGAAGATTTCATTCATCATTCTTTGGAAGTGTGAAGGTGCATTTTTGATACCAAAGGGCATCCTTAAGTATTCATACACTCCACAATGAACAATAATTCTCAAGTATTTTCTTGCTCTTGGTGTTACTACATTTTGATGGAATCCTTTAAGGGCATCCATAGTGGTTATATACACTGCTTGAGATATTTGAGTAAGGGCAATTTGGATTTTTGGTATTGGGTATCTGTCTGGAACAGTGTAAGTGTTCAGAGCTCTAAAGTCCCCAACCATTCTGGATTTTCCATTATGCCACGCCACTATGACTGGTGTAGTTATTTCTACTTCCTCATTGTGGCCTACTTCCCTTATTACACCAAGGTCTAGAAGTTCTTTGATATGAATTTCTAGAGCTTCTCTTGATTTTGGACTTGCTGGATAAGCAGGTCTTCTTAAGAGTGGTGGATAAGGTCTCTCAATGTTAAGAATGATGTCAACTTCATGACCAATAATTGCTCCCAGGGGTTCTTTGTCTGTAGCAAATGCTCCTCTGTGGTCATACAAAAGGGAAGAAAGTTCATTTTCTTGCTTATCAGTCAGATGAAGGCTTATTTCAGCCTCATTTAACTGTTCAGACTTGAATTTCTCTAACTCTAAGTTGACTGGTGATACTTTGTTTACTGTAATTTGTCTTTTAAAGGGTAAAAAGGCAAATTTCTGGCGCTTATTGTCTCCAATTGTAAAGTATCTGTCTTTGTTATTATGTAAATCTATCCCATACATGATTAAATAGTCATTTCCCAATATAAAATGGGTACTAGAGCAATTTTCCATAACAACAAATTCAACTGTGATCCTTAAATTCCCATTTATGTGTGGGAATATGACATTGGTCTCAAAGATTCCTAATGCTTTCATTGGGCTACTTGCACTGTTGAATTTTATACCATCAATTGGTAACAATTGGTCTTCAAAATTTGGTACACAAGTCTTAAGAAAAGATTTTCCAACACAAGAGCAGAAGGCTCCTGGGTCAAGCAAAAGCTTGGTGGGTTTGTTGTCAATCACCACTTCTGTTATACAGGAGTTACCAGCTGTATAACCTTTTCCTCTGTTTGGTTTTGTCTTCATAAGTTGTGCATCTTGAACTTTTGATAAATCAACTTGACCATTGCTCAATTGTGGTAAGTGGGAATAAGATTCCATGATGTCAAAAGTGGCATTGATATTTTCTATATCTTTTGAAGATTCAGAGAATATGGATGACTTATCATCTGAATTGTCTTCAATTATGTCTTCTTTTTCAACATCTGGTTCTTTTTCAATGTCAATTTCATTGATTTTCCCCCTTTTTGGACATGTATTGGCTAAATGGGTGGTGCTTTGGCAAATATGGCATTTTCTGACTGTATCTGCAGATTTATATTTAATATTACTAGAATTTTCTTTGGGGTTTTTGTCCACAGAATCTTTCCAAGGTGTATTAAACCTTGTTTTAAGATTCACCCTACTAGAACCAATTTTGGTTCTGGTGGTTACTTCTTCTAGTATATTGATAATATCCTCTGCTGAAGATTGTTCAGTAGTCCTGCTTTTGACAGCATGCTCTAAGTCACCTCCACATTGTCTCAGAATTTTTCTATGGATCATAAATTCTGACATGTCAGGATATAATGCTGTTAATCTGTCCTTTTGTTGGCAAAACCATGGTAAAGCTTTGTCTTTATCAGCATTAAATTTGGCAGATTCAAAGGCTGTTTCAACTTTAAACCTCCAAGCATCATTTGCCCATTTGTTGATGATTTGGGTTTTCCACCAAGTCCAACTCTGGTGTCCATGTGCTTGTCTTATTTTGATGTACCATCTGTGAGCTGATCTGGTAAACAAGGTGTTAAACCTGGCTGTTACCAATCTGTCTGGTAATTCAAAATCCTCTTTGATCATGTCAATACCTCTAATGAATTCCATATGGTCATACTCTCCTTCACCACTGAAGTGAGGCCATTCTTTAAGTTTTGGAACTTCTTTCAAGAGTGCTTGGCCCATTGATGGTTCCAAGTTATGAAAAGAAGTGGATAATTCATTTTTTAATTGTGAATTATCAGGATCCAATACTTGTGGATTTGAAATTCTTGTGCCCTCATTTTGATTTAGAGGTGTAGACATTCTTGGTAAGGTGTTCAGTAATTGTTCAATGTCATTCATTTTACTGTTGCTACACCTTTGGGAATTTCTGTATTCATGTTGGAAGCTTTGTATTAAATTTATTACTTCAATTTTATACATGTCTTCTTTATGTGTAAGTTCTTGCCATAACTCTGTCTGTCTTGTATTATCAGCAGTGACTTGATTCAATTTCATTGATAATTTTGATACTTCTTCTTGTGAAGCATCAAAACACTTTTTCAAGGCAATGGTATATGTCTTTACTTCAGTAAATGAATTTGAAATGTCATCAAGGACTTTCTTGTTATCTGTCTTGATAATATTTATGGCTTGTTTAATTCTTGTTTCAATTATGTCATCAATATTGAATTTAGAATATTTATCTGTTAATTCTTTAATAATGGCAGATTGTTCATTTATTTTATTGTTAGAAGAATTATCATTATTGGAATTTTTAATTGTTCTCAAAACTTTCTCAAAACACATAAGTGTTTCATTAATTTGGCACAGACTCAGGTTGTTTGTTTTAATGTTGTTACAAATGGTGTCATTTTTATCAGAAAGATGTTTTTTCACGTCATTTATAGCATTATACAACTCTGGGATGGAATCAAATATGTCAGAAATCATTTCTGGAACCTTAATCTGGCTTCCTCCTTCTTCTGTAATTCCATCATGGTTCTGGCCATCTGAAATACATTTTCCATGGCATCCTGCTGAATCTTTGGGATTCTGTAGCCCTGGCTGTAAGGTTTTGGGGCTGGTGCCTTCCCTTTGCCCTTGTTTGGAGTTTGTGGCTGCTTTTTCACGTTGGAATTGCTGCTGCTGGCCACTGGGGCTGTTTTTGGCACTGGTTTGGCTGGTGGAGGGTTGTTTTTCCTCCATTCTAGTGTCAAAAGCATCATGTTTTTCTTCTCCATCAATGGATGCCATCCATTGAGCAATTTGCAAGTGTTGGGATGGCCCAAGAATTTTCTTACTGTCAGGTAAGAATTCATGCAATTCTTCCACAGGTCTGCAAGGATCTGGTACTCCTTGAATTGGAGTGCATTGTTGTATGCACTGTGGCTGGCTTTGTATATGTCCACAGAGGCTTGTTGTGGCGGTGTCAGCTCTTTTTGAAGGTAAAATGGTATTATCAGCTTCAGAATGACCCATTTTAGTTGTTTGGAAGTCATCAACTGACCCTTTTCCTTCTGTACCTGGTTGGCCTCTGCCATAATCACGTCTATTACCTTTTTGGGAGCTGCTTGAGGGGTTGTAGCTGGCTCCTGACCTGGTTGAAGGCATAATTATGGTTAAAAAAGGCTTAAAATAGTATTTTTACGTCAAAAACTTACTATTGGCCAAATTTTTGGCTTTCTGAAGTGTATTACTTATATCCAAGTTAATTAATTCAGAAGATATTGGTTCAGGTTGATTATTTTGAGTCACAATAACAGTACTATTATGATCAGAATTAACAGTACTGGCAGGGATAATGCTGGTTACTGTTGAGGCTGTTTCAATGTTTTCTTGTCTTACCACGTTGTCAGACACTAAAATTAATGAAAAAGCCAATTAATTAAGTAAAAAAAAGGTTATTTCAAAAAAGAAATAAAAATATAAGCCTCACTTATAATATGAAAAAAAATTATTTTTTAAGGATTTTTTTGGATTATAAGTATTTTTTATATGTTTTTAAATTTTTCAATATAAGAAAAAAAGATTTAAAAAGAGTAAAAAAAATATGTCACAGGTAAAATATCACGGCTGGGCCCCCAATTGTAAGGTGTGGATATGAAACTTTGATTAAAAATCAAGTACTTTTCCTGTCCTCAAAATTTGTATAAGGTAAAAATCAATTAAAAATAGTATGAAATATTATTTTTAAGAGAAAACACGCCAATTTTATTGTTTATAACTTTATTAGTATAAAACAATAATATAAAAATTTATTGTTTTACCAACAATAAAGATTTATCCAAAAAATACTCTACAAGAGATATTTTAAGGCTACAAAAGAAATTTCTTCAAGAGCAATTTCAATTGGAATTAATTGAGCAAAGAACTGCAAGAAATTAATTAAAGAACAAAGTCTTTTTAAAAAGAATATTAAAGAGAAAACACGCCCAAAAGTGACCAGAGTGAATTTGGAAACAAAGTGACAAAGTTAACAGTGATGAAAGATGCTTTAATTCACTTTTGGGGTGGTTCAGGGGTAAAAATGATTATAAGAGTTACAAACAATGATTATAATGATTTTTTCACGTGGTTAAAAGGATTAAAATGATTTAAAAGTGGTGGTTGGAATCTTTGATTGATTGGTTTAACAGTTTTAAACTAATTAATAAAAGGAAAAGATTCTAACATGAAGAGAAAAGTGGGGCAAAGAAGACATTCTTTTATAGCCATCAATTCTCTTACTCCAAAAGTAAAATTTACTCTTGTCAGTCGTGAAAAACAGTCTGACAACAGAAAAGCCAATTATGGCATCATTGAACCCTGGTTTAGACCAAAAAGGGCTGGTTTAAGCCATTTTTAGCCATTTTTAGCCATTTTAGACCCTTAAATCAGCCATTACTATAGCAATACCAGGCCTAGAGCCTTCAAAACACGTCAGAATGTGTGTCAGAGGCGTAGAAACCAGTTAAAACTGTTTTTATTATGATTGTTTTATCTTAAGGGTAGTTTTACCTTCTTGGCAACAGCTAAAACTACCCCAGTTGGTATCAAAACCTCATCATCAATTGAGTCCACAGACCCTGTAACTCAATTCCAGGCCAAAAGTGATGAACTTTTGCGTGAATTTTGACATCCCACGCCTGTCAGCAAGGATTTTGGGGGTCTAGCTCCCCCTTAGAGCTGGAGTTCCTTTTCCCCCCCAAATTTAATCTTTCCAATTTATTTTTTCCTTTAATTCCTCATCATGTATTATACTTATAATTTACACATGTAATTCAATTCAATTGTACAGTACAATACAGTAATAATTGACACCTCATATGTAAATCAAAGTTCACTTATGTAATACACGCGCACATTTTGACATTTCAATTGAATTCAATTGAAAATACTTTAATTCCTCATAACTTCTAAACTAAACACAACACCTCAATTTTAACACAAAAATTGATGGTTAACACCACATGTGGTGTGAATTAAATTAAGGTTTTGAGGATTTTCAACTTTTGTATTGAAAATACTAAAAACTTAATTTAAGCTTATTTAGAGTTGAGTTACAAAAATTTCACTCAGAGGTGACCCCACCTAATTTTTTATGAGGAATCCAATGGTGAAATAAAATTTATATGTTTATTTATTGGATAAAAAGTTATAATAAATTTTATTTAACTTTTTTCCAAATTTATTTATTTTTTCACAATTTTGTTAAAATTTCATTTTTACTTAAATTTTTCAAGTATAAATGTAATTTTATATTTACAAAATTTAAAGTAATTTTATTTTTAAATTATAATTAATTTTTTATTTTTAATATAATTTTATATTTATATTTTTTATTTTTATTTTAATAATATAAATAAATTTATTTTATTTATATTAATATGTTATTTTATATTTGTGGTCTTTTGGGTATATGAAATTACCTCTAAGGCTCACAGAGAAAGGGGAAAGGCCTAGAGCTCATAAATTCTTGATTGGCTCAATAATAATCAGATTAATAATACTTATATACCCCTTGTTAGTAAGTCACAAAATTTTTTGAGCTTTAAGGGACATTTTCTCCAACATAAATGGCTCTGGGAAACAATCACCATGAAAAAAAAGCTACCCCTTCTAAGGGGGGGGGGTAAAAGGTCTAACCTGATTTTAACTTAAGTCCCAAAATTTTCTCTAATCTTCCTTTTTTTTTTTTTTTAAAAAAAAATAATTTAAACTAAATTTTTTTTTTATTAAAAATTTGATTCAATTAAAATTAAAAATTATTTATTAATATTAAAATGATTTTTTTTTATTTTTTTATTTTTTTATTTATTAATTATTAATTATTAATTAATAAAATAAATTTTTAAAATAATTTTTTTTTTTTTTTTTTTATTTATAAAAATTAAAAATTAAAAAAAAAAAAAAAACATTTACTTACTTTCTTTTTTTTTATTAAATTTTTTTTTTTTTTTTGAAATTAATTTTTTATAATTAAAATTTCTTTCTTTTTTTAATTTTAATTTTAATTTTTTTTTTTTTAATTTAATTTAATTTAAAATAATTTATTAATTTTTTTTAAAAAAAAAAAAAAAACATTAATATTTAAATAATTTATTTTTTTAAATTAAGAAATTAATAAAATTTATATAATAAAAAAAAAAAAAATTAATTAATAATTAATAAAAAAAAAAAAAAAAAAACTGAAAATTTTTAATCTTAATAATAAATTATATATATATATATATATTTCTAATTTATTAAATAATTTTATTTCATTATTTAAATATTTATATTTATATATATATATATATATATAACAGAATTTATAAATTATTTTTAATAAAAAAAAAGAATTCTTTTTTTTTTTTTTTTATAAATTTAAATTATTTAATATATTATTTTTAAAAATTAATTATTTATATAAAAAAAAAAAAAAATAGTTTTTATAAGATTATTTTAATTTTATTAATTTTAATAAATAATTTTCAATATTTTTTTTTTTTGATTTTTTTTTTTTTTTTTTTTTTTTTTTTTTGTAAATATTAATAATTTCTTCACATTTATTATTAAAGATTGATCTTAATTATTATTATTATTATTTTAAAATTAATATATTCTTAAATGATTTGAAAAAAAAAAAAAAAAGTTTTTTTTTTCTTTTTTTTTTTTTTTTTTTTTTTTTGCTTTAAATTAAATATTTTAAATTCTTAAAAAAAAGGGTTTATTTAAGTTAAAATTAATTAAAGTTTTGAGAAATTTTTTTTTTTTTTTTTTTTTTTTTTAATTTTTAGGAAATTAAATTAATTATAATTTAATTCAATTTCAATTTCAATTTTTTTTTTTTTTTTTAATATTTTATTATTATTATTAATTAATTTTATACATTTTTTTTTTTTCTTTTAAATTAATTTATTTTTTTTTTTATTTAAAATAAAAAAAAAAAAAAATTTTTGAGGGGGAAATTTTTTTTTTTTCATATTTATTAAATTTTTTGGAAATTTTTTTTATTTTTTTTATTTTTTTTTGATTCAAAATAATATTCAATTCATTCTTCTTTTTGTTTTCAGGTATTATTATTAAATGAATTCCCCCTCCCCCCCAAAAAAAAAACAAAAAAAAAAAACAAAACCAAAATCAAAATTAAAATTGATTTTTTATTGAAAAAAGATTGAATTGAAATTATTATTCCTTTTTTTTTTATGGATTTTCCATATATTTTTTTTTTTTTTGAATTTTTAAATTTTTGAATTTTTTTGAATTTTTTTGAATTTTTGAATTTTTGGATTTTTTTTTCTAATTAATAATTTTCTCAATAAATCATAATAAGATATATATAATTTTTTCTTTCATAGTTTTTTTCTTTGATTTTTTTATTATTTGTTGTTTTTTTTTTTTTTTTTTTTTTTTTCTAAATTTTCATAATTTTCATAATTTTTTTTTTTTCATTTTTTCTTTAATTTTTTAATTTTACTTTATTTTTTATTCTTTTTTTATGTAATTCTCTTCTTCTTTTCTAAAGTTTTTTTTTCATTTTTTTGCCTTTTTTTTTTGTGAATTTATTTAATATTTTTTTTTTCTTATTGTTTTTAGTATTGTGAAATATGTTATATATATTTTTCATTTTTGTTATTATTTTTATTTATTTTTTCATTGGTGTAAAAATTGAATTATTTCTTTGCAATAGTGCTATCAAAAAAAATAACCAAAGAAACAATTTAAATCAGTGTTTTTACATTGATTTGGAGTGTCTTCACCCAGGAAAAAAAAATCAAAAAAAAAACTAAAACAAAAATTTGAAAAAAATTCAAAAAAGAAATTCGAAAAAACTTATCATTAAAATTAGAAAAAAAAACAAAGTTAAAAAAATCAAAAAATTGAAAAAATTGAAATTAAAAAAAATTAACACAGGAAAATGGATGTGAAAATTAATGAATAATAGCATTCAAAAAATAAAATAATAATTAAAATTAAAAAAAAAACATACAAATTAAACCACAAAATAATGTACAATATAAAAGATAAGAGATATTTCAAGTTAAAAATGAAAAAAAAAACAAAAGTCAGATTTTATCATATGCAACAATAAAAATGGATCAAAATTCAATGGAAATAAAAAGGGAAAAATAAGCAAAAAATTAAAAAACCAAAAAAGACTAATAAAATCAAAAAATGACAAAATCAGAAGTCAATAAATGTAAAGAAAATTGTTATGAAAAGACATACAAAAACTCAAAAAATGATTGAAATTTGGAATACCTTAGTAAAATCTGGAATTTCTGAAACAAGAAATTAGATGAAAATTAAGGAAATAGAAGAATTAAAATTATTATCAAGTATTTCAAAATTAAGAAAAAAAAGTCAAAAGCTGTTAAGAACCATAAGGAATAATTTTTTGGTTTAAGGATTGGTACATATATCAAAAACCATAAATTTCTGATGTAAAGAATCCATGTGGATAAAAATAAATGGTAGTTGAAATTATCTTAGGATTTCATGTAAATATCCTAGTATTATTAAGTGATATTGAATAAAATTGAATGGCCAAATATATCAATAATTTAACCATAATTTATAAGATGAAACAGAATATTTTGGTATATTTTTTCAGTCAATTTGAATTTTAAGTGTTTCAAATAAATAACCACAGATATACTCTTACCTATGCTATAATTAAAGTATGTATAAGAGAAATGGATTCTTAAATATTCCCATAGCCACATCTCTTCAAAAATTGTTACAAAACAGCCATTGAAAGTGGGTTGGACAAAGGTTTAATCAAACTTTGAATGGAATTTTAGATAATTTTCATTTGAAGCTCTAAAGAAACCAAAAACCACAAAAGAATAGGTGTTTGAGGCCCATTTTGTCATTTGATAGCTTCTATAGTAATATTTATTTTGAAAATTGAGAAAAACTCACAATCACTTTCCACTTTATTTAACATATGATAATTAAATGCCAAAGAAATCAATTATTCTCTTCTAATCAAAAATTACCTTTTGTAAGTTGAATGATTTGCATAATATTACAAGTTCTTACATAAAGGAATTTGAAAGAATATGAATTTTTCAAAATTCTACAAATAAGGAACTTTGAATAGTCTTTAAATAAATTTGATGCAAATATAAAAGACTAGGAATTATAATAATAATACCTCAATGTCGATTTCCACTTGGATGAGGCATAAAAGATTGGTATGAGAGTTCAGTTCATATCAGAGACTAGGAAGTATAATAATGATACCTCAATTATGATTTCCACTTGGATGAGGCGCAAAAGATTGGTTTCAGAGTTCATTTCCATGAATTTAATAATTTAACCTCTTAAAAAATGGACAGAAGTTATTGACATAAATTGTTTTTCATCTTTTGAGAATGCAGTAAACAAAAATTCAAAAAAATAACTCCTTTAAAGAGAAAAATAGCCTTTTGTCTTAGTGGAAATATAATTGATCTTAAGAAAATCTTATGAATTAAAAAGCCACATTTTGGTTTCAGATATTAAATGTATGGAAAAATTAATGGAAAGAAGTTCTTAATGAAGAAAGAGTATCATATTTATTTACAAAAAATTTAACACTTGCATAAATATAGGCTGAATTTTTTATTTATGAAGCAATTCTAAACAAAATACTAATACAAAATTATAATCTAAAAATATAAGTAAATTGGTATATAAATTTGGTTTTCACATTCCGAATAAAACTACTAAAACGAAGGAATCCTTAAAAAATCTCAGTAGAAAAACCTGACTTCAATAATTTATTCAGATATATTATTTATGGAATAAAGAATTTGTATATTATATCCTCTAGAGCTCAGTGATTCTTTTTAACTGCATCAATATTCTATTTGTACTCTTGAATATATTATTTTACTTAAAAAGGAAAGGAAAGAATATATTTGGAGTATAATCTTATAAACAACACTTTAAGGGTATTAATCCTTCCAAATATCTAGTTGGTTTATTCTTTGAAACATAATACTTAAGAGATTTCAAGTGAAAGAAAAAGGGATAATGTAATAAGATTTTAAGACTTGAGAATTAAATGAGCTTATTTAAGGAGATCAGATTTACCACGAATTGGAATTTATTAAATATATAAAAGTATCATATAAGGATATTTCTAAAAATTTGGTTCATAATAAATATTCAATTCAAGCTTATGCATTGGATGGGAGATTTCAAATTAAGTATATTAGTCTAACACCAAGATTACATGTTTGTATTTGAGTATTATTACAAAACTCTTGATTCAGTTCTAAATCTGTGTCATATTAATTAACTTCATAGAATAGTGAATTGAATTTTCATACAATGTTAGTTTTAAATTTTTAAAAGGAAATTCAAATATATATGAAAAAATTCATCTATTTTTTAAAATAAATATTTCAGTTTAATAGGTATCCTCCGTATATTTACAATGTCAATTTTACACAATGAAATATTACCATAGCAACTAAAATATAATTTTTACACAAATAATAATGGAAAATAGTTTTTGGAATAAATCTAGAAGAAGTTTCAAAAGAAATATTTTTCTCAAAAAGGATAAGTATGAGAAAATTAAATATTTATATCATTCAAGTTAACTTTCACTGAGTTAATGAGTTACATCAATTGATATTTAGGCCTATTATAAACCTTACTAATTGAATCCTGATATTCACATGTTTTGAATTTTAGTCAATAAAATCAATTACAATGATATCACCTTTTATATAAAGAAGTGAAATATATAACTGTAAAATTGATCTAAAAAGTTCAAATTTCACTGAAGGAGTTGTAATTAATTCACATTTTTTCATTTCGGCACCATTTTGATAAGCTTGCTTTTTTCTTTCTGTAAAATAAAACAATATTCAGAATTTGAGTTACCCTTTATTTCCTCCAAAAACATAGGGTTTAAGGGATATTCTTGAATGATATACTTTTTATTATTGGAATAGAATTTGGGAACATATTCTGAACAAGTAGTTTATATTTGAAATCTTGGGTATATTGCATGTTATGTGATATGTCAAGCGATAGCTTTTGATCCATAAGAGGTCTCACATTATTTCTATAATGGGAAAAAGGTGTGAAAGAAAGTAAATTTTAACTTTTGAAAAATTGGCAAAATATTTCCTCTCACCCTTCAAAGAAAGAACTAGATTTAAGGGATGAAAGAGATATAAAGATATAATACATGAGGTTTTTGTTAAAAAAATTCATTTCAAATCTCATACTTGCAAGAATTTTCTAAAACCTTTTCTTAATTCTCAAAAAAGGACATGATCTCACTTGATTTTGTTTAATTTCCAAAATTGAAGATGAACTTAGTTTTTGAGAAAAATTGTTAATTAAAAATAAAAAATTTATTGTTTTTTTTTGTCCAAAAAAGTTGATTTTATTTTTTTATTTGAAAAAAATGTTTTTATGTAAATGTTTTTGGAATTGAAAATATTGAGATCTGATAAAATAAATATTAGAGGAAAAAATTCCATGTAAGGAAGGACATGTAAGAAGATGAGGAAAGGGCTATCTTGATGATGAGAAATTTGAAAAAGGTTAATTCATGGTTTATGAATTGGTTTTTCTTTTAAAATGATGGGTTTTTATTTCAAGGAATCTTGTATAATGAAGGATTAGTTAAGAATCTCACAGTTATTATAATTCAATCGATTTCATGTGAAGTAATTCAAAATCTTCAAAATCTGGCTTGGAAACTGACCAAATAATAATAGCAAGTTAGAGCCAAGTATGAAGCAAGTTGGAAGCTGGGTTGGACCTACTATCCACTCTGGCAAGGATAGCTTTTTTTCATTGTGAATGTGATTTTTTCATTAAATATAAGAATAAGACTTACAAACCCAAGCTCTTCCAAATCAAAATTTGTATTACTCACTGGAATTTTTTTTCACAAGATCCAAAGATATCAACAGCTAAAGATTAGCATTCAACTGTACACTAATGCCAAAGAAGGCAGAAAGTATTATCTCACTCAGGAGGTATGGAGCACAATGGAATTCATGGAGCCTATTTGAAATATACTGCAATTTCTTACAAGAAAAACTCCCAAATAGCACTTAGTGATCCCATATTTCTATATTATTATTAATTGGTTATTGCATCA
This sequence comes from Austropuccinia psidii, assembly GCA_023105745.1. Taxonomy (NCBI): domain Eukaryota; kingdom Fungi; phylum Basidiomycota; class Pucciniomycetes; order Pucciniales; family Sphaerophragmiaceae; genus Austropuccinia; species Austropuccinia psidii. The sequence continues at coordinate 21,036,881 of JALGQZ010000009.1, read as the reverse complement.
CAAGCAGGTCTCACCTCATATATTGTGGGATACTCCTCTGTGTGGGATAAGTGAGGCGGTACCTGGAAAGGGAAATTACAAGAAAAAGTTTTGAATTTCTTTTCTGAAATGTAACCCTTGCTCTTCTTGTGTACTAGATTAATCTAGACTTCCCTTCCTAAAAATGCTGAATTATCTTGACTTGAACTCCACAATAAATTTATTTATTTGATGGTTACTGGGTCAGAAAGGTCTATTCAACAGACTCTATCAGAATTCTATTGATTATTAAAAATACAGTGGTCACTAAATATCTGAATTAATTAGAAAGTATAAAAATCCAGAAATATGGGTGGATTCCACCAATAAGTACTACAAAAAGCTTAAGAGATGAGACAATCTAGAAACAAACACAAATTGATAACACCAATATAGTAATTTGATAAGTGATAAGAGATATTTCTAGTTGGTTGTTTTTGTAAACTTTTTTTATGATGATTTGGGATAACACAGACTATAATTTTAAATAACTAAGGTGAAGATTTTGAAGACAGTTGTAAGTATTGATAGATTGATAATCAGTATAAAGGTAACTGAATATGGTATGAGTATCTTTTTGAATAGAATACCTCTAATAGTAACACTACTAATTTTGATATGATTATTTAAATTGATATTTTTAATTTAGAAACTAATTTATCTTTCTTTCAACTAATACTTGATTATAGATGACTAAGACTGTACTAATGATAAAATCTATTTTTTCTAATAAAGGGAAATTTTCCCCAAAACTAAATCTGATGATTATAAAAATATTTTTCTTAATGAAGGGGCCTTTTCCACTTATTATAGTTTCTATAAAAAATATATTTTTTTGAGTAAAGAGGTCTTTTCCACAATATAAAGATACTCAAACTATTTAGATCAACCTACTAGTAAGGGATGAAATCTGGAAAAAATGAATTAAAATGACATTTCCAGAAGACAAATGAGGTTTGAAAAACAAAAATTTGAAGTATTTATACTCTCCAGGGTTAGGGTTGGTGAGAAAAAAGTTCATCTTTAATTCAGGCTAAGTTGTGGTTTCATATTTATTCAATCATCTAGAAAGTTTCTGGGTGTTCTTTTTTTCCCTTGTAGCTGAATTGTGGTTTTGATCATAGTGGTTCATATTGAATAATTAATTTTAGATATTAATTTTGAATATGCATATGCCTTCCTCCCTGCTTTCCATTTTGAATAATCCATTTTAATCTCTTGAATATCCCTACTATGGATATTCACTTGGTGTCTTCATACCATATATCTATAACACCTCTCTTCCTTATTAAGTTGTCTTATTCATTAAGTTCACTTATCTCCCACAACTAAACAAAGCCTTTCACAAAGAATACCAAAGTCATATTCATAAAAATGGTTCATAAATACCCTGTACCCCATTTTTAATGTAATTTCAGTTAATTTATTTTTCTACCTTGAACTAACTATGATAAAGTCTTGATATGATGTTTCCCTTTTTCTTTCAGATATTAAGCCCAAGTCAAACTAATTCATTACTAAACTTCCTTAAAGTTATTTAAATCAACCTTCACTTATAATGTGACCCCTATGAGACATTAACTCTGACATAAAATATCATTTCAAACATCATCATTATAGCTCAAGCCGTTTGTGCTGTAGTAATATTTTATTACACACTTAAAGTGATTTTTAAAAAAGTAAAAACAAAAAAACAGAAAATGGTGATCATTTTGGGTAAACCAATCCTTCAAAGTTTGTAGTTTTGGATGGTACAGCGTGGTGTCAAATCATAAGTAGAAGTTTTACCTATCCACTTATAAGTTATTTTAGCCTATAATTGTGATTAAACTGAAGATTTATACCTTTAGCTTAAAGAATAGAAGATCCTTAACTCAAATCAACATTTGTTCAAAGCCAAAAAAAATTAAATTTATGGTCCATTAAGCCAATATGGTCTAGGAATACCACATCCCCTCTCCATTTAATTCTTTACCCAGAATTCTACATGAGGCTGAAGGGACCATTCCCCCTGTTTTAGCTATCAGGAGTTGGCTTACTTAATTAATAGCTGCCTTATTAATAATGAAAAGTTAGTGCATGATATATTGGTTAGAATTACTAATAGAATATTTTATAGTACTTTATTCACCATTTCTGGTATTCAAAAAAGACCCCTTTTCAATGAATTATATTTATATTGTGGCTGAAATTATTTATACTGGTTATGGATTATTTACCTTTGAGGAATTTGTTTTTTTCTATTCCTTTGATTGATTCTTGAACCACAAAAGTTTCCTTTATTGATTAATTCTTGTATTGTATTGCTTCTTTCTGGCTTTCAGAATTTATAGCTTCATCCTTGAATATTGTGACTTGACCTGAGCCTAGAACTAAAAAACAGTGGGCAAAAGTTTGAAATTCCCACCAATTCCCCCAAAACTTGATATCATAAGGAGTGATATGAAGAAATAGGTTACCAACCCATTATTCTTATTTTCTTATCCTTCTTCTTTGTTTCTTTATTTATACTTTTCTTTTCTTTTTACTTTTACTAATATTAAGAATAAAATCATGTAATCACCACTCTTAAAGGCAAAAGAAGACAAATATAAGAGAAAAAAAGAAAATTGAAAAAAAGAATTTTGTTTCTTTTCTCCCCTCTTTTGTTTTAATATTATAATCCAATTTAGTTTCTGAGGGTTATTTAACTCTCCATTTAATAATTTTCTTTGGACTCTCTAAAATAAAATATTCTGTCTCCAGGACAAATCCTGCATAATAAATGTTAAAATGAAAATAAGTTAGAGATGATGCAGTTTTATGTCATGCTCAGGACCACTTTATAAGATAAAAAATAAAATTATAAAAGAATTACAACCTTGGATGGCTGAGAGGCTAGTCCCCTCTTCATTTTTTATATTATTTAAAGAAGCACATTAGAAGCTGATTTTAATAGAATATGATTTAAAGTAATAAAATGAGAATATGATATAGAAGAATAAGACCCATATATAGAGACATAGGGCAAATTTGTTGTAAAATCATTATATTTGTTTAGGGGATAGTCCCCTCTCTTTTTTAGAAAATATTATGTAACAGGTTCTATATATATATGTGTTTTATATTATATATATTTTTATGTATTTCGTGTTTTTTATTTGTATTTTATAATTACTTTATTTGAATATTTTCTTTTTTATATAAAGAAAATTAATAAAGTTGAAAATTTATATATCCATATTCAATTCATTAAATCATTTTGTCATATATATATGTTTAAAAAATTATGTAATATTGATTATATAAAAGTAAAATAGAAAAGCAAAGAAAAGTTCTCTGCAAGTGGTGCGCAGCGCTGCAAACAATTCAGTTTTGAAGGTTTCAGGCTGGGTTAAGCTTAACTTAACTTTTAGCTTTAATTTTATTTGATTAATTTTCATATCATTATTTGATTTTTTTGTAGCTTTATACTATTTAAATCACTACCTGATTCTAAAAGCTAATACAGTATTGTGGTCAGAGACTACCCCACATTGGTGATCTCTTGAAAATTAATTTTTCAAACCAATTAAAACTTCTTGTTTATATATAATAATTAATTCCTAATCAACTAATCAATTGATAATATGGTTATATTTAGCTTATCCATTAATCCAATTTATTTAGTTATTTTTTAATTTTTATTACTGATTGTGCCCGCAGCTCTGTAAGTTAAAATTGTTGTTTTTATTTTTACTTGTGGCATTCTTATTTCCTTCGTCAAAGTACAACATAAACATTTTTTTATTTTACTTTAATTAAATATTCTTTGTTTCCTCTTATTTATTCACCCGGAAGCTTTCTTTTGACTGCATTTATTTAAATAGCTTGATTTTAATTTATCTTGCATTGTTGGTTTTGTTGGTGATATACATGATGGATTATTCTTGTAAGTAGTTTTCTTCTATTATAATTGTATTTTCTTCGTTTCTTTTTGACTAACATTTCTTATTAATGATTGATTGATTTTTCTTATTATCAGCCATTTTAAAACTTTTGAGAGATTTTGTTTAATATTTTTATTAAATTTTCTTTAGTCACAGTCTTTCTCCAGTGGGTTGGGAGTGGTATTATTGCATTTTGGAAGGTAAGTCCATTAATATTTCTTCTGATTCATTATCCTCTTTCTTCTTTTCTATTTTTTTAACTAAAGATAACCATAATATTATTTATTTTTGTTTTAAATTTAGATCTCATTTGACTTACTTCTTAGTTTCCCTTGCTACAGAGAAAAATCTTCACGTGCCCAGTAGTTGGAACCTTAATTCTTTTCATGTGATTTTAATTTTTGTTATTATGTGCCTGTTACTGGTAGGAATGCTTCTTTTTGTGTGTTTTTCATCATTACTTAAGACCTGCTGATTACTCTTCTGTTTTTTAAACACTCCATTGGTGAATTGTCATATTATTATTCATTTATATCAAATTTAACTACATCTCAATACTTCCATCACTTCTCATCTGTTGTAGTTTGTTTTAGTATGTCTTTTTAAATAAAAATTAAGACTACCCATTATGGTTGTAGCTAGAAATATTTGCTATAATTTTACAATCCACTCAATGGGTGATCCTTTCCTTCAATTATTTACTGTTTTGTCTAGCATTTATGGACAATAACCTCCATTAGCAGCTTCTTCCCCTGTTTTTTGGCTAATACTGCTCCTACTTCTCCGCCTATATCTCTTCCAGGCTCCCCACTTTCCTCTTTTGCGACTGCCCTTACAATCTCACCTCAATCCACAAATTCCAATGGGTACGTTCCAGCCAAGGAAGACCTAAAATACAATTTTGATCGTGTTTTCTGAGATTTATATTCTGCTGTTTCCAACTTGAGAGGCTTGATGAAATTAAATTTTTTCCACGGTTTTCCTTCACACTCCTACGAACTTGAAATTATTCATGCTGGTGTATTTCCTCTTGTGCATTTATATAGACAAATCAAAGAGTAAGTCTTTGTATCTTTTTTTATATAATTATTATAATTTTTTTAATAATCAGGATTTCCGTATCACTATCCGAAACCTGTGGAAATGTCAATGATGAGTGTTACCCAAATTGACTTAGCAGTATCTATTGATTGAATCATAAAAAAAACTACCCAATTTAAATGTTTTGATTATTTCTTTTACCTCATTTTTTCTTTAATTATTCGTCTGTATTGTATGACAGGCTACTGGTTATTCTATCAAGATAAATCCTAGACAAGTAATCCATATAATGATCCTTTACTAATATAGGCTTAAGTATGGCTTATAGTATCTTACTGAATGGGTTTGATGACTGATTTTTTTTTAATTTATCAAAAAAAAAACTCAATTATTTTCTATTTTCATTTTTTTGAGATTCTGGTTGTGTAGGCTTTGAACTTTTGAAATGCATAATAACAACCATTCAAACGTTTGGTTGTTATTAAAAAATAGATTTGACTCCCTTCCTGCAAGTAAAACCGACCATAAATAGGAGATATAATATATATATACGTTATATATTTCAATTAAGAATATTTCTTATGTGTAAGAAATTGGTAAGAATTTAACTAATGATGATCTTTATAATGATCATTTATTTTATATATTTTGAAATTTAGATATAATTTTAATAAAATAAATATATGACTTTTTTTTAAAGGTATAAAGTAAATAATTCAAGATATTTATAATTAAGTAAAATTGAAAGTGAGATATTTGATAAACACTCATAGAATTAAATTTAGCCACTTGGTCAGCCTGTGAATAAATTGTTTCTTGGTATAAATTTTGAGAAAAATTTAGTATAATATTGGACTTTATCTTTGTGCTTTTATATGTGTACGTTTGTGCAAAATTACTTTGAGAATCAAATAAGTTTTCTAATAGTGGACTTAATGCTGTGTCAAAATGAGAAGATATGTTATTAGAAGCTTCTTTATATGTCTCATATGTATAAAAAGGAATATAGATTGGATTATTTTCTAATTTTGAGAGGTGTGGTGCTTCAATTAGAGACTCATGTTCATTTTTACTAGTTATTTTTCATAAGGAGAGTTATTGACTCTAAGACTTGATGGAGGTTCCTTTTTATGGGTTAAAGGTAATTGTTTTGATGATAGTGGAATTACTTGATCTTGAAGGGGAATAATGATTTCTTTTGATAATGGAAGAGAGTGATCCAATGAATTATTTTATTCCAATTATTTTAATGGAATTTCTTTCAATGAATGTGATAATTTCTCCATTTTGATAGATTTAGGTAAGGAAATTTCTGCTTCAATTTCAGCTTCTTGTTTCAAGAGTATTTCTTCATTGGTAATTAAGCTTCTATTATTATCTCAGGAAGTAATTCATTTAATATAATGAAAATAATTTTCCTCAAGAATTCCTTCTAATACTTCTCGATTAGAAAGAATAATATCTTGAGATCTTGAGGGGTCAATACTTTCTGGTTTATTGTAAGATAACTTTGAGAATTACTTTTGAGGTTTAGCTTATTGAGTTCTTTGATTCTGACTGACAGTAGCTGTTTCTTTAATAATATCTTTAGCTTATTTTCACTTAATATTTCCTTTTTCACATAATATGAGATTCTTATGATTATTGAGGAAATTAATTCTTATTATTCTATTTCTTCTTAATTATCTTCAAACTAATTTAATATTCCCTTGACAGACTTGAATTTTTTCTTGGGTAAAAGGTATAAAGTCTTAGTAGCAAACTTTCAAAGCTTTTTCATGGTTATTTCCTTCTATTTATTTTCTTGTATATACTGATTTATCTTTTGGATCTTGATATAAATGAGCTTCATTTCACCCTATTTTCCTTCTTTTCTTATTCCTCAATAATTTATTCTACTCCATTGAGATATTTCTTGGGTATTAGATGCAAAAATTTGGAAAATAACTCCAATGCTTTTTTAAAATCTTCTTCATCAATAAATTCAAATATTTTCTTCTTTTTAAAAAGGGATTAATGATAATAATTTTCTTCATAAAATTGAGGTTGATCTTCATAGTAAAAATTTCTTTTGGAGGAAATATATGACTCCATTTTACCTTTTCTTTATGTATATCAAATATTTAATTGGTTCAAATAACTTTTTTTCCGTTTTTAATAAATCAATCTGACTAAATATTGCTAATACTCTATTTGACTTACTGGCCACTATTCGGATACCAGATGTGGGATGAATAAGGCAGTACCTGGAAGGGGAAATTACAAGAAAAGGTTTTCAATTGGATTTATGACTTTTGAACCTTGCTTTTCTTGCTTTCAAGATGAATCTAGACTACCATTCCTAATAATGCTGACTTATATTCTCTTGAGTTCCACAATGAATTTATTTATTTGATGGTGACTGGGTCAGAGAAGTCTATTCAACAGACTGTATCAGACTTTGATTGATTCTTGAAAAAAGCAGTCATATAGATCTTTGAATAAATTAAATGTTATAACAATACAGAAATATGGGTGTATTCCACCAATAAGTACTACAACAAGATTGAAAGATTAGACAATCTTGAAAGAAACACAAATTGATAACACTAATATAGTAATTTGATAAGTAATAAGAGATATGTTTAGTTGGTTGGTTTTGTAAGCATTTTTTTATGATGATTTGGGATAACATAGACTTTGGTTTTGAATAACTAAGGTGAAACTGTTGAAAACAGTTATGAGTATTGATAGCTGGATAATAAGTATAAAGGTAACTGAATATGGTATGAGTATTTGTTTGATAGAATACCCCTAATTGTAACACTACCAGTTTTGGTATGATTGTTCAAGTTGATATTTTAAATTTAAAAATCAATTTAGTTCTCTCTTAACTAACACTTGAATATAAACTAATAAGAATTTACTAATAATAAAGACTCTTTTTTTAATGGAGGGGCATTTTCCCCAAAAATAAATATGATGAATATCTAGCTATTTTTTAAAAAATAAGGGGCCTTTTCCCCTTATTAGCTATAACTATTATAAAGGCTATTCATTTTTTAATAAAGGGGACTTTTAACCAATGTAAAATACAATTATTTTATAGATTGACCTACTAGTAAGGGATGAATTCTGGAAAAAATTAAGCCAAATTACATTTTGGAAAGACGCATAAGGTTCAAAAAATGAAAATTTGAAGTATTTGTACTCTAAATAGGCCATTTTTAATTCAGGCTAACTTTTGGTTTCATATTGATTCAAGCTTCTAGAAAGCTCCTGGGTGTTCTTTTTTTCCCTTGTAGCTGAAGTGTGATTTCAATCATAGTGGTTCATATTGAATAATTAATTTTAGATATTAACTTTGGATAAGAATATGCCTTCCTCCCTGATTTGCATTTTGAATAATCCATTTTAATTTCTTCAATGTCCCTACCATGGATACTCACTTGGTGTCTTCATATCATATATTTATAACACCTCTCTTCCTTATTAATTCTTCTTATTTATTAAGTTAACTCATCTCTCACAACTAAAAAAAGACTTCCACCAAGAATAACAAGGTAACTTTTTATAGAAATGGGTCATAAATACCTTTTAACACATTTAAAACGTAATTCAATTTAATTTAATTTAATTTCCTACCTTGAATCGACTATGATAAAGTCTTGATACCATCTTTCCCTTTTTCTTTCAGATATTAAGGCAAAGTCAAACTAATTAATAACTAAAATCTCTCAAAGTTATTCAAATTAACCTTTACTTAAAATGTGACCCCTATGAGAATTTAACTCTGGCATGAAAGATTATTTCATACATCATCATTATAGCTCAAGCCCTTTGTACTGTAGTAATATTTTACTACACACTTAAATGATTTTGAAAAAAAAAAAAAGGAAAATGGTGATAATTTTGGGTAAACCAATCCTTCACAATTTGTAGTGTTGGATGGTACAGTGAGGTCTCAAATCATAAGTAGAAGTTTTACCCATTCACGTATAAGTGATTTTAGCCTAGAATTGTTATTAACTTGAAGCTTTATACCTTTAGTTTAGAGAAGAAAAGCTCCTTAACTCAAATCAACAATTGTTCAAAGCCAAAAAAATTGATTTTATGGTCCATGAAGCAAATGTGGTCTAGGAATACCACATCCCGTCTCCATTCAATTCTTTCCCCAGAATTCTCCATGAGGCTGAAGGGACCATCCCCCCTGTTTTAGCTATCAGGAGCTTTCTTACTTAATTAATAATTTCCTTATTAATAATAAAGAGTTAGTGCATGATATATTAGTTTAAATTAATAATAGAATATTTTATCGTACTTTATTCACCCTTTCTGGTCTTCAAAAAAAACCCCTTTTCAATGAATTATATTTTTATTATGGTTGAAATTATTTATACTGGTTATGGATGATTTCCCTTTGAGGAATTTGATTTTTTTCTTTTCCTTTGATTGATTCTTGAACCATAAAATCTTCCTTTATTGATTAATTCTTGTATTTTATTTCCCCTTTCTGGCTTGAAGAATTTTTAGTCACATCCTTTAATATTGTGACTTGACCTGAGCCTAGAGCTAAAAAACAGTTGGTAAAAGTTTTAAATTACCACCAATTACCCCGAAAATTTATATCATAGGGAGCGATATGAAGTATTAGGTTACCACCCCTTATTTTTTATTTTCTTATTTTTCTTCTTTCTTTATTTTTTATTTCCTTTTTACTTTTACTATTATAAAGAATACACTCATGTAATCAGAACTCTTAAAGGCAAAAACAGACAAATATAAGAGAAAGAAATAAAATTGAAATGAATCCTGTTTTTTCTTTTCTCCTCTCTTTTGTTTTGATAGTCAAATCCAATCTAATTTCTGAGGGTTATTTCCCTCCATTTGATAATTTGATTTTAACTTTCTTAAATAAACTATCTTTATTTAGGACAAATCCTCTATAATAAATGTCAAAATGAAAATAATTTAGAGATGATGAAGCTTTATGTCATGCTAAGGACCACTTGATAAGATAAAAAAAAAGCAAATTATAACCTTGGATGGCTGAGGGGCTAGTCCCCTCTCCTTTTTCTTATATTGCTTAAAGAGGCAAATCAGAAACTGACTGTAATGAAAGATTATCTAAAATAATAGAATGAGAATATGATATAGAAGAGTAAGCCCCAGATAAAGGAATAAAGGGTAAATCATTTGTAGAATCATTATATTTGGCAAGGGGTTAGTCCCCTCTCCATTTTTCATAAAATATTATGTAACAGGTTCTATATATATATATTATTAACTATTTTATATTTATCTTTTATTTTTACTTTATTTATTTATTTCTTCTTTATATAAACAAAATGAATAAAATTGAAAATTTATATATATTTTTTCATGTATATATATACATATATTTAGATATATTCTGAAAATTGTGTAATATTGATTATCTAAAAGTAAAACAAAAAAAAGGAAATTTATCTGCAAGCTCTGCACTGCTCTGAAAACACTTCAAGTTTTAAGGTTGCACACTGTCTTAAAATCAACTTAACTTTTTAACTTTGATGTAATTTAGTATATTTTTATATTATTATTTAATTTATTTTTTTTAGCTTTATAATAATCAAAGGGTGTTGGTAGACCCACATAAGCAATTTGATAAAAACAGGTACTCCCTTATGTGTTTTTTGAATGATATGTAGCTATTTATGGCATTTTTGATGCTATTTGTGGCATTTTCAAGGCTATTTATGGCATTGTTAATACCATAAATGCCATCTATATTTCATTTATAGCATTTCTAAGGCCATCAATGGAATTTTTAATACCATAAATGGCATCTATATTTCATTTTTCATGCTATTTATGGAATTATTATGTCATTTGTGATGCCATAAATGGCACTGCAAACACTTCAAGTTTTAAGGTTGCATGTTGTGTTGGACTTAACTTGACTTTATAGCTCTGATTTAATTTAATGTATTTTTATATTATTATGTAATTTTATTTTTTCTTACCTTTATACTATTTAAAGCATTTTGGTAAGCCCACATAAGAAATTTTGTAAAAACACTTAAGCCCTTATGTGTTTTTGCCATAAATTGGTAAAAACATGTAGGATTTTGGTAAAAACACATAAGGCGCATTTTTTAAATAAAATTCAGCTATTTATGGAATTTTTGATGCCATTTGTGGAACTTTTAATGCCATTTATGCCATTGTATAGGCTATTTATGGCATTTTTGATGCCATAAATGGTATTGTTAATTCCATTTATGGCATTGTTAATGCCATTTATACAGTTTTTAATGCCATCTGCAATTGTTAAAGCCATTTATGGCAATTTTAAGGCCATTTATGGCACTAATAATGGCATAAAAGGCACTAATAATTCCATAAAAGGCACTAATAACGCCATAAATGGCACTAATAACACCATAAATGGCACTAATAGCGCCAAAAATAGAACTTTTAATTTCCACCGAGGCCATAAATTACATTTTTAATTAAATTGATGTCATCAATGGCATTTGCAAGTTACTTAAAAACATTAACAAAAAACATAAACAAAGCACTTTTTGGGCCTACAATTGTCAAAGCAAAAAAAAAAAACTCAAAATTTTGCACTTCTGGTTTTTTATTCTCAAGCTTCTTCCCTTTATTCTAAAAAAAATTATGTAAATTCATAAGTGGGATTATTTGTAATGATTTTTTTTTTGAAAAAAGGCCATTTTGCCAAATTGGCCAAAATAGAGAAATTGGGCAAAAAGAATTTTTTGAAAAAATTTGGGGATCTTCAAATCCTATTTCAGAAAAAATATGGCAAAAAAACTCAAAAAATGCTCAAAACTAAGCCTGAGGAATTTTTTTTTAAAAAATAGGCCACTTATGTGTTTTGGCCATAAATTGGTAAAACCATATAAGGGCTTACGTGTTTCTACTAAAAGCTTACATGTCTTTACCAGCACCCTATTCCAATCACTGCCTGATTATAAGATCTAATACAGTATTGTGGTTAGAGACTACCCCACTTTTGTGATCTCTTCAAAATAAAATTTTCTGACCCAATTAAAACTTCTTGTTTATATATTAGCATTAATTATGTTGAAGGAATTTCCAATAAGATAATCAATTAATATCATGGTTATCTTTAGTTTAACCATTAATCAAATTGATTTATTTATTTTTTAACCTTTCTTTCTGATTGTGGGTGCATCTTTGTTAGTTGAAATTGTGGTTTTTATTTTTATTTGTGGTGTTCTTTACTTAATCAAAATACAACATAAGCTTTTTTTGTGGTACTTTAATTGAGTCTTCTTTGTTTCCTTTCATTTATTTCTCCAAAATCTTCCTTGTGACTGCATTTATATAAATAGCTTGATTTCAATTTATCTTGCATTGTTTGTTTGGTTGGTGATATACATGATAGATCATTATTGTAAGTAGTTTTATTCCATTATCATCATATTTTATTCCTTTCTTTTTTACTAGCATTTATTATTGATTGATTAATTGATTGATTCTTTTCTCATCAGCCATTTTAGAATTCTTGAGGGATTCTGTTTAATATTTTTATTAAGTTTTTTTAAGTAACAGTCTCTCTCCAGTGGGTTGGGAGTGGTATTATTGCATTTTGGAAGGTAATTCCATTAATTTTTCTTCTTATTAATTATCCTCTTTCTTCTTTTCTCTTTATATAATTAAATTTAAACATGATATTATCTCTTTTTGTTTGAAATTTAGATCACGTTTGGCCGACTTCTTATCTGCTCTTGCTCTAGAGCAAATGTTGCATGAGTCCAGTAGTTGGAACCTTAATTATTTTACTGTGAATTTCATTTTTTTATTCTGTGCTTGCTACTAGTAAGAATGCTTTTGTGTTTTTTTATCATTACTTAAGTCCTGATTATCACTCTTCTGTTGTTTTTAAACACTTCATTGGAGAATTTTTGTATTATTATTCATTTATGTCAGATTTAACTATGTATCAATACTTTCATCACTTCTAATCTGTTTTAGTTTGTTTTAGTATGTCTTTTTAAATCAAAATTACGCCTACCCATTATGGTTAAAGTTAGAAATATTTGCTATAATTTTACAATCCACTCAATGGGTGATCCTCTCTTTAGCTTATTTACTGTTTTGTCTAGTGTTTCTGGAGAATCAACTCCATTAGAAGCTGCTTTGCCTGTTTTTTTGGCCAGTACTTCTCCTACTTCTACTTCTATATCTCCTCCAGGCTCTCCAATTTCTTCTTTTGTGACTGCCCTTACAATCTCACCTCAATCCACAAATTCCAATAAGTACATTAAAACGAAGGAAGACCTAAAATACAATTTTGGCTCTGTTTTCTCCAATTTCAATTCTTCTGTCACTGGCTTAGGATGCTTGATGGAATTAATTTTTCTCCAGGGTAATCCTTCACACTCCTACAAATGCGATCTTGAAATTATTTGCGCTGGTCTAATGCATCTTGTACATTTATATAGACAACTAAAAGAGTAAGTCTTTTTCTCTTTCTTATATTATAATTATCAATTTTTTTGTTAACTAGAATTTCTTTATCAATAGCTGAAATCTGTGTAAATGTCAATAATGCGTATTAATAAAATTGAATGAGAAATATCTATTGATTGAATCATAAACAAAAATATCCAATTAAACTTTTTTGATCATTTTTTTTACTAAATTTTTCTCTTAATTATCCATATGTATTTTTCAATAGTCTACTGGTTATTCTATCAAAATAAAGCTTAGAAAAGTTACCTATATAATTATAGTCCTAAATTTGCTACATATTTCAAAATAGGACTAAACAAGACCCCCAGATAAAAAAAGGGTCCTTCAATTTCACAAATCCTAACATTCTAATTATATATTTTTTTAGAAACTAAAAGTAATTTATAGGTAACAACAGCTCTTAGCAATAAATGGGGCGGAATCAAAATAAATTTTGACTAATAATCATTATTTCCAAAGTTTTTTGTTTCAATCATAAGTTTCATCATATAAGTGAAGCTCTCATCTTATTCTCATCAAACTATATTTTATTGACTAAGAATACTCTAATTAACACCAATTCTGACTTATTAGAATATATTGACCCTTTAAAAATCCATAATCAATATCCCAATTTCTTTGAATATCCTTTTTATATTTTTCCAAACCAAATCAATATCACATTTTTGTGATAAAAATTCAATAAAATGACAAATAACAGTTTAAACAACAATAGAATTCATTATAAATTGTTTTTCTCTGTATCAATGAAACTATTCTAATTAACTTTTATTTTTCACAGAATTACTCAAGAAAGTATCAATAGTGGTTTAGCATAGCTCTTGACTATCAATGATAGTAAAAGGTTTGAGGAATTAGTTTATATCATCTCAAAAATTTGGGCCCTCATCCACAGAGATTCTTACTGTGATGATTTAATTATTCATTATTTTTTTATTCAAAAAGCGGAATATCTTAGTAATAATAAGCTTTTCACAGAAGTTGGGGACTTCAAGAATTTGAAATAATCCAGAAAATTAGATATTATAAATAAACATTCTATCCAGAAAGTAATTATGAAATTTATAATACTGGAGATTCTTTGTGGAAACAGGAAGTAATTTTATTTGAGTTAAGGTCTGGAAGCTAAAATAAATTATTGTCTATCAAATTCTCGCATGAAAAACCCTTTTTGAAACTCATGGCTCAACGTATAAGCTCTGAGAACTTTATGATAACTCAATTGGACGAATTATCTTATCTTTGTCTTAAGGTAACATTATTGTCAAGAAATATAATGAAAATTTACTTAACTTACAGCTTCCTTCAAAGTTCAATTATCTTTAAGGCCTTAGAGCTCCTTATCATGAAGTTAAAGTGCTCCGCTATTAATTTTGGACAGGGACTCTTATTAAGAATGATAGAAAAGGAAAATTTTTTGGGGAATAATGACTATTTGAGATAACAATATATTAGAAAATTGATATAATTATTAATTTTTCTCAAAAAATGAATGAACTCAATACTTGAGATATTCAATCAGATAAAGATATCAATCATTGGGAGCTTGATAACCAAAAATACCATGAATAAAAATGGCAAGTCATTAAAATCAGAGATGAAAAAAGTTTCAGTTAAATCCAAAATCAACCCTGAATTAGTTTTAACATTAGTCTAAGCCCTTAGTCACGGGGGCTCTTCCAAGTGAAGAGGGACTGCTACTCAGTAAGCTGAAACTCACTTGAAGAAGGCTACTGACAGATAAGAAGAATAACACTAAATCAGCTTAAATAAAATGGGATCACTAATAAGAAAGTAATAATAAAGAGGAAGAAAAAATAAGAAATAAAAAATAAAGGATTCAACCACAAACAATTCCCATTCCACTGTGCCAACCTGTCAGAGGGGAAGAAGATTGTTAATAAGGATATGGCCACCACAACTTCACTGAACAAGTGAGGAAAAATTCAAAAACTGACTAAATGATAATAAGTAAGTTAATCCAAATAAATAAGAATAAAATAATTAATAATAATAAGCTCAATATATGGATAAACTGGGGACAAGTCCCCAGAGGGAGAAGGAGGGGCTGGTATATGTGAGAATCCACCAGCCCAAGTCTAAAGAGTTAATTTTTTAAGAGGATTGATTGATTCTAATCATACAGTCCCTGTATGGATAGACAGAGTCTGTACATGGGGTGTGGTAAAATTGGGTAATCATACCATTCCAGATCAGTTAATTCATCTTGTACAAGGAATGACATGCTGTATTGGTGATTACAAGCTTTATTAATGTTTCAAATAACGTTTCTAAAACTTGATGCTCATACACAGCAGTAAATTTCTGATTTGGAGTGTTTTCATGGAGATAAGTTTGAATACCTCTTACCCCTGATAATGGCTCTGACAGTATCCCCCTCTTAAATCTGGTGGGTTCCTGAACACCATCACAAACTTTCACTCATATCATACCTCTTTTCCCTACATTTATTTAGAAAAATTAATTTTCTTCAATTGTTCTCCTCTTGATAATTATCCTGAAAGTTTTTCAGTCTTCAAATATCTTATATCCTTAAATAAGCTTGTCCCATGTCTATTTATGGAAATTCTGTTTATTTTTTGTCATTTTGGCCTATTCTGGTTATTTTTGCCTTTTTATGGTTTTACATCCATGGCCTGTAATATGCAGTCCATGGTTCATAGGTTCCACAGGGATCCCCCTGGGCCCAAACTTTCTGGGGTTCCAGGGGGTCTAAGGGATGCATATGGCCCCTTTTCCTTAAATGATTCTAGGACCATGTGGAGGAGTCTTCTCAAATTAGTTATGGAAGCCCCTGGCCTTCTGGAAGGTTGTCCTGGGACCAATTCCTGGGAAGCTTGATGGGGCTCAGAAAGAGTTTACTAGCCCCAAATTTTGATGACTTTTTACATGAATATCTTGACCTTTTTCTGACTCAACTTTGACACTTCTGCCCCTTCTCCTAGAAATTATTTCCAAACTGACTGAACCCACTTAATCTTTTCCCTTTGTACCACCACCATCTGTTCTTTATGAATCTTTCATATACAGCTGATTGGGTTCCCCTTGGTAAATTGTTTCCTTCAGGCATTTTCAATCCTTCTTAACCCTATTATGGCTATAAGGCTGTTGAATTCTTAGATCTTCCCTTTACTGAGTGTATTAAGATTGGGAAATCTTGTTTTGAACCCTGGAATCCAACATCTTCATAGTGCCACTATTGTTTCATTAGAAAGAATCTGTGCCAGTTTAAACAGTTGGGAGGTACCCATGGAGCAAGAAAGATGGCTCATTTGAAAAGAAGTATCCAACTCCTGATGGTAATTCTGTATTTTATAGACTTAAGTGCAATAATATTCTTTAATTTGATTGTACTGAAATTTTGGATTGGCGACTGGACAAAGGAAAAGAAAAGGGATTGACCAATGTTGGAGGGTCAATCCCCACTGGTGAAAGGCCAATATATTCAATTTCCGAATTTCCTATCTCAAGAATAAACATCCAAGGAATAGTGAAAAGAATCAGAAGCATTTCTGACTTACCAAATGATTCAGATGGTTATTTAAATGACTAATTGTATTGAGAAAAGCTGAAGTAGTTAATCCATCAGTTGGCCAACCTTAAAATTCCTCCCCTAATCAGCCACCTGTGAAGAAGGTCCATAGCCAAGTGATCCAAAGTAATCCCCAATCTTTCAATCACAAATATTTTGCAATTCTAATTTCTTCCTCTCAACTTTCACCATTTCCTTCCACTTATAGGAAGCTAACCAGGTATTAACCATTTCAACCATCACCTATGCCACCCTCCAACACATTACAGCCAGTTTCCAGTACTTACAACCATGATGTATTTGACTGGTCCCCTTGTCCTTACTCATCCATCCAGTTATCTGAAAGAAGGAAGCTTCGTCCCATTGGAGTTACCGGTAGTTATCCAAATGTAGGTAATGAAGGTCAAAATTCCATATCCAGGCTTTTCAGGAGGGTTTACAGAACCAGCAGAGAGGTGATAGGATGATTCCTGATATTGCTTTAGAAGAGATTTCTGCAAATTTTGCATGGTATGAAAGTGAGCTTATTAATGACTTAGAAAGAACCTTTGATTGATTTGGAAAAGAATAAAAATGTTTGTTTTGTCCTTTATTACTACTGATTATTGATACAAGAGAAAATGGGACCTCCCAACACATTATAATTGAGGGTGTTCTGCTTCTTTGGATAAATTAAGATAAAAGATGAAGCTATAAAATTAAAATTAAATTAAAGGAATTGGAAGAAAAATATAAAAATAAGTTTCTGAGAGTTTTCCTTATTGAGGTTAGCTGCTTGTTTTCTGGAAATTATTTTCCTGAAGGATAAAAATGGGAATTGTGTTGCTCACAGAGTGGCCAAGGTGTTTTTTTTACAAGAAATAGAGACATTCAGAGATTCATAACAGGAGATGGAACTTAATTTCATAACCTCCACTTTTCACCAAACACCACAAATGAAATTTAAGTAATAAAAGATAAATTTATTTAGTTAATGACTTAAAGAGCCATAATTGGAATAAAATAGAATAATAAGATAAGAGGAATAGAAATTTTTCCATCTCTTCAATTGAAGGGTAAAAATTGAGAGTGTCAAGTTTCCAAGGCCTTCTCAATCTTTCCAAAGGACTTACAAACTCTCACAAGGTGGGAAATGTTCTTCTTACAGAAATTTTTGGTATAATACCCTCTTAAAAGGTGCATTCCAGGAGGGGAACTCACTTTCATAGAAGCCAATCCCCACCAAGCACTATGAAAGCAAACTCTTGAGGTTTTTTGGACCAGTCTTGTTGGGATATAAATAATAAAAATTCTTTAAAATCTCTGGTGAGTTTTCAAGGTTGAAAGATGACTCCCAAGTGGTTCTTTCTGGGTAATCACTGAATGCCTTCCATTCTACAAGATACCATAATTTACCTCTTTTGAGTTTTGATTACAGAACCTTTTCCACTTCCCATTCTTCTTTCTCTTCCACTAGAGCTTGTGGTGGTGCAAATTAATGTTGATTCAGCTCAGGATGATGTAATACTTGACATATTCCAATAGGGACATATTGAAAATAGGGTTAGCTGAAAGCCATTTTTGGGGAAGCTCGAGGTGATATGCATGGCTTCCAACCTTCTTAAGAACTTCAAAGGTTCCCTAAAATCTTTCCTAAACCTTCTTGGTGGGTATTTTCCTCTTTATTTTCTTTCAGGCTATCCATACTTTCTCCCAGGTTGTAAATAAAGTGGAATTGAACTATTTTTATCTGCAAAATCCTTAAATTCCTTTCTTTCTTACTCTAATTCTACTTTGACAGCCTTCTGTACTTATTTGCTTTTTTCTTATAGCTTTCCAGAGGGTATGTTTTGAGAAATATATATTGAGTAAAAATTGATATTTCTTCCATAAATTGTAAGAAATGGTGATTTTTTTGTTTAGTAATGCTCTTCATTATTATATTTAAATTCATCTAGAGGAAGCCAGGTGTTCCAGTCATCTTGAAAGTAGCTGGCATACATCCAAAGATACTGTTCTAGAATCTGATCTACCCTCTCTGTTTTTCCATCTGTTTGAGGGTGGAATGAAGTTAAAATATTTTTTGATATCTTGAGCTTCTGAAATAAATTGGTCCATAAATATTAAGCAAAAAGGTATCCTCTATCACTGACAATACTTATTTGAAGGCTATTCTTAGAAAATACATGGTTGATAAAGATTGGATCTAAGTACAATTCAGTTTTTCTTAATAAGCTGGAATAAATATTGCCATTTTTGAAAATTTTTCCACAGCTTCTAGAATTGAATCAAAGGTTCTTTATGGTGGAAATTTAGTGATAAAGTCCATTGATAATTAACTCCAAGGAACAGATAGAATTTGAATAGGCTTGAGTAATACAAGCTGCTTATGGTGAATTTTCTTGTTTCTTGAACATTTCTGACATGAGGACACATATTCCTTAATTAATTGATTAACCCCAGCCCAATAAAAATCCCTCTTGATGAGATTGAGGGTCTTCTCTTTGCAAGGGTGTCCACCCAATGAAGAGTATTGGCACTTGTGAAGAATATCCAACTGTATGGATGGGCTGTTAGGAATGACAACTCTATCTTTTAATAATAACAATTTTTATTGAGTTTCAAGAGTATAATCTGAATTTAATTCACCTCCTCCTTATTTCTGGAGTAGTTCTTTATATTAATTCTCTTGCCATGCTTCTTTCTAAATTTGGTCCACTAAGTCCAAGAAAACTTAAAAATTTATTAATAATAATCTTTATTCTTTTATTTCATCTTTTTTCAGAGCTTGATGAAGATTTTTAGTACTCTTGACCATTGATTCAACCCCTCTCTCAGGGTACACTTTTTCCCAACATGACAAGGCATCTGGTCAAGTGGACCTCCTTCCTGGGTTAAGTGATAGAGAAACAGAATTCAGAGAGAAATTCAGCCTAATGGGCTTGAAATACAGTAGGAACTTTGGAATACATGAAATACTGAAGGGAAGAATGGTCTGTCAGGACTTCAAAATAATTTTAAAGAGAAAGGATAAAATTTCTCCAGAACTTAGGAGTCCAAACTTCTCCAAGTAGCTCCTTGTCATGGATTTTATAATTGAGTTCAGCTGGGAGAATTTTGCGACTATCAAACTAAATGGGATTCTTTCCTGAGTTGCTCACCTGACTCAGTACAGCACCCAAGGCATAATCATAAACATTAGTTTATTCAATATGAGGTAGAGAAGGATTGAAATGGGAAAGGAAAGGAGCAGTTGTGAAAGCTTATTTGATTAATTGAGACTTACTAAGAGCATATTCATTTAATATTAAAGGGATATATTCTTTGAGAAAAGAAGTGGGAGAAGTTGATTTCTTGGAGTAATTTCTAATTAAACAGTGATAGAAATTGTCAAAGCCTAGGAAAGATTGAAGTGCCTTGATTTTTTTTGGCTGTGGCCAATTGAGAATTTGTTTAGCTTTTAAACAATTGATCTTGAAAAAGAATAGATAATGTATTCCACACTTGGAGGCTTTAGAAAAAACATTAATATACCTCAGTCTTTGGAGGGCAGATGCCACATGTTTGACATGTTCTTCCTCATAGATTGAGACCACCATAATATCTTCTAGATGACCTACTTCAAAACCATTTAAAAAAATGGAAACATATAATTAACAGGATTTTAGAATGATTCAGGAGCATTTTTCAGGCCAAATTGCATAATAAAATACTCATAACTACAATATTTCCTTTTCCATTTAGTTAAATGCTCATTTCCCTCTTCAATTCTCTGGATATTATAAGAACCTCAAAGTTATATCTTGGAGAATATAGTTAATTCATTAAATATTGCGAAAAGCTGCTTTATTTGAGGAACAGGATGCCTGCTCTTACTAGTAACAGGATTGATATTTTTGTAATGAGAATACAGGAAAAGGCCTCTATCCCTCTTCTTAACAAGAAGGAAAGGCTCTACTTTTGAAAAGGAGCTTGCCCTTATGAAACCTTTCTCTACATTCTCTGAAATGTATACCCTTAGTTTTTCTGACTCTCAATTTGATAATAAGTAGAGAACACCAACTGGAGGAAGAAACACCTCCAGTCTAATACAATGAGCACAGACATGGTGTAGAGGAAGCTTCTCTTCTTTCACCTTGGATAATACATCCAAATAATGGTGGTAAGAAAGAGGGACTACTTTAAACACAGCTTAAATTTCTTATGGCTCTTCCTCCTTATCCCACTGCTCCTCCAGGGATTCATGTAAAAATAAAATAGGAAGGTCCATATCCCCTAGAAAGAAATGAAGTAAAGATATAGAAAAATCTTTCTCAAAGAAAATTATCTATTTTAAAACTTCATCTGTTGATTTAATTAATTACTGAGAGGTAATTATGCGGGGTATGGACAGAAGAACAAAGGGAAGGTATCTTGACTTCATCAACCAGAGCAACACTGGTGAAATTAGTGAAGAATTGATTACTAACAGAAGGTTTAAGACAATTATAATCCTTATGACCTATGTGATAAGTCATCAATCTATTCATCCAATCAACAATGGGATCAAAATAGTAGAAGAAATCATAGCCCAATATGTGGTATTCTCCCTTGGGAAAATATTTTACAACAAAAGTCACATCCAGAGTTTGGGAAAGAATTTAAATAAACCACCCAATTGATATAATGGGTTATTAAAAAGGAAGTGTATTCATTTGAATCTAAAATGAAAATTGGAATCTTTAAAGGGAGATATGACATAGTCAATGAGTACTTGAGAACAAAATTTTGTCCAATAAAAGAGTTTGTAGATCCAGAATCAATGATACTACTGGAAAAAATATCAGACAAAGTAGAACAAAAAAGTAATCTCAAAGATTTCTTTAAACCAGTATTCAGTGAGCTAAACTTTGATCTTGAAGGAAATAAGTTAGAATCATTGAACACAATATTATCACCACTCAGGAATTTCCCTGCTTGCTATGGAAACCTTTCAATAACCCAGGCCTATTTTCAGGCCTCTTGAAGGATATTTCAATAGGGTGATTTTCACTACAATGAGTGCATAAAGATTTTTTAAGCTTTCTCCCCTTCTCATAGCTAATTAAATTTGTTTCTTTATTAAGAAAAGAATAATTAGGTTTATCTTTTGATACTTGAGAACACCTCCCCTTCTTGTTATTATAATGAGGCTTCTTTAAATATTTATCTTGAGGAGGTCTAAAGGAGTTAGAGACAGATATTCAAGGCTTCTTTTCTTCATCACACCCCTTTTCCTTCTGTCTCTCATTGGACCTGGTATCTAACTTCAAGGTAATATTCATCAATTCTTTAATGCTATCAAAATCTCCATAGTTGCAAGGAAATTGGTCCAACATCCTTTATTCCAAGCCTCTTTTATAGACAATCATATAAGCCCTTTATCCCGAATCCCCAATACTTTAGATTAAGACTCTGAAATCAGCTATGTACAAAGAAACATGACCACTTTCCTTCATCTTCAGATCTTCCAGCTCTTATTCAGTTCATCTTACTTCATTGGTATCACCAAACAGATTTAATAACTGGGTTTCAAATGGTTGGAAGCTATTGAGAAGGTAGGAAGGGTCTTCATTTGTAATATTTGAGATATAAGGTTCAATACACTTTCCAGCTCTTCCAGTGGGAATATAAGCTTAATAAAGAACTTTCTTCCTGTCAAAAACAATTCTTGGTTCATTACGGAAAATTGATTGACAGGATTGGAAAAATCCCCTCAATTCATGAGCTTGAGTACTATCAAAAGAATCAGGTGCCTTCCTGGATGGAATCTTTAAATATTGGACTTTGGAAGTGTCCCTTGGTGAGACTGCTTGAGTCAGCTGACCCATGTATTGAATCATTTACTCCATCATTCTGAGAATACTTGGTTCAGCTTGATACAAGAGGTTTATTGGAAAAGGTTAGATTTTGAGCCTCAGGAGCTTCAGGATAATCTTCCAAAGAAGCTTCCACTCCATTTTCATAAGACACTTCCTCTTCTACAGACTCCTCCCCCTATTCATCTTCTTCTTCCCCAAATCTATCTCTAGAACCTTGAAAAATGGAAGGGTGCCCACTCAATAAGCCAGAGAATGATCTTGACCTTCTTCATTTCATACCTCCTCATCTTCAGGGTGCTTCTCCTTCCATTGGTGGCCCTCTGTCCAGATATTTACTCATTTGAGTAACTGATGGTGTTTGGTAAAGAGGGGGGCCTTAGCTATAGGATTCAAAAAAGCTTTATTTCTTTGAGATCTTGTATTCATGGCTGGGGGCTAGGCTGGAAGGTCATTTATTAATAAGTTAACAAGAGAAATTTATGATACTTGACAATAAAAAGTTAAATTTCTGACCAAATAAAATTAAAATCAAAATAAATCTTGAAGAAAACTTGAGGAATTAATAGATATTCTTGAGCTCAAATCATTATGAAAACTTCTTGAAGAGTTAAAATGACAGATTTGAATTCTTATTAGAGATTGAATTACTTGAATATTTTAGAATCAATTTTAACCAATAATTCAATAAATCAATTATATCGATTCCAATAAATGTAAATTGAGGTCTTGGTTTATTCATTCAATAGGCCAAATAGTGAATAATCAAATCAATTTATCTTGAGGAACTCAAATAAAAATTTAATCAATCAAATAAAATATTGAAAATGAAATTAGCTTTTTTGAAGAATTCAAAGACCAAAGTAAACCAATTAATCCAATATCCTGAAACAATCTGAATTTCAAACAAGAAAAAAAATTTGAAGGCTTGATTAAGGTTTAATAATAAAGTGAGATTGTCAGAAAGTATCAAAAAATGAGAAGGAATAAATTTCAATATAAATGAAATCAATTAGATTAAAATTTATGAGGAAAGCATAAATAATAAATATTCATAGCTTATGAATGAGTTAAATATTTAATGAGAAAGTAATGAAAAAATAAAGAAGCAATTATTAGTTAATTAATATGAATTCACAGAGGCTCTTTTAAGTGAAGAAAACCTGGTACTCACTTTCAGAGTGCTCAGAACGGATAAGAAGAACAATACTTAATTAGTGTAAATAAAATGGTATTCCTAGTAATAAATCAATAATAAAGCATAAAAAACAAGGAGCCAATAAAAAACATTTCCAAGTCCACTTTTTCAGCCTTTCAGAAGAAAATAAAAGTGTTAAGAAGGATATGGCCACCAAAACTCCACTTAAAAGGTAAGGAAAAATGCAAAACCTGAATTTATAATAACAATTGATATGCTCAAAATAAATACTAACAAATCTAATATATTAATTGAGAAGAGGGGCTGGTATATTTTAGAGTCCACCATCCTCAGTCCAAAGAGTGAATTTCTTCAGAGGATTTATTGATTCAAATAATACAGGTTCTTTACAGGAGGTGTGGTAAAGCAGGGTTCTCATACAATTCCAGATTAAAAAATCCATCCTGTACAAGAGATGAAATGTTTTATTGATGAATCCAAGCTGTATTAGTGCTTCACACAAGTTTCTTCAACTTTCTTTTCATACACAGAAGTAAATTTCTGATTTGGATTTTTTTTAATTGGAGATAATGTGTCATCCTGTGACTCTAAACAGAGAACCAGCATGAAATTCAACACACCATAAGTAATGGTATGAGGATTATTGGAAAGAATATCCAAAAAAAATATATAATATAAAGAAGGAAATTCTCCAAATAATAATATACGAACCTTACCCAAATAAGATAAGAAATGACAAAGATATACCCTGTCAAAGATAAGACCAAATAAGCAAAATCCCTATTTTCACCTCTCAACTATCTTATGAATATTTGATGCAAACCCCACCAAAACGGTATTTTTCTTAAAACTCTAAAGGATAGATATCCAATGGTACCAGGCATTTCTCTGTAGTATTCCTACTTCAGGAAATATAATCATACCACCTTTATTTACTAAGAACCCCTCAGAAGTCTCAGAGGGCTTGTGAAAAACTGTACAAAAGTATAGCCAAGGTAAATATCTCAATGCTATATTTAATTCAAGCTACCTCTTACTCCTGTAACTTCAAAAATGGTGGAGAGATCTTGGATCAAGGGTTTAACAAACCAAATACAGGTTTTCTTCAAACAGAAATATAAATATAGCCCTGTATCTTTTCCATATATTCATACAGATTTACAGAGAAGTGTACAAAATTATAGAGGTCATTTTTTCCTAAAATTATGTATCATTAAAATTTTTATATCTTCTAAATTGACAGAGATATCTGACTTTGAAGTTTCTGAAGCCACATACTTATGTACAAAAATACATCAGAAAACTTAAAACCCTTATATCTTCTGCTATTTTTTAGAAGGGTTATAATGAGGAATATCAATTTTAAAAGCTCATTAATTCTTTCAATGCTATGCTCTTGGACTCTTGATATCTCAAAGACTTACTGAGATATCTTGGTTGAAAGTTTTTTGACCAATACTGGTCTGTACCAAACCTGTACCAACAAGTACAGTGCCCTGCCCAAATTATGTGAACGCAGGCAGGGCAGCTGTATGGACACGCGTGCTGCATGCGCAGCAAGCAATTCCCGGCTCTCATTTGTCAGATCTTTTCTGACTTGAACTTTTATCTTTTTTTGTTTTTTTCCTCGTTCTCTTTTCTCACCTTATCTCTATGTTTCATTGTTCAACACTTGTCTTCAGCTTATGCGGTCATGAGCGCCCCACCAACACCTTACAAACGCATAAAAGCCCCCCCTAGGAGGTCGGTGTGCCCCGATTTGGAAAACACTAACCTGACCTCCTCACCTCCAGTAATTCTCATCTGTTCCTAAACCAACCACTTTGCCATTTTTCAAACAATTGACATTTTTTTTAATTTATAGGATATCATGCCTTACCTTAACATTGAAACATGTGGGCGGATAGTAGGCATGCGCCAAGCCAGCCTCCCTTTTTGAGCTATATCCAACCTTGCAGGGGTGCCACTCACCACGGTCTACAACACAATGAAGAAATACGAGTGTTTTGGAACCATCCAGACAGAAAAGAAAACCGGACGTCCACCGATTATGACTGCACAAGACCGCTGAGAACTCAAGGTTGTTGCTTAACCGTTGCACAGGTCACTTACCTTTTGACTCACCAAGTCTCCACTTGGAGGATCCAGCACAAGATCCACAAGTTGGGTAAGCAGTCTTGCATTGCTCCCAAAAAACCCTACCTCCAACCTCAAGACTTCCAACAATGCCTTGCATTTTCCCAAGCCCACCGCCATTGGATGATCAACAATTTGGACGGACGAGTCTGCATTTGAGCTTGGGAAAAAGGTTGATTGGGTCCGTGTTTGGAGGACACCTCAAGAGAAGTGGCAACTGGAAAACCTTGTGGTCAACCATTGATCTGGTCACCAGACGCTCATGGTATGGGGTGCTTTCTGTGCAGCAATGTGAGCACCCCTGGTCGAATGACATTGGCCGAGATGGTGCAGCAAGTTTATTGACCGGGCCTGCTCCCTTTCATAGCCTTGATGGAGCAGGCCCCCTGGATACGTGGTTGCCAACACATCTTACTGATGGAGGATAACACCCCGATCCACACAGCACAAGCAAGCACCAATTGGCAAAATCAGCACGACATCCAGAAGCTCAATTGGCCAGAACATTCACCTGATTTGAACCCCATCAAAAACATATGGAAGACAATGAAGAGTAAAATCAGTAAACTCTACCAACCTCTGACAGTGGATGAGCTACAACATGTGATTAATGCTGTGTGGACCAATTTCCATGTTAACCTCCTCTACTAAATGCCACAACGCATGGCCATGGTTATTGAAATGAATGGAGGTCCAACTTTTTACTAGGACCTCCATTCATTAGTGGTAAGATTTTTTTTGCTTCCTCACAAATAAAATACAATTTCTGATTGTATTTTCTCCTTCACTTGGTTTTTGTAATCTCTTATCAGATCTTTTGTTTTTTTTTTAAATTATAATGTATTTTTTTATTTATATTTTTTAACATAACAAATTATACATGCTTGAGTATTTGTATTAGCAAATATATGAAATTTAAAAAAATTGTTTTGTGTTTGACTTAGAAAAAAAAAGGCCCCTGAGTGTGAGACATGAACTGCACAGAAAAAAAAAATCAGTGCCTGCCTGTATGCTTTTTGTTTGCATATAATTGGCAGGGCACTGTACTGCTCTTATGCTTGAAATAATATTCCCTTGAGCCCTTCCTGGATGACTAATATTATTCATTCAAACATCCTGGAGACATCATAACAGCTCTCACATTTCCTTTAAAAAAAGTTTTCACCCTGTATTAATCCAGAATGATCATTTGTGTTACCAAAACCACAATTCTGCCTATACTGACATCAGAATTCATGCTATAGACCTACAATTCAGCCTCCAGAGTAAAATATTTCACTCTTAAGACATTTTAAGGGCTAACCAGATCTTCACATTTGCCAAAATATATAAAAGAAGGTCTTTTCTCACTTTAAAATTTCTTCATCATTTTATTATTAATATTCTTATGTAGAAAGACTATTGATGATCATTAGTGCCCTTAGAATAACTTATATATAATTAAATATTAACTATTGTACTGATATTTCAAGTCAAAGATATTATCTTAGTGCAACCAAGGTCTTCAGTAGACTCATTACCACTGTTACCACATAATGGTAGGACCTTTGAAATTTTAGGTTAATGACTTTTTATGTGTCACAGTCACAATGATACCTTATATTTACAGATTTATAGCTACTATATAGACTCATTATGACATAATGTTGAATATCTTTTACCCCTATTTAACCAGAAGTTTCTTTTTGTAAAGCTACTTTGGAACTTTTAAATATAATATATATGTTTTAAACACTTATTTATAAATACTAAAATTCTTTAAGCTCCTTTTTTCCTACATAATTGAAGAATATTTTGTTTTCAAAATTTCAATATCTCAAATCCCTAGAAATATATAATAAAATCAAATAAATTTGAATGGAAATAAATTAATTACCAAATTGAAAAGTTTTCACCAAGTTTGAATAGAAAAAATATTTATAAATTGTCAAAAAGGTTAATTCAGTCAATGAGACACTTTCTGTAGACCTCAAGTCAGATTTTTCAAGAGATAACCATTAAGGATATTCATTAACAAGCTTGGAAATATTAAAAGAATATCTTAAGTTCACCAAAGATATACTGCAATAATTCAACCTTTTTCCATCAGGATTTTTATCAGATGACAAAATCAATGCACTTGTGACATGGGCTCTTCTAAGTGAAGAGGGCCTGTAATTCAGTAAAATTGGACTCATATGCATAGGGCTCATAATGATTAATAGGAAACACTTAATTATCTCAAATGAAATAACATTTCTTAAAATAAATGAAAAAAAAACAAAAGAAGAAACAATGATAAGAAGTAAGGAATCAAGGAGCCAATCAAAAACAAGCCCAAGTCTACCATTTCAACTTGTAAGAAGGAAAGGGTGGGATTAATAAGAATATGTCCACCACAACTCTACTGAACAGGTAAAAAGGGATTCAAGTACTAACTTAATACCTATGAAGAGTATATTCCAATTAAATAAGAATAAACTATTTATTAAATAACAAATCCAATATATTAATGAATTGGGTAAAAAGTCATCATAGGGAGGAAGAGGGGCCATTATATGTGAGAATACACCATCTCAGTTCCAAATAGTGAGAAATTCTGAAATATGACTTGATTTAAATTGGAAAAGACCAGTATTAATGCACAGTTTCTGTAAAGGAGTTGTGGGAATATTCAGTGATCATACAGTTTCATATTGATAAATCCAAGACTTTATTTAGTGAACGCAGCCTGTATAAATATTCCAAGGCTGTATTTGGGGAGTCTGGACTGTATTAGGCTCTTCAAGGAATTTTCTAAATCTTAATTCCTATTGGAACTTCTGATTTTCTAGTCTGGTTAGTATTAGTAAGTATATTACTGCATATTATTTTCCCCTGATAGTGGCTGTGACAAGCCTCAAAAACTTCATCATTATTAGAGAAATCTAATACCATGTTATTAAAAAATAAAGATTAGTACTAAAAAAAGTTTTTGAAACCCCAAAAAACATTAGTTATAAATCATGAATCTTGGTAGAAGAATCCAATCCCCAAACTCAAATCAATTCCAATCAAATTTAATGAGCTTATCAGAAAAGAAGCAGGAATAGACTTTATTTATATCTTACTTCAAGATTGAAAAGATCAATAATTTGTGTCTTTAGGTCCGATTTAAAGATCAAAAGTGTTCCTCATTTAAGGATATTAATTGATTAATTATCAAATATTTAGGCATACTATCTCATATTGGAGTATTTGTGAATTAATTTGTAGTAAAATCATGTTAAATACCAAAATACATCATTTGAAAATATTAAAAAGTAGAATTGAATATCACTGAAGTATAACTCAAGGGATTTTGTAAACCCCTTTAAAGGATGAAATTTAAAATCTTACCTTAAGGAGAAACCAGCTCAATAGTGTTATACCAAAAACAAATGAATTTTATAATCCAGTATTAAATAAAATATATTTTAAAAATATTTATTCATTATAAAGAAATAATTGGACCAAGATCAATTTACAATTGATAAAAACTATGATTAAATTCTTCAAATAAAGTTTTCATTGAAGTATTCAATAATCTTATTAAAGCTTTTCAATTTATAATTGAAAAAAGAATCAATGACTATTCTAAGGGTACCAGATTGAATTCTATGTTCAAGCTCCAGAAATAGTAGGAAATTTTTAAATATTCATATTCATAAATATTAAAAAAAAAATCAAACAGAATTCAAAATTGGCTAAAGCCCTTAAACAAGAAAGAAATCAGACATTTCCTTTGAATTTATGCCTATGTTTAAATTATTATTTAAAATCTCTTATAGGTTTATTCACCCTTTATAATTCTTATATGAAGTTAATTAGGATGGAATCAGGATTAATAATTTTACTAATAATCTTCAAAGTTTTAAAACATATTTGGAATAATCAAACTTTAGAAATTTTGGTTTTGAATAATGGGAAAGAAAAATAAAGTGTAAAATGGCCTCATCTGTTAAAAAACTGTAATTGAAATTATATATCTGTAAATAAAATTAATAAAAGACCTTATAAGATTTTACTTTATGAAACCAAATTATATTTAAGATTTTCAGAAACTCAAGTTAAAATTTCTATTTAAGATGAAAAAAGGAAATTCTCATATAAATATATTTAATCATAGTTGCAAATTACTAAAAGAAGAAATGATTTCAAAAAAAAAACACAAAATTAAATTCATAATTATAAAGATTTTCCCTGAAACTCTTTATATATCATATAATAAAGATAGCTATATATGGTATTTAATAAAATATTTTGGACAGTATAATGCTCAAAAGTACTCAAACACATCATAGAATTATATCAACAAGTAGGTTTACACTAATAGTTACAACTCAATAGAAATCCTGCATAAAGATCTTGAAACTCACTCATAAAGACAAAATTTTCTTTTTCTTTAAATAAAATATATAGTAAATTACTATTAAATATCATTAATAAACTTAAATAAATTTTATCGTATTTTTGAATTACATGTACTATATTCTTAAAAACCAATTATGCTTATTCAGAAGAAACATGAGATTAGAATAGAAAATAAATCCTCTTTAAATACCCAGTCACACACTTTAAATCTAAATTTCAGCGCAGAAATACTCAATAATAAGATATACAACCACAGTAAAACCTCTTATTTTCTTACCTCTCAAAGCCTCATTAACATTTAATATTAAAAATTGTATAATTAAATCAAGATTAAGCCCATTCATATCATATACAAACATAATTACCTTAATCAAACCTTTATTCTCAAACATGGAATTAAAAGCCTATAAAATCTAAATATTATTGAAATCTATACATCAATTATTCACATTTCCTCCAAAATAGTATAAATGAACAAAATTACCCTCTAACCTGAGACACCTTGAAAAAATTTCAAATAATCCAAAACACTTCAAATAAATGTGATATAGTAAATCATTTGGTAAAAATTTACAAGAACATGGAAAACTTACCTACTCAAATTAAACTATTAAGTTCAAAAACCTTAAAAATCTTATCTAAGTTCTTCAAAACTTTATTTTCAAATTCTAAAATACATTTATTTCTTTCAAAAAATAAAATTAAAAATCCTAAACAGTATATATGTCTCAAATCTTTTTAAAAAAAAAAAAAAGAAAAAAAAACTAACTAGTTATTTAAAATAGCTTTATAAAATCTCAAAAAATGAAGAAATATTTTTGATATAATTTAAAAATATTATATTATATTTAATTTAAAAAAAAATAACTTTCAAAAAAAAAAAATAAATAATTTCTCTTGAATAATTAATAATAATAAAGGGATTTTTTTTTTCTTTTAAAAACCTAAAAGTTATAAGAAATTTTTTTTTTTTCTTCACCTTTTTTTTTTTAATCCATTCTAATTAAAATAATAAATTATAGAAAAAAAAAAAAAAAAAAAAAAAAAAAATTAATTATTAATCAATTTATTAAAATTTATTATAATATTTTTAATTAATTTATTCTTATTAAGTATTTAATAAAACAATTTAATTCAATTTATTATTTTATTTTTTTTTAAAAAAAAAAAAAAAAAAAAAAAAAAAAAAAACTTACATACTAAAAAAATAATTAAAAATAAAATAATTATATTAAGAATTATATTTTAATTAAATTTATTTTACTAATAATTTTTTTTTTATTAATTAAATTTTAACCTTATAAAGAAAAAAAAAAAAAAAAAAATTTACTATTATATAATTTTATTAAAAAAAAAAATATATATATATATATATATTCTACAAAAAAAATTCTTTTAATTTTAAATAAAAAAAAAAAATTATAATTGTTTTTTTTTTTTAAAAAAAAAAAAACTTATTATAAATAAATTATAAATTATCTTTAAATTAATTTTATTATTTTAAATTACCACCCTTTTTAATTTTTTTTTGATTTTTTAAAAAATTATTTATTTAATAAAATTTTTAAATTTTTATAAAAATTTATTAATTTATTAATTTTTAAATTTAAAATTGTTTTTTTTTTTTTTTTCAATTCAATTTGATATTTTGAATTTTAAGAAGTTTTTTTTTTTTTTTTTTTTTTTTTCAGAATCTTTAGAAAAGGGAAAAAGATAATAAAACTTTTAATTAATTTTAAAAAAAAAAAAAAATAACTTATTTAAATTTTATTTTTTTTACTTAAAAGTGAATTTTTTTTTTTTAATTTTAATATAATTATAAAAAATGAGATTTATTAATATTATTAATTAATTTTATAAGTTTTTTTTTTTTTTAAAAAAAAAAATTGAAATTTAATTATTAAAATTAATATTTTTTTTTTATTATTATTATCAAAGATATTAAATATATAATTTTTGAAAAAAAAAAAAAATCAATTTAATTTTAATTTTAAATTTTGCTTATTTATTAATTTTTTTTAAAAAAAAAAAAAAAAAAAAAAAATTCAATCTAAAATATTTATTAAAAAAAAAAAAGTTTTTTTTTTTTTTTTGTTTTTTTTGTTTTTAATAATATCATAAATATGAAAAATTTAATTTTCTAAAAAAAAAAAATAAGATTATATATAAATTTATAATAATAATAATAATAAATATATTATTTATATTCAATTTTAATTATATTATCATTAAATATTTTTGACAAATTTTTTTTTTTTTTTTATAAATTAAAAAAAAAAAAAAAAAAAAAAATTGTAAAAAAATTAAAATTAAAATTAAAATTAAATTATTATAATTAATTTTTAAATTAAAATATTTTATTATAAAATAAATAAAAATTTATATATATATATTAAATAATATAATTTAGAGTTAATATAAAAAAAAAAAAAAAAAAAATTATTATTATTATTCTTATTAATAATTAAATATTTTATAAAAAAAAAAAAAAAAAAAAAGCTTAAAAAAAATATATTTATAAATTAAAATTTAATAAAAAAAAAAAAATTAATTAGAATTAAATTAATTTTATTAAAAAAAAAAAAAAAAAAAAAAAAAAAAAAAATTAGATTTAAAAATAATATAAATTAAAAAAAAAAAAAAAAATTAATTTATAATTAAAAAAAAAAAAAAAAAAAAAAAAAAAATTTTTTTTTTTTTTATTTTTTTTTTTTTTAATTAATAATAATAAATTAAAATTATTATTTTTTTTTTTTTTTTTATTAAATTTAAAATTTAAAATTTAAAATTTAAAAAAAAAAAAAAAAAAAAAAAAAAAACTTAATATATTATAATAATTATTAAAAAAAATAAAAAAAAAAAAAAATTAATTTTATTTTATTTTAAAAAAAAAAAAGTGTTTAAATTTTTAATTATTTTAATATATTATCAAAAAAAAAATAAAAAAAAAAATAAAAAAAAAAATAAAAAAAAAAATAAAAAAAAAAATAAAAAAAAAAATAAAATAAAATAATTAATTTAAAAATAAATAAAAAAATTATTATTAATAATTTAAAAAAAAAATTAAAAAAAAACTTGAAATTAATTTAAAAACTTTATAATTAAATATAAATAAATTTAATAATTTTAAAAATTTTAATGAATATTTTTAATAATTATTAAGATAAGAAAAATTAATTTATGATTGAATAGGTTTATATAAATTTTTTTATTAAAAAATTATAAGAGTTTATTTAAATATATATATATATATATATATATATATATTAGATATCTAAATTTGTTAAAACTTAATCTATAAACTAATTCTTATAGATTTGGTTCTATTTCAAAAAATTGTTGCTGTATTTCTTTCAAATTAAAAATTATTTTAAAATTTTAATCTAAAATTAACTCAAACCTTAATTAATAATTATTTTTTACCTTATATATATAATTCTTCAAAAAAAAAAAAAATTATATTTTCATAATTTAATTTAAAAATCTTAATTAATGAGATAATTTAAATATTAATTTTATTATATTTTTTTAAAAAAAGGTTATTTTCACTAAAGTTTAAACTTTTTCAATTCTCTGTGAATAAATTTAAAATTTTAATAGATTAAAGTTTTAAAATTTAAGACAAAAATATATTAAAAAATTTTATTAAAATTAATAATTAAAAAATTAAAAATCTTTATTAATTTTAAGGATTTAATATTCTTTTTTTTTTTTTTTTTCAAATGAAAATTTTCAATTTTATTAGTTTTTTTTTTTTTGTGTTTTTTTTTTTTGTAATATTTAATTTTAAATTAAATATTTTATATTTAATAATTTACTCAAAAAATTAAAAAATTATAAAAATATTGTAAATTTTTTTTTTTTTTTTTCTTTTTTTCTTTTTTTTTTTTGGGTATTTATTTAATTTATAAGAAAATTATTTCTTTTTAAATTAATAAAATATTCCAAATTTTTTTTTTTTTAAAAAAAATAAAAAAATAATAATAATCAAAAGTATAAGATAATAAAAAATAACTTTTTAATATTAATCTTTAAATAATAATAATAATAATAATATTTTTTTTAAATTTTTTTTCCTTAAAAAAGAAAAAAAAAAAAAAAACATAAAAAAAAATGAAAAAATTTATAAATATAAATATTAAGGTTTTTTTTTTTTTTTTTCTTTCTTTCTTTTTTTTTTTTTTTTATTTAAAATAAAAAAAAATTTAATAAATAATAAATAATAATAATTCAAATAATTTATTTCTTTTTTTAAAAAAAAAATTTTTTTACAATTAATTTTATATATATATATATATATAAATAAAATTTTTAAAAAATTTTCAATTAATTTTTTTTTTTTTTTCTTAATTTCAAAAAAAAAAAATAAAAAAAAAAAAAAAATTAAATAATAATAATTTCAAAATTTAAAATTTAAATGAATAATTTTTAAAAAAAAATATTATATTTTTAAATTTAATTAATTTAATATAAATTAATATTTTAAATTTTTTTTTTTTTTTTTTAAAAAAAATAAAGATAAGATTATTTTTTAATTTATTAATTAAATTATTAAATAAATTTGATATTTATTCTTTTTTTTTTTTTTAAATTAAAAATAATAATAATAATTATTATTATTATTAAACATAAGAAAAATAAAAAAAAAATAAAAATAAAAATAATTTTTTTTTTTTAAAAAATATATTTAAAATTCTTTTTTTTTTTTTTTTTTTTTTTTTTTTTTTGATTATTACCCTTTTTTATATTATAATTTAAATTT
The DNA here is from genome assembly GCA_023105745.1 of Austropuccinia psidii. Taxonomy (NCBI): domain Eukaryota; kingdom Fungi; phylum Basidiomycota; class Pucciniomycetes; order Pucciniales; family Sphaerophragmiaceae; genus Austropuccinia; species Austropuccinia psidii. The sequence goes on along the minus strand of JALGQZ010000009.1, from coordinate 21,001,630 downwards.
ATCAAAAAAAAAAAAGAAATTTTTTTTTTAAAAATTTATAATTATTAAAAAAAAAAAAAAAAAAAAAATTAATTAATTAATTAATTATTATTATTTTTAAAAATTCTTTTTTTATTCAAATTTAATTAATTTTTCTTTTTTCCTTTTTGCTTTTTTTTTTTTTAAAAAAAAAAAAAAATTTAAATTAAATTTAATTATTTAATTTTAATTTGAATAAAATTAAAGTTTATTAATTATTATTATTATTATTATTATTATTATTATTTTAGATTATTAAATTTTATTAATTAATTTATTAAATTATTATTAAAAATTAATTAATTAAAATTTTTTTTTAAATGTTTAATATTTTATTTTTTAAAAATTTTAAATTGAATTTTTTTGATTTAATCAATTATTAAAATCTTAAGATTTTCAAATTTTTTTTTATTAATTGAATTATTTATAAAAAAAAAAAAAAAAATTTTTTTTTTTTTTTTCTTAGAAGATAAGTTTTAAATTATTGAACAAAATTTAATTAAATTATATTATTAAAAAAAAAGAAGATATTAAAATAATTGAAATTAATTAATATATTTAAATTAAAAGAAATAAAATAAACTTTAATATTTTGTATAAAAAAACCTTTAATTTAAGAATTTTATCTATTAAATTTTAATTCAAAACCTTTTTTTCTTATTTGATTTATATTATTGATTTTTGATTTTGACTTAACAAAAATTAAAATATTTTTTATTTTCTCTTTTTAATATTCAATTAAATCAAAAAAAAAAAAAATTGTTTTTGGTGATTCAATAAAATTTATCTTTTAAGAGTTTTAATAACATTATAAAAAAAAAAAAAAAAAAAATTATGAGAAAATAATAAAATAAAATAAAATTAATAAATTTGAATATTTAAAAAAAATTAAAATTTTAAAAATTGTTTTTTTTTTTTTTTTTTTTTTTTTTTTTTTTTTTTTTTTTTTATTTTGTTATAAAAAAAAAAAAAGGGGGTTATTGAATAAATTGAAGAATAAATTTTTTTTTTTTTTTAGATCTTTAAAAATTGGTAAAAATTCATTCCCAAAAAAAAATTTTTTTTTTTATAGAGAAATTATTTGATTTACTCTTATGAAAAAAAAAAAAAAAAAAAAAGAGAAATGATATTTCAAATTCCCCCCCAAAAAAAAAACAAGACTTTATTTTTTATTTTTATATTTATCTCTCTTTTTTTTTTTTTTTTTTATCATTATCATTATCATGTTTATTAAAGTTTTTAGAATCTTTTCTAATTCATATTTAAATTTATAAAATCACAGAAATTTTTTTATTTTTAATTATTTTCCTTCTTAAATGAGTTTAACATCAAAATCTAAACATTTAATTAAAAGATTTTTATCATAATAATAATAATTAGTTATTATTTAAAAAAGAAAAAGGGAATAATTTAATAAATTAAATGGAAATAAATATAAATAAATAAAAGTTATAAATTTAATATTTAAATTTTTTTTTTTATATTTTTATTTTTATATAAAAATTAATGAATTTGAAAAGTAAGAAAAAGTTGAAAAATCTTTAAAAGTTAAATTAAATTAATTTTTAATATTTAAATATTGATTTTGATTAAGAGAAGGATGAATTAAATGAATAAAGAATTACTGTACTGTACTGTACTGTTAAGTTTTTTTTTTTAATTTTATTAAATTTAGATTGACAAAGTCTTTGTTTTGGTATTACATTATTATGACACAAAGCTTTGATAAATTGTAATATAATTTTAAATTAATGTTATGCTTAATGAGTGATAAATAATAATTTTTTTGTGTGATAAAATAAAATGATGTGAAAAAGAATATTTTTATTTAATTTAATTTAATTTTTTTGTTGCAGTGTAGTGTACTGTACAAGTACAGTACCCTACATATAATACAAACCAATTCTTGTGTGGAAAGTTGGAAAGCATTTCATAAGTTTATATTTCATAATTACAGTCAAAATCTTAAATCTTAAATTTTAAATTTTAAATTTTAATTACAGTATTAAAGTCGGACCCTATTAAGATACAGTAATAGAACTGTATGTAAAACTTGAATGTTCCCATGTAATATAAGGTGTAATCTGTTGTCAAGTTGTCATTGATACAGTACTGTACTGCACTACTGTAAGAATATAGTTTTTACACTCGCCAGAGACTAAAAGCCTCAATGAAACCTTACTTTATTTTATTTATAGAATAACGCCTTAAATTTTAATACAAAGAATTACGGCGTGTTTAATTCAAAAAATGAAAAAATCAAAGTAAAATTAAAATTAAAATTTAACGTAACAAATCTAATTAAGCCACACTGTTTGAAGATAGTGTGGTAGACAACCTTAGTTAGGTTACAGTTACCGATACAGTACTGTACTTGTACAACAATAAATGCGATTACACCGCACGAATCATAATTCATTAGATTATCGATAAAGGTTAGGTTTAGATTAAGTCATTGTAGAACTCAATAGAATCTTTGAGATAAATTTTTAGAGTAAATGATAATATATGACAACACAACCAGACAATTACAGGTTACAGTGTGACAGTGTGACAGTGTAGTATATTTTGTCTTTTTTTTTTTTTTTGAAAAAAAAAATAATCATCATCATTCTAATTTTATATTTGATGAAGATTACTTAGCCCCCCAAATTGGAAATCGAGAATCGAATTTTGACAAAAATCCATTTAATGAGACTATTACAATTTATAATTTGTGATTATTGTTTGGTTAATTTTAAATTTTAAATTTTATAATTTGAAAAAACTAATTTTTTTCAATTAAAGTATCATCTCTTTAGCTCCTTTAAATTCTTATCAAAGCTAAAAATATTATTGTATCTGATTTTGTCTGTCAGTTTATTATATGTCTGTCTTGAGTCTTTAATGTTTAAGAATATGATACAATTTATCTTACTAGTATTAAATGCAAATTTTAGTCTAATAATAAACACTTGGACAGTTGTGTGTACTGTTACTGTACTGTTACAGATTTGTACACTTTCTAGAGTTTAATTCACCACACACTGTACTGTACTGTACTGTACTGTAACAGTACTATTAATATTTACTTTAGTTTACTATACCTTAATACTAATTACAAGAATTTATCAATTTACTAAAATTAATACTCTAGTAGTACAGTACTAATAAGTTTATTTACTCTAGAGTTTAAATTAAAGTTTTAAAATTTAAATCTTTATTTTCTTTTCAAAATCAAAAATGTCCCGGATTGAGTTTAAGGATGAATTGTTTGAGGGTACAAATTGCATACTGTATTTTAAATTACATTACATTACATTTACACTGTTGTACTGTACTGTACTGTACTGTACATAGTACTACTGTACTGTACAATCGATGGTATTCATACCTCACCGATATCTTGCGGGGGTTGTCTTAAATCTTGTCTTGATTTATAATCTACTCTACTCTTAATCAATAATAAATAAATAAATAAATATTAAATTAAATTAAATTTTTCACATCTTACTAAACTAACTAGACCTAGTTTTAGTGTACTGTACTGTACACTCACTGTACTGTACAACACTGCAGGTACAACACAAAAAATTTAACTTATTCAATTAATTATCTTTTCTTTTTTTTTTAATTTGAACTTGATATTATTTCTAGTTCACAACTTCACACTTCACACTTCACACTTCACAAGTTAGAGTCTCAGATTGACTTGGTTAGCTTTGAATTTAAGCTTCAACAATTTATCCCCCTTAAATCGTGTGAGGCTACGAGCTTCCGGATAAATCGAAGCCGGCTATCAATCAATTACTCACTGTCTGACTGTCTGACATTTAATTTATAAAGAAACAAGAAAGAAACAAAGAAAACACCCTATTTTTACTTGGTTACGAGAACTTGGTTGTTGGGGAAAGTGTTTGAGTCAGAAAGTACGCTGTAGTCTAGTCTAGTCTAGCCTAATTATTGGTGGCTACTGTCGTGCTTTTGAAATTCTCCTTTTTTTTTTTTTCTTTTTTTCCAGTTTATTTTTTATTTTTTTTTAAATTTGTCTTGATTTTGATTTATTTTGACTTGAATAAAACTTTTATCATTATCACCTAAGCCTAAGCCTAAGCCTAAGCCTAAGCCTAAGCCTAAGCCAAAATTATTTTTATCGTACTACAATTTATTCAATTATTTTTTTAGTCTTGTGGCTTTTTAAAATCTTACCAGTCATTTCATAAATAATCTAATTTTAAATTAATTTACATTTTCAATTTAAATTAATTTTTAATTTTTTTTGACTTTTAACTTTTTTTTTAATCTTTAAATCTTTAAATCTTTAAATCTTTTTGATTTATTCATTTTTTATTAATTTTTATCGTAATCTAAATCAAGTCACTCAACTCAATTACACACTATATTACAACGTAATAAAACTCTAAAATCCTTATTTTACTTTACTTAATTCTTTCTTTTTCTACACACTCAAAATTATATTGTACTCTACTCTACTGTACAATCTCTCTTAATTTTAATTTTAAATCTCTTTTTATTTTTTATTCATACAGTATATTTATTGATTTGATTCTACTTTACTCTATAAAATCTCTACTACATACAGTACACACACACTCACTTACATTATTTTAATCGTTTCTTTTATTTTTCATTTTATTTTATTACTTGAAAAAAATTAAAATAAATCAAAAAATTGGGCTTGATTTAAAAATCAAAATATTCAATCATCATCATATCACCACTAACTATTATTGCTGTGTTGTTCTGTTTATTAAAAAGGAGTATTAAAATTCTTAAATGTGTGTGTTTGTCTAAATTACTTTCATTCTTTCGAGAAGAACATTTTAAAAATTTATTTCAATCTTATTATCAAACTCATTCAGATCTAATTTGCTGACAATGTTCAATAAAAAATTATTAAAACAAAATTTTAAATTTTTTAAACTTTTTCTTCATGTCAAGTTAATTTAAATTAAAGATTTTTTTTTTTTTAATCATTCTTAAAATCTTTCCTTACTTCATTCATCTATCAAGTTCATCTTTAACATAAATTCTTGCCAAATCAATCTCGTTTCTAATAAATTCTCTTGATTTTTTTTTTTTTTTTTTTTTTTTTTAGTCAAAACTTTGAGTTATATCAAATTGGTTGTCAAAAATGTCTTGTAAGATTTATGTTGGAAATCTTGCTTGGGCAGTCAGTCTGTTTCCTTTCATTCTAATTCTACTTTAACTACTTTTAATTAAAAAAAAAAAAAGCAATAAAAATATTCTTTTTGTGACTCTAAATCCGAAATTGTTTGCTAAAAATCAATCATTATTATTAGCCATCTAATCTTTTGTTGTTTTTTGAAAGAAAAACTGACCTCTATTCTTCATTCAATTTTTGAAACCCCTCTTTTTAAATATTTAAAATCTTATCATTTCCATTTTCTAACGCCCTTAAACTCCCATTTGATCTCATCACCCTTATCAATCCTTTTTTTTTTTTTTTTATCAATAGACAGATGAAAATGCATTAGGTTTACATTTTGCTTGCATAGGAACCGTCAAGGAAGCTGTCGTTATGAGAACTGATGGTCGTAGCAGAGGATTTGGCTTTGTTACTGTGAGCTTGGGATTGTTTGCTTTTCTTTCAAACTCATCTGTCACTCATTCAAAATCAAATCAAATCAATATTTACCTTGGCCATTTAATAATAAAATTTTAAAACACTCAGAATTTTTATCAAAACCCACACTACCCTTCCTTTTTTGGCTCACATTCTTTGAGATTCTTATTAATAAATTGAATTCTACTCTCATTAAGATTACTAGAACAAAGAACATTAACTTTTAACCAATTGTTTTCTTTGGCAAGAGATTCTTCATATTTTCATCTATCATATTTACTATTATTAAATTAATTCTTTCTAGTCAATCAATCGCTGCTTTACTAACATCCTTTATTCTTCCTAATCTTACTTTCTCATTCAGTTTACAACTGTCGATGAGGCTGAACGCGCTTTGGCCACTATGGACTGTACTCAATTAGTAAGCCATTAAAGTCACTTTGCTTGTTTTCATCAGTATTGGATTGGATTAAAAAATCTTGATTGTCCTCAGAGTTATCTCAAATAATCTTCAGCTTGGTCTTTTCTTAATACTTTCTTCTTTTTATTATCACAAAAAAAAAAAAAAAACACACAAAAAAGATCATGAAAGAAAGCTCATCTCTTATAAGATATTTAACCTACCCTATCATATCCATCACTTTTTTTTATTTTAGTTTTTCGTCCTTAGATGGTTTTTTTTAATCGATGCCTGACATTTTAAAGCTTTTGATTTCCTTACTTTGAATTCTTGAATCTATTGTTTTTCGCCCCTCAACTTGCTTCCAAATTCATTACGATTCGACTATGTGAATCCGTGAAAAATTGATACTAGCGTATGATGACTGGCTTTTTCCCTTAAACTCTTGGTCTTAACTTGATTTTTATCTTGCTTTTTTGACTTTTTTTTCTATTGCCCTCCATCTTTTCAGATGGTCGCAAGATACGCGTAAATGTTGCAAGTCAACCTTCCCGCCCAACCGGCATGAATACAACCGATCACACCGGTACCGGTGCTATACCACCCGGATATCATTATCCACCTGTTGGCTACCCTAGTAATGCCTGTCAGTCTAGTCATCATATCAATCAATCTTATTAATCAGATTCAAAATATTCATCTCCATTTATTAACTTGAAATTCAATGATTTCTTTTTGATGGGTTTAGCTGCTCCCTATCCTGGAACACCCTATGGCGGATATCAACCAAGTCCTCTCACTGGTCCTTTTATGAACACCGGTGGTTATTGTTTAAACCCTTCAATGAGCTATTCGGGCGCTGCACCTGGATTTGTCAGCTATTTAATTAATATCATTAAACTATCTTGAGCAATATTGACTAGACCACTAATCTCTTTGTTTTGGGTATATTGAATAGGATACTCCTGGCCCTTCTAATAATCGTCAGCCTACTGATAATCGAAAGTCAGGTGGTAGTCAAAGCAGTGGATTTTATCCCAGTGGGGCACCATACTCATGTAAGCTTCCAATGTCTTTTCAGTAAATCTAAAAAGTGTCTTGAATCCAATTTCCACCCAGACCCACCCGTAGGATATGGACAACAGCCATACTAGGGCCGAATATTTAAGACAGAAATATTCTACTTGGAACCTTGAAAAGGAAAAGTTTCAACGTGAAAAATTATTCACGTCTTGGCCAGGTTATAATCATGAATAAAAAAAATTGTTTTAGTCGATTATTACCTAACGATCAGGTAATTTAAGATAGCCGATCGTTTTAAATGTATTCTCTTTTCTGTTTATATATATATATATATATATATATATATATGTGGTGTTTTATTTTATTTTTTTCCAGATCACAAACATAAACAAAAAAAATGTAAAGTTATCCGAGCAAAGCTTCTATATTTTTCAAAAGAGAAAAAAGGTGCGAATATACAAACAAAAAGATGATCAACTAGTGATCGAAGGGTTAGAATAATTAATTACAGGATAATTTTTTTTTTTTTTTTTTTTTTGAGCATGATCTTTCAAAGTGGGTGTGTGAGCTACATTTGCAAATGCGCATAGCAAATACCCAACATAGGTTTTGTAATGTCATGATAGTGACAGCGTAAATCTATTTTGACAACTAACAAAACAAACATTTTTTGTTAAGTTGAACGTCAATCTCAGACTAAATCTAACAACGTGAAAATCTGATAATTTTTACAAGTGAATAAAATCAATAAAAAACAGATAAAAATATAATTTAATCTTATTTATTGATTAATTGAAAAACTTGAATTCATTTTATTTGTTAATAACTAATATATCTTTTTTGTTAAAGAAAAATGTAACAATAAAAAAAAAGAATACTAAAGGGTTTTTTTTATAAAAAAAAAAAAAAGAAAAATTGAAGGGTTTGTTTTTTTTGAAAAAAAATGAAGAAAAAAATTAAAGGGTTTCTTTTTGTTTTTCTTTTGTATCAAGAAAGCTTTTTTTTTATTTTATTTTTTAGAAAAAAATTGAAAAAAAATAATATTTTGAATATAAAATATGGATTACTTACAAAAAGATAAAAATAAAATAAAATGAAGATGAAGCAGAAAGAATAATTAATAATAATAATTATTTTAGGTTGTTTATATTAAAATTATTAATTTAATTAAATAATTATAAAAAAAAAAATCAATAAAAATAAATATATTTTTATTTTGAATTTTTTTTTTTTTTTTTTTTTTAAGGGTGTTTGTAAACACATGTAAGCTTTTAGTGTTTTTACCAATTTATGGTAAAAACACGTAAGTGACCTTATTTTTCAAAAAAAATTCCTCAGGCTCAGTTTTGAGGATTTTTTTAATTTTTTTTTTTGCCATATTTTTCCTGGTTTGGCATGTCAATAAGCACAAATTTTTTCCAATTTTTTTTTTTTTGCCAAATTTCATATGCCAAAAATGGCATATTTTTTTCAAAAATTCATTTAAAATCTTCCCACTTATGAATTTCCTTGTTTTTTTTTTTTTTTTAAAAAAAATGAAGGGTTCAATGTAAAGAATAAAGCATCAGAATCTCATAATTTTGGGAATTTTTTTTTTTTTTGGGGTGGGACAAGTGAAGGTGCAAAAAGGGTTTTTTTCCTGTCATTGTAATATGCCTATTTTTAAAAAAGTGAATTTAATAACTTCCCAATTATGAATTTCTTTTTAATTTTTTTTTTTTTTTAAATTAAAGGGTTAAATCTTGACAATAAAGAACTAAAAATCTCATGAATTGAAAAAAAAAAAAAAAATTTGGTGGGATAATAAGTGAATGCAAAATGAGTTTGTTTTTTTTTTTTTTTTTTTTTTTTTTTTCTTGTATGGAATATGAATATTTTCAAGTACAAAAAGTTTCAAATTTTTGATAAAAAAAAAAAAAAAAGGAGAATGAGATTAGATTTAAATAATAAATATGATTGAAGAGGAGGTTAATTTGGAATAAATTATATATATATAAAAAAAAATCAATCAATTTGAATTAACCTCCAAAAATATTTGGTATTTTCTGAGAGGGGGGGGGGGGTAAGAAGATTGAACAAAAATATAAAACATCTTGTGTTTCTTAAATTTATTAGCACACCTCAAAGATTGTGTTTGGGAATGAAATTAACAATTTAAAATAATGGGAGGGGGGGGGACTAGATAAATTTTAGAAATGATTATATCCAAAGGAAAAAAAATGAGACTATCTATTAAAGAAGTAGATTAAAATGTGGTGATTATCATTTAAAGGAAAGAAATAAGGGAAAAGAGAAAAAGATGAAATTGTGATATAAAAGAAAACTAATCTTTTATACTTATTTAAAATTGAATAACTCATGTCAAGAATTGACCACCACTTGATTTTTGGTACCTTTCCAACATCTTCATACCATTCAATTCTTTTTAAATAAAAACATACTGAAGGAATTAAATTGTTCATGGTTTCATAAAGGTCTTGATTTTGTTGAATTTCTTCAGCCATGTCACCTATGACATCAGTTAATTGATATTGAGTCTTGTAAATTTAGTGGGATACTGTTATTTAGTCACAATTTTCATCACCCTGGACTTTGATGGAATTAAAGGTTTATTTAAATATAAACTTGAATAAGTCTTCTGAGACAGGTATTTAATAAAATAAGTTCAAAAAATGAATAAATATCAAAATAAACAGGAGAAAATTATATTAAAAAGAATTAGAAACTCATAAACATCTTGGAGAATTCATCACTTGTGTGATAATTTCTTTGACAATGATCACAATTCAAATCAATTGCATCATAGATATTCAAACTGGTGAAAGGTTTGTGTGATTTTCTTTATGAGGTTTTGCTTTCAATTTCAAATCTTCTAGACCTTCTAAGGCTGACTTATGATTTATTTAATTCAGTTTCTGAGGGTAGTGAATCTGATGAACTGATTGATTTTGATAATGAGAAATCAGAATCTTTAGAATTTTCAAATAAGTCCACTTCCATAATTTGAAAGGTTAAATTTGACTTTGATCTTGATTTTGTTATACTAATCAATTTTTGATAAAGGTCTTAATCTTCTCTTAAAAATTTGAATTTTTTAAATAATTTAAAATCTTAAATGGTTCTCTCTCTTTTTTTTTTTTTTTTATATTTTTGATTTTTATTCTTGAATCCTTTTAAAAGTCTACCAAAAAAAAAAAAAAAAATATTCTTTAAATTTTAATTAATATTCAGAAATATTAATTAACCTCTTGAATCTTAGGAATTTTGATCAAATGGGAATTTTTCAATCAAAAAAAAAAAAAAAAATCTTGAATTTTTTTTTTTTTTTTTTTTAAGAATTGGAATGATTTCTATCATTAATCCTTAAAAAAGGGTCTTCTCAAATATCCTCAAATATTTTCTTGACTTCTTTCTTTTTTTTTTTTTTTTTTTTTTTTTCAACACTTTGATCATCACCTTGAAAACAAGTTTGAGAAAAATATGACAAATAAAATAAGTTAATAAGGAAAAAAAAGTAATAATTTGTAGGTGAAGAACCCTCAAAGGCAAATTCAAATGTCACTGAGGATAGAAGTTTGATATCTCAATCCTTTGGTGCTTGGAAAATGCTATTTGGGTCTTATGCTTATAAACAATTCCTTAATAATTGTTATATATTTTTTTTTTTTTGATGAATTTTTTCATTGAGAAAAAAATTTAATTTTAAAATTTTTTTAAAGTTAATCATTTAAAGAGAATAATAATTTAAAAAACCATTTTTTTTTAATGAAAAAAAAAAAAAAAAAAAAAAAAATTTATTGAAAGAAAATTTTTTTTTTTTTTTTTGAAATGAAAAAAATAATTTCTTTATATAAAGATTCTTTTTTTAATAATTTTAATAAATTGTTTTTTTTTTTTTTGAATTCAAAAAAAAGGAAAACCATGAATAACTTTAAGAGAGAGTAACAGTGGAATTTTTGGAGTCAAAGTTTAATCATAACATGGGAATCATTAACTTTGTAGGTGGAACTCACAGCTAGGTGGCAATGGTGGTTGGTTCAGGCTGGTACATAATACTCTTTTTTAGGAAGCCAAGTATTTTTCAAATATTGCAATACTTTAGGATTTTTTGACTTTCTTTTTAAATTTCTTCAAGTTGTCTTTGAAAGACTTTTCAGTGGATGAATACATAAGCTGAGAAATGAATCCCAAAGTCATTAATAAAAACAATAATAAGAAAAAAAGTGAAATAAAGTGAAAGATAAAAGTATATTACTTGATTCCAAAGTCTCATAAAATTTTCAAAATCAGTTCTACCATGACCTATTTGCTTCATTAAATGAGCAGATAAATCTTTATTGATGTGCCAAATGCATAAAATGACTTTGGAGTCTTGGAAGAGCTTCTTGAGAGAGATTTGGGAGGCCAGAGCTATGTAAATAACAATAACTGGAGGGGGAACAAGATTGGTGCTGTTGAGGACCTTTTCTATGTATTGATTTAATTCCCAAGTACATAAGGGTTCAGTTTCATTCTTCATCAAACAAGAAGCCCCAGAAAAGGTCTTATTGGTTGAGCTGAATCCAACAATATGAAAAAGGGGAATTTTGTACTTATTGGTTTTATAAGTACAATCCATGAGAATGACATGAGGAAAGCCATGAAGGGCCGAGTGAAAAACAAGGAGTTAATGTGTCCCTCATCATCCCTTGCAGAGGAGCAAACAAAATTTGGTTCTTTGAGGGTGTCAATATAAGCATAAATGGGCCTTCTGACTTGCAGTTTGTCTTTCTTGATTTTCAAGACTTGGTTGTAAATGTCTTGAAGGATTAAAGGCCTGTTAGACTCCCTCTGGCTGGATAATTGGTCCTGAATTTTCCTTGGCATGAGTAGTGATTCAGAAATTTGAGAAATTTTTGATGTTTTTTGCTCATTGAATTTCATGAAAGCAGGATGTACCATTATATTTTCATTGTCATCATGGCTATGTTCAGGATTTTTAACCTTAAGATTCAAAGTGATACTCTTGGCATATTTTCTGGCATAAAGTCTAAAAGGACAGTCAAGCTTTCTTGAAGTGACTGTTTTGGAGGGGCTTTTGTTGGGATTTTGGGTCTCAGACCTGTCACAACCTATTTCAATTTGGTTGTGGGTCATATTGGACCTCAAGGTGGATACAGCATACCCCTGAGCCCTGGCCACATTATTCACACACTCTCAAAGAAGCTAAAGGGTTTGAAATTCACCTTCAGTGGGGGGTTGCAGCATTTTTGAGTGAAAAAGATGTATAAAAGTGAAAAAAAGGGGGAATTGGGGGATTTGGAATGGGGTAAGAACCTTTTGAAATGTGAAAAAGAGGTGAAAAAAGGTGTGAAAAATGAACAGAAGTGGTTAAGAGTGAAAAAAAAGTGGCTTAATTGTGGGAATAATTGATGAGGGAAGGTAAAAAATTGGAAATTTAGAGGGTTGGAAGAAGTTTGTTGTGGTGGAAAATGCAGTCTTTGGGGGAAAAAAAAGAAAAGTGTGAAAAGCTTTGCAAAATTGCCTTGGTAATGCTGTTTACAAAAAAAAACTTGTTTGTGGTGGGGATAATGTGGATTATTAGGGGGGAAGGGCAAAAAAATCTGAGACAATTTCCAGTTAGAGGGGTATTGGGGAGAAAAACTTCTTTTGGGGCATGTTTTGGCCCAATACAGGCAAGTTATGTTTCATTCTTAATCAAAAATGGGCACAGGGAACCCCTTACATGTTTTTACCAATTTATGGCTAAAACACATAAATATTTTGTAAAAACAAATAAGGGGTGCCCTAGGCCAATTTTTAATTAAAAATGAAACATAAAAATGCCTGTATTAGGCCAAATAATGCTCAAAAAAGGGTTTTTCTCCCCAAAACCCCTTCAACTCCCAATTGTCTCAGATTTCTTTGCCCAGCCCCCCAAATAATCCACATTATCCCCACCACAAACAAGTTTTTTTTTGAAAAACAGAATTACCAAGGCAATTTTGCAAAGCTTCTCACACTTTTCTTTTTTTCCCCCCAAAGACTGCATTTTCCACCACAACAAACTGCTTTCAAGCTTCTAAATTTCCAATTTTTTACCTCCCCTCATCCGTTAATCCCACAATTAAACCACTTTTTTTTACTCTTAACCACATCTTTCAATTTTTCATACCTTTTTAAAGGTTCTTACCCCATTCCAAATCCCCAAATTCCCCTTCTTTTTCCTTCAAAAATGCTTCAACCCCCCACTGAAGGTGAATTTCAGACCCTTGAGCTTGTTTGGCAGCATGTGCATAATTTTTCCGGGGATCAGCAGTATGCTGTGTCCACTTTGAGGTCCAATATGACCTACAACCAAATTGAAATAGGTTGTGACAGGTCTGGGACCCCAAATGCCAACAAAAACCCTTCCAAAACAGTCACTTTAATAAAGCTTGACTGTCCTGTTAGACTTTATGCCAGAAAATATGCCAAGAGTACCACTTTGAATCTTAAAGTTAAAAATCCTGAACATAGCCATGATGCCAATGAAAATATAATGGTACATCCTGCTTTCAGGAAATTCAATGAGCAAGAAACATCACAAATTTCTCAAATTTCTGAATCACTACTCATGCCAAGGAGAATTCAGGCCCAATTATGCAGCCAGAGGGAGTCTTACAGGCCTGTAATCCTTCAAGACATTTACAACCAAGTCTTGAAAATCAAGAAAGACAAACTTCAAGGCAGAAGGCCCATTGATGCTCTTATTGACACCCTCAAAGAAGCAAATTTTTTTTGGTCCTCTGAAAGGGATTCTAAGGGACACATTACATACTTGTTTTTAACTCACCCCTTTCCATAAAACCCATTCATGGCTTTCCTCATGTCATTCTTATGGATTGTATTCATAAAATCAATAAGTACAAAATTCCCCTTTTTCATATTGTTGGATTCATCTAAACCAATAAGACCTTTTATGGGGCTTTTTGTTTGATGAAGCATGAAGCTGAACCCTCATATAATTGGGAATTAAATCAATACATAGAAAAGGTCCTCAACAACACCAATCTTGTCCCCCCTCCAGTTATTGCTATTTACAGGGCTCTGTCCTTCAAAAACTCTCTTAAGAAGCTCTTCCCAGACTCCAAAGTCATGTTATGAATTTGGCACATCAATGAAGATGTATCTGATCATGGCATGAAGAAGATTGGTCGTGGAACTGATATTGAAAATTTTATGGGCCTTAGGAATCAAGTAATATACTTTTATCTTTCACTTTATTTCACTTTTGTTTCTCATTATTGTTTTTATTAATAACTTTGGGATTCATTTCACAGGGTATGTATGCATCCACTGAAAAGTATTACAAAGATAACTGAAAGAAGCTTCAAAAGAAATTCAAAAATCCTGAAGTATTGCAATATTTGGAAAATAACTGGCTTCCTCTAAAGGAGTATTATGTGCCAGCCTGGACCAACCACCATTGCCACCTGGGTGTGGGCTCCACCTCCAGAGTTGAATTTGCCCATGCCATGGTTAAACTTTGGCTCCAAAAGTCCACTGGTACTCTCCTGGAGCTAGTCAGGGCTCTCCACATGGCATTCAGAAAACAATTTATTGAGATTATCAACAGAATTCCCAAAGAAATGATTGCCTCTGTCAAGAATTTTCCTCCACACATCCGTGCTCTCAATGGCAAGGTGTCTCATTCTGCTCTTCAGATGGCATTTGAAGATTTCAAAACCAAATTTGCTCTCAATGAAAAATGCACCAACAAATACAAAAAATTATCAAGGAATTCCTTGAAAGCATAAGACCCAAATAGAATTTTGCAGGTGCCAAAGGCTTGACATATCAGAATTGAATCCTCGGTGGCATTTTTATTTTCCTGTGAAGGTTCTTCAACTTCAAATTCTTACTTTTCTCCTTATTGACTGATTTTCTTTGTCATATTTTCCTTAGACTGGTTTTCAAGGTGATGATCAAAGTGTTAAAAAAGAAAGAAAGAAAGAAGCCAAGAAAATATCCGAGGATATTTGGGAAGACCTTTTTCAAGGATCAATGGTAGAAATCACCCCAATTCTTCAACATTTTCAAGATGTTTTGACTGGAAAGGTCCCATTTGATCAAATTTCCAAGAGTCAAAAGGATGATCAATATTATGAAGACCCACTAGAATGCAAGAATATCCATGGAAGACCTCAAGGAGCCAAGAATAAAAATACAAATACAAAAAAAAGGGAACCATCAAGATTTGAAATTATTGAAAGTCAATCCAAGACAAGAGGAAGACCCCCATCAAAAGTGACCAGTACACTTGGGCATTAAATCAATACATTGAAAAGGTCCTCAACAACACCAATATTGTTCCCCCTCCAGTTATTGTTATTGACAGGGATCTGGCCTTGAAAAACTCTATTAAAACTCTTCCCAGACTCCAAAGTCATGCTATGCATTTGGCACATCACCAAGGATGTATCTGCTCATTGCATGAAGAAAATTGGTCATGGAACTGATTTTGAAAATTTTATGGGCCTTTGGAATCAAGTAATATACTTCTTCACTTTATTTCACTTTTCTTCTTATTATTGTTTTTATTAATTACTTTGGGATTCATTTCTCAGGTTATGTATTTATCCACTGAAAATTCTTTCAAAGAAAAGTGGAAGAGGCTTCAAAAGAAAGTAAAAAATACCTTGCTTCCTCTAAAGTATTATTATGTGCCAGCCTGGACCAACCACCATTGCCATCTGGGTGTAGGCTCCACCTCCAAAGTTGATGGTGCCCATGCCATGGTTAAACTCTGGCTCCAAAAGTCCACTGTTACTCTCCTGGAGGTAGTCAGGGATCTCCAAATGGCATTCAGAAAACAATTTATTGAAACAATCAACAGAATCTCCAAAGAAATAATTGTCCATGTCAAGAATTTTCCTCCACACTTCTGTGCCCTCAATGGAAAGGCATCTCATTATGCTCTTCAGATTGCCTTTGAAGATTTTAAAACAAAATTTCCTCCCAATGAAAAATGCACCAACAAATACAACAATCATCAAGGAATTCCTTGCAAGCATAAGACCCAAATAGCATTTTCCAGGAGCCAAAGGCTTGAGATATCAGACTTGAATCCTCAGTGGCATTTTTATTTGCCTGTGAAGGTTCTTTAACTTCAAATTCTTACTTTTTTCCTTATTAACTGATTTTCTTTGTCATATTTTCCTTGGACTGGTTTTCAAGGTGATGATCAAAGTGTTGAAAAAAAAAGAAAGAAGCCAAGAAAATATTTGAGGATATTTGGGAAGGCCTTTTTTAAAGATCAATGGTAGAAATCACCCCAATTATTCAGAATTTTCAAGATGTTTTCACTGGAAAAGTCCCATTTGATCAAATTTCCAAGAGTCAACAGGATGATCAATATTATGAAGACCCACTAGAATGCAAGAATATCCGTGGAAGACCTCAAGGAGCCAAGAATGAAAATACAAATACAAAAAAGAGAGAACCATCAAGATTTGAAATTATTGAAAGTCAATCCAAGACAAGAGGAAGATCCCCATCAAAAGTGACCAGTACACCAACATCAAGATCACAGTCAAACTTCCCCTCTCCAATTATGGAAGTGGACTCATCTGAAGATTCTGAAGATTCTGAGGACTCATTACCTACATCCATCAGCTCATCAGATTCACTACCCTCAGAAACTGAATGAAATAAATCAGAAGTAACCCTTAGAAGGTTCAGAAGATTGGCAATTGGAATCAAAACCTCACAAAGAAAATCACACAAGCCTGCAACCAGTTTGAAGATATAAGTTGCAATTGAATTGAACTGTGAGTATTGTCAAAGCAATTATCACACAAGTGATGAATGCTCCAAGCTTTTTGTGAGTTTACAATTCTTTTTAATGTATATTTCCCCTGTTTATTTTGATATTTATTAATTTTTTGACCTTATTTTATCAGATACCTGGCTCAGAAGACTTTCCCAAGTTTAAATTGAAATACACCTTCAACGCCATCAATATCCAGGGTGATGGCAAGGGTGGCTACAGAACAGTATCCAACTACATTTACAAGACTCAAGATCAATGGGCTGATGTCAGAGGTGACTTGGCTGAATAAATTCAACAAAATAAAGACCTTTATGAAGCCATGAACACTTTAATTCCCTCAGTATCCTCTTATTTGGAAAGAATTGAATGGTATGCAGATTCTTGCCAGGCTCCAAAAAGAAAGTGGATGTCCATGCCTGACATGGGGTATCCAATTGCAAATAAGTATCAAAGACCAGTTTTCCTTTGTTCCAAAGTCCAATCTTTTCTTTTTTCCCTTATTTCTTCCCTCCAAACCATAATCACCCCATTTTCATCTGCTTCTTGGATAGCTGTTCTCATTTTTTTCCTTTGGATATGATCATTTCTAAAGTTTATCCAGTCCCCCCATTACTGTGAATTTGGAATTTCATGCCCAACCACAAGCCCTGCAGTGGGCTGATAAATTTATGAAACACAGGATGTTATATTTGTATAATCTTCCTCCCCCCCTCAGAAAAGAACAACTATTTTGCAGGTTGATTCAGATTGATTGATTTTTGTATATACAATTTATGCCAATTAACCCCCTCCTCAGTTGTATTTTTTGCTTAAATCCCACCTCAGTACTGTTTTTCATCAAACATGTTGAAATTTTGTACTGAAAAATAGTCATATTACAAAAAAGAAAAAGAAACACTTATTGTGCCTTCACTTGTTGTCCCACCAGAAAAATTCCCCCAATTCATGGGCTTCTGGTTCTTTATTGTCCAGATTTAACCCTTCATTTAAAAAAAGGGTATTGGTAAAAACACATAAGAGCTTACATGTTTTTACTAAAAGATTACCTGTTTCTACCATCAATTGGTAAAAACACGTAATGGGTGGGTTTTCAATTAAATATGGCTATTTATGGAATTTCTGATGCCATTGATGTCATTTATGGTATCAACAATGCCATTAATGTCATTTATGGCATCAACAATTCCATTAATGTCATTTATGGCATCAGCAATGCCATTTATGGTATTTATGATGCCATTAATGTCATTTATGTCATCAACAATTCCATTTGTGGCATTAATAGTTCCATTAATGACATTATCAATGCACTATCTCTGATGCCATTCATGCCATTTATGGCATCAACAATGCAATTTGTGGCATTAACAATGCCATTTATGGCACTAACAGTCCCATTAATGGAATTATCAATGCAATATTTCTGATGCCATTAATGCAATTTGTTGCATTAACAAGGCAATATTTCTGATACCATTAATGCAATTATTAATTCCATAAATGGCATTATTACTTCCATAAATGGCATTATTAATTCCATAAATGGCATTAGTAATTCCAAATTAACAATGCCACTAATGGTATTGCATAAATGACATTAATAATGCCATTAATGGCATTATTGATGCCAAAATGGCATTATCAATGCAATAAATGGCATAATTCCATTTATTTAATGCCATAAATGGAATTGGTGATTCCATAAATTGCATTTTTAATGCCATTTATGATATTGTCAAGGCCATTAAAGTAAATTTATGGTATTGTTGTAATGCCATTTAGGCCAATTTTCTGGCCATAAATGGTATCTGTATGTCATTCTTGATTCCATTTATGGCATTATTATGTCATTTGTGATGCCATTTATGGCACTTTTGATGTCATAAATTGCACTGTTAATGCAAAAAATGAAACTTTAACTTCCACTCATCATAAATTACATTTTGAATTCAATTTATGTCATAAATGGAATTTTCAATTTAAATACAAACATGAACAAAAAACCGTAAAGAAACAAGGACTTTTTGGGCCTACAAATGTCCTGGAAAAAAACCCAAAATTTTGGGCTTCTGGTTTTTTATTCTCAAGACTTTTCCCTTTATTTTTTTAAAAAAATAAGAAAATTCATAAGTGGGAACATATTTGATGAATTTTTTTGAAAAAATAGGCCAAAATGGAGAAATTGGGCAAAAAGATTTTTTTGAAAAAATTTGGGGACCTTTGCATCCCATGTCAGAGAAAATATGGCAAAAAAATTATAGAAAGGCTCAAAACTGAGCCTGAGAAATTTTTATTAAAAAAACAAGTTACTTATGTGTTTTGGCCATAAATTGGTAAAAACACATAAGGCCTTATGTGTTTTTACTAAAAGCTTACATGTGTTTACCAACACCCTAAAAAAATTGAAGGAAATTCATAAGTGGGAAGTTTTTTTATTAATTTTTTTACAAATAGTCATATTACAAAGACGGGAAAGAAATATCTGAAAAAAAACACTTTTTGTGCCTTCACTTGTCCCACCAAAAAAACTCCCAAAATTATGGGTTTCTGGTTCTTTATTCTCCAGATTTTCCCCTTCAATTAAAAAAAAAATGAAGGAAATCAATAAGTGGAAAGATTTTGAATGAATTTTTTAAGAAAATGTGCCAAATTTGAGAAATTTGGAAAAAAAAAAAATGAAAAAATTTGTGGATATTGACATCCCATTTCAGCAAAAATATGGCAAAGAAAAATTTAAAAAAACCCTCAAAACGGATCCTGAGGAATTTTTTTGAAAAATGAGGTGACTTATGTGTTTTGGCCATAAATTGGTAAAAACACATAGGGGCTTACGTGTGTTTACCAAAACCCTTTTAAATAATTAAATAGGTTTATAAAAATATAAAACAAAATTTTATAAAATAAATTTCAAATAATTGAAGAGGTTTATAAAGATGTAAAAAAAAACTTTATAAAATAAATTTTAAATAATTGAAGATTTAATATAAGAAAAAAAAATATAAATAAATTTTAAATAAGTAAAAATGTTCAGATAAAAAAAAAAGTCAAAGAGATTTTTTATAAAATAAATCTTATATAATTAAAAAGGTTTTTAAAACAAAATAAACTTTAAATAATTAAAAAAGTTTCTAAAATTATAAAAAGGAAATTTGATGGGTAAATTTCAATCAATTAAAAAATGTTTATAATGAAAATAAAAGAAAAAGAAATTTATAAAGTAAATTTCAAATAATTTAAAATTTTATTAAAAAAAAAATTCATAAAATGGATTTTGTATAATTAAAAAGGTTTATAAAAAAAATAAAAGAAATTTTTATAAATAAATTTTAAATGATTAAAAAGGTTTATAAAAAAACAAGCAATTTTATGAATTAATTTTACATAATTAAAATAATTTATCAAAAATGAAAAAAAAGAAAAAAATTCATAAAAAAATTGTAAATATATGAATAGGTTTAATAAAAAAAAATGAAGGAATTTTATAAGTAAACTACAATCAATTAAAAGTTTATAAAAAAAAAGGAATTTTTATAAAATAAATTTGAAATAATTAAAAAGGCTAATAAAAAGAAACAAAATTTTTATAAATAAATTTTGAATAATTAAAACAGGGTGTTGGTAAAAACACGTAAGCCTTTATGTGTTTTTGCCTGAATGTGGTAGAAACACATAAAGGGTGTTTTTTAAATGGAATATAGCTATTTAAGGCATTTTTGATGCCATTAATGCTATTTATGGAACTGTTAAGGCCATTTATGGCATTTTTAATGCCATTCATGCCATTGTTAAATCCATTCACACCATCTTTAAGGCCATTTATGGCATTCCTGATGCCATCAATGGAATGAGAAATCCCATTTATGGAACTAAGAATGCCATAAATAGCCTTAACAGTCCCATTTATGGGATTAAAAATTACATAAATGGTATTGTTAATGCCATAAATGGAATTCTGAATGCCATAAGTGGCCTTAAAAATGGCATTGTCAATTCCATTTATTGAATTCTTAACGCCACAAATGACATTTTTAAGGCCATTTATGGCATTGTTAAGGCCATTCATGCCATTCTTGAGGCCATTTATGGAATTTTTGATGCCATACAATGCCATTTATGGAATTTTTGATGCCATAAAATGCCATTTATGGAATTTTCAATGTAATTTAAGGCATTGATGTAATGCCATTTATGCCAATGTTATAGCCATAAATGGCATCTATATGTCATTCTTGATGCCACTTATAGCACTTTTGATGCCATTTGTGGCATTATAATGTCATTTGTGATGTCATTTATGGCACTTTAAATGCCACAAATAAAATATTTAACTTCCAATAGTGTCATGAATTGAATTTTGAATTAAATTGATCTCATAAATGGCATTTTTAATTTAATTACAAACATGAACAAAAAACCATAAAAAAATCACTTTTTGGGCCTACAATTGTCTTGGAAAAAAATCCCAATATTTTGGGCTTCTGGTTTTTTATTCTGATAGGTTTTCCCTTCATTTTCAAGAAAAAATTAGAAATTTATAAGTGGGAAATTTTTTAATGAATTTTTCAAAAAACTAGGCCATTTTTCCAAATTTGCCAAAATAGAGAAATTGGGCAAAAAAAAATATTTTGAAAAAATTTGGGGGAAAAAAAAAGAAATTTTTATGAAGTAAATTTTAAATAATTACAAACTTTTATAAAAAAAAGAAATTTATATGAAGATACTTTAAATAATTAAAAAAGTTTATAAAATTAAAAAAGAAATTTTTTATAACTAAATTTTAAATAATTTAAAAGGTTTATAAGCAAAAAAATAAAATAAAATTTAAATAATGAAAAAGGGTTATAAAAAAAAAGAAAAGAAATTTTTATAAATAAATTCCAAATAATTAAAAAAGGTTTATAATAAAAAAAAAGAATTTTTTTTTATAATGAATTTTAAATAATTAAAAATGTTTATAAAAGCAAAAGAGATTTTTTGCAAATAAATTTTAAATAATTCAAAATGTTTATAAAAATGAAAGAAATTTTTTAAATAAATTTTGGGTGTTGGTAAACACATGTAAGCCCTTGTGTGTTTTTATCAATTTATAGCCAAAACAGATAAGTGACTTATTCTTTTACAAAAATTCATCAGGCTCAGTTTGGAGCATTTTTATAATTTTTTTGCCAAATTTTTTCTGACATGGGATGTGAAGGTCCCCACATTTTTTCAATGTTTTTTTGGCCAATTTGGCAAAATGACCTATTTTTTTAAAAAAATTCATTGAAAATTTTCCCGCTTATGAGTTTCCATTTTTTTTTAAAAATGAAGGGCAAAGCCTTGCAAATAAAAAACCAGGAGCCCAAAATTTTGGGATTTTTCTTTTTCCAGGAAAATCATAGGCCCAAAAAGTCATTTTTTTATGTTTCTTTGTTCATGTTTGTAAGGAAATTGGAAATGCCATTTCTGACATCAATTTAATTAAAAGTTCAATTTATGAAATTAGTGGAATTTAAAAATTCCATTTGTGGAATCAAAAGTACCATAAATGACACAATAATGCCATTTATAGCATCAAGAATGACATATAGATGCCATTTATGGCCATAACATTGGCATAAATGGATTTACAAAAATGACTTAAATGACATTAAAAATGCCATAAATGGCATTGTATAGCATTAAAAAATGTCATAAATGACTCAAGAATGGGATGAATGGCCTTAAAAATGCCATCAATGGCCCTAAAAATGTCATTTATGGCATCAAAAACTGCATAAATGTAATTAAAAATGCCATTGTTAAGGCCACTTATGGCATTGAAAATTACATTTATGGCCTTAATAATGCCATTTATGGAATTTTTAATTCCATAAGTAGGATTGCTAATGCCATGGATGGCCTCAAAAATGCCGTAAATAGCTATATTTCATTCAACAAACACCCCTTATATGTTTTTACCATAAAATTATGTGTGTTTACCACTCTCTGGCAAAAACACGTAAGTTTCTAGTGTAAAAACATAATGGCTTACGTGTTTTTACCAACACCCCAAAAAAAGGAAAATGTTATGAAATAAACTTTAAATAATTTGCCAAGGTTTATAAAAAAATGTTTATAGAGAAATTTTAAGTAATTAAAAAGGTTTGTAAAAATAAAAGAAATTTTATAAAATGAATTTTGAGTAATTAAAAAATTTTATATAAAAAAAGAAGAAATTTTTAGATAAATTTTGAATAATTAAATATGCTTATATAAAAAAAATGAAGAAATTTTATAAAATAAATCTTAAATAATTAAAAAGGTTTATATGAAAAAAAAAGAAATTTTATTAAATAAGTTTATATACAAAAAAACAATTTCTTATAAATCAATTCAAATAATTAAAAAGGTTCATAAAAAAGGAAAAAGAAATTTTTATAAATAAATTTTAAATAATTAAAAAGGTTTATATATAAAAAAAAGTAACTTTTGAATAATTAAATAACTTTATAAAAAGATAAAAAAAAAGAGATTTTTTATAAATAAATTTCAAATAATTAGAAATATTTATAAAAAAAAAAGAAAATTTTGATAAGTAGATTTTAAATAATTGAAAAATTTTAAAAAAGGAACCTTTATCAAATAAATTTTGAATAATTGAAAATATTTAGAAAAATAAAAGAAAAATTTTCTAAATAAATTTTAAAATATTAATAAGGTTTGTAGAAAAAATGAGAAATTTTTAAAAAATAAATTTGAAATAAGGGTGTTGGTAAACACACGTAAGCCCTTATGTGTTTTTACCAATTTATGTTAAAAACACGTAAGTGACCTTATTTTTCAAAAAAAATTCCTCATGCTCAGTTTTGAGGGTTTTTCAATTTTCAATTTTTTTTTTGCCATATGCCATATTTTTCCCGACTTGGCATGTCAATAAGCAAAAATTTTTTCAAATTTTTTTTTTGCCAAATTTCACCAATTTCACCAATATGCCAAAATGGCATATTTTTTTAAAAATTCATTTAAAATCTTCCCACTTATAAATTTCCTTCATTTTTCTTTTAGAATGAAGGGTTCAATGTGAAGAAGAAAGCTCCAGAATCCGATAATTTTGGGAATTTTTTTGGGTGGGACAAGTGAAGGGGCAAAAAGGGTTTTTTTTTCAAATGTTTTTTCCCGTCATTGTAATATGCCTATTTTTGAAAAGTGAATTCAATAACTTCCCACTTATGAATTTCCTTCATTTTTTTAAACTAAAGGGTTAAATCTGGACAATAAAGAACCAGAAGCTCATGAATTGGGAAATTTTTTTTGGTGGGACAACAAGTGAGGGTGCAATGAGTGTTTTTTTCAACTTTTTTTTTTCTTGTGTGTAATATGAATATTTTCAAGTATAAAAGTTCCCCATGTTTGATAAAAAAGGAGACTGAGGTGGGATTTAAGCAATAAATATGACTGAGGAGGGGGATAATTGGCATAAATTGTATATACAAAAATCATTCAATCAGAATCAACCTCCAAAATAGTGGGTTTTTTCTGAGAGGGGGGAGGAAGATTGGACAAATACAACATTCTGTGTTTGTTAAATTTATCAGCCCACCCCAGGGCTTGTGTTTGGGCATGAATCTCCCAGTTCACAGTAATGGGGGGACTGGATAAACTTTAGAAATGATGATGTCCAAAGGAACAAAATGAGCACAGCTATTCAAGAAGCAGATGAAAATGGGGGGATTATCATTTGGAGGACAGAAATAAGGGAAAAAAGAAAAAGATTGGGCTGTGGAATAAAAGAAAACTGGTATTTTATACTTATTTGCAATTGGATCCCCCATGTCAGGCATGGACATCCACTTGCTTTTTGGAGCCTTGCCAACATCTTGATATCATTCAATTCTTTCCAAATAAGAGGATACTGAGGGAATTAAGGTGCTCATGGCTTCATAAAGGTCTTGATTTTGTTGAATTTCTTCAGCCAAGTCACCTCTGACATCAGCCCATTGATCTTGAGTCTTGTAAATGAAGTGGGATACTGTTCTGTAGCCACAGTTTCCATCACCCTGGACATTGATGGCCTTGAAGGTGTATTTCAATATAAACTTGGGAAAGTCTTCTGAGCCAGTTATCTGAAAAAATAAGATCAAAAAATTAATAAATATCAAAATAAACAAGGGAAATTTACATTAAAAAGAATCAGAAACTCAAAAACAGCTTAGAGCATTCATCACTTGTGTGATAATTGCTTTGACAATGCTCACAGGTCGAGTAAATTGCATCATAGATATTCAAACTGGTGGCAGGCTTGTGTGATTTTCTTTGTGAGGTTTTGCTTCCAATTGCCAATCTTCTGGACCTTCTAAGGGTTACTTCTGATTTATTTAATTCAGTTTCTGAGGGTAGTGAATCTGATGAACTGATGGATTTAAATAATGAGTCCTCAGAATCTTCAGAATATTCAGATGAGTCCACTTCCATAATTGGGGAGGGGACATTTGACTGGGATCTCGACGTTGTTTTACTGCTCACTTTTGAGGGGGGTCTTCCTCTTTTCTTGGATTGAATTTCAATAATTTCAAATATTGAAGGTTCTCTTTTTTTTTATTTTTGTTTTTATTCTTGGCTCCTTGGGGTCTTCCACTGATATTCTTGCATTCTTGAGGGTCTTCATAATATTGATCATCCTCTTGACTCTTGGGAATTTGATCAAATGGGACTTTTCCAGTCAAAACATCTTGAAAGTGTTGAAGTATTGGAGTGATTTCTGCCATTAGTCTTTGAAACAGGCCTTCCCCAACATATTCAAATATTCTCTTGGCTTCATTCTTTCTTTCTTTTTCAACACTTTGATCATCACCTTGAAAACCAGCCTGAGAAGAATATGACAAATAAAATCAGTTAATAAGAAAAATAATAATAATAAGAAATTAAAAAAACCTCACAGGCAAATTCAAATGCCATTGAGGATGGAAGTCTGATAATTCAAGCCTTTGGCGCTTGACAAATGCCTTTTGGGTATTATGCTTGCAAGGAATGCCTTTATAATTGTTGTATTTGTTGGTGCATTTTTCATTTGGAGGAAATTTTGTTTTGAAATTTTCAAAGGCAATCTGAAGAGCATAATGAGACACCTTGCCATTGAGGGCACAGATGTGTGGAGGAAAATTCTTGACATGGACAATCATTTCTTTGGAGAGTCTGTTGATTATTTCAATAAATTGTTTTCTGAATGCCACGTGGAGAGCCCTGACTACCTCCAGGATAGTACCAGTGGACCTTTGGAGCCAAAGTTTAACCATGGCATGGGCACCTTCAACTCTGGAGGTGGAGCCCACACCCAGGTGGAAATGGTGGTTGGTTCAGGCTGGCACATAATACTCCTTTAGAGGAAGCCATATCTTTTCCAAATATTGCAGGAATTCAGGACTTTTGACTTGCTTTTGAAGCTTCTTCCAATTGTCTTTGAAAGACTTTTCAGTGGATAAATACATAACCTGAGAAATGAATCCCAAAGTCATTAATAAAAACCATAATAAGTAGAAAAGTGAAACAAAGTGAAGAAGTATATTACTTGATTCCAAAGGCCCATAAAATTTTCAAAATCAGTTCCATGACCAATTTTCTTCATGCAATAAGCAGATACATCCTTGTTGATGTGCCAAATGAATAGCATGACTTTGGAGTCTGGGAAGAGCTTCTTAAGCGAGTTTTTCAAGGCCAGATCCCTGTCAATAACAATAACTGGAGGGGGAACAAGATTGGGGTTGGTGAGGACCTTTTCAATGTATTGATTTAATGCCCAAGTATATGAAGCTTCATTTTCATTCTTCATCAAACAAAAAGCCCCAGAAAAGGTCTTATTTGTTGAGCTAAATCCAACAATATGAAAAAGGGGCATTCTGTACTTATTGGTTTTATAAGTACAATCCATAAGAATGACATGAGGAAAGCCATGAAGAAGTTTTATGGCCAGGGGGTGAGTAAAAAACAAGGAGGTAATGTGTCCCTCAGAATCCCTTGCAGAGGACCAAACAAAATTTTATTCTTTGAGAGTGTCAATAAGAGCATCAATGGGCCTTCTGCCTTGCAGTTTGTCTTTCTTGATTTTCTTGACTTGGTTGTAAATGTCTTGAAGGATTACAGGCCTGTCAGACTCCCTCTGGCTGCATAATTGGGCCTGAATTTGCCTTGGCATGAGCAGTGATTTGGACATTTGAGCAATTTGGGATGTTTCTTGCTCATTGAATTTCCTGAAAGCAGGATGTGCCATGATATTTTCAGTGGCATCATGGCTATGTTCAGGATTTTTGACTTTAACAGTCCAAGTGGTACTCTTGGCATATTTCCTGGCATAAAGTCTAAAAGGACAGTCAAGCTTTCTTGAGGTGACTGTTTTGGAGGGGCTTTTGTTGGGATTTGGGGTGCCAGACCTGTCACAACATATTTCAATTTGGTTGTGGGTCATATTGGACCTCAAGGTGGACACAGCATACTCCTGAGCCCTGGCAACATTATGCACATGTTGCCAAAGAAGCTCAAGGGTCTGAAATTCACCTTCAGTGGGGGGTTGAAGCATTTTTTAATGAAAAATATGTATAAAAGTGAAAGAAAAGCTGGAATTGGGGGATTTAGAATGGGGTAAGAACGTTTCAAAATGTGAAAAAGAGGTGAAAAAAGGTGTGAAAAATGAACAGAAGTGGTTAAGAGTGAAAGAAAGTGGCTTAAATGTGGGATTAATAGATGAGGGAAGGTAAAAAATTGAAAATTGAGAGGCTTGAAAGCAGGTTGTTGTGGTGGAAAATGCAGTCTTTGGGGGAAAAAAAGAAAAAAAAGTGTGAAAAGCTCTGCAAAATGGATTTGGTAATGCTGTTTTTCCAAAAGAAAAACAATGGTTTGGGATGGGGATAATGTGGATTATTGGGGTGTTTGGGCTTGTTATTTTTTTTTGGGGGGGGGGCTGGGCAAAAAAATCTGAAACAATTTGGAGTTAGAGAGGTTTTGTGGGGAAAAAACCTCTTTTGGGCATGTTTTGGCCCAATACAGGCCCAATTGTGTTTCATTTTCAATTAAAAATGGGACCAGGGCACCCCTTACGTGTTTTTACCAGTTTATGGCCAAAACACGTAAGTTTTTAGTAAGAACATGTACGAGCTTACGTGTTTTTACCAACACCCTTAAATAATTTAAAAGGTTTATATAAAGAAAAATCAAAGAATAAATGATATAAATAAATTTTAAATAATTAACAAAGTTTATATTAAAAAAAGCAATTTTTATAAATAAAGTTCAAATAATTAAGAAATTTTTATATAAAAAAAAAGAAATTATGATAAAATAAATTTTAAATAATTAAATAGGTTTATTTATAAAAAAAAGAAATTATTTTAAAGGAAGATTTCAAATAATCAAAAATATTTATAAGAAATTAATAAAAGAAATTTTTATAAATAAATTTTGAATAATTTGAAGGGTTTATATGAAAAAAAAATAAAAATCAAAATTATAAGATAAATTTTAAATGATTAAAAAGGCTTATATATAGAAAAAACAGAAATTT
The DNA here is from genome assembly GCA_023105745.1 of Austropuccinia psidii. NCBI lineage: Eukaryota > Fungi > Basidiomycota > Pucciniomycetes > Pucciniales > Sphaerophragmiaceae > Austropuccinia > Austropuccinia psidii. Next base: position 20,973,297 of record JALGQZ010000009.1, on the reverse strand, counting down.
TTATGTAATAGATTTTTCAAATAATTAAAAAAGGTTATTAAAAATAAAAAAAGAGATTTATTATGAATAAATTCTAAATAATTAAAAATTTTTGAATATGAAAAAAGGCATTTTGATAATTTTTTTTTTAAATAATTAAAAATGTTTATAAAACAAATAAGAGAAGAAATTTCTATAAGATATATTTTGAATAATTAAAAATTTTTATATAAAAATGAAAGAAAAGAAATTTCTATGAAATAAATTTTAAATAATGAAAAAAGGTTTATATAAAACAAAAAAAAGAAAAATTCATAAATAAATTTTAAATAATTAACAAATTTTATATAAAAAAAAGCAAAAAGAAATTTTATGAATGAATTTTAAATAATTAAAAAAGCTTATAAAAAATAAATAAATGAAATTTTCATAAATAAATTTTAAAAATTAAAGAGGTTTATATAAAGAAAAAAAAAGAAAATTTATATAGAAATTTCAAATAATTAAAAAAGTTTATATAAGAAAAAGTGATTTTTATAAAATAAATATTAAATAATTACAAAAAAATGAAGAAATTCACATAAAAGAAATTTTGAATAATAAAAAAGGTTTCTAAAAAAATAATAATTCAACAATTAAAAAGGTTTATATAAAAAAAGAAATTTCATAAATAAATTTAAAATAATTCAAGGTTTCTTTGTCCTTGACCCAATTTGTTGTGCGTCCTAATGGCTAATTATAAGTGGGTGATTTAGGTTTATTTCCTAATGACTCACTGTAATTAAATAATTTTTATTCATCTTTAGATTGGGCTAAAATTGGCCCTTTCTTGATTTTTGGACAATTTCAGGAGTCCATAAAAATTTGCCCATTTTTGGTGCTTTCTGGTTTTTTTGGCCAATTTGGCCAAAATGTGCAAATGTGTCATTATGCATGAAATTTTGATTGAAATGACAGAATTGAAAATTTTCAAGTTTTTGAAAAAGAATTAGCCAAAAAGGAACAAATGCGTCATTATGCATTAAACTGCATATTTTGATGACTTTTTGAATGAAATAAAGATATTGAAAATTTTGAAGGTTTTGAAGAAGAAATAGCCAAAATGTGCTAATGAACCATATAACATATTTTTTTACTTTTGAGGTTTGAAGAATCCTTCAGATGATTGAAAGATGAAATTAAGCAATTATGCACAAAAGTTCACAAATGCATAAAAATGGCCAATTTGGCCAATGAAATAGTTTTCTTGACAATTTCTTCTATTTTCTTGTGCTTCACCCCATTTGTGAAGTTCAAATTTCCATAAATGACTTTCTCACTTGGATTTGTCCATAATTTACTTGGTCTTGGCTTTGAATTTTTTTTTGAAGATGAGTTCAAAGCTGACTCCCATATATGACACCAATAAATCTGATTCCCCACCTTCTGTACTTTATGGTGCTAGTGTCTTTGATAACTTGAGGAATTTTTCTGAAGAGAGTATGGCCCCTACAGAGATCTATGACATTAGCAAAACCTATGATGGTTTCAAATCTGTCAGAGTTATTGAGCCACCCTGCATCAATTTTCAGAAGAAAATGAATAAGAAGGTGGTCCCATCGTTATTGTGAAACTTTGAGATATGACCACATACCCAAAAAGGTCACAAGAAATATTTAAAATAATTATACATTAAAAATAATTACCTTAAAACTACAAAAATTCCATAAATTGGTATAAAACTTGATTTAACTTAAAGAAATGAACAAACATGTGAAATAAATTATATCATTGGATTCCCCAATGTAAAATACACATATACCATTTTTATGGCATATCTGTAAAGTCAATATTTAATGAGTTATAAGTAATAATACCTTATAAAAAACACAAATCCTTATTCATTTCAAAAACCAATGAAACAAAATGTGAAATGAATGGTACCATTGGATTCTCCATGAAAATCCACATATAAAAAAATTAAGAAGCTAAGCTCCAAAGTCAATACTTAAGGAATTAAGCTGAATATATGCACTTTTTTGGTCAACAAATATATTCAAGGATTTTAGCTAATATCTTTTGAAATATGCATGATAGAGTGATGAACCAAAAATAAAGTCATCACGTAATTACTGTAGGAATGCATAAATGAAATTTATTTTACAAGTTATAAACAAGGTTAAAACCTGTAAGGGATTGTTGACTAAAATCAACAGAGCTGTTGACCACTTTGTTGTGAAAGTGGTCCAAGCTTAAAAAAAAATACAAAGACCATCTTATAATAATCTTCATCTTTGATGTGATTGTTACAATTATTTAATTGTTTTGTTTAAATTTCTCTCAAAAACCTCAATTCCACGTAAAACCAAGAAAATTTGTAATTTCTCTTACAATTTAAATAAGTTGTATTTACATTTCTAGGTGTAAAATTACTCAAAATTATTATATTAAGCATTGAAAGTAGGTTATTTCTCTTATTATCATGATTTTTCTCTATTATTACTTTTTAATAATTCCATAATTGATATAAATAGTATTTATATTAATTTATAACTTTAATATTGGTAATATTATTGTTATTAATTGTTTTTTATTAATAAAAAACAATTTTTTACGCGTTTATTATTTGTTGGTAACAATAATAAAGTGCTTTTTAATATATTAATTATCTTATATCAATATATTTATTTTATATATATTATTTTTTTAATATAAATTATATTATTATATTTATTTAATAATATAATTATTTTACTCCATAATTATAATGATTCTTTATTATTATAATTATTTTTTATCTTATTAAATTTATTTATAAGGACATTCATAGTACAATAAGTGAAATATTAGTAATTTTTACTTATTGTTTCATAGTAAAACCTTACATTTGAGGGCGTGGCCGTGATATTTACTCTAAAAGACCTTTAAAAATATTCTAATTGGGTTTATCTAATAATAAATTATAATTATAATCATAAAATTATATAATAATTTTATATCTATTGATTTCAAAAGCTATGGAGGCATTTGGAAAGCAATTGTACTGTCTTACATGTGGTTTTTCACATCCTTAGACTTGCAAAAACTTTCTTTGAGTGACTCTAGTGATTAAAAAAGATATTTTTTAAATTAAAAATGATTTTATATTATAAATTAATTTTATAAAAGAATCATATTCATTTTTATTTTATTCTTTAAAAATAAAAACATAAAAAATAATAAAAATATTAAAAACCAATAAAAAAGTTATTTTATTTATTTTAATTTCATTTCTTCAATTATTTTCACTCTTTGAAAAAAAAAGATATAAAAGCAATTCTTATGTGGAAAATTGCCATATCTTACCAAAAATAACACTCTTATATAAAAGACTTATATTTATTTGTCTTTTTTAGTGTTTGAAGACAATCCAACAGAGGACAACCAAACCACTGTTGAAAGATTGGTGGAAGAAACTTGCCAAAGTTCTCCAACACCAATAATAACTAAGAAAAGAAAAGCCAAGGAATTGGAATTTCCAGGACCCACTATTCAGGACTCTGAAGGTGAGTATCTCATTTATAAATTGCCATAAGAAGAATTCCTGTTCTGAAATCTTCTTATTTCTTATTTTTCTTAAAATATGACTACCAGAAGAGGCTCCCAATACTCCATCAAATCAGATGGAGCTGGACTCAGAGGTAGAATTGATTCCTCAAAAGGGAAAAGGAAGGGCAATATCCCCAGTGGAACAGAATCCACACAAGGAAGTACCTTATCCCAAAGGCAAGTCCCAGAAATGCCATGATATATGAACCACAATTGGAACTAAGTATGAGTGACTCAAACAGGTACAAATCACATTCAGAGGGCTCAAATAGACATTTACATGAGCCAGTACAAACAGTACTACACGGTGTACAAGGACAAAGATTGGGAAATGCTGCCCCAAATACACCAAGGAGTGATGAACTCCTGGCACATCCTGAAAAAGTTCCTCAGAGAGGAGGAAATAGTGAGATACTCCAATGGATGGAATCCACTATCATCCAAACCTCAAATAAAAAAGATCAAGGAGTACCATGCCAAAAAGAAGCCCCAAGCCAACCCACTTCCCCAAGAAGGGAAGAAGAAAAAGAAAAAGAATTGGAGAAAACCATATTCCCCAAGCTACAGGATCCCCAAAATCCAAAAAGATGCCATGGACAATGTATTTGACATGGCCAGAACTTTGATGGAATTCAAAGACCAAGAGGAGCAAAGAATGAGAAAACCCCATTTCCCAAAGAAATAACCTTGTCTCCTAATGTTGTAAATACTTTAACAGAGCTTAAAAATAGTATTTCACCTCTTAAAGACATTAGAAACAGTTCATTATCTTTCCAAGAAAAAAATAATAACTTATCATCTTTAACAAAACTTGTTGTACAAAATAAAAAAGAAATTGATAACATAAAATTTATGATTAAAAATAATAAACCAAAAGTATTAATTGATAATACTCAGAAATTAATACAAGGACAACAAGAGTTGTACAAATACATAAGTGATATCAAAGAAGAAACTTTGACAATCAATTATGATGTGAGTATTGATAATCTTACAGAAAAATTAAACAAATTGAGCATTTCTGTAGAAAAATTTGAAGAAAAGACTTCATCACACCAAAAATTACTTTTGGACCATGTGGAAAAGAGTGATGAAGCAAGAATGCATCTGAAAGATGACATTAAAAGTGAAATAAGGCTTATTACTGAAAAAATGGATAAAATTAATGAGGCTAACTCAAATATGCCAAAGTTATCAACACCATTTTCTCACATAAGAAGCCCTGTTAAGCCAAAAGAGGAATTAACAAATCCATTCATAACAGACTTGAGTCAACAAGACAATAACCAAGTCTTAATAAAGGAAGCACCTCAATTAAAAGAATGGCCAACATTCACAGGAGAAGGTGAATATGACCACATGTAATTTATCAAAGCAATTGACATGCTACAAGAAGATTATGCCATACCAGATAAATTAATCACTGCAAGATTACACTCATTATTTGAAAAATCTGCAAAAAGATGGTATTATGGCATAAGGCAAACAAATGGCAAAAATACCTGGTCTTGGTGGAAACAAGAAATAATCACCAAGTGGGCTAATGATTCCTGGAGGTACAAGATAGAAAATGCATTTGAAAATTCTTTCTTTGACCCAGACAAAGACAAACCTTTAACTTGGTTCTTAAAAAAAGTTGAAAGACTCAATGCATTGTACCCAGAAATGTCACAGAAAATGGTGCACATGAAAATACTTAAAAAATGTGGAGGAGAGCTAGAACATGCCCTAAGAAGCAGGTGTATAGAACCATGATCCACAGAAGAGTATATAAATGCACTAGAAGACATAGTGACAAGAAAAAAAATTGGCAGAACTTGAAAGAAATTGGACATTAAAAGTCCAAATAAACCATTTATCAAAAAAGATAAATCAAAAGAATCTTTCAAGCCCAATACATCCAACAATAATGAGCAAAGAAAATGCCATAAATGTGGAGGTATTGGACATTTAGCCAATAATTGCCTCAAAAAGGCAAAGATTAATGAAATTGTGCAAACAGAAAAACCACAATGACAAAGAGGAGCAATCTGACTCTGAAAAAGAAACAGAAGAGTCAGAAAGTTCTGAAAGTGATGAAATTAATATAATTAATGCACAAATTAATAATATTGATATAATTTATGAAGTACTGGATGTTAACTCAAACTTACCACAAGTTGGGACATCTGACACAAACCTGACAAATATACAAGATGCCAAAATGTACAGAACCAAACCTGCAAAAGGAATGGGATATACAGCTGGAAAGTCAAGTATAAGTATTTCTATGGTTGATAACCAAGAAGGAAAAGTGAACTTAGATACAGGAGCATATTGCACCTGTGTTGGTAAACGTTATTTAAAAACCATTGTCCCAGACTAGCAAGAACAACTTATGCCAATACAAGGTGTCAAATTTAGTAGTGCAAGTGAGAGCATGAAGCCCCTTGGAATAATTTATTTAACACTAATTTTTCCTCACCCTTCACAGTGTGTCGGAATTAAAGTAGAGTTTGTAGTAATGGACAACTGTACTAGTAATCACTTCATACTTGGAAATGACTACTTATCAATTTATGGTATAGATATCTCTAACCAAAAAGACAGATATTTTACCATAGGAGATAACAAAAGACAAAAGTTTGGCTTCTTAAATAACAAAAAACAAATCACAGCTATTAAGAATGAAGAGAAAAGTCCAGAAAAGGACCTTTTTATATCTGAACAACTGAAAGAGGCAGAATTCAATCAAGAATTAACAGAAAAAATGAAAGAAAAATTGATTGACCTCTTATTTAAGTACAAAAATGCCTTTGCAACTGACAAGGAGCCACTAGGTGCCATAATTGGGAATGAGGTGGATATAATTCTTAATGTGGAAAAGCCATACCCACCTTTACTAAGGAGACCAGCTTACCCAGATAGTCCAAGGGCTAGAGAAGCCTTGGAGGTACACATTGAAGAATTGATGGACCTTGGAGTATTCAGAAAGGTAGGACATAATGAACAGGTAGAGGTCACTACACCTGTCATTATAACTTGGCATAATAGAAAATCAAGGATGGTAGGAGACTTCAGAGCCCTGAAAACCTATACCATTCCAGACAGATACCCAATACCCAGAATCCATGAGACATTGACACAATTATCACAAGCTAAGTTCATTACAGCCATGGATGCCTTAAAGGGTTTTCATCAAAATGTCTTAACAGACAATGCCAAGAAACTACTAAGGATAATAGTCCACTGTGGGATTTTTGAATACTTAAGAATGCCATTTGGCATGAAAAATGCACCTTCCAATTATCAAAGGATGATGAACACCATATTTCCTGAGGAATTATCAGAAGGATGGTTAATAATCTATATTGATGATATCATAGTTTGCTCAGAAACTTGGGAAAATCACCTCACAAGACTAGAAAGGGTACTACAAAAAATAGTGCAAGTGAATATGAAAATTTCCTTGAAAAAGTGTCATTTTGCATATAGTGAACTAAAAGCACTAGGACATGCTGTATCTGGACTTAGTCTAGGCATAGACAAGGATAAAGTAGCAGCAGTACTACTTAAGCCAATGCCTCAAACAAAAAAAGAAATGCAATCATTTCTAGGATTTGCTGGATATTATAGACAGCATATCAAGGACTTTTCAAGAATTTCTAAATCCTTGTATAAGCTATGTGACCAACAAACAGTCTATGAAATGACAGAAGAAAGAGTCAAGGCATATGAAGAATTGAAAAATTCCTTGACAAATGCCCCATTTCTTCTAATGCCAGATTGGAAACTACCCTTCAAACTGTACATTGATGCTTGTGGAGAAGTACTAGGTGCTGCACTACACCAGACACAAATTATCAATGATAAACCAGTAGAAGGACCAATCTGTTTTATTTCAAGACAAATAAAGCCAACAGAAGCAAGATATGGAGCAAGCCAAATGGAATGCCTATGCTTAGTGTGGGCTTTAGAAAAATTACATTATTACTTGGATGGAACAGTATTTGATGTGATTACAGACTGTAATGCTGTAAAATCTCTATTAAATATGAAAACTCCAAATAGACATATGCTGAGATGGCAAATTTCTATCCAAGAATACAGAGGAAATATGACTATTGTTCATAAATCTGGCAATATTCATAAAAATGCAGATGGTCTTAGCAGATGGGCTCTAGCAAATACCCCTGACAACCCAGCATGGGTACCACAGGAAGAGCACCACATAGAAGGAATATGTGTTACAGACATTGGCACAGAATTCTTTAACCAAGTTAAAGAAAGCTATAAGATAGACAAGAATTGCCATATCTTAAGCCAGCTTCTAATGAAAGACTGCAAAGACCCATCACTTTTATCAAAATTAGATGAAACATGGAAAAAGGCATATGATGAAGGAAGATTACACCTTCTTGATGGAATCCTTTACCATAGAACAAAACAAACATGTGTTATGGCCTTAACAGATAGAACCCTGATAAACAGTATTTTACATGAGTGTAATGATAGTGTTGCAGCTGGACATCTTTCAGAAGACAGAACACTAGAAAGAGTGAAGACCTGCTCTTGGTGGCCAAATTGGAAGAAAGATGTTTCAGAATACTTCCAAACCTGTGACAGATGTCAAAAAGCTAACAGAGCCACAGGAAAGAAATTTGGAATGATGATCCAAATCAAAGAACCAAAATCCCCTTGGGAAATAGTTCATATGGATTGGGTAACAGCATTACCTCCAGGAGGAGACAGAAGCTATAATTCATGCCTAGTATTTGTTGACAGGTATAGAAAAACCCCCATGTTCCTACCATGTGACAAAGATGACACAGCCATAATGATATGGAATAAAGTTATTAGCCATACAGGCTTATTCCAAAATATTATAAGTGACAGAGACCCAAAGTTCACTTCAGCATTGTGGACAAATCTCCATAACTTGTTTGGAACAAAATTATCATTCTCAACAGCTTACCATCCTCAAACTGATGGTTTAGCAGAAAGAATGATACAGACCTTGGAGGACATGATAAGAAGATTCTATGCTTATGGACTAGAATTCGAAGATTCTGACAGTTTTAGCCATGATTGGTGTACACTAATACCAACTCTTGAACTGGAATATAAAAAATCAATCCATTCTTCCACTGGCATAACACCAGCAATTCTAGAAAAATGTTGGAATCCAAGACTCCCTTATGATACCCTCAAAAAGGACTTAGTGGATATACATCCAACAGAAAGCAGCTTTAAGATAATGCGTGACAAAGCAAGACACCATGCAAACAGATGTATGCAAGATTCTTTCAAATATGCAAAAGAAAGATGGGATAAAAGTCATAAACCACCTGACTTCAAAATAGGAGACTTGGTCGTAGTATCAACCCTTAATTTCAATAACATAAAAGGTCCAAAGAAATTGAAAGATTCCTTTGCAGGACCATTTATGATAAAAGCACTTCATGGACCCAATGCTGTGCAATTGGAACTCACAGGTGAATTAATGAACAAACACCCAACTTTCCCTGTAAGTCTCATAAAACCTTACAGCTCAAGTGACAAGGAGTTATTTCCACTAAGAAATAAACCCCCACTTGAAATTCCCCCCTTGGAAGAAGGAGAAGAAAAGAAAATTTTAAAAGTCCTTCAAGAAAGAAGGACAAGAAACAAAAAAGAAAGAGAATACCTTGTAAGGTATAGAAATCCAACTCAAGAAGATGAATGGCTACTTGAGGAAGATATAAAAAATGCTGATAAACTACTAAGAAGGTTCAGACATGAAAGAAAACCTGAAAAATAGAAAATTTAAGCATTATTGAGCTTCAAGACTAACAAAGTCTGTTGAAGAGGTAGGACAGTGGATGATACCCTAATTACACATATCAGATTTTGGTACAATCTTTTTTGGTGGTAGGGAATGTGAACCTTTGAGATATGACCACATACCCAAAAAGGTCACAAGAAATATTTAAAATAATTACCTTAAAGCTACAAAAATGCCATAAATTGGTATAAAACTTGGTTTAACTTAAAAGAAAATGAACAAACATGTGAAATAAATTATATAATTGGATTCCCCCTGGTAAAATACACATATACCATTTTTATGGCATATCTGTAAAGTCAATATTTAATGAGTTATAAGTAATAATACCTTATAAAAAACACAAATCCTTATTTATTTCAAAAACCAATGAAACAACATGTGAAATAAATGGTACCATTTGATTCTCCATAAACATCCACATATAAAAGAATTAATAAGCTAAGCTCCAAAGTCAATACTTAAGGAATTAAGCTGAATATATGCACTTTTTTGGTCAATGCATATATTCAACAATTTTAGCTAATATCTTTTGAAATATGCATGATAGAGTGATGAACCAAAAATAAAGTCATCATGTAATTACTTTAGAAATATAGAAATGAAGTTTATTCCACAAGTTATAAACAATGTTAAAACCTGTAAGGGATTATTGACTAAAATCAACAGAGCTGTTGACCACTTTGTTGTGAAAGTGGTCCAAACTTAAAAAAAGTATACAGTTAGATTCTACTAGTTTCTTCGTGAAGAATGATTTATTTTTTATTATAATATTCAAGGTATAACCCCTTGAAATCATGGTTTGAAGTTTAAAATATTAAATTTCAACAGAAAAGATGAGTTACAAGAAAAATCATCAAAAATAGAGTTTTGATGATGTAATGAAATGCTCTTGGCAGAATAATAAGGTAATTCCAAGATATTAGAATTCACTCTCAGAATTGCTGTAGCGTGTAAATCCTAAAAGTTATTAAGGATCAAAGTTTGAGCTTAATTTGATCATTTATGATCACTCACTGTAGCTTTAAATTACGTTTAACAGTCATATGAGTGATAAAATTGGTGAATAATGTTAGTTTATGATTAAAACTAATCAAATCCACGAAATTGGGGGTTCTGCCAAGCCTTGACATCATCAAACGTAGAGTTATAGTGATAACTCTAAATAATGGCATAATAATGAGATAATATGGTTTAATCATGATGTAATCATCACCAAACCTTAAAATATTGATCTATTCCAGTGGATATGATCAGTGCACGTCTACTAAAATCTTGTTGGACTCTGGCAGGGAGGTATTTACTATAAATAGAGCTCTTTTTACTCTGTTTTCCCCTCAGATGCTTACAAAACATTAAATCATTAAATAAAAAGGTAATTTCTTTATTCTTTATATATAAAACGTTTATATTATTAAAGACCAAAGACCATGTGATTATTACAATTATTTAATTGTTTTGTTTAAATTTCTCTCAAAAACCTCAATTCCACATAAAACCAAGAAAATTTGTAATTTCTCTTACAATTTATTGTAACTACAATTTAAATAAGTTTTATTTACATTTCTAGGCGTAAAATTACTCAAAATTATTATATTAAGCATTAAAAGTAGGTTATTTCTCTTATTATAATGATTTTTCTCTATTATTACTTTTTAATAATTCCATAATTGATATAAATAGTATTTATATTAATTTATAACTTTAATATTGGTAATATTATTGTTATTAATTGTTTTTTATTAATAAAAAACAATTTTTTACGCCTTTATTATTTGTTGGTAACAATAATAAGGTGCTTTTTAATATATTAATTATCTTATATTAATATATTTATTTTATATATATTATTTTTTTAATATAAATTATATTATTATATTTATTTAATAATATAATTATTTTACGCCATAATTATAAGAATTCTTTATTATTATAGTTATTTTTTATGTTATTTAATTTATTTATAACGACATTCATAGTACAATAAGTGAAATATTAGTAATTTTCACTTATTGTTTCATAGTCAAACCTTACACTTATTTAAAGAGGTGGATGCTTTGACTGAGGTTTTTGTTGATAAAGCTATGAAGAGTGCTATTCCAGGTGAAGCCACTAAGGCTTTGGATAGGGAGGAAGTTGCTTATGAAGATGCCTTGGTTGTTAAATTTAGAGAAGCCTTGAAAGAATTTTGATGAGGATTATCTGCAGTTGGTCTTTATAATTACTAGTGTTTGCTCTTTGATTATTGAAGAAATTGACTCCCCATAAAAGATATGGGAGTGATGCTTGCTGCTTTTGAAACAAGAAATAAAAACAAGAATGATACAAGTAAAAGAAATAAAATCAAATGAAAAGAAAATAATTGAGAGACAAAGAGAGTGAATAAAAGAAAATAGAGAAGCTTATGAGGATTGTTCTTCCTGTGGTGAGCTGCTTGATTTTGGCCATAAATTTCCTTAAAAGATAAAAAAAAAAAAATTGATGCTCAAAGAGTGGCCAAGGTGTTGTTTTACAAGAAGTAGAAACCCCCAGAGATGCATACCAGGAGATGGAACTTACTTTCATAACTCCCACTCCCCATCAAAAATCATAAAAAAAATGGAAACCTTTTACATAAATTAATTTGGGTAAGGAATGTATTGAATGTTTATTAATGGCATAATTAATTAATAAGAGAAATAAAGAGAAAATAGGATTTGGCCATATCTTGATGAATGGTCCAAATCTGAAGGTATTGATGTTGCAAGACCTTTTGAATCTGTCCAAAAAAATTGACAAGTGCTCACAGAGTGGCCAAGATGATTATTACAGAAAACTTTGGTAGGATACCCCCTTAAAAGTGCATTCCAGGAGAGAAACTTACTTTCATCAACTCCAATCCCCACCAAGCCCCATAAAATCAAACTCTTAATGTATTTGGGCCAGGCTTGTCAGGATAAAAAGTGTGGGAATCCTTGAAAAGATATGGGGAGCTGGTTACCAAGTTGGTCTTTCTGGGGCTTCATTGAATCCTTTCCACTCCACAAGATACCATAATATACCTCCCTTGAGTTTTGAGTCCAGAACCTGAGCCACTTCACATTCTTCTTGCTCTTCCACTATTACTGGTGGTGGTGGCAATTGATGTCAATTTGAGATACTTTATTTCTTCACCGGTTCTAATAAGGACACATGAAGGACAGGGTAAACTTACTTTCATTGTTGAGGAAACTTGAGGTGATATGCATGGCTTCCAATCTTCTTCAGAGCTTCATTAGGTCCCAAAAATCTTTCTGAGAGTTTCTTGATGTTCTTGGAAGCTAGACATACTTTGTCCCCAGGTTTGAAATCAGGTGAAATTGCCCTATTTCTTTCTGCATATTCTTAAAACACTTTATTGCCAACTCTGATTTTTCTTTTAAAACTTGCATTAATAATTGGTGTTTTTTTCAAAACTTTCCAGAAGGTGTATCTTGAGGGATGTGAATTGAGTCAAAGATGGGATTTCTTCCATAAATGGTGAAAAAAGGTTACTGTTTTGTTGATTAATTTTCTGCATTATTATAAGAAAATTCAGCCAGAGGGAGCCAGATGTGCCAGTCATCTTTATGGTAACTGACATAAATCTGATATAAACTCTCTGTCTGTCCATCTGTTTCAGAATGAAAGGAAGCTGAAATATCTCTTGATATCTTGAGCTGCTGACATAATTGAGTCCAGAATGATGAAGCAAATAAAGAACCTCTATAACTAACAATACTGATTGGAAGATCATGTTGGAAAAGACATGACTAATAAAACCTGAGATAAGTCCAAGGAAGTGATTGTTGAATAAGCTGGAATAAATATTGCCATTTTTGAGAATCTTTCCACAACTACTAAGATTGACTCAAAGCTGTTTGACAGGGGAAATTGAGTGAAAAAGTACATTGATAATGAACTCCAGGGACCAGATAGAATTTGAAGAGGCTTGAGTAATTCAAACTTCTTATGGTGAATGTTCTTGTTTCTTGAAGATTGCTGACATGAGGACACATAGTCCATGAAAATTTGATTCATGCCAGCCCAATGAAAATCCCTCTTGATGGGCTTTAGGGTCTTCTCCTGGCCAGGATGGCCAGCCAACAGTGAGTCATGAAGCATTTGAAGAATATCCAATTTAATTTCATAATTTCTTGGAATGACTACTCTATCTTTAAATAATAACAATTTGATTTGAGGTTCAAGAGAATAATCTGAGGCTAATTCATCACTTGATAATTTCTTGAGAATTTCCTTATATTGTTTGTCTTTCCACACTCCTTTTTGAATTTGGTAAACTACATCTGAGAAAATTTCAGCTTTGATTGAGGAAAATATTGACTCTTGAATTTCATTTTTCTTTAGAACTTGATGAAATTTTGAGAATTATTTCTGATGAAGTCCACCCCCCTCTCTGGGTACATGTTGTCCCAATGTTATAAGGCATCTGGTAAAGTGGCCAGCCTGCCTGGGTGGTAAGTAATAGTGAAATGGAATTCAGAGAGAAACTCAGCCCAGAGGGCTTGACAAAAATTAAGGACTTTGGAAGACATAGAATATTGGAGGGAAGAATGGTCTATAAAGACTTCAAAAGGATCATGAAGAGAAAGAATAAAGGCTCTCCAGCGCTTGAGAGCCCAAACTATGCCAAGGAGCTCCTTGTCATGAATTTTATCGTCGAGCTCAGCAGGGAGAAGCTTGCAACTATCAAATGAAATGGGGTGTGTTCCTGAGTCATTCACCTGACTCAGTACAGCACACAAGGCATAATCAGAAGCATCAGTCTCTACAATAGTTGGTAGAGAAGGATTGAAATGGGATAGGATAGGAGAAGCGGTGAAAGCTTCTTTGGGAATTTGAAACTGAATAAGAGCTTTCTCATTGAAGATAAGGGGAGAATCCTTTTTAATAAGGGAAGTGAGAGCAGTGATTTTTTTTGTGTAATTTTTAATGAAACAATGATAGAAGTTGGCAAAGCCAAGAAAAGATTCAAGGGCCTTGATGTTATTTGTCTAAGGCCAATTGAGTATTTTTTGAACCTTTGAAGAATCCATCTTGAGGCCATCATTTGAAACAACATAGCCCAAGTATTCCACACTTGAGGAATGGAATACACACTTCAAGGCTTTATAAAGAAAATTATTGTCCCTAAGTCTTTGGAGAAAAGAGGCCACATGTTTGAAATGTTCCTCCTCAGAACCAGAAATACACATAATATCATCTAAGTAGACTACAACAAAAATATCCAAGAAATCTGCAAAGATATAATTCAAAAGATTTTGGAATGAAGCAGGAGCATTGGTCAAGCCAAATACTCACAAATACCATATTTAGTTCTAAAGGCAGTGAAGTTCCCACCCCCCTGTTTAATTCTCAGGAGACTATAAGCACCATGAAAATCTATCTTGGAGAAGATAGTGGAACCTTAAAAATGGTAAGGAGCTTATTCATTGGAGGAACAGGATACCCAAACCTCCTAGTGACAGCATTGAGTTTGCAGTAGTCAACATACAAATGAAGGCCACCATCCTTTTTCTTGACAAAAAGGGAAGGTGCTCCTGTTGAAGAGGAGCTTGGCCTTATGAAAACTTTCTCTACATTTTCTGAAATGTAGGCTCTCAGTGTTTCTGAATCATGATTTGATAAAAAGTAGATGACCCCAACTGGTGGTAGAAGACCCTCAAGTTCAAGAAGATGATCACAGGCACAGTGTGGAGGAAGTTTTTCTGCTTTTACCTTGGAGAATACATCCAAATATTGGTGATAAGCAGGAGGGACTCCCTTCAGAACAGTTTAAATCTAGTCTGGCTCTGCGTCCTCATCCCACTGCTCCTCCAGGGAGGCATGAAAAGATAAAGGAGGAAGGTCAATATCCCCTTGAAAGAGATGAAGTGAAGATATAGAAAAATCTTCTCCAACATCCTTTATCTCTTTGAAGACTTCATCTCTTGAGCTCACCAACTAAAGAAACACTGTTGACAGCAGTGGAAAAGTCATTACTAGTAGAAGAAATAATACCACTAGAATCCTTATGATTAGAGTTGTAGGTGATAAATCAATTTTTACAATCAATAATGGGATTAAAATGGTAAAGGAAGTCTTAGCCCAATATTAGGTCTTCTCCCTTGGGTGAATCTATGATAAAAAAATACCTGTCAAAGCTTGGCAAAGAAGGCAAGTCAACAACCCACTTGGTATAATGGGTGATGAACAAGGAAGTGGATTCATTGGAATCCAAAATGAAAATAGGAATCTTTTCAGAGAGCTCTGACATTGTGAATGAGTACTTGAGAACAAAAATATTTGCAATAAAAGAGTTTTTAGCACCAGAATCAATGAGAATACTATAAAAAATATCAGAGATGAATGAAAAATAAGAAATTTTAAAGATTTCTTGACACTAGTATGCAGAGTGCACAATTATTCTCTTGAAGGAAACAAGTGAGAAGCATTGGACACATCATGATCCCCAGTCAGGATTTCCCCTGCTTGCTAGGGATGCCTCTTTATGACCCTTGCCTATTTTCAGGCCTCTTGAAGCATTTTTAAATTGGGTGCTTTCCACCAAAACAAATGAATAAGCCGTCTTTAATCCTCCTCCCCTTTTCAGAACCACTTGAATTGTTGTCCTTATTGAGGAGAGCAGAATGAAGCTTGTATTTGGACACTTGAGAATTCTTCCCCTTATTGTTCTTTCTGTGAGAAGGCCTTTTTGAATATGAACCTTGGGGAGGCTTGGAGGGGTTGGATCTAATGATTGGAGGCTTCTTCTCTTGATGACTACCCTTTTCCTTCTACCTCTCATGGTACCTGGTATCTAATTCCAAAGTGATGTCCATGAGCTCTTGAAGGCTATCAAAGATTCCAGGATGAGAAGCCAATTGGTCCAACAGTCCTGATTCCAATCCTTTTTTATAAACATGAATATAGGCCCTTTCCCCCCAGTCTCCAATTCTTCACATTAAGCTTCTGAAATATGCTATGTACAACGAGACATGATCACTTTATTTCATCCTGAGATTGTCCAATTCTTGTTCAGCCTTCCTGACTTCATTGGGATCACCAAAAAGAGTGAATAACTGGGTTTCAAATAACTGCCAGTTATTCAGGAGATAAGATGAGTCTTTATTGGAGATATTTGAAAGGTAAGGCTCAATCAATCTTCCAGCTCTACCAGTGAGAAAACAACTTTCTTCCTGTCAGAGAAGAAACTTTCTGGGTCATTATGGAAGATTAATTGACAGGATTGAATAAACCCTCTCAATTTATGAGCTTTAGTACCATCAAGGGAATAAGGTGCCTTCATTGATGGAGTCTTGAATTCTGGGGCTCTTTAATTGTTCCTTGGGGAAACTGCTTGAGTGAGCTTTCCCATGAATTGAGTCATCTGCTCCATCATTTTGAGAAAATTTGGTTCAGCTGGAGAGATAAGAGGTTGATTCAAAAGGGCTAGATTTGGAGCTTCAGAAGGCTCAGGGGAATCTGCCACGGAATCTGATACTTCAGCTCCTTAAGACTCTTCCTCTCCCACAGACTCCTCCCCCTCTTCATCTTCAGCTTCTTCTAGGCCCTTGAGAAATGCTTGGATAGCCACCCAACAAGTCAGAGAATGATCTTGATCTTCTTGACTTCATCCCTCCTCTTCTGGAGGGTGCTTCTCCTTCCATTGGTGGCCCTCTGTCCGAGTTTGTACTCAGTTGATTAACTGATGGTGTGTGGTCAAGAGGAGCCCTTTCTGTAGTAGTGAGAACAACTTGATGTCTTTGAGATCTTGTATTCTTGGCTGGAGGGCTATGCTGAACTGGCATTATTGAAGAATAAGAAAAATAACTTGATGATACTTGAGAATAAAAACAAGGCTTGACAAGATCAAATCAAATGAGAATATTGATGAACTTGAGAAATTAATCAACATTATTGAAGTGAAAACACTATGAATAAATCTTGAAGAATGAAGATGACAGAATCAAATGCTTATGGATAATAAATGTCAATCAATAAATCAAATAAATTCAATCAAGTCAATTAAAAATCAAATCAATCATGTCTTGAGGAATTAAGTGAATATCTTCAAAAATAAATTCAATGTCTTGAGGAATGAACTTCAAATAAATCAATTAAATCAGATCTTGAGGAATCAAATAAGGTTAATCAATAAAATAAAATCAGAGTCTTGAGGTAAAGTAAATGTCTTCATTAATAAAATAAATCAGTAAATTAATTATTCTTGAGAAATTTCAAATTAAAGAAATGATCACCCCAATTCAATGAAAACTGCTGAAATGCTGAATCAATTAAGCCCTGATGAAAAGAACCTGAATTCAGACAGAAAATGAAATAAGAATTGATTGAGAATTAAGAATAAAGTGAAATGGTCAGCAGAATTTAAGAAATGATAAAGAGAATAAATTTTAATTTGAATAAAGTGAAAGAGAGGAAGATTGATGGGAGATAATGGAATCATAAAATAATAATTTAAGAATGAAAGAAATGAATATGAATGAAAAGAAAGAAGCAATTGTAAGTTAATCGAAATAATGTCACAGTGGCTCTTCTAAGTGAAGAGGGCCTGGCACTCAGTGAACAGACTTACTTATGGAGGGCTCAAAGAAATACTCAAAAGATAAGAGCAAGCAGATAAAAGGTATAATTACTAATGATAGAGTAATGAGCATTGAAGGAGATGAAATAAAACAAAAGCAATAAAAGAGAGCCAACCAAAAACAATCCTGAATCACTGTTTCAACCTGTTCAAAAGAAAAAAAACTAGGATTAATAAGGATATGAACACCAGAGCTCTACTGAACAGGTGAGGGAAGGCTAAGACTGAATTAAGAATTAATAAAATAATAACTCTTTAGTGAGAAATAAATAATAGCAATAATAAATCAAATATTTTGATTAAGTGGGGGAAAAACCCCAAGGTGGGTGAAAGGGGGCTGGTATATGTGAAAAAGGCCAGCCTGGAGTTTGAGTGCTGAGAAACCATGACTGTATGTTGGAGGAATATGTACAGTGCCCTTCCCAAAGTATGCAAATGTGGGAAGGGCACTGGATGCTCATGGCTGCTGCGCATGCAAATTCCCGTGGACAAATCTCATTTGTCAGAGGTCCTGAGCCTGATCTGGACTTCAACTTTTTAATTTTTAATTTGTCTTTGATTCCTCCTATTATCTATGACAATGACTACTATTCCTGATCCATCTCACATGATAAAAGATAGCCAGCACTCACCAGTTCTGGACCACCATCACCTCACCTGCATCAAAACATCCAACACTGAATTGGATGATTAAGATGTAAGCAGTTCTTGCTCTCAAATTTAAGCAAATATTTAAAATTAAAATTGTTTTTTTAATAGCAGAACATGATGCCTTACCTCAATATTGAAACCAGGGGACATATTTTTGGGATGCACCAAGCAGGCCTCTCATTTTGAGTGATTGAAAAACTAGGTTGGATTCCACTCTCAACCATATACAATACAATCAATGAATTTCAGCGTACCGGCACTCTGAGGACCCAAAAAAAAGGCCAACCTACAATCATGACCAAATGAGACCGTTGAGAACTTGACCACATCATAACCCAAGGTTGTTGCTTAATGGTTGCACAGGTCACCGACCTTATGACTCACCAAGTCTCCACTCGGACAATCCAGCGCAAGATGCACAAATTGGGTAAGTATTTGCGCATTTCTCCCAAAAAACCCTATCTCCAACCTCAAGACTTCCAATACCTCCTTTCTTTTGCCCATTCCCACCACCATTGGACAATCAATTATTGGGCCTAGGTGATTTTGGATGGATGAGTCAGCATTTGAGCTAGGCAAAAAGTTCAATCAGGTCTGAGTTTAGAGGATACCTCAAGAGAAGTTGCGGCTGGAAAACCTTGCAGTCAACCATTGATCTGGTTGCCAGACGCTCATGGTATGGGGTGCTTTCTGCATGGTGATGCAAAATCTGTTGGGCTTTCTCAATGGTGCAGAAAGTCTACCAACCGGGCCTGCTTCCATTTGTTTCCTGTATGGAGCAGGCCCCCTGGATTTGTGGTTGCCAACCCCTCTTACTAATGGAGAATAATGCCCCAATGCGCATGGCCCGTACAAGCTCCAATTGCAAAATCAGCACAAGACTCAGAAGCTCAATTGGCCAGCACATTTGCCAGATTTGAACCCCATAAAAAACATATGGAAGGCGATGAAGAGTCAAATCAGTAAGCTCTACCAACCTCAGATGGTGGAAGAGCTACAAAATGCAATTAACACAGCATGGACCAATTTTCATGTTAACCTCCTCAATGATCTCCTCTACTCAATGCCACAGCAAATGGCCATGGTCATTGAAATGAATGGAGGTCCAAATTCTTACTAGCACCTCCATTCATTATTGGTGAGTTTCTTTTACCTCAGATTAAACAATCAATCACTGATTGTATTGTCTCTTTCTCTTTGTTTTTGTAATGTCTTATCAGGTCTTTTGTTATATTTTTTTTAAATCATAATGTATTTTTTTTACATAACAAAATATAAATGCTTGAGTAGTTTTAGTAGTGAATAAATGAAATTTAATAATTTTTTTGTGTTTGACTTAGAAAAAAAAAGTCCCATGAGTTTGAGATACAAACTGCACAGCAGAAAAAAATTCTGTGCCCTGCCTGTATGTATTTTCTTTGCATATACTTGGCAGGGCACTGTATTTGAGATGTAAACCTGTATTGGTATATCCAATACAGGTGTTTGCACCTGTATTTGGGGTTTTCCTGTATTGAGCTGTATTGAGGTTCAAATCTGTATTTATCAGATCTTTCATGAAACCCTCTTGCTGATTGGGTGTAGGAAGATCTTCAATTAGTAATGATTGGTAATGCCCTGCCTGTCTCCATGGCTGTGAAAAAAGGTTTATAAAAAAAATAAAAGAAGAATTTTATAAATAAATTTCAAATAATTAAAAAAGTTTATAAAAAAATAAAAAGTGAAAAAAATTTTTGAGATAAATTTCAAATAATTAAAAAGGTTTATAAGAAAAAAGAAATGTTATATATAAATTGTAAATAATTGAAGGTTTATAGAAAGAAAGAAATTTCATAAATAAATTTCAGGTGTTTAAAAGTTCATAAAAAAAATTGAAGAACTTTTATAAATGAATTTTAAATAGTTAAAAAGGTCTTAAAAAAAGTAAAAGTAAGAAGAAATTTTATCAATAAATTTTGAATAATTAAAAAGGTTTATAAAAAAAATAAAAAAAAGAGAAATTTTTATAAATAAATCATAAATAATTAAAAAGGTTTATAAAAAAAAATAAGGAAATTTAATAAACAAATTTTAAATAATTAAAAAGGTTTTTTTTAAAAAA
This sequence comes from Austropuccinia psidii, assembly GCA_023105745.1. Lineage (NCBI taxonomy): Eukaryota > Fungi > Basidiomycota > Pucciniomycetes > Pucciniales > Sphaerophragmiaceae > Austropuccinia > Austropuccinia psidii. The sequence goes on along the minus strand of JALGQZ010000009.1, from coordinate 20,952,594 downwards.
AAAGAAAAATTTTATAAATAAATTTCAAATAATCAAAAAGGTTTATAAAAAAAGAAGAAATTTTTATAAATAAATTTAAAATAAGTAAAAAGGTTTATAAAAAAAATAGTAGAAAAAAAAAGAAATTTTTTAAATAAATTTTGAATAATTCAAAAGTTTTTTTTTAAAAAAAAAGTTTCAGAAGTAAATTTTAAATAAAAAATGAAATTTTCTAAATAAATTTGAAGTAATTAAGAAAGTTTATATAAAAAAAATAAAAAATGAAAATTTTTTATAAAATAAATTTCAAATAATTAAAGGCTCATAAAAAAGATGAATAAACTTCTATAAATAGATTTTGAATAATTCAATAGATTCATAAAATAAAAAAGTAAAAAAAAAGAATTTCAAATAATTAAAAAATTGTATAAAAAAAAACAAAAATAAATTTTAAATAATTAAAAAGGTTTACAAAAAAGAAGAGATTTTCCAAATGAATTTTGGGTATTGGTAAGAACATGTAAGAGCTTACGTGTTTTTACTAAAAACTGACGTGTTTTGGCCATAAATTGGTAAAAACACATAAGGGGTGGCCTGGGCCCATTTTTAATTAAAAATGAAACATAAAATTCCCCAAAAAGAGTTTTTCTCCCCAAAACCCCTCTAACTCCCAATTGTCTCAGATTTTTTTGCCCTTCCCCCCCAAAAAAAAGACCAAACACCCCAAATAATCCACATTATCCCCACCCCAAACAAGTTTTCTTTTTAGAAACAACATTACCAAAGCAATTTTTCAAAGCTTCTCACACTTTTCTTTTTTCCTCCCCAAAGAATGCATTTTCCAACACAACAAATTGCTTTCAAGCCTCTAAATTTCCAATTTTTTACCTTCCCTCATCTGTTAATCCCACAATTAGACCACTTTTTTTCACTCTTAACCACATCTTTTAGTTTTTCATACCTTTTTTCACTTCTTTTTCACCTTTCAAAAGGCTCTTACCCCATTCCAAATCCCCAAATTCCCCTTCTTTTTCACTAAACAATGCTGCAACCCTCCACTGAAGGTGAATTTCAGACCCTTGAGCTTCTTTGGAAGCATGTGCATAATTTTTCCAGGGCTCAGCGGTATGCTGTGTCCACCTTGAGGTCCAATATGACCCAAAATCAAATTGAAATAGGTTGTGACAGGTCTGGGACCCCAAATGCCAACAAAAAATCCTCCAAAACAGTGACTTCAAGAAAGCTTGGCTGTCCTTTTAGACTTTATGCCAGAAAATATGCCAAGAGTACCACTTGGAATCTCGTAGTCAAAAATCCTGAACATAGCCATGGTGCCACTGAAAATATCATGGCACATCCTGCTTTCAGGAAATTCAATGAGCAAGAAACATCCCAAATTGCTCAAATGGATGAATCACTGCTCATGCCAAGGCAAATTCAGGCCCAATTGTGCAGCCAGAGGGAGTCTGACAGGCCTGTAATCCTTCAAGACATTTACAACCAAGTCAAGAAAATCAAGAAAGACAAACTGCAAGGAAGAAGGCCCATTGATCAAAGAAGCCAATTTTGCTTGGTCCTCTGCAAGGGATGCTGAGGGACACATTACCTCCTTGTTTTTCACTCACCCCCTTGCCATAAAACCCCTTAATGGCTTTCCTCATGTCATTCTTATGGATTGTACTCATAAAAAAAATAAGTACAAAATGCCCCTTTTTCATATTGTTGGATTCAGCTCAACCAATAAGACCTTTTCTGGGGCTTTTTGTTTGATGAGAAATGAAACTGAACCCTCATATACTTGGGAATTGAATCAATACATAGAAAAGGTCCTCAACAACACCAACCTTGTTCCCCCGCAAGTTATTGTTATTTGCATGGCTTTGGCCTTCATAAACTCTCTTAAGAAGCTCTTCCCAGACTCTAAAGTCATGTTATGCATTTGGAACATCAATGAAGATGTATCTCCTCATTGCATGAAGAAAATTGGTCATGGAACTGATTTTGAAAATCCTATAGGCCTTTGGAATCAAGTAAGATACTTTTATCTTTCACTTTATTTCAATTTTTTCTTATTATTGTCTTTATTAATGACTTTGGGATTCATTTCTCAGGTTATGTATTCATCCACTGAAAAATATTTCAAAGAAAAGTGGAAGAAGCTTCAAAAGCAAGTCAAAAATCCTGAAGTCTTCCAATATTTGGAAAATACCTGGCTTCCTCTAAAGGAGTATTATGTGCCAGCCTGGACCAACCACCATTGCCACCTGGGTGTGGGCTCCACCTCCAAAGTTGATGGTGCCCATGCCATGGTTAAACGTTGGCTCCAAAAGTCCACTGGTACTCTCCTGGAGGTAGTCAGGGCTCTCCACATTGAATTCAGAAAAAGATTTATTGAAATCATCAACAGAATATCCAAAGAAATGATTGTCCATGTCAAGAATTTTCCTTCACACATCTGTTCTCTCAATGGCAAGGTGTCTCATGATGCTCTTCAGATGGCCTTTGAAAATTTAAAAACCAAATTTCCTCCCAATGAAAAGTGAACCAACAAATACAAAAATTATCAAGGAATTCCTTGCAAGAAGAAGACCCTAAAGCCATTTTCCAAGCACCAAAGGCTTGAGATATCAGACTTTCATCCTCAGTGGCATTTGAATTTGCCTGTGAGGGGTCTTTACCTACAAATTCTTACCTTTTTCCTTATTAACTGATTTTCTTTGTCATATTCTTCTCAGACTGGTTTTCAAGGTGATGATCAAAGTGTTGAAAAAGAGAGAAACAATGAGGCCAAGGAAATATTTGAAGATATTTGGGAATACCTTTTTCAAAGACCAATGGCAGAAATAAGCCCAATTCTTCAACATTTTTAAGATTTTTTGACTGGAAAAGTCACATTTTATCAAATTCCCAAGAGTAAAGAGGATGATCAATTTTATGAAGACCCACTAGAATGCAAGAATATTTGTGGGAGACCTAAAGGAGCCAAGAATAAAAATAAAAATACAAACAATAGAGAATGATCAAGATTTGAAATTATTGACAGTCAATCCAAGACAAGAGGAAGACCCCCATCAAAAGTGACCAGTACAACAAAATCAAGATCACAGTCAAATGTCCCCTCTCCGATTATGGAAGAGGACCCATCTGAAGATTCTGAAGATTCTGATTCCTCATTATCAAAATCAATCAGTTCATCAGATTCACTACCCTCAGAAACTGAATTACATAAATCAGAAGTCACCCTTCAAAGGTCCAGAAGATTGGAAATTGGAAGCAAAACCTCACAAAGAAAATCACACAAGCCTTCCACAAGTTTGAAGATATATGATGCAATTGACTTTACCTGTGAGCATTGTCAAAGAAACTATCACACAAGTGAGGAATTCTCCAAAATGTTTGTGAGTTTCTGATTCTTTTGAATGTATATTTCTCTTGTTTATTTCCATATTTATTCATCTTTTGACCTTATTTTATCAGATACCTGGCTCAAAAGAGTTGCCCAAGTTTATATTGAAATACATCTTCAAGGCCATAAATGTCCAGGGTGATGGAAACTGTGGCTACAGAACAGTATCCCACTACATTTATAAGACTCAAGATCAATTAGCTGATGTCATAGGTGACATGGCTGAAGAAATTCAACAAAATCAAGACCTTTATGAACCCATGAACACTTTAATTCCCTCAGTATGCTCTCATTTGGAAAGAATTGAATGGTACGAATATGTTGGCCAGGCTCCAAATAGCAAGTGGATGTCCATGCCTGACATGGGGGATCAAATTGCAAATAAGTATCAAAGACCAGTTCTCTTTTATTCCACAGTCCAATATTTTTCTTTTTTCCCTTATTTCTGTCCTCCAAACCATGATAACCCCATTTTCATCTGCTTCTTGGATAGCTGTTCTCATTTTTTTCCTTTGGATATAATCATTCATACAGCTTCTACAGTCCCCCTCATTACTGTGAATTGGGAATTTCATACCCAACCACAAGCCCTGGGGTGGGCTGAGAAATTTAAGAAGCACAGGATGTTATATTTTTCCAATCTTTCTTCCCCCTCAGAAACAACCAACTATTCTGGAGGTTGATTCAGATAGATTGATTCTATATATACAATTTATGCCAAATAACCCCCACCTCAGTCCTATCTTTTTCTTAAATCCGACCTCAGTCCCCTTTTTTATCAAACATGTGGCACTTTTGTACTTAAAAGTAGTCATATTACAAACAAGAAAAAAAAGACTTATTGAACCTTCACTTGTTGTCCCACCAGAAAAAATTCCCCAATTCATGGGTTTCTGGTTCTTTATTGTCCAAATTGAACCCTTAATTTTCAAAAAAAATTGAAGGAAATTCATAAGTGGGAATTTTTTATATTAATCTTTTAAAAATAGTCATATTACAAAGACGGGAAGAAAAAAACTGAAAAAAAACACTTTTTGTGCCTTCACTTTTCCCACCAAAAAAGTTCCCAAAGCTATGGGCTTCTGGTTCTTTATTCTCAATATTGAACCCTTCATTTCAAAAAAAAATGAAGGAAATTAATAAGTGGAAAGATTTTAAATGAATTTTCTTAAAAAATATGCCATTTTGTCATATTGATCAAATATGAGAAATTTGGCCAAAAAAAAATATGAAAAAAATTGTGGATATTGAAATCCCATGTTGGGAAAATATGGAAAAAAAAATTAAAAAAAAACTCAAAACTGATTCTGAGGAATTTTTTTGGAAAACTGAGGTCACTTACGTCTTTTGGCCATAAATTGGTAAAAACATGTAAGGGCTTACGTGTGTTTACCAACGCCCTAAATTTTATATAATGCAAAAGTTTTTATAAATAAATTTTAAATAATTAAAAAGGTTCATAAAAAAATTGAAATAATTAAGAAGGTTTATTGCAAAAAAAATAAAGAAATTTTATAAATGAATTTTAAAGAATTGAAAAGGTTTATAAAAAAAACAACAAATTTATATGAATAAATTTTAACTAAGGGTGTTGGTAAACCTATGCAAGCCCTTACATGTTTTGACTAAAAACTTACCTGTTTTTGCCATAAATTAGTAAAAACATGTAGGTTTTTGCCATAAATTGGTAAGAACATGTAGGTTTTTGCCAAAATCACATAAGGGGTGTTTTTTGAAGTAAATATATCTATTTATGCCATTTTTGATGCCATTCATTGCATTAAAAGAAAATGAAGAAATGTTAAATCATTAAAAAGGTTTATATAAAACAATATATGGTTTTCATAAAGAAATCTCAAATAATTGAAAAGGTTTATATAAATAAAAGAAGAAATTTTTATAAATAAATCTTAAATAATTGAAGGTTTTTATGAAAAAAAGAAATTTTATATAGAAATCTCAAATAATTCAAAAGGTTTATATAAAGAGGGAGAAATTTTATGCATAAATTTTAAATAATTTGAAAGGTTTATATAAAAAAAGAAATTTCATGAATAAATTTTAAATAATCAAAAACGCTTATAAGAAAAGAGAAAAGAAATTTTTATAAATAAATTTTAAACAATTCAAAAGGTATATAAAAAAGTAAAAAAAAGATATTTTCATAAATAAATTTTGAATAATTGAAAATGTTTATAAAAAAGGTAAGAAGGTATTAAAATAAAAGAAATTTCAAATAATTGAAGGTTTATAAAAAAAAGAAAAAAATGGAATTTCAAATAATTAAAGGTTTGTAAAAAAAAGCAACAAAAATAAATAAATAAATTTTAAATAATTGGAGGTTTTGTAAAAATATAATTCAAATAAATTTGTAATAAGCAAAGGCGTGAAAAATATAAATACAAAAAAATCTTATGAATGTTTTATATACACACAAATATATATATTTGACAAATCTATGAACCATAAAAATATTACAAATATATATATATATATTTAAAAGTTAGACTCTTTATTTTTTCAAAAGGAAAAAATTTCATCGAAATTATCAAAAAAATAAATGTTTCTTTTAAGTATTTTTTTTATGTTTCAATTGTTTAATTTCTTTTAATTTCTTTTATTTATTTATTTTTATTTTTTTTTAATTTTTTTTAATTTTTTTTAATTTTTTTTAATTTTTTTTAATTTTTCTTTATTTATTTTTTATTTTTTTTATTTATTTTTCTTTATTTTTATTTATTTTCATTTTTTTTATTTCTTTTATTTCTTTTAATTTTTTAATTTTTTTTTATTTTTATTTTGTAATTTTTTTTTTGATTTTTCCATGTTTTATTCTTCACTTTCTGTTTATTTTAATTTTCTATTTTCATGTTTGAATTTCATATTGTTTGAAATTTTTATTTTTTATTTTGATTCTGATTTTTTTCTAGTTCATGTATTCTGTAGGTATTTTTGCATTCAAGTGGGTCTTCATAATATCATTGGCCCTATTGCATTTTCTGAATTTGATTAAAAGGCAACCTTAATGTTATGTCTTTTTGAAAATTTTGAAGAATTGAGTTTATTTTCCCATTGGACTTTGAAAAAAAGGCCTTCTTCAATATGTTCAAAATGATTTCTTAGAGAATATTGGAAATAGATCCATGAATCTGAAAATAAGCTAAGAAAGTGAAGATGAAAAATCCTTTAAGGTGAATTTAAATTACACTGTAGGTGAAAGTATGATAACTGGACCCTTTGACACTTGGGAAATTCCTGTTGGGTTTTGTGCTTGCAAGGCACCCCTTGAGAATTAATTTCTTTTTTAATCCATTTTTTCATTGGGAGAAATTTTCATTTGAAATTTTGAAAGGCAAGATGAAGCACATTATCTCACAGCTTAACACTGAGAGTACAGATGTGAGGAGGTTAATTCTTAAGATAGAAAATCATCTCCTTTGAGATTATGTTGATTATTTTGATAAATTGTTTCTTGAAAGAAATGTGAAGGGCTTCAAAAATCTCCACAAGAGTACCAATAGACTTTTTGAACAAAGGCTTTACCATGGTATAGGAACCTTTTATTCTTGAGTTAAAACCCACCATGAGGTGACAATGGTTGTTGGTCCAGGAATAAATGTAATAATCTTTTAGAGGAAGCCAAGTTCTTATTAAATATCTCAATAATTCAGGATTTTTAACTTCATTTTGAAGCTTCTTCCAGTTATTTTTGAAAGTTTTTTATTCAATTAATGGATTACTAGAGAAATGAATGTCAAATTCATTATTAAACACATGAATTTAAATAAAAGTCAAAATTAAAATTGAGTCATTTCATTCTAAAGGCCGATTGCCAATTTTATTCATGCAATGGGAAGATAAATCTTTAAGTATGTGCCAAATTCATGGCCTGACAATTTTGTCTGGGAACAGTTTCTGAAGAGAATTTTTCAAGGCTAAATCCCTATCAATAACAAGAAACAGAGGGGGAATAATATTGATCTTGTCAAGAGCTCTTTCTATGTATTAATTCAATGAACAGCTATAGGAGAAATAAGCTCAATAATTGATAAAACAAAAATCACCATAAAAGGTCTTATTGGTTGATCCAAATCCAGAAATATGAAAAAGTGACATTTTTTGTATTTATTGATTTTATGGGTAAAATCTATAATAATAACATGAGGAAATGAACTGAAGGAGTTTTATGGCAAGGTGGTGAGTGAAAAACAATGAGTTAATGCGTTTCCCTGTATCCCCTTCAGATTACCACACAAACCTTTCCTGTTTGAGGGTGTCAATTATAGAATCAATTGGTCTTATTCCTTGAAATTTTTATTTGTTTATTTTCTTGACTTTGTTGTAAATATCTTGAATTATTACAGGCCTGTGAGGCTCCCTCTAGCTGAATAATTGGTCCTGAATTTTACTTGGAATGAGGAGTGATTCAGACATATGAGAAATTTTGGAGGTCTATTGCTCATTGAGCTTTTTGAAAGCAGGGTTTGAAATTATGATTTCAGTGGAATAATGACTGTGCTCACAATTTTTGACTTCAAGAGTCCAAGTGGTACTCTTGAAATATTTTTTTCACCAATTATAAAAGGAATGTATAGCTTTCTTGATGTAACTGTTTTGGAGGAGTTTTTTTGGGGGGAATTTGGAGTCCCAGACCAATCAAAAACTATTTCAAACTGGTTTAGCTCATATTGGACCTAAATGTGGAAAAATCATACACCTATAACCTAGAAAAATCATGGAAATTCTTTCAAAGGAGCTCAAGGGTCTTAAGTTAACCTTCAGTGGGGGGTTGGAGCATGTTTTCTAGAAATATTTGTGGAAATTTGAAACAAAATGAAAAAGGGGGAGTTTTAGATTTATGGAATGAGAGAATAGCCATTCAAAATATGCAAAACAGGATAAGGAAGCTAAGAAAAGTGTAAAAAATGGGTGGAAGCATGAGGGTAATGCAAAAGGGAAGGGGAGGAAATGGATTTGTGGTTATTGATGAAGTGAAGAAAGGTTGAAATTGTTTTGGCAGAAGGTTTTTCTTGGGAAAAAAATGGATTCTTTGGTAGAAGAAATCAAGAAAGTTAGTTTGAAATGGTGTTTGTGGGTGGTAAATGTTATGAAATATTTGTTTGTGTTTTCTTTTTGCGATGGGGGGGATGTGAATTGTTTTTGGGAAAAAAGGGTCAGGAATTCTTTTGAGGGAGTTTTGAAAGATTTTTTTCTTTTTCTATAATTGAAACGGGCCCAGGGAATCCCTTATGTGTTTTTAAAATTTTGCTTACATGATTTTACTAGAAACCTAAATGAAGAAATGGATAAAAAATGAAAAATAAAAATATTAAGAAAATTTCAAAGAAAAAAAGACAATAAAGTTTAAGGAAATAATAAAAAAAGAGATAAAAATCAATCAACAAATTTAAATAATAATTGAAAACATTATTAATCATGATTTGTAATTATTCTTTTTTGAAATTTGAATTTTATCAAAGGAAATATGTTATTTGAAGAAAATAATACAACTTTTGAATTTATTGAATTGAATTGAAATTTTATTCTTCATCATAGCTTTAATTATAATTATAATATTTGATCAAAAACGAAAAATAAAAGGAAGTAATAATATTAAATCAAGTGTGAAACCAAAAAGAAACCCAAAATAATAATAATTCCAAATTCGAAATTAACATTTGTTTATGTATTCTAATTTTTCTTTTTGGAAAATTAAGCTTCTTTTTCAATTGAATACTCTCTAATTTTTTCTTTAAAATATAAAGACAAGAGGAATAAAGAAATAAAGGGAGATTTCAAAAAAAATCTCAAGGCCTTATGTGTGTACCTGTTCTCTTAGTTTATATTTAATAAAAACTTATCAATAAATAAATTATAAGAGGTCATTTAATCGTGTTTTCAATTTTTATTTTTGAGAAAGATAGAGATTCCTTGAAAAAAAATCATTTATTCTTTATTATAAAAATTTTGATTAAAGAGGATCACTTGATTTCTCCTGCCAAAAAATAAATCTTCTTTTGGATAGAAACATTCAAACAAAGCCACCCAAAAAAAGCTAATGAGTAGGATTCTGATTCATTTTATTGGCTATAATAGATATTTCCTTGGTTTAAATTTCATGGTGGTACCAAAAAAGGAGGAAAATGGACCAATACAATAAAAATGGCCCCTCAAAAGAGACTTTTTGTTTATAAGTGGTGAAATTTACTAATTAAAAGAAGTAAACGATATTTAACAGAATCATAATATTTTATGGAAATACAATTTTGGGATTTAAAAACAAATTTTGTAAAATCTCTTCATAATAGTACAAAAAGGAACAAAAAATACAAAAAAGGGGAATTATAAAACCTTGGGGCCTATGTTTGGCCACTTTAGCTCAATTAGTGGCTAAATATTGGGTATTTGAAATTATTAGAATAGTGATATATTGATATCTGATCAAATATCTGATACAATTTCATTTTTGGACTCTGGGGTTCCAAAATGGCTCTTTTATAGCGAAAGGTAAGCATAAAAGTCATAATAAAACCAAGTTTGAGAGGAATAAAACATGTGTAAATTTCAAAGTTGAAGTAATATCTAGTTGTAAGCTTCCCAATACAAAAACTGACCCCCGGGACTTTTTATTTCATTGTGAAGTATCTTGTAAGTAAAAGGATGAGTTTTCTTAATAATAATTTACCCACCCCCTAGCTTCTGAAGGAGAATGTTTCTTGAGATTAATTTTGAGCTCAGGTATTTTATATACAGAAGAAGACCTGGAAATCAAAGGTACAAAGTGATAGTTACTCAAAACAGAAAAGACAATAGAGGAGTTTCTGTTAGGGTAAAAGATAAGGAAATAACCAGGAAAGCTGTATATTTTGGTAAAAAGAATTCAATAAAATAGCTGTTTACAATTAAATTTCCAAGTTGAGGAATTGAAATACAATATTTTCTTTCTTTCTAGAGTATAATAGAACTCAAGTATTTCCAAAAAGTAATTAAACCCATCTCACATAGCTTAAATTATGTCATAAAAGCTCTGATTCTTCTCAATTTCTTACAATTTTACACATATATTCAGTATGGTAAGTAACATGTTATACTTATGAAGAAGCAGTGAACATCTTCAGCCACATTGAGTGGTTCCTAGAGGTCTGGAATGATAAATCCTGGGTAATACGTCATTTCTGGGATCTAGGAATATGGAAAGAAAAACTTTTCAGAATACAATTTTTTTTGAACTCTAAGATTAAATATCAAGAAAATTTATCTTGGGGAAATCTATAGATAAGGAATATTGATTTCAAAAATAATTAGGTTCCAAGCTCAAATATCCAAATATTGGGGCCAAATTTGGAGGAGATGAGTTACTCAATATTGTCCCAGGATTTGATACGTAGGATCTTATAAGATTGATATCATCTTTAGAAAATTGAAAGATTTAGTTTTGGCCTTTAATTAAAAACTAGAATCAGAATATTCATCCTCAATTTTAGGCTTGGGATCCTGTTTTGAGGTATACGTTTATTGATGCTTTTGTGAATTGGTGGTTTTGAATTCTAAATATTTTCTATTTTTCATCCAGTACATGCTACAAGACCAGATCCCTTTCTTTCTTCCTCTAACCATAAGAAAAAATCAGTCCCTGGGGAAAGGGGCTACAGGTTAAACTCAGCTCCCAACCTGAAAGTAATCTGTAATTAAAAATAGATCCAACATGGGTTCAACCTTGACATCTTTTTAAAAAATTGTAAGCTGTGACTACAGAAAAGGTACATCATATTGAGCTTTATCCATGGTTTTTTTGATTTATTTGAATTATACACAAAAAATAGATTAGTGAATTATTCATATTTATTCATAAATACTACCTACTAAAGACTTGAAAGAATTAAGTATGTTTTATTCTTTTAATTCTGGTTTTATCTTTTTGAAATATTGAAGAATTAACTGAATGAGTTAAAAATATATAGTTTTTTTTCAAATCATTAAAGAATTCTTTTTGAAGATATTGTTATTTTTGATATATCTTACTTAAAATTGACAAATAATAATCATTTTAGGTGACAAAATGTTAAATTTGAACCTATTATTACCAAGTAAAACAAAATAAACCACACATTACTTTAGTTATGAATATATTTGATGAGAAAAAGTGATGTTTAAAGAATTTCAAAGCTCAAATGAAATTATAGACTCCCATAAATAATGCGCTCCAAATTTGTCTATATATTGACTCTGATCTTGAAAAGAACAGTTTGGAAAAATGCCACATGTCCACAAATCAATTGAGAATATAAGAAGGTAAAATTGGGAATAGATAATCAAATATATATTTTCAGTTTCTATCCTTTCATTATACAATTAATAACCTCATTAACTGGGGAAAATTGCCTTTCACGTTCTGGCACTTGATTTGTTGTCCATAAAATCGCAAGCACCACCCAACATTGGCCTGGTCCATTTTATACAACAAGGTACTAGCTACCTTGGTTCTTCAAAGCCACTATATTAATGTACCGTGTGGATATGAAAATTTGACAAAAACTAAAGTACTTTTCCTGTACTAAAATTCTTTACATTGTCAAGTTGTATAAAAATAGAATGAAATTTTTCTCATTTTTTGGCATAAAAGAGCAATATTATGAAGATTTATTGCTCTACCAAAAATACTCTACAAGGGATATTTATGGCTCCAAAAGAAATTGGTTCACGTGCACTGTCAATGAGAATAAATTGGGAAAAGAATTTTAGGAATCCAATATGAGAGAGGAGTATATAAAGTGGTTATCAAAGAGACAAAGTGCCTAAAAAATAAAATTTAATTTGTAAGCAAAGTGGCAAAGCCTAAAGTTATAAAAGATTCTCTAATTCACTTTTGGGGAGGCTCAGGGGTGTAATTGATTATAGACAGTCACAAAATATGACTATAATAGTTCTTCATGTGGTCAAAATGGTAAGCATTATTCAAAAATTGTGATTGTGATATTTTATCAATTGGTTCAGAAATGTTAAAATAAATTATGAAAGGAAAAGATTCTAGCATGAAGATAAAAGATGGGGCAAAGAAGAGATAATTTTATAGCCACCATTTTTTTCCTCCAAATTTAAAATTTTACTCCAACAGTCATGAGAGACATAGTGAAAAAATAAATTCTAATTATGGAATCATTGACCCTCTGTTTAGACAAAAAAGCTGATGGATTTAGCAATTTTAGTCATAAAAACCAGCCATTACTATAGTAATAGCTGTTGAAAGGCTTCCAAAACATTCCATAGTGTTTGTAAGGTCCCTTTGAAGCAGTTGAAAATTCTCTGGTGAGGTTTGTTTTAAGCTTTTGGATAAAGTTAAACCTTCCCTGGTTGGTATCAAAATCTCATCATCTATTGAATCACAGACCCTTTGATTCAATACCAGACCAAAAGTAATGAACTTTTGTGTGTATTTAAATATCCTATGCCTTTCAGAAAGGAATTTTGAGGAGTCTGAAGCCCTTAGAGGCAAGATTCTTTATCCCCAAAAATTTAATCTTTCAAATTTATTTAATTGTAATTTCTCCACTTGTATCACACTTGGAAATTTGAATGTGATTAAACCGAGAAATCACAATACACAACTGTTATTTTAAATTTCTCATGCTTAAATTTAAGTCCACTTATGTCCTACATGTGAAAATTTTGATATTTCATTTGGAAATACTTCAATTCCTCATAGATTCTAAGTTAAAAACTAAATATAAATTTTGAAACAAAAATCAATGGTTAAAGCCACTTGTGGTGTGAAGTAAAGTTAAGTTTTGAGATTTTCATATTTTAATACAGAAAATACTTGAAATTTTAGCTATAGAGATTTCACTCAGAGATGACCCCACTTGAAATCTAATGGTGAGTTCATTTGTGAGATAAATATAATATTTTTTACCTATTGGAAGAAAATGAGAATATAAACTTATAAGCTTATTTTTTGAAAATTCCTTCATTTCTAAATTCTTGACAAAAATTTATTTTTAAATCACTTTTTGCAAGTAATTTCTTTTTCATGAAAGTTTTGTTTAAATCTTATATTTATATAGTTTTATCATTAATTAAATTTCATTATAAACTGTTTTTAAATATTTCAAAATAATTAAATTATTTAATTTTTGATTATCAATTATATAGAGATTTGTGGTATTTTAGGTATATGAAAATACCTCTAAGGCTCACAATCACTCACAAAGGTTGTGCCAGTAGAAATATGGATTTGGATCATTATCATAGCTAGTACCAATCTAACATCAGATGGTTCTTGATATTGTTTTCAAAGAAAATCAAGAACCATAAAGTGAAGAAAAAGTTTGACCAGTGATTCCTGTGGGTCTATTGCATCATGACTCCCAAGAGAAATTGGTTTTTTGAGGTTGTTTTGGTATCAGAACTTCTGGTACAAGAATTATGATAGCCCTGAGTGATTTGAAAAAAATGGGCTGTTGTTTATTGAAATATGGAGAGTCTAATGCTGACACAGCTGAAAAGATTCAATAATAAATAATTGATTTAAAAATCTCATGGTGTATGATTTCCTACAAAAACTTCTATATTTCTGATTCAATTTTTAGGAAAATGGATATTTCTATGAGTTTTGTTCTTGAAAATCTGAATGAGGAAAAATGAGATTAATATGAGCCTTTTTGAATTGTTTTATGAAAAAAGATTTGGTATTTTAAGTCAATATACCACAATTCAAGACCCATATAGGTATGCTATACTACAAAAAATAACTCAAGAGGATTTAAGCTGAATGTTTACACCCAGAAAAATACAATTAATTACCTAAATGATCATGAATATTTTTTGTGTTGAAAAGGAAAACTCTTTCCTCATTATTGAGTAAAGTTTTTTGTTTTATAAAGGCTCCAAATGGCATACTTTCTGAAATATTTCCTTTAAATTTACATAGTTGAGAAACATTTATTGAAAGATTGTTTTTTAATTGTTGAGAATCAAGTGATCTGTTTTAGGAATACTTTCCTAAAATACATTGAAAATGTTTTTGAGAATTAAATTCCATAATCCAAGTATAAATTTCTGTCTGGAATTACCTTATAATTAATTCAAAATCTGTGATAATGAATATATGTTAGGGATTTCACTTAACTCCCTTATATTATAGTTGATTTTATATTAATAAAAAACTTATAAATAAGAATATAAGCCTGACAAAGAAGCAAAGCATTTTTTTGAGCTCAAGGATTCAAAAAGAATCATTCCTGTAAGGTTTGACTATGAAACAATAAGTAAATATTATCAATTGTACCATGAATGTCCATATGAAATTAAAAAATAAGATAAAGAATAACTATATGTAACAACCACTCATCAGAGGTAAGGGTATTCATTCACACACCCACTCAGACACCTCAAATCAGCAGATCCAGCATTTGTATCAGCATTCAATTTCAGCAATCTTCATTCTGAAACATGCATACAGCTTGGTACCTCAATACAGCCTGTCAATACCTGTACAGGCTGGTTTCACCCAATACAGTTTCAATACACCAACTTGAAAACTGTATGATCACTTCAATACACCACACCTCTTGTACAGGTTCTGTACAGCCATACAGGACCTGTATTGGCCAGAATCAATTCAATCATCAAATATTCTCATGAAAATTCTTCCTCTGGATCAGGGCTGGTGATTCTCACATATACCAGCCCCTCTTTCTCCCCCCTGGGGACTTTTCCCCAGTTAATTAATTTAGTTTATTTATCATTTAATAATTATTCTTATCCTTATTTTGGGTATTATAATTATTTAATTTTAAGTTAGTATTTGCATTTCTCTCTTCGCCTGTACAGTATGAGTTGGGTGGCCATATCCTTATTAACCCTTCTCTTTCCATTCTGACAGGTTGAAACAGTGGACTTGGACTTGTTTGTGGTTGGCTCTTCTATTCTTTTACTCTTATCTTTTGTTGCTGATTTTTCTTATATTTATTCTTTAGCAATTTATCTTTAACACTCTTAAGTGTATCTCTTTTTATCTTATCTTTGAGCCCTCCATAAGTGAGTCCCAGTTTACTGAGTGCCAGGCCCTCTTCACTTCGAAGAGCCCCTGTGACATTAAATTAATTAACTCATATTTGATTCTTTCTTTTCATTCATTTATATTCATTTCCTCTCATTCATCAATTACGACCTTTTCATGATTTTATGATTTTTTATGATTTTCTATGAATTTTTCTCTCTCATCAATTTTCATCTCATTCATTTCATTCTTATGAAAATTGATTCCTTTTCCTTTCTTAATCATTGCTGACCATTTCATCACTTCATTTTATTTTTATCAATCAAATTTTTCTGTGTTCTTATTCAGGTTTCATCTAGGAATTATTGATTGGTTTAATTGATTGGATTATTCATTGGGATTCATTTGGGTTATTGATTCAGGATTTATTGGATTTATTGACTTTGAACTCTCAAGATATTGATTGATCCTCAAGAATTGATTTTTATTATTGATTTGATTTGACTCATCAAGATATTGAATTGATTTCTGAAGATTTTGAACTGATTGATTGATTACTCAAGACTTGATTTCATATTGAAGACACTTATTGATTGATTATTAATTGAATATTGATTGATTATTGATTTCCTCAAGATTATTGATATTTGATTGAATTGATTGTTGATTGATCGAATTTATTTGACTGTTGATTGAATTTGATTCCTCAAGATTTGAATTGATCCCTCAAGATTTCATCAAGATTTTATTGTGATTGATTTGGCCAAGCCTGATTATTCTTCTTAATACCATCAAGTTATTTTAATTCTTTTCATAATGCCAGTCCAGCATAGCCCCCCAGCAAAGAATACTAGATCCCAGAAAATTCCAGCTGTTCTCACTCCTACAGCAAGGGCTCCTCTTGACCGCACACCATCAGTTCATCAACTGAGTGCAAACTTGGACAGAGGACCACCAATGGAAGGAGCAGCACCCTCAAGAAGAGGTGGAATGAAATCTAGAAGATCAAGATCCTTTTCTGGACTTTTGGGTGGCTACCCTGGCATGTCTGAAGGTGCAAGAGCAAGATTAGGGGAAGTTGAAGATGAAGAGGGGGAAGAGTCTGTGGAAGAGGAAGATTCTGGGGAAACTGAAGTGGCAGATGCCTTGGCAAATGCTCCAGAGGTGCCTCAGGGTTCTAATCTAGCCCTTTCTAGTCAGCCTCTTGTCTCTCAAACTGATCCAAGTCTCCTCAAGATGATGGAGCAGATGACTCAATTCATGGGGCAACTCACTCAAGCAGTTGCTCCCAGGGACAATTCCAAAGCCCCTGCTTTCAAGACTCCATCCATGAAGGCACCTGATTCTTTTGATGGTACTCAAGCTCATAAGCTGAGAGGATTTATCCAATCATGTCAACTAATTTTCCATAATGATCCAGCAAACTTCTTCTCTGACAGGAAGAAGGTTTTGTACTCAACTTCTTTTCTTACTGGTAGAGCTGGCAAATGGATTGAACCTTACCTCTCAAATATTTCCAATGAAGACCCTTCCTACCTCCTCAATAATTGGCCATTGTTTGAATCTCAATTATTCACTCTGTTTGGTGACCCCAATGAAGTCAGGAAAGCTGAACAAGAGTTGGACAATTTGAGGATGAAGGAAAGTGGTCATGTTTCCTTGTACATAGCAGATTTCAGAAGCTTAATGTCAAGAATTGGAGATTGGGGGGAAAGAGCTTACATTCATGTGTACAGAAGAGGATTGGCATCAAGATTATTGGACCAATTGGCTTCTCACCCTGGAACTTTTGATACTCTTCAGGAACTTATGGATGTCACTTTAGAATTAGACACAAGATATCATGAGAGGCAAAAGGAAAAGGGTGGCAATCAAGAAAAGAAGCCTCCAGTCAGTGGATCCAATCAGTCCAGGCCTCCTCAAAACTCATTTAAAAAGAGGCCTCATCAGAAGAAGAATAAGAAGGGAAAGCAATTTCAATCTTCAAAGGACAAACCCCATGCTGCTCTCCTCAATAAGGACAATAAATTAATTGGTTCTGAAAAGGAGAGGAGGATTCAAGCAGGGTTATGTACTTATTGTGGTGGCAAGCACCCAATTGAAAAATGCTTCAAGAGACCTCAGAACAAGCCTGGGTCATCATCAGGAGGCTTCCCTAGCAAGCAGGCAAAAGCCTGAGTGGGGATCATGATGTGTTCAATGGTTCTCACTTATTTCCTTCAAGAGCACAATTGTGCACTCTGAATACTAGTGTCAAGAAATCTTTAAAGTTTCTTATTTTCTCTTCTGTCTCTGATATTTTTTATAGTATTCTCATTGATTCTGGTGCTACAAACTCTTTTATTGCAAAGAATTTTGTTCTCAAGTACTCATTGACTCTGTCAGAGCTCCCTGAAAAGATTCCTCTTTTCATTTTGGATTCTAATGAATCCCCTGCCTTGTTCATCACCCATTATACCAAGTGGGTAGTTGACTTGCCTTCCTTCCCAAGCTTTGAATGGGATTTCTTTATCATAGATTCACCCAAGGGAGAAGACCTGATATTGGGCTATCATTTCCTTTACCATTTCAATCCCATTATTGATTGGAAAAATGGATTGATCACCTATGATTCTAATCATAAGGATTCTAGTGGTATTATTCCTTCTACTAGTAATGACTTAGCCACTGCTGTCAACAGTGTTGCTCTTGCTGGTGAACTTAAGACACCTTCCATCCCTTCTTCTGTCCATATCCCTTCCATAATTCCCTCTCAGTCATTACTTCCATCAAGAGATGAAGTCTTCAAAGAGATAAAGGATGTTGGAGAAGATGTTGCCATATCTTCACTTCATCTCTTCCAAGGGGATATGGACCTTCCTCCCTTATCTTTTAATGCATCCCTGGAGGAGCAGTGGGATGAGGAGGAAGAGCCAGAAGAAATTGAAACTGTGTTGAAGGTTGTTCCTCCTGCTTATCACCAGTATTTGGATGTATTCTCCAAGGTGAAAGCAGAGAAACTTCCTCCACACCGCGCCTGTGATCACCATATCGAATTGGAGGGTCTTCTACCTCCAATTGGTGTTATCTACTCATTATCAAATCAAGAGTCAGAAACACTGCTGGCCTACATTTCAGAGAATGTAGAGAAAGGTTTCATTAGACCAAGCTCCTCTTCAACAGGAGCACCTGTCCTTTTTGTCAAGAAAAAGGATGGAGGTCTTCGTTTGTGTGTTGACTACCGCAAACTCAATGCTGTCACTAGGAAGAACAGATACCCTGTTCCTCCTATGAACCAGCTTCTTACCGTCTTCAACGGTTCCACTATCTTCTCCAAGATAGATTTGCGTGGTGCATATAACCTTCTGAGAATCAAAGAGGGGGATGAGCACTTAACTGCCTTTAGAACCAAATATGGCAGTTATGAGTATTTGGTCATGCCATTTGGTTTGACCAATGCTCCTGCTTCTTTCCAAAATCTAGTAAATGATATTTTTGCAGATTTTTTGGATGTGTTTGTTGTGGTTTATCTAGATGATATTATGGTCTTTTCCAGTTCTGAGGAGGAACATGTCAAACATGTGGCCTCTGTCCTCCAAAGACTGAGGGACAATAATCTGTTTGCCAAAGCCTCCAAGTGTGTATTCCATGCCTCAAGTGTGGAATACTTGGGCTATGTTGTTTCAAGTGATGGCCTCAAGATGGATTCTTCAAAAGTTCAGCAAATCCTCAATTGGCCTCAGCCCAAAAACATCAAGGCTCTTCAATCTTTTCTTGGCTTTGCCAATTTTTATCAACGTTTCATTAAAAATTATTCTAAAAAAATCACTTCTCTCACTTCCCTCCTTAAAAAAGATTCTCCTTTCATCTTCAATGAGGAAGCTCTTAGTCAGTTTCAAGCACTCAAAGAAGCTTTCACCTCTGCTCCTATCTTATCTCACTTTAATCCTTCTCTACCTACTATAGTAGAGACTGATGCTTCTGATTATGCATTGGGCGCCGTACTGAGTCAGGTGAATGACTCTGGAAAGCATCCCATTGCATTTGATAGTTGCAAGCTCTTACCAGCTGAACTCAACTATGAAATTCATGACAAGGAACTCCTTGGCATAGTTTGGGCTCTCAAGCGCTGGAGAGCATTCCTTCTTTCTCTTTCCAATCCTTTTGAGGTCTTGACAGACCACTCTTCCTTGCAATATTTCATGTCTTCCAAAGTTCTTACTCGTCGTCAGGCCTGTTGGGCCGAATTTCTCTCAGAATTTCATTTCACTATCACTTACCGCCCAGGCAGGCTGGCCACTTTACCAGATGCCTTGTAACGTCGGGACGACGTGTACCCAGAGAGGGGGGTGGACTTCATCAGCAAGAATCCTCAGAATTTTCATCAAGTACTTAAGCAAGATGGAATTCAAGAGTCAAGATTCTTCTCAATCAAAGTGGAAATTTTCTCAGATTTAGTTGACAAGATTCAAAAAGAAGTATGGCAAGACAAAGACTATAAAGAAATACTCAAGAAACTAGCAAGAGGTGAATCAGTTCCAGATTATTCTCTTGAACCTCAAGCCAAGTTATTATCATTCAAAGATAGAGTGGTAATCCCAAGCAATGAAGAACTCCAACTCAATATTCTTCAAAAGCGTCATGACTCACCATTTGCTGGCCATCCTGGCCAGGAGAAGACCCTCAAGCTCATCAAGAGGGATTTTTATTGGGCTGGCATGAATCAATTCATCAAGGACTATGTGTCCTCATGTCAGCAATGTTCAAGAAACAAGAACATTCATCACGAGAAGTTTGGATTACTCAAGCCTCTTTCAATTCCATCTGGTCCTTGGAATTCATTATCAATGGACTTTATCACTCAATTGCCACTGTCCAACAACTGTGATTCAATTTTAGTAGTTGTGGACAGATTCTCAAAAATGGCAATCTTCATTCCAACTTATGGCACAATCACTGCTCTGGATTTAGCTCAAATATTCATTAGTCATGTATTTTCCAAGCATGGACTCCCAGTCAGTATTGTCAGTGATAGAGGATCCTTATTTGTTTCATCATTCTGGACTCAATTGTGTCAGCAGCTCAAGATATCAAGAGATCTTTCAACTGCCTTTCACCCTGAAACAGATGGACAGACAGAGAGAGTAAATCAGATACTAGAACAGTACCTTTGGATGTATGTCAGCTATCATCAAGATGACTGGTACACCTGGCTCCCCCTGGCTGAATTTGCTTATAATAATGCAGAACATTCATCAACCAAGCAATCACCTTTTTTCACCATTTATGGAAGAAATCCCAGCTTTGACTCAATCCATATTTCTCAAGACTCACCTGCTGGAAAGTTATCAACAAAACTCCAATCAGTACAGCAAGTTGTCAAAGAAGAATTAGAGTCAGCAATAAGGAGATTCAAGAAGTATGCAGATAGAAATAGGGCAATTCCACCTGATTTCCAACCTGGGGACAAAGTATGGCTAGCTTCCAAGAACATCAAGACAACAAGACCCACCGAGAAATTATCAGAAAGATGGTTGGGACCCTTTGAAGTTCTTAAGAAGATTGGCAGCCATGCATATCACCTCAAGTTGCCTCAGCAATGGAAGACAGTTCACCCTGTATTCCATGTGTCCTTATTAGAACCAGTCAAGCATTCAACTATCCCAAATCGTCATCAATTGCCGCCACCACCAGTTTTAGTGGAAGAGCAAGAAGAATGGGAAGTGGCTCAGGTTCTGGACTCAAAACTCAAAAGAGGTAAATTATGGTAGCTTGTAGAGTGGAAAGGATTCAGTGAAGACCCAGAGAGAACCACTTGGGAACCAGCTTCCAACCTTACCAACTCACCAGACCTTGTCAAGGATTTCCACTCATTGTATCCAGACAAGCCTGGTCCAAATACCTCAAGAGTTTGATTTTATGGTGCTTGGTGGGGAGAAGAAGTTATGAAAGTAAGTTCCTCTCCTGGCATGCACCTTTAAGGGGGTATTCTACCCATATGTTGTTGTAAGCATCACCTTGGCCACTTTGTGAGCACTTTTCAATTCTTTGGACAGGTTCAGGAAGCATACAACATCAATACCCTCCATTTGGACCTTATCAAGATATGGCCAAATGTTTCTTTCTTTCTTTATTACCATTTCAATTTATGCCAATCATCATAATTCAAGACGTTCTTTACTTCAAGTCATTTACGGCAATTCATTTCAGTAGTCATTTATGGCAATTCATTTCAGAAGGCATTTATGGCAATTTATTTCAGTCTTATGGTGCTTGGTGGGGAGTGGAAGTTATGAAAGTAAGTTCCATCTCCTGGTATGCATCCCTGAGGGTTCTACTTCTTGTAAAACATCACCTTGGCCACTCTGTGAGCATCAAATGCTTGGTTTTCATTTTTCAGACACTTTTTTGGCCAGAATCAAGCAACTCACCACAAGAAGGACCAACCATCAGGATTTTTCTTCATTTCTTTCTTTACTCTCATTTTCTCTTATTATTTTTCCTTCTTTTTTTTACTTGTATAATTTTCTTTCTTTTATTTCCTTTTTATTTTCATTGGAAGCAGCAGCATCCCCTCCCAAATCACGTATTGGGAGGTCCCTTCATTATTTTAATCATTTTATTTTATCTCATTTATTAGTTGTTATAAGAGTATGAATAGGAGTCAAACCAACCGTAAACAGGAACAAGACACTGGATTTCACTCCACCCAAATCGTCAAGTCCACATCAAATCAAAAGTTCGACCTCAAGGGAATTTGGGCCACAAGTCATCATGGCCCCCCTCAAAACCTCTCAATGTCAAGGTCCAAGGCCCCTTTGGGGGCTGGAGTCATCACCCAGGGCCTCCCCTGCAACTTTGGGGAAGGCCAGGGTTTGGTGGTCCTGGACCCCACCAATGGGTCCAGGCCATAAAGGTGAAATATGGTTAATTTGGGCCATTTTAGGTCCCCAGCAAATTTGGGCCCTGGGGGCTTCCAATAACCCCCACGGCGTATGGTCCACGGCCCGCGGACCGTAGGACCCCAAATACTTCAAAAAGGCCAAAAGGCCAGAAAATTTCAAAAATCCATAATTTGGCCATAAAAGGCCATGGACCCAAGTTTCACCCAAAGACACCAAGAAGCCAAAAAAAAGGCCAAAATGGCCATGAATTCAAGGATCCTCAAGATCCTCCATAGAGAAGGCACCAGCCCAAAATCACTATAAAGGGCTGGTTGAGGCATTTTGAAGGCCATTGGGGACAAGACCCCTGAATTCTTGTCACCATCATTTTCTTTGATTGGGCTGGCCAGATGGGTACACTTCATATACTCATCTGGCACCATTTTTTGAGCACAAGAGCTCAGTGGCCATCATTTTGGGATACAACCCAAGGCCACGCCCCAAGGACGTCAGTTGTTGAAATCAGAAGAAGAACAGTTCGAAGTGGGGTATTTACTCAAAGTTAAAGAAGGGGGAAATAAATTTAATTGACAGAGAGGAGATGGAGAAGGATTTCGAGATAATGGTCAAAGAAAACTTTTCAAGCATTGTGTGGGGTAGTGAGATGCCACTCAACAATGGCAGGGTATTATGGTGTTCAGGAGCCCACCAGTTTCAAGAGGGGGATACTGTAACAACCACTCATCAGAGGTAAGGGTATTCATTCACACACCCACTCAGACACCTCAAATCAGCAGATCCAGCATTTGTATCAGCATTCAATTTCAGCAATCTTCATTCTGAAACATGCATACAGCTTGGTACCTCAATACAGCCTGTCAATACCTGTACAGGCTGGTTTCACCCAATACAGTTTCAATACACCAACTTGAAAACTGTATGATCACTTCAATACACCACACCTCTTGTACAGGTTCTGTACAGCCATACAGGACCTGTATTGGCCAGACTCAATTCAATCATCAAATATTCTCATGAAAATTCTTCCTCTGGATCAGGGCTGGTGATTCTCACATATACCAGCCCCTCTTTCTCCCCCCTGGGGACTTTTCCCCAGTTAATTAATTTAGTTTATTTATCATTTAATAATTATTCTTATCCTTATTTTGGGTATTATAATTATTTAATTTTAAGTTAGTATTTGCATTTCTCTCTTTGCCTGTACAGTATGAGTTGGGTGGCCATATCCTTATTAACCCTTCTCTTTCCATTCTGACAGGTTGAAACAGTGGACTTGGACTTGTTTGTGGTTGGCTCTTCTATTCTTTTACTCTTATCTTTTGTTGCTGCTTTTTCTTATATTTATTCTTTAGCAATTTATCTTTAACACTCTTAAGTGTATCTCTTTTTATCTTATCTTTGAGCCCTCCATAAGTGAGTCCCAGTTTACTGAGTGCCAGGCCCTCTTCACTTCAAAGAGCCCCTGTGACACTATAATAATAAAGAATAATTATAATTATGGAATAAAATATTTACATTATTGAATAAATATATTTATGGCACTTCATTAGTGTTACAAACAAATAATAAAGACCCAAAAAATTGTTTTTGATAATAAAAAGCAATTTATAGCAATAATATTACCAATATTAAGGTTATATTTTAATATAAATACTACTTATATTAATGAAAGAATTATTGAAAATGATAAGAAAGAGAAAATTACTATAAGAGACTGAAATGACCTACTTTTGACACTTAATATGATAATTTTGAATGAGTTTATGCCTAAAAATCTAAATACAACTTATTTAAATTGTATTTACAATAAAAATAAAAGAGATTACAAATATTCTTGTTTTTATGTTGAATCAGAGATTTTATAGAGAAATTTATCAAAAAAAAAGAAAAATGATTTGATCAGGTCAAGATTGCGGATTATAATAAAGATGATCTTTGGTCTTTAATAATATGATAGATTTATGTATAAAAAATAACGAAGTTACCTTTGAACTTAATGTTTCAATGTTTTTGATGCATCTGAGGGGGAAATAGAGGAAAAACAGCTCTATTTATAGTTAATTCCTCCCTACTAGAGTTCAGTAGGCTTCTAGCAGCCATTTACTGATTATATACACTGGAATTGATAAGTATTTTAAGGCTTAGTGATGATTACATAATAGTTAAACCATCTTATCTCATTATTATGCAATTATTTAGAGTTATCAATACAACTCAAGGTTTTCTGACATCATAGGCTTGGAAGAAGACTATAATTTGTTTATTGTATTAGTATTAATCATGATGTGATAGTATTAACCAGTTTTTTCCTTTATATAACTGTTAAACTTAAAATAAGATCACATTTAGTGATCATAAATGAGCAATTTTAAGCTTAAGCTTTGATCATTAATAGCTCTTAAGTTATACATGCTACAGTTATTCAGGGAGCTAATTCTGATAGCCTCAAAATCTATTATCAAAGTTCCAAAAGCATTTCATTACATAATAAGAACTCTATTTTTGATGATTTTTCTTGTAGCTCATCTTTTCTGTCAAAACTTACTATTTTAAACTTAAAGACATGAAATAAAGAGGTTATAACTTTAATATGATGAAATAATAAAGTAATTCTTCACGCATAAACTAGTAGAATCTTAATATATAATGTATTTCAAGTTTGGACCACTTTCACAGAAAAGTGGTCAACAGCTATAGCAATTTTGCTTAATAAACCCTTGCAAGTTATAATCTTGTTTACAGCTTTTCAAATAAAATTGATATCTATATCTGTAGAGTAATTAAATGGTAACTCTATCTTCATTTCAACTATCTTTAATTTATATTTCAAGAGATAATAGCTAAAAAACATGAATATATGCGCTGATCATGAAAGTGCATATATTCAGGTTATTTCCTTAAGTATTGATTTTAAAGATATGAAACACAAATGTTATATGTGTAGGTTTTCATAGGAAATTCAATTTTGCAATTCATTTCACATGTTTTCTCATTGGTTTCTGATATAATCAAGGATTTATACTTTTTTATGGTATTTTTACTTATTACACAGTAATTATGGTCATTACAGATATGCCATAAAAATGTTATATGTGTAACCCTTTGTGTGGAATCAAATGGTGCAATTTATTCCAAATCTTTATTAATTGGATTCTGAGATAATCCAGATTTTATGTCTTTTTATGGCATTAGTAAAAACACGTAAGAGCTTACGTGTTTTTACTAAAACCTTACGTGTTTTGGCCATAATTTGGTAAAAACACATAAGGGGTGCCCTGGACCCATTTTTAATTAAAAATGAAACACCATTGGGCCTGTATTGGGCCAAAAGATTCCCAAAAGAGGTTTTATCCCCACAAAACCTCTCTAACTCCAAATTGTTTCAGATTTTTTTGCCCAGCCCCCCCAAAAAAACAAACAAGCTCAAACACCCCAATAATCCACATTATCCCCACCCCAAACCATTGTTTTTTTTTGGGAAAACAGCATTACCAAAGCCATTTTGCAAAGCTTTTCACACTTTTTTTTCTTTTTTTCCCCCAAAGACTGCATTTTCCACCACAACAACCTGCTTTCAAGCCTCTCAATGTTCAATTTTTTACCATCCCACATTTAAACCACTTTCTGTCACTCTTAACCACTTCTGTTCATTTTTCACACCTTTTTTCACCTCTTTTTCACATTTCGAAAGGTTCTTACCCCATTCCAAATCCCCCAATTCCAGCTTTTCTTTCACTTTTATACATATTTTTCATTAAAAAATGCTTCAACCCCCCACTGAAGGTGAATTTCAGACCCTTGAGCTTCTTTGGCAACATGTGCATAATGTTGCCAGGGCTCAGGGGTATGCTGTGTCCACCTTGAGGTCCAATATGACCCACAACCAAATTGAAATATGTTGTGACAGGTCTGGCACCCCAAATCCCAACAAAAGACCCTCCAAAACAGTCACCTCAAGAAAGCTTGACTGCCCTTTTAGACTTTATTTCAGGAAATATTCCAAGAGTACCACTTGGACTCTTACAGTCAAAAATCCTGAACATAGCCATGATGCCACTGAAAATATCATGGCACATCCTGCTTTCAGGAAATTCAATGAGCAAGAAACATCCCAAATTGCTCAAATGTCTGAATCACTCCTCATGCCAAGCCAAATTCAGGCCCAATTATGCAGCCAGAGGGAGTCTGACAGGCCTGTAATCCTTCAAGACATCTATAACCAAGTCAAGAAAATCAAGAAAGACAAACTGCAAGGCAGAAGGCCCATTGATGCTCTTATTGACACTCTCAAAGAAGAAAATTTTGTTTGGTCCTCTGCAAGGGATTCTGAGGGACACATTACCTCCTTGTTTTTTACTCACCCCCTGGCCATAAAACTTCTTCATGGCTTTCCTCATGTCATTCTTATGGATTGTACCTAGAAAACCAATAAGTACAAAATGACCCTTTTTCATATTGTTGGATTCAGCTCAACAAATAAGACCTTTTCTGGGGCTTTTTGTTTGATGAAGAATGAAAATGAAACTTCATATACTTGGGCATTAAATCAATACATTGAAAAGGTCCTCAACAATACCAATCTTGTTCCCCCTCCAGTTATTGTTATTGACAGGGATCTGGCCTTGAAAAATTCTATTAAGAAGCTCTTCCCAGACTCCAAAGTCATGCTATGCATTTGGCACATCGACAAGGATGTATCTGCTCATTGCATGAAGAAAATTGGTCATGGAACTGATTTTGAAAATTTTTGGGCCATTGGAATCAAGTAATATACTTCTTCACTTTATTTCATTTTATTTCACTTTTTTTCTTATTATTGTCTTTATTAATGACTTTGGGATTCTTTTCTCAGCTTATGTATTCACCCACTGAAAAGTCTTTCAAAGACAACTGGAAGAAGCTTCAAAAGCAAGTTAAAAATGCTGAGGTCTTGCAGTATTTGGAAAATACCTGGCTTCCTCTAAAGGAGTATTATGTGCCAGCCTGGAGCAACCACCATTGCCACCTGGGTGTGGGATCCACCTCCAGAGCTGAAGGTGCCCATGCCATGGTTAAACTTTGGCTACAAAAGTCCACTGGTACTCTCCTGGAGGTAGTCAGGGCACTCCACATGGCATTCAGAAAACAATTTATTGAAATTATCAACAGAATCTCCAAAGAAATGATTGTCCATGTCAAGAATTTTCCTCCACACATCTGTGCCCTCAATGGCAAGGTGTCTCATTATGCTCTTCAGATTGCCTTTGAAAATTTCAAAACAAAATTTCCTCCAAATGAAAAATGCACCAACAAATACAACAATTATAAAGGCATTCCTTGCAAGAATAAGACCCAAAAGGCATTTGCCAAGTGCCAAAGGCTTGAATTATCAGACTTCCATCCTCAATGGCATTTAAATTTTCCTGTGAGGGCTTTTTAATTTCTTCTTATTATTTTTTTTCTTATTAACTGATTTTATTTGTCATATTCTTCTCAGACTGGTTTTCAAGGTGATGATGAAAGTGTTGAAAAAGAAAGAAAGAATGAAGCCAAGAAGATATTTGAAGACATTGGGGAAGACCTGTTTCAAAGACCAATGGCAGAAATCACTCCAATACTCCAACATTTTCAAGATGTTTTGACTGGAAAAGTCCCATTTGATCAAATTCCCAAGAGTCAAGAGGATGATCAATATTATGAAGACCCTCTAGAATGCAAGAATATCCGTGGAAGACCCCAAGGAGCCAAGAATAAAAACAAAAGAGAACCTTCAAGATTTGAAATTATTGAAAGTCAATCCAAGAGAAGAGGAAGACCCCCATCAAAAGTGACCAGCACAACAACTTCAAGATCCCAGTAAATTTCCCCTCTCCAATTATGGAAGTGGACTCATCTGAAGATTCTGAAGATTCCGAGGACTCATTATCTAAATCCATCAGTTCATCAGATTCACTACCCTCAGCAACTGAATTAAATAAATCAGGAGTAACCCTTAGAAGCTCAAGAAGATTGGCAATTGGAAGAAAAACATCACAAAGAAAATCACACAAGCCTGCCACCAGTTTGAATATCTATGATGCAATTGACTTGACCTGTGAGCATTGTCAAAGCAATTATCACACAAGTGATGAATGCTCCAAGCTGTTTGTGAGTTTCTGATTCTTTTTAATGTAATTTTCTGTTGTTTATTTTGATATTTATTCATTTTTTGAATTTATTTTATCAGATAACTGGCTCAGAAGACTTTCCCAAGTTTATATTGAAATACACCTTCAAGGCCATCAATGTCCAGGGTGATGGAAACTGTGGCTATAGAACAGTATCCCACTTCATTTACAAGACTCAAGATCAATGGGCTGATGTCAGAGGTGACTTGGCTGAAGAAATTCAACAAAATCAAGACCTTTATGAAGCCATGAGCACCTTAATTCCCTCAGTATCCTCTTATTTGGAAAGAATTGAATGGTATGAAGATGTTGGCCAGGCTCCAAAAAGCAAGTGGATGTCCATGCCTGACATGGGGGATCCAATTGCAAATAAGTATAAAAGACCAGTTTTCTTTTATTCCACAGCCCAATCTTTTTCTTTTTTCCCTTATTTCTGTCCTCCAAATGATAATCCCCCCATTTTCATCTGCTTCTTGAATAGTTGTGCTCATTTTGTTCCTTTGGACATCATCATTTCTAAAGTTTATCCAGTTCCCCCCATTACTGTGAACTGGGAGATTCATGCCCAAGCCCAAGCCCTGGGATGGGCTGATAAATTTAAGAAACACAGAATGTTGTATTTTTCCCATCTTCCTCCCCCCTCTCAGAAAAAACCCACTATTTTGGAGGTTGATTCTGATTGAATGATTTTTGTATATACAATTTATGCCAATTATCCCCCTCCTCAGTCATATTTATTGCTTAAATCCCACCTCAGTCTCATTTTTTATCAAACATGTGGAACTTTTGTACTTGAAAATAGTCATATTACACACAAGAGAAAAAACAGTTAAAAAAACACTCATTGCGCCTTCACTTGTTGTCCACCCAAAAATTTTTCCCAATTCATGAGCTTCTGGTTCTTTATTGTCCAGATTGAACCCTTTAATTTAAAAATAAAATGAAGGAAATTCATAAGTGGGAAGTTATTAAATTCACTTTTTAAAAATAGGCATATTACAATGACGGGAAAAAACATTTGAAAAACAAACCCTTTTTGCGCCTTCACTTGTCCCACCCAAAAAATTCCCAAAATTATGGGATTCTGGTGCTTTATTATTCACATTGAACCCTTCATTTTTTAAAAAAAATGAAGGAAGTTCATAAGTGGGAAGAGTTTAAATGAATTTTTGAAAAAAATATGCCATTTTGGCATATTGGCCAAATTTGTGAAATTTGGCAAAAAAAAAATTTTTGAAAAAATTTGTGCTTATTGAAATGCCAAGTCGGGAAAAATATGGCAAAAAAAAATTAAAAAAATCCTCAAAACTGAGCCTGAGGAATTTTTTTTGAAAATTAAGGTCACTTACGTGTTTTTACTAAAAGCTTACGTGTGTTTACCAACACCCTTTATTTATTTTAAGATAATAATTTTAATTTTCATTATTAGAATAAATATTGTAAATTTGTTTTGTGACCTTTTTAAATATGTGTTCATATTTCAAAGGACCAAAATTCCATAGAAAATTTTAGAATTGATTTTAAAATTGATTTAATTTTGGACAAACATAGGAAATATATCTTCAATATTGATCAAAAAAAGCATTGTTTTCAGATTATACTTAGTTTTTGTGAGTTGTGTGCCTGGAACTTTAAGTTATGGGTAATAATTCCACTTTTAGGTATTTTTTTCTTTTGTATAGAGTAATGGAAAATTATGGGGTAATTGTGTGAGAATAGAGATGAGCTCCTCTCACTGTTTCTATCAAAAAACTGAACTTTAAAATCTTTATGAAGTATAAAACACTAGATTATTTTCAAGATATTCCCAAGTTTATTTTTTATTGGTTATTTGGGAAATCTCCATTAAGTCATTAGCAATCTGGAATAATAAAGACAAATAAATGAATTATTTTAAAGAAAAAATTCAAAATTACCATGAATGTTAAAGAAAAATAATTTCCGGAAAAATGGGCTTCCTTCTCAAGTCCTTTGATAATTATCTCTATAATTAAGCTTTCAAAATCAGATTTATTTATATTAATAAAATCTTGGTATCTTTTACAGGAAGAAGTTAATTTGTGGTTCTATTATTTTATTTAATGCACAAGTTTTTCAGACGTCTTAAAATACTTTCAACGATAGTCTCACACAATAAATGAACCTCTTATTTGATATGAATCCTCTGAATAGAAACAGATTATTTGATTTTTTTGCAATTTTTGGAGCTTGTTTCTGGATTATCCGAATGGGTATTGTTTTATGTCATCAAGGGAACATAAAAATTGGAGATCTTATATTAATAAGTGTATTTAAGGCACATGAAATTTATATACTATGTAGAATGAAACCACTTGATACAAATTTGAGTTTTGTATTTATAATATGCATGTGTTTTGAGCTGGATTGAACCCAATAATGGCGATTCGAAAATAGCATGGATTCAATTTGAATTATTAATTTAGGTACAAGGATAAGATATAAAGACTTGGTATTTATGATATGCTTAAAGAATATAATATATTACTTTTTGGTTTTGTGTTTTTCAAAAATGGTGCAAGTATATACCAACTATCACCTCTTATAGTCGAATGAGAATTGCATTTGAAAAGTAACTAACAGAACCTTAAAAAGAAATTTTATATATCAACTTTTCTTAAAATTATAATTTAGAGGGAATAATTTCATAATTTTTTATTTTATCCTTCCTTCATCAACTGGAACAACTCGTATTATCACTATTTTCTACACTAATTTTGAGTTTATAAATTGTTAAATTGCTTCAAAACATAAAAATGATGATAATTGTATCATAAAAAATTCTATTTTTAGCTAAAGGAAATATCATCTTCTTCAATGAAAGAATATGAAACTCTTTCTTTTCTCCTGAAACTGATGTTGATGAATTATAGCTTCTTGTGGCTTTCCTTTAGGTGAAAACTATCCTTGGAGCTCTTCACAAGCTGAAGAAACTGCTTCATGAAGATATGACCATTTCCAACTAATAATAGCTAAGCTTTCTAGCTATTATATGATCCTGTTGAGATAAACTAAATATCAAAAATATATTTTATGGGTGAATGCTCAATTATATTACAATTTAATTTTGCAAATTATTTGAATAGATTTTCTTCTAATTCACCTTATGTTACATATAGCTACTATAGCTGATAATAGTAAAGACCAAAACTAAAATTTGATAGCTTCAAAATTATATTGATATCATTTTCAAAATATTCCGACAGTTTTCAAATGGTATATTTTTGAATATTCTCTAAATATATTGTGAATTTTCTTTCATTTTGTAATGTATTTTTAGGAGAAGAGCTTGACCTCCTGTTCCGTGCCTTTACAATCTTCAATTATGAATATGACAGGACACATACCCTGAGATATTTGTGAAATTAATAAATGTTTATATTATTATCATAAATATTCCTTACTGGAGTTGAATATTATTTTTTTGTTTAGAATAAATTATTTTTTTAAGTGGGTGAGAGCACTGACTGTAATTTATAATTATTCTCAGATTTTTGACGGCCCTGATCTCACAGTGTTTATCTTAAAGGATAGTAATTTATTAAAGTGAATGTTCAAAGAATATTCTTATTGGATTAAACTGAAAAATATTCTTTTAACAAAAAGGTAAGGTTTTAATGATAGAAATAAAAAAGGTATTTTAAAGCTCAAAATACAACATTTTTTTTGGCTTTGTGAGTTATTTTCCAGAATAAAAGAGATACTATCTGCGGGTAAAAATTTCATGTTTTGAGACAAAACCTTCACTATCTGCTTTGAATCAGATTATTCTTATTAATTGACTTCTTCATATTTAGCTAACATTTTTAAATAGTAGAGTTTGGCTAATATGTGAATTGAATTTGAGTCTTGAGCTTCACTAAATATTTACTTTTAAAAGACTTCCATTTAATTAATGAAGTGACTTATTCCAAATAAGCTCCATATATTTGGATGGAATTTGACATATCTAAGTACTTAATACTTATATATTTCCTCAACAATATTGAGGAAATAATTTGGACCCATTAAAAATCCTTATTTCTTTTAGATTAATTATAAAAAAAAAAAATTGGTAGAATATTTTTGAGGGAAGAAAAGCCATAGTTGTGTCAAATTTCTACTCGCATAAATTTGATTTTATATTTAAAAACGTTTGTGTGATGTATATTTTATATTTTAAAGGAGACAGAATTGTCAAAAATATGTTAAAAAACTTGATAGATGAAAAAGCTCTTATGATCATAATAAGAATATAATTTTCCTCTGGATATTCTCTATGCAGGCAAAAGAATTTTTTCAAAAGAGTCACTTAGCTATACATACACTTGAAAATTAAACTTATTTTTTTGTCATCTTAATATTTGAAATTGAAATATTTTTCTGAATAATTGAATATTATCACAAAGAATTTGTCAATTTGGGAATTATTTCAAGCATAACATTCAAAGATCCTTTTGTGATGCCACATGTAAAATATGTCAAATTTAAAAGTGAGGATAATGTAATTTGGCTTCTAAGTGGATTAAAATGACAATTCCTTTACAACAGACAAAGAATTGAATTTATCTTCAATGTTCCTACTTCATGAAACATCTTTTGCACATTTTAATTAAATATATGAAAATCCCTCACAAATTTACTCCAAAAACTAAAATGGCTCACAGGAAGTAATATTCTGACAGATTCATTTTCTTTGAATAAATCAAATGATTTTTATTCAAAAAGGAACGTTTACCAATAAAATGAATACCTTGATGTGTTTTCATTTCCAAACTTGCATTTGGAGTCTTTTGTAAATTCATGACAAAGGTGTTTTCCTTCCATATACCCGTTAGCTGATTGAACTAATTAAAAATCTCATTCAATTTTGAAATAATTTATTCAAATTTTTTTTGCCTTCTTTAATAGAAAACTGTAACAAATTTTACAAATATTCACAAATACAAAATGATATTCTTTAAGAAATGAAACCTGGAAATTTTTTATCAAGTCTTTCTCTAGTGATATTCAGAGCTATAAAGATAATTTAGGGAATTGTATTTGAAACATTTGGTAGCCAGAAAAGGGAAAATTGATTGTGTTAGAGGTTTTTTCCAACATTGAAATTATTCTTTTGATTAATTAAATCCTTCAAAAACCTAAATTAACTCAAGAAAGAGATTATGAGTCTCACATTTTTCAGGATTTAAGCAGTTATTTTTACCCAAATTCAGGGAGCCTTGTAATTAAGAAAAATTACACTGAACATACTTGTATAATAGATAAAGATAAACTTCCTGATAAATAGAATGTAAGATTTTGAAAAAGAATTTTGAAGTAAAATATTTTTGCATTGAAAAAGAGAACTTAAAATCAATCAAGGAGAAAAATTACTTCCTTGAACTTTATGAAACTCCCATATACCCCTTTGTATAACCGTATGCTTTAAATTTCTTATGTGACTTTGATATGGGATTTTTTATTTGTTTTTTAATTCCATGTTGATCTTCTTTTAAGCTAAATGAGAAAATGATTTCTTATCTCATTTTAAGAATCCGTTATCACAGCCCAAAATATACTTTTACTCTGTGAATAATCCTAAATTTCAAATGTGAGGGTGTGACATTGAAAATTATTAAGATATAATTATAATCCATTAGTAGTGGGTCTTTTTTGGACTTGAAATCCACTTTGGAAATTTTATCAGTTGTATTTTATAATTTATTAAAGAGTTCAAATATTCATATAATTTTAGTTTATATTTCCTAAAAGGATTACAATTCCATCTCATATCTGAAAATTATTTGACTCTTTGCCATGAAAAATTTTATTATGAGGGGAATTTCTGGTTCACTTATTTGAGACCAACTTGTGGATCCATCTTTTAAATTTATGTATTAAATAAATCAAAAATTTCATTTTCTTGTTGTGGAAAAAATAATTTCATTTTTTATTTGAAAAGTAGTAAAATGGATTTTTTGCATTCAAAAAATTGTCAGATAATTTCTAAATATTTGTATTATGAATATTTAAATTTCAATAAATTTTTTATAAACGTTTCAAACATTATATTTTTGAAGGGGATAAATCAAGAAACCCTTTCTCTTTGTAAATGATAAATATTTAAATAAATTTAAATTTTATAAAGTGAAATTCCTAAATGGTATAAAAATATGACTAAAAATGCACATATACTTTGATAGTCATTTTAGAGATCAACTTTAAAAGGGAATCCAGTTAATATATAAGCTAGATCAATCGTCAAGTAGTTGTGTTTTTACATAAATGAGCTTTTTGAATTAATTAAGATAAGAAATTGAAAATAACATGTGTATTTATGTTACAAATCATCTCTATAGAATATCATGCAAAGAAAGATTTATATCCTAGATATTTGAATAAATTCATGGAATAATAACACTGAAAGAGAGGCTATACTCGTTTAGCAAGAAAATTATGTTTTTTTAGCATCATCAATTGAAGGAGATATACTTTATTGGCTCATCTAAATTTCTAAAATTTATGCAAAAAAACTGATTTTTTTGAGTTAATTTGGGAAAAAATACAAGGAAAATTGATTTTCAAAACACCTTTTCAGAGATTTGGTTGAATATCCACAAGGAAAACAAATTAGGTTTTTGGATATTTCTTTCCAAAGATTTCCTGATAAATTTCATATAATTATTGACAAAAATTCATTAATAAGTTAATAGTATTATATCCGATTTGTGTGTATTCACAAAATATTTAGGGACATTTCATTGGAAAAATAAAATAATTTCAAAGATTATATCATAATTTGATAGTGAAAAGTATGGAAATTATAAATGAAAAAATGATTTTTTTTATACATCAGTTTACTCAAGAAGTATAATCAATTAGATATGGCCTCCAAAATATAATATTAAAAATAAAAATGATGGGGGTTTCACTTGAAAGTTTCAATTATTTATTAGAGGAAAACAAATGAAAGACTCATAATTAATAGAGGTACATAGAGAATAATAATAATATTTACACTAAATTTTATGATTACTATCCAGGGTCTTGAAGTAACCCATACTGTATTGAATTCTTGATTCACTTTATGTGCTCCTAATATTCATGTCCTTTACTGGAGAATTTTTTTTTAATTTTATATTTTAAATTAAAAAATACTTCACAAAAGGCTCACATAGAAGTGTATTTTGACTACAATCAAGATATCATTTTCCATCGCTGATTCGATATATGAATATTCAATAATTTCACAGTGGTCCATTATTTTCTCTCCCCAATAATTAGTATGTCCATTTCATATCTTTATAAAGAAACAGAACTCGACATCTCATAGCTTTGGTACCTAGTCTGCATTTTCTAGTGATTGGAATTGGTATATGTTAAAATAGTGGGTGATTCATTTTTCTTTCATTTTAGTGACTTTTGAACTTCCAAAATTAAAGGGAGATCCAATATAACCTTGATAAAGAAAAATTACCTGGGAGGTTCCTGTATGATATTTCTCAGGTGAAATGAATTTTTTTTAAATAACATTGATTTTCATTTACTCCATCTGGCCTGAGTGTTTTTCAGTTTCATTAAAAGGTGATAAATCATATAAGAATAGCTTTCTGTAATATTCAAATCAAAATTATATAATCTATCAGAATAATAGGAGGTATCCACAGCTTCATTATAGAGAATTCTTGAAAAATTAGGAAATGGGGGAGCTGGTTTCAATTTAGTTCTCCATAAGCTTGGTAGCTATTTAACAAGTACTTGAAGATTTGATGCTTCAAGGAATCCATTTAATAGAGAATTAAAGAGAAGTAGTATGAAAATATGATCGCATTTAAAGAAATTTTTCTTTATTGAATCTGATTCTCTTGGATCCTTTTGTCTTCTTCTTGATAGCTGGAATATGATTTAGGCACTCACAAGAACAGAATGAGAAAATTGAAAGTCGCCCATGTACCTTAATTAAGTCATAAAGATGCTGTGGTTTTAGTGGGGAAAAATATCAGAACAAAGCTCACTATAAAAGAATGAGCGATTAAGCTTCATTAGGAGTTCCTGCTGATGGAACTGGAATATTTTATGGAAATCTGTTCATCCAAGATGCAGCTATCATACTTTCTGAAGGAGTTTGTAGGAGATTTACTCAGCTGAGGATTATAGTGAAACATTTGCATAAAATAAATAAATGGTAAATGAACCTCTAGTTCCATCTTGTGTGTGAGGAATTATATGAACATCAAAAATATTGGAACTCTTGTCAAATTTTTGGCTTCCCCTTGAGGAATATTTTTAAGACCCAAATAGGCAACAATTGTTAGAAAAAAAGATTCTGCAATATACAGAACCAATAATTCATGTATATATCCAAAATTTATTATTTTTCATAAAAAAAATATAAATAACCTTTTGGCGAGGAAGTTGATCCATTAATTTAAGCCCAGATTTGGATTCAGCACACAATTTTACCTATGGGAAATCAATAGAGCTAATAAGCTCAAATTAAATGTATTAGGTGGTAATATAGAAAATAACTTAACACCTCATCATTTATTCCACCTAAATAATTGTGCAGAATGTTTCTTTCTTTTTTATGCCAAAATAATAGGATTGTGAAAAACACCATGTTACATAAAAGCTAGTAATAGTGGTATGAACTTTTATTGAACTTA
Organism: Austropuccinia psidii; assembly: GCA_023105745.1. Taxonomy (NCBI): domain Eukaryota; kingdom Fungi; phylum Basidiomycota; class Pucciniomycetes; order Pucciniales; family Sphaerophragmiaceae; genus Austropuccinia; species Austropuccinia psidii. The sequence continues at coordinate 20,915,536 of JALGQZ010000009.1, read as the reverse complement.
AAGCTACTGTAATCTTAATTAAAGTCTTGGTAAGTGCATAATGGATATCATTCTTGAAGACAAAATTACTATTTTTGACATAAGAATAGCTAAGGGGGACAAACGACATCAGAGAGAGCCAGGGTACGCAGATTCTGAGGCCTGTGAGGTGTGGAAAGTTCAAAAAATTGGATTCATGGAAGATCCTATCCCAATTGATCTATTGAAGCCTTTTTAGAACTTAGTTACCAAGGTGATATCCCATTAAATCACAAGAAAATAGCAAATAAGCTTCTATTTTGATGCAAAAAGGAGTTAATGAAAAGCTCTGGCTCCTGTAAAAATGTTCATTATTAATTATTTTCCATTGATAAAACCTAAAGAATCAGTTTAAAAACCTTTTGGGACTAGTATCTATAAAAATACCTCATGGAAACCAGATGTCACTATGCTATCTTCTTATACCATGTAGAAAATGAGGTAAAACTCCAAATATTCATCAAAAAGACAACTACTGATGGATAATTCTGAGAATTTTGAGACTAATTAAGGAATGAATAATACCTGATAAAAAAAGAATCATGACTTCATGATTCAAATTAAAAGTTTCATTTACAGTCCTTTTTGATAATATTATTTGAAACACTGAATCTTGAACAAATTCACACAGAATACAACCTGTGATAAAATTTTCAATAACTTGTATAGCTTTGAGAAAAAAATTTATATTTTGAAATTAAGGATGGATTTTTCTTTCAGCTGTAGGTATACCTAGGGATCTAAAAATTCTTAAGAAAATCATGTTCAAGCTCCAGCAATATGGAGCTGTAAGATGAGAAGCCATCCACAGCATGCTTAAAAACTTCATAAGTTGATCGTTCTCTTATTAAAGATATTTACTTGATCTTTTGGTTGTGATATATTTTATTTAACTTTCTCTGACATCTTCCACATTTATAGCTAAGCCGGTGAGGATTATTTCATTTGTGATTTCAAAAATTCTTTCTTTGACCATATTAAGCTCCTGAATCTTTTGTCCTTCTGGATGATAGGGACATCTGAAAGTTTTGGAATTGTTGAGGAAACACAAAGAATCTCTTTGATTCAATACAAAATTTAATTTCTTAATTCTGAAGTATCTTTTGGAACTCCAATGGCTCATTAATGGGAAGCTAAATTTCAAAATTTTGGAGATAATTTGTCATTGTGGCATTTTAATTCATATGATTTTTGAATTTCTCTACCTATTATTTTGAGAGAACCCAGAAGTTTCTAAGTACTCTGGTCTTAGGGTGACTCTTTCCATCATGAAAAAAACCAAATCAGACAAAAAGACCTTTTGAGAGATTTGATGAAGTTACAACATACTCTTCCCCATTTATGTATCATCTTGCATGATTTTGATTTATTATTAATTAGAGAAATAAATTAATTTTAACTAAAAATTAAGATGTGGGAAATGAATAGTAAAATATTCAACTGATTCATTTTATGAAAGATCATATTTATCTTAAACAAGGTTTTGAAAAAGGAAAGGTTAAATTTATATAAATTTCAATAAGTGGTTTTGTAAAGGGAATTTGTTAAACACTTTTGAGGAGGGAATTGGTTTCAGTAAAAATAGAATTATTCTGAAGCTGAAATATGGTGTGATGAAAGACTAATTGGGTTTTGTGTTGATATAAATAATAAAAAAGAATTAAAATCACCCAATATTTGAAAAATAAATAAATAAATATGCTAAAAAAGGGAAAATGAATCCCACTTTTCAGGTCTCATGCATACCAATCTACTTGAAAAAGAAAAAACAAGGAAACCAAAGTGGTGAAAATAATTTGGTGTAACTACTTCACAAGTTTGAATTCATTGTAAGATAAGAAATATGATTTTAATCCCCATGGTATTGGAAAAATATTCTCACAAATTCAAATGGTATAGCATGTAATGGTTTTATTTTTTTTCATGAAAAATGAAAATAGATTCAAAAATATCTACTGTTAAAATATATGAAGATAATGAGACAAAAGCTCAGAGATAAATTGTGTGATGAGCCAACAGATTACATAAATAACAAATGAATAGAAAGGTTTCAAAATCTTTATCTCTTATAATAACCAAAGATAAAAAAATTGGTTCATTATATGATGAGCTACATTAATTCCCCTATTAATATGATACAAATGGTCTTTACCCAATTCCCCTAAGTATTTAATTCCAGATCTCATTGAAAATAAATTTTGGGTGTTGGTAAACACACATAAGCCCTTACGTGTTTTTACCAATTTATGGTAAAAACACGTAAGTGACGTTCTTTTTCAAAAACCATTTCTCAGGCTGCGTTTTGAGGATTTTTTTTAATTTTTTTGCCACATTTTTCCTGACTTGGCATGTCAATATGCACAAATTTTTTCATTTTTTTTTGCCAAATTTCACGAATTTTGCCAATATGCCAAAATGGCATATTTTTTTCAAAAAACCATTGAAAATCTTCCCACTTATGAATTTCCTTTTTTTTTCAAAATGAAAGGTTCAATATGAATAATAAAGCACCAGAAGCCCATAATTTTGGGAATTTTTTTGGGTGGGACAAGTGAAGGCGCAAAAAGGGTTTTTTTTTCAAATGTTTTTTCCCGTCATTGTAATATGCCTATTTTTAAAAAGTTAATTTAATAACTTCCCACTTATGAATTTCCTTCTTTTTTTTAAATTGAAGGGTTCAATCTGGACAATAAAGAACCAGAAGCCCATGATTTTGGGGAATTGTTTTGGTGGGACAGCAAGTGCAGCAGCAATAAGTGTATTTTTTCAGATTTTTTTCCTTGTTTGTAATATGACTATTTCTAAGTAAAAAAGCTCCACATGTTTTATAAAAAAGGAGAATGAGGTGGGATTTAATCAATAAATATGACTGAGGGGGGGATAATTGGCATAAACTGTATATACAAAAATCAATCAATCAGAATCAACCTCCAAAATTTTGGGTTTTTTTTCTGAGAGGGGGAGGAACATTGGACAAATACAGCATTCTGTGTTTCTTAAATTTATCAGCTCACCCAAGGGCTTGTGTTTGGGAATTAAATTGACAATTCACAGTAATGGGGGGGGGACTGGAGACACTTCAGAAATGATTATATCCAAAGGAACAAAATGAGAACAGCAATTCAAGAAGCAGATTAAAATGGGGTGATTATCATTTGGAGGACAGAAATAAGGGAAAAAAGAAAAATATTGGACTGTGGAATAAAAGAAAACTGGTCTTCTATACTTATTTGCAATTGGATAACCCATGGAAGGCATGGACATCCACTTTCTTTTTGGAGCCTGGAAAACATCTTCATACCATTCAATTCTTTCCAAATAAGAGCATACTGAGGGAATTAAAGTGTTCATGGCTTCATAAAGGTCTTGATTTTGTTGAATTTCTTCAGCCATGTCAACTATGCCATCAGCTAATTGATCTTGAGTCTTGGAAATGTAGTGGGATACTGTTATGTAGTCACAGTTTCCATCACCCTGGACATTGATTGCCTTTAAGGTTTATTTCAATATAAACTTGGGCAAGTCTTCTGAGCCAGGTATCTGATAAAATAGCATAAAAAGATGAATAAATATCAAAATAAACAAGGGAAATTTACATTAAAAAGAATCAGAAACTCAAAAACAGCTTGGAGCATTCATCACTTGTGTGATAATTGCTTTGAAAATGCTCACAGCTTAATTTAATTGCACCTTATATCTTCAAACTGGTGGCAGGCTTGTGTGATTTTCTTTGTGAGGTTTTGATTCCAATTGCCAATCTTCTGAACCTTCTAAGGGTTACTTCTGATTTATTTCATTCAGTTTCTGAGGGTAGTGAATCTGATGAGCTTATGGATGTAGATAATGAGTCCTCAGAATCTTTAGAATCTTCAGATGTGTCCACTTCCATAATTGGAGAGGGGAAGTTTGACTGTGATATTGATGTTGTTGTACTGGTTACTTCTGAGGGGGGTCTTCCTCTTCTCATTGAATGACTTTCAATACTTTCAAATCTTGAAGGTTCTCTTTTGTTTGGATTTTTGTTTTTATTCTTGGCTCCTTAAGGTCTTCCATGGATATTCTTTCATTCTAGAGGGTCTTCATAACATTGATTATCCTCTTTACTCTTAGAAATTTCATCAAATGGGACTCTTCTAGTCAAAACATCTTGAAAATGTTGAAGAATTGGGGTGATTTCTGCCATTGGTCTTTGAAAAAGGTCTTCCCCAATAGCTACAAATAGTTTCTGGGCTTCATTCTTCCTTTCTTTTTCAACACTTTCATCATCACCTTAAAAACCAGCCTGAGAACAATATGATAAATAAAATCAGTTAATAAGAAAAAAGAATAAGCATAAGAAATTAAAAAACCCTCACAGGCAAATTCAAATGCCATTGAGGATGGAAGTCTGATATTTCAAGCCTTTGGTGCTTCGCAAATGCCTTTTGGGTCTTATGCTTGCAAGGAATGCCTTGATAATTGTTGTATTTGTTGGTGCATTTTTCATTGGGAGGAAAGTTGGTTTTAAAATTGTCAAAGGCCATCTGAAGATCATAATGAGACACCTTTCCATTGAGGGCACAGATGTGTGGAGGAAAATTCTTGACATAGACAATCATTTATTTGGAGATTCTGTTGAAAAGCTCAATAAATTGTTTTCTGAATGCCATGTGGAGAGCCCTAACTACCTCCAGGAGAGTACCAGCGGACCTTTGGAACCAAATTTTCACCATGGCATGGGCACCTTCAACTCTGGAGGTGGAGCCCACACCCAGGTGGCAATGGTGGTTGGTCCATGCTGGTACATAATACTCCTTTAGAGGAAGCCAGTTTTTTTCCAAATACTGCAAGACTTCAGGATTTTTGACTTGTCTTTGAAGCTTCTTCCAGTTGTCTTTGAAAGACATTTTAGTGGATGAATACATAACCTGAGAAATGAATCCCAAAGTCATTAATAAAAACAAAAAGAAGAGAAAAAGTGAAATAAAGTGAACTAAAGTGAAAGATAAAAGTAAATTACTTGATTCCAAATGCCCATAAAATTTTCAAAATCAGTTCCATGACCATTTTTCTTCATGCAATGAGCAGATACATCTTTATTGATGTGCCAAATGCATAGCATGACTTCGGAGTCTGGGAAGAGCTTCTTAAGAGAGTTTTTCAAGGCCAGATCCCTGTCAATAACAATAACTGGAGGGGGGAAAAGATTGGTGTTGTTGAGGAACTTTTCTATGTATTGATTTAATGCCCAAGTATATGAGGGTTCAGCTTCATTCTTCATCAAACAAAAAGCCCCAGAAAACGTCTTATTGAGTGAGCTGCACCCAACAATATGAAAAAGGGGCTTGTAGTACTTATTGGTTTTCTAGGTACAATCCATAAGAATGACATGAGGAAAACCATGAAGGAGTTTTATGGCCAGGGGGTGAGTGAGAAACAAGGACGTAATGTACCCCTCAGAATCCCTTGCAGAGGACCAAACAAAATTTTCTTGTTTGAAAGTGTTAATAAGAGAATCAATGGGCTTTCTGCCTTGCAGTTTGTTTTTCTTCATCTTCTTGACTTGGTTGTAAATTTCTTGAGGGATTACAGGCCTGTCTGGCTCCCTCTGGATGGATAATTGGGCCTGAATTTGCCTTGGAAGAAGCAGTTATTCTGAAATTTGAGAAATTTGGAATGTTTCTTGCTCATTGAATTTCCTGAAAGCAGGATGTGCCATGATAGTTTCATTGGCATCATGGCTATGTTCAGGATTTTTTACTTTAAGAGTCCAAGTGGTACTCTTGGAAAATTTTCTGGCATAAAGTCTAAAAGGACAGTCAAGCTTTCTTGAAGTCACTGTTTTGGAGGGGTTTTTGTTGGCATTTGGGGTCCCAGACCTGTAACAACCTATTTCAATTTGGTTGTGGGTCATATTGGACCTCAAGGTAGACACAGCATACCCCTGAGCCCTGGCAACATTATGCACATGTTGCCAAAGAAGCTCAAGGGTCTGAAATTCACCTTCAGTGGGGGGCTAAAGCATTTTTTAATGAAAAATATGTATAAAAGTCAAAAAAGGGGGGATTTGGGGATTTGGAATGGGGTAGGAACCTTTCTAAATGTGAAAAAAAGTGAAGAAAGGTGTGAAAAAGGAACAGAAGTGGTTAAGAGTGAAAAAGGGGTTTAAATGTGGGATTAATGGATGAGGGAAGGTAAAAAATTGAAAATTGAGAGGCTTGAAAGCAGGTTGTTGTGGTGGAAAATGCAGTCTTTGGGGGAAAAAAAGAAACAAAAGTGTGAAAAGCTTTGCAAAATGGCTTTGGTAATGCTGTTTTTCCAAAGAAAATTGGTTTGGGGTGGGGATAATGTGGATTATTTGGGTGTTTGGCCCTTTTTTTGAGGGGGCTGGACAAAAAAATCTGAAACAATTGGGAGTTGGAGAGGTTTTGCGGGGAAAAAACCTCTTTTGGGAATTTTTTGGCTCAATACAGGTGTGGTTGTGTTTCATTTTTAATTAAAAATGGGCCCAGGGCACCCCTTACATGTTTTTACCAATTTTCTTATGTGTTTTTACCAACACCCTAAATTTTAAGTTCATTATTGTGAGCCTTAGAGGTACTTTCATGTACCCAAAAGACTCAAAAGAAGGAATTGAGTTAAAACTCAAAAATGATGAAAAAATTTACAAATTAACATGAAATTTTGATATAAAAATAAAGTTTATATTATAATTTTGATAATAAAACATATTTTTGGAAAAAAATCAATAAAATTTGATATGAATTTTTTTACACAAAGTAAAATGAAAATTATTCAACCATTGGATTCCTCATGAAAAGTCATGTGGGGTCACCTCTGAGTGAAATTTCTGTAGCTTAACTAGTATTTTTTGTATGAAAATTTGAAAATACTAAGAAAATTCATTCAATTGACACCACATATGGTGTTGACCCTCAATTTTTGTCTTAAAATTGAGGTGTTGTGTGTAGTTTGAAAGTTATGAGGAACTAAAGTATTGTCATTGAAAATTTCAACATGTGCACATGTATTACATAAGTGAACTTAGATTTAGATATGAGGAATTGATAATTACAGTTGTGTACTGTAATTTTACAATTGAATCCCATGTGTGAAATTTCAAATCCAATACATGATGAGGAATTGTAGAAAAATAAATACAAAATTTTAAAATTTGGGGGGAAAAGGAATCTCAACTCAAAGGGTGCCAGACTCTCCCAAATTCCTTTCTGACAGGAATGCAATGTCAAAATTCACATAAAAACTTATTACTTTTGGAATTGAATTGAATCACAGGGTCTGTGACTCAATTGATGATGAGGTTTTGATATCAACCAGTGTGGCTTTAGCTGTTTCCAAGAGGCTCAAGCTACCCCCAAGTTGAAAGAAGCTTTAAAAAAAGTTTCAAATGTTTCTAAGGTAAATCACTTAGTTCTTTAGAAATGGCCATTTTAAAGCAATAAAAGAAGGATAAACCCAGCCTTTTTTTGATCCAAACCAGGCTTCAATGATGATATAATTGGCTTTTTTGCTGGAAGTTTGTTTCTCAAGACTGATCAAAGTAGATTCTAACTTTTGAGGAGGAAAATTGGTGGCTATAAAAATGTTGCCTTTCCCCCTTTTTTCTTTTCATGTTAGAATATTTTCCCTCTATAATGAGCTTAAACACTATTAATCCAATAAATGAAAGATTACAACCACCATTTTTAAATTACTTCAAACCTTTCAAGTATGTGAGAAAAAAAAATTTTACTCTTGAACCACCCCAAAAGTGAATCAAAGTGTCTTTTATCACTGTGTACTTTGTCACTTTGTTTTTAACTGCACTTTGGTCACCCTTGGGGGGGGTTTCTCTTTAATATTTATTTTACAGACCCTGTCCTTCTATTAATTTACTGCAGTTCTTTGCTCAATTAATTCAAATTGAAATTTCTCTTGAAGAAATTTTTCTTTGTAGCCATAAATATCTCCCGTAGATTATTTTTTGGGTTATTTTTTGTTGTTGTTAAAACAATAAATTCTTATAATATCTTCTTTTTCTACTACTAAAGTTAGAAACAATAATTTTGGTGCATTTTCTCTTCAAAGCTCAAAAATAACTATTCCCAGGGTTTTAATAAACACATGTAAGACTTTTGCATGTTTTTACCAATATATGGAAAAAACACATAATTCTATGGTAAAAATATGTAAGTGGCCTATTTTTTTTGAAAACATTCCTCAGTCTTAGTTTTAAGTATTTTTTTAATTAACTTTTTCCATATTAATTTCAACATGGGATGTCAAGATCCCCAAATTTTTTCAAATTTTTTGCCAAATTTCTCCAGTTCAGCCAATTTGGCAAAATGGCCTATTTTATAGAAAAATCCATTTAAAATCCTCACCCTTGTGAATTTTCATCATTGTTTTTTTAAATCAGAGGAGAGAATATTGAGAATCAAAAACCAGAATTCCAAAATTTTGAGAATTTCTTTTGGGAAGGAAAATTGCAGGCTGAAAAAGTGCTTTTTTTGCATTTTTTTCATGTTTGTAAGGAAATTGAAAATTCCATTTATGAAATTAATGAGATTAAAAATGTGATTTATGGCATTAGTGGAATGGAAAATGCCATAAATGGAATCAAAAATGACATAATGATGCCATAACAATGCCATAAATGGCATTCACAGTGAGATTTATTCCATTTATAGAATTATTTACAGTGCCATAAATGGAATCACCAACAGAATGGAAATGCCATGGCTATTCCATGAGTAGTTTTGACAGTGAAATTTATGGGATCAAAAGTAACATAAAAATTCCATTTATACCATTAATAGTTTGATAAATGGCATAAAAATTATATAGAACTTCTATAAATGAAGGGTTCACCAATACAGGTGTTTTTTTAGCTAAATTTTAATTAGAATAATGTAAGGACTTATGTGTTTTTACCAGATTGCTTACATGGGTTTACAAACACCCCTTCTTTACTTCATAAAGACTTTTAGAACATAAACCATATCTTATTTTTAATCAAATTTTCATATCCATACCTTAAATTTGGGGGCCCAACTGTTATTTCTTACCTTTGACAGATCTTTACCTTTTTAAATGTCTTCTTATATTGAAAAATTGAAGATTTGTAAGAAAATACTGATAATATCACAATATTAATAGAAAATATTCTATTTTCATATTATTAGTGAGGCTTTATTTTGAATTTTATATTGGAAAATTCATATTTTTACTTGGAGTATTTGTCTTCTCAATTGATCTTAGTGTCAAACAAGGTGGGACCACAAGAAAATATTAAAATTTCTTCAACGGAAACTAGCATCATTCCAGCCATTAATGTCAATTATGACCATAATATAATTGTTCTTATAGCTCATAATAGTCAACTAGAGCTGTTCTATTCAGAGTTAATCAGCTTGAACATTGGTAATAATCTCCAAAAAGCTAAGAATTTGGCAAGTGGTAAGTGTTTTGAGGTCCAGTTGCTATTTTTAAGCTGTTTACTCATCATGATGTCTTCAACCAGATCCGGAGCCAGATATAATCCCTCAAGCAGCTCCCCAAAAAGGTTTCAGACATGATTATGGTAGAAACCTATTGGTTAAAGAAGGAAAAGCATCAGAAAATTAACACCAAACTGAAACATTATGGCATTATAAATTTCACACTTCCACAAGAAGCCACAGTGGAAATTTTAAGGCATAAGAAATTGAAATTAAGAACAAATAGTATCAAATTCTAGCAAATCTTTGTAAAAACTGCATGAAGTATTACCTGGATGTGAGGGAGCTTCTGGACCATCCCAGCACTTGCAGCTTACTTAATTGGTGAAATCCATTGTTGGAAAGAAGAATATCATGCTTATGATATCAGAATGGAGGAAAATCAACCCAAAGCCACCCCAAAAAGTACTAAAAGCTACTGCAGTTTTCAGAATAATAAATTCCAAAGCGAAAAAGTATCCACAAGCTCAGAAGAAGGGAAAAAGAAAGACACAAGTGACCAAAACATACAGCCAAGGCTACAGAATCCCAAATATTCAACATGAATCCATGGAAAGTGTATTTAAGATGGCTAAGAATAGTATTGAAATTCAGAAGAGAGAGGAAGCCAGAACAAAATATAAGATATAGTTTTCATTATTTTGGATGGAATTTAAGCATTGTATATAGCAATAAATGATGTGAAAAGTCATATTTCTGATAAGAATTCAGATTTTTGTAGCAATCTTAACACAAATAATTTTATTTTGAGCCATAGAAATGAGAAATTCATTTTTTTAGAATGCTTTAAGAAAAATTAAAGTAACGAATAATAATTCATTTTAAAGAAGATATATGAACAATATTTCATTATTAAAGAATTGAAAAATGAATATTTTAAATTAAACACAAAAGAAATTATTGAAACAAGAAGACAAAAATCCATGAATATTATCAAAAAAGATAATAAAAGTATCCTTAATGATATCACTAATTAATTTTATGAAGTAAAGTCAAACACAATTTCCTTGAATATGTTTTTGATAATTTTCAAGAAGAAGTATCAAAATTAAGAATAAAATTAAGTTGAGTTATTTCTGATAATAGTAGAAAAATTGATTATGAAAAGAAATTACAATAAAAGAAGACATGTATAAGATTTACTAAATGAACTTAGACAAGGCTTTCAACATTAATTCAGACATTATCCAAGGTGCAATAGCAGTACATTGAGTGAAATGGAGAAATTACTACACAATTTGCCAAGAATGACCACACCTCTTAGTCAAAGTGTGGGAATAATAAGTTCCAACCCACAAGTACTGAATGTGGAAAATTAACAGATTAAAAAAAATTCCACTCCTTTTCATAACTTGGAACCATAAATGGGCCAGGAGCTTCTCAAAGAGGTATGAAAGCTTAAAGAATGGATTAAGCTCAGTGGTGAAGGAGAGTATTACCATATGGAATTAATTAAAGTTATTTAAATTATCAAAAAAGGCTTTAAAATGAAAATTTCTTTGGAGAAATCTCACTTCAGATTTAAATAACTAAAATAACTAGGACATTTGGTATCTGGTCTATCCCTTGGAATAGAAGAAAATGAAGTTTCAACATTCTCAGAACAAAAAGTAAATCCAATATTTTCTGAGTTTTTCTGGCTATTTTAGACACAATATTACAGATTTCGAATATATTTCAAGACTTCTTTATAGGATTTGTGACAAATATACATCTTTTGAAATTACTTTTGATAGAGTCATGGAATTTGAATTCCTGAGACAAGCTTTGACCACTTCTTCACTTCTACTAATGCCAGATTTTAAGATGTCCTTTAATTACATTGATTGATCAGGAGATGTATGTAAATGTTTGCTTCATCAAGTCCAAATGATGAATAAAAAACCAGTGGAAGGACTAATATGTTTTATATCTAGGAAGATAAAATAAGCTGAGGCCATATATGGAGCAAGTGAAATGAAATTTCTATTCTTCATCAGGGCCTTAGAAAAGCTTAATTATTTTCTAGAAGAATGTTTTTTTGAATTCATAAAAGATTTTACCACTGTAAAATAACTTCTGAACATGAAAAAACCCAACAAAAACATGATTGGATGGAAAATAATCATAAACAGATACAGAGGCAATATGAGAATTGTAGACAAAGATGGGAATATTCAAAAAAACTGTAGATGGATTTACAAGATGACCATTACAAAATGATATTGAGTATCATTCTGATGTTACAGAAGAAGAATCCCCAAAAATACCAATAAAATTAATTTGTGTTACAGACATAAATGCCACCTTCTTTGAAAATGTAAGAAGTAGCTATACTGAAGAGAAGAACTGTAGAATCTTATACCAATTACTTTCTGAATATTTGGAAAATGATTTTTTTTATAAATTGCTTGGACTAAATATGGAAAATGTCATATTCTGAATGAAGATATCACTTATTTGATGGAATAATCCACAATACAACAAAAAAACTGAGCTATGAAATTTGTTTATAGGTCTTTAATAAACATTGTATGAAAAGAGTCCCATCCCAGCCCCTTGTCAGGAAAAATTTCTGAAGATAGCACAAGATAGAATATTAAGATTTGAATATGGCTACAAATGTGGAAAAAAAGAGGTTTCAGAATACAGAAAGACCTGTAACAGACTTTAGAAAACCAATGAGTACAATTCCAAAAGACTTTAAAATATGATAGAAATACAACAACCCAGTAGAATGTAAGAAATTTTCCATATGGATTAGGTAACTGGCTTACCACAAGGAGGTGACAGAAGCTATTATTCCTACCTAGTGATTTTTGATAGATTCAGTAAACTATAATCTATTCACCATTTAAAAAAGATAATACATGCATGGATACAGCTTTTACGATATGGAATAGAGCAGTTTCATGGACTTTTATATTTATCAACATCATTAGTGATATAGATCAAAAGGTTACTTCAGAGCTATGGACAAATATTCACCAACATTCTGGGACAAAACTATCCTTCTCTACATCTTACCACCCACAAACTGATGGCCTAGATAAAAGGATGATACAAAAATTTGAAGAAATGGTTAGAAGATATTTTTCATATTTCTTGGAGCTCAAATATTGTGATGGATTTACCAATCATTTGTTTAACCTTCTACCTGCACTGGAACTAGAATATAAGAAATCTATTTATTTCATTACCAATCATACTTCTGCTACTATAGAGAATGGATGGAATCCCACCATAAACCATGATTATTTGAGGGAAAATTTGGCTTAAATATATCCCACATCTGCTAGCTTCAAAGTAGCACTAGAAAAAGCTAGGAATCATGCAGAAAGATGTAGGGAGGAGTAATTTGCATATCCCAAACACAAATGGGATAAGTCACATGTTACTCCAAATTTCAAGGTAAGGGACCTAGTGCTTGTATCTGCTACCAGATTTTATGTTAGAAGAGGATTGAAAAATATTGCAGAATCCATTGCAGGGACTTTTTCAATAAATGCTATTCATGGAGATACTGGTGTAGAAGTATAATTGTCTAGAGAATTTAGAAACAGCAAGTGTATATTTCCAGTATTCTTAATAAGAACTTAAAATATGATGAGTATGAAAGATTCTACTTAAGGAAAAGAGCCCCCAGAATATAGCTTCTGTTGTAAAAACTAGTACTAAGAAAGTAACCAAAGCTTTAAAAGAAAGAAAAGTGACGACTAAGAAGGTAAGGGAGTACCTTTTCAGATATGGTGATCTGACTTCTGAGGATGAATTTTTAGCAAAAAAAGACATACCTGAAGTCAAAAATCTTCTCAGAGGTTCAGAAACAGTATAAATAGCAACATTACAAAGTAATATTCCTTTTTAGGGGAGTTAATGAGAGTCCTTGAGGTGTTTTTATTTACCCAAAAGACCACAAAAAAATGAAATGAGCTGTAATTGAATATAATAGTTCATTCTAAATATACCAAAAAAATACAGAATAAAATTTTAATAATAAATTTATATAGAATTTGAATTTGAAAAAAATGTAAAGAGATATTTTTACTTGAAATAATGAAGTAAAAATAGATCTTAAACAAAAATATTAAAAGTAAATAATTTTCCCAAAAAAATTAATGAAATGGATTGTAACTTGGCTCTCACCAAATAAACATATAAAGATTTTTCACTATTGGATTCCTCATAGAAATTAAGGTGAGGCCACCACTGAGTGAAATTTCTGTAACTCAACTGTAAATAAGGTTAAATAAAGTTCTTAGTATTGTCTGAATGAAAATATGAAAATCCTCAGAACCCCCAAATGTGGCTTTAACCATTGATTTTTGTGTTAAAACTGAGGTGTGGTGTGTAATTTTGTCAGCCTGTGACTCAAAACCAGGGCACCAGAATGAAAGCCAAATGCCATAAATCAATGGTAAAGCAAAGATACCACCAAAACATGGAGCTGAGACAAATCAGCTCAAAAGGTATCAAACAACAGGGGAAACCCACCACTTTCCAAACACACAAGTCCTACCATCATAGGACAAGGAATAACAAAGTCATTCCTGTTCAAAGTTGTTGCTGAGCATAAACCTTATTTTTCACCTCTCATCTGAAATCCAGAGGAAGAGACTTGACACAATCAAATAGGTATTATAATTGAAGCTCCAAGTCAGGGCTATCTAATGGTACTAGCCAAAATGAGCAAGCATCAAAACTACAGGAGCTATGGCCAAAATAAGGTCAAATAAGGTTGAATAAAATATTCACCTCTCATCTAACTTCTACAGTCTAAGTGTGATGTACCTAAAGTGGGGTCTTTTTGGGAAGAGAAAAATCATGGATATCTTATGGTGCCTTTCATCTCTCCATATCTCATCTAGAAAAAAATTTATGGGGGAAATAAGCTCCATACAGATATTGAGAAAATCATATGCATGAAGAACAAAATTTGTACATGGAATAACTTTGGAATATTTAATGTTACCCATACTAAATGAGGTACCATTGTGTATATCCCATTCAGGGCTACACAATGAATCAATTTTGAGCTCAATATCTCAAAAACTGAAAAATAAGTTTTAAGGTTAAAATCCCACAGTTGGGCCAATACACCTTTACTGTGGGATAATATCCCATAACCATGATTATGAGGTGTCAAATAGATAAATAAGCATGTTTATACTTCAATAACTCATAGATCAGTCAATACCGGGGATCCATACAGGTTCTGTACAGCATTCTATGCGTCATGCATGTCAGAAGAGGGCTGTGTGGTCCCCAGATGAGGTATTCACCCTGTATTGGTGAAAACTGCCCAGATGTGGTTTCATAACCACATCTGAGCCCAATACAGGCTATACAGAAATTTTGAAAACCACAAGCCAGTCCTTGGAAGTGAAAAATCTTCACTTCCTCTATGTGGAAAGGTCTAGAAGACTTTTTCACCCAATTTTAGGATAAAAAGGGGCCTTTTCTCCACCAGAAAAGGTTTCCTCATCCCACTCTTGACTTACTACATAGTCAAATTTTCAAAAAAAGCTATACTCTTGAAAAATAATCAGTTTATACTTTAAACTTTGGTATTTTAGCTCTTATTATAGTAACCCAACTGGTAAGACTGCACCCAGGGCTTTCAACAGCACTCACCACCACTATTTTATGATAGTAAAGACCCCATCACTTTATCTTAAACCTTTATTATCTATAATCCAACCATTTTTAATTTATTTTACCATGTCTCAGTCATAGTTAAAGCTGTAAATAGCCTTCTTAAACCTTCATCATAGACTCGGCCTGGCCATGTTTTTTAACCTTTCTTGGATCTTATAAGTGAGTTTTCTCTCTTATTATCATTATTATGACATTATTGTTTTTTAGGTGTAATTTTATTAAAAAAAATTATAATACATATCTCATATTTATTTTTTGAGCTGTATATGTTATATACCACTGTGTTTTTTATTTTTTGATTGCCTTGTTGTGTGGTTGGTTATAATTTAATCACCACAAAACCTCATTATTTGGTGTGTTTTGCATGTTGAAACACTCTCAGCCATTGATATTGCTCTTTTTTAATTAAAAATAACACCTCTTTTACTGTAAATCAACAGTATTAGAGGCTTGGTTGGGCATATTGATAGTTTCAATTGCCCATTACATAACCACTTCTGAGATTACACTTGTTAGCTACAAGTTAATCTGTGAGATACTGGTACACAAACAGTGGAACAGAAATCCACAAGCTGTATTTTTGACATGTGATTGATAATTTCAATCACAACATCATAATACAAGGGTATAATATAGAAATATATTGCCCAGAGGCCATTCTCAGATGTGCAAACAGAATTATAAGGAGTCTTGAATGACACAAGCCCTCTTTTAATTTGACTCAGTGGAATAAAACTTCATACCACTTGAGACCCAGTCACAGGCCAACACACCAGTGACACCTTCAGAACCAGAGGGAAGAAAGGGCAAAGGAAAGAGGCACAGTGAAGGCCTCATAAAAGCAAAGAAGTGGACACCAATTGCCACCCAGAGGTGTAGAAAACCACAAAACTCTGCATAAATACAAGGTGAACCAACCTTAATCACTTGTACAGGGAAAATTACAATAATTAACCCACTTGTAACCTCTAAAGGCAAATTGCTCAAAGAAGTAGACAATAAATTTGTACAAGGAACAGTCAAAGGCAAATACCCTAAGAAAATTAATTTTTTGACTTCTTGAAAACACTTATATGTCACCTTTACACCTCAGGAGCCTTGGAGTCCTAAGGAGCCAGCCAGAGGACAGAGAAGGCTTGTCAAGAACAAGAAGACCTGGAAGAGAAAACCTCGGACACAGGGGTGGATGGCAAGACATTGAGCGAAATAATACCCACCCTGCCATTCACTTTCCAATTCAACAGAAAGCTCAAACCAGAGGACTTGAAGGATATGGATCAAGCTCTTCTGCTTCACCAACTCCTCAAAGATCTTTTCCAATGGAGCATGGAAAAAAAGAGTGTCAACCTAGCATCCCACTGGGCAGAACTTGGAGCAAGTTTCCAGAAGATATGTCTCAAAAAGATAAGGTTCAAAGACTTTATGGAAATAACCAAAGGTTGGAATCCCACCAGGAAGTTCAGACTCCTGGAGGAGAGGGAAACCAGGATAAGGGAGAATCAAGCCACTATCCAATATATAGAAGAACAGCTGACCCAGACAGGGCCTGCTCTGATTCCTTCAGGCTCACAAGGAGTAGACCAAACCAGCTTTCCAGTGGCTGAATACCATTCAAGCACCAACAGATCAATGACCAAGAGTCACCATTCTTCACAATCTCAGGTAGTTTCCAGGAGAAGACAAGGATACAAGGGCAAAAACAAGACCTCTTTCAACCAAAGGCAGAGAGAGTCAGACCCAATGATCCAGAAGCTGTTGGACTTGGTGAAAGAAGTGCACAAAAGCCAGAAATAGTTGTAAATACTTCTAGAATAAGTAGCCCAACTAATAGAAATATTACCCCCACTAAGACAGAACATAATGATGTTACACCTGAGAGTAACTTAAAAAGTGATAAAGTGTGGTTACAAATGTCCCAATTTGAAGTTCAAACTCAAGAACCACTTGTATATTTCAAGAGGTTGAATTAAATATTGCAGAGAAATGCAATATTAAAAGAGGCTACAATCAAAGCCATCCAAGAGAGATGTGCTCAATTGAGCAAAACCTCTGAAGAAACCAACAAAATACTGAATCAAGTCTTTGAAGATCAATACCACTGCAAAAGGGAAAGGGATTTTCTGGATCAAGACATAAACAAATTGTTCAATGTCTACAAAAATATGAAGCCCCAACCACAAGGCCATTCTTTGGAGAATCCATACCACCCAGATGCCATATTGGTGAATAAGGCATGATCTCTGTATAAATACCAAGATGGAGATAATATGTCTTATTCTGGGAAAAAAGCCTTGGAAAAGCTTCCAGGGGACTCAGGCTGGCCCAAATTCCCTGGTACAGGAGAATATGAACATATGGAACTAATTGATTATATTGATGGACTCTTCATTGATGTACCAAGCATACTAGATTACTGGACTACTGCCAAATTGAATACAGAATTTAAAGGACATGCTAGTATTTGGTACACAGAGATAAAAGAAATCCATGGCAGAAGAAACTGGCCATGGTGGAAGAGTTAAATAATCCAAAAGTACAGCAATGGTACTTGGATATGGCAAAAGACCCTTTCATTTGAAAATGTCAAATACTCTGGGGACAAAGATCCATATAAGTGGTGTATTAGACAGTCTAAAAGACTTAAAGCCATTGATCCTCAAGTGAATATTTAGATGAGGAATCACAAACTGCTGACACAAATGTCAGGAGAACTAGAGCATGCAGTAAAATGAAGATCCAACCAAAATGTCACTCCAGATGACATTGCAAATACCTTACAAGATATAAGGAAGAGAACAAATATAGAGAAACATTCCCCATATAAAAGCAGTGGCTTTAGAGAGAAACAACCTTTCAGGGTGGAGTTCAAAGAAAAACCCAGAGAAAGAGTGGCAGAGATGACTGGGAAGAAGAATTCTTGTCACAATTGTGGCTCAACAGACCATTATGCCAATAAATTTTCAACAGAAAAGAAGAAAGTCTATGCCATTGAGAAGGTCCTAGAGGAGGAATCCCCCACAGAGGATTCTGAATCAGACTCTATGGGTGATGCCATCAGAGAAAAATCTGATGAAGACCAAGACCCAAGAGAGGAATTTCTAGTGGAGTACCAAGAGGAAACACCACTAGAAATTCAGGACATACAGTTAGAAGCAGGCATACCAAAAGACACTGCAAATAAAAGCTTGTGTAAACACACACAAGATTCACAGACATTCCTAGTTACACCAACTAGAGGAATGGCATATTTACATGGGAAAGCCACAAAGATGACTGTTTGTATTGAAAATTCTCAAAACCCATTGATAATTGACAGTGGAGCACACTGCTCAATAGTGGACAGAAAGTATCTGAATCACTACTTCCCAATTTGGGAAAAACAGCTCTTGTAAACCAAGGCAAAGAACTTCAAAAGTGCATCAGGGAAGATGAACCCCATTGGGAAAATTATCAAACAGATAATTATACCACACAGGAAAGGTAATATCAAAATCAACCCAGAGTTTGTTGTGCTTGAATATGCCCACATCCAAGGGTTTTTACTCTGAACAGACTACCAGAGGATGTATGGCATTGATATTTACAATAGTAAAAACAGGCATATTACCATTGGTACAAACAAGGAAAAGAAATTTTCACTTTATATATACCAAATATCTACCCAAGGCCCTCTGGAAGAACTACTTAATGAATTCAGATAGGGCCAATTCAGCACTACCCTCACCAGAAAAAAGGAGCTTAACTTACTGAAGATGCTAAGAAAAAATAGACCAGCATTTGCCATTGGTGAAGAACCCCTAGGAAACTTCAGAGGCCATGATATAGGGCTATATCTGGATGTGGAAACACCCTATCCACCCATGCTTAGAAGACTTCCATACCCAGAAATTCTGGAAACTAGGAATGAAATTGGGAAACACATCAATGAACTCCTAGAAATGGATGTCATTAGTAAGAAAGGACACAATAAAATAGTGGAAATCACCACTCCTGTCCTTATCACCTGGCATGATGGAAAATCTAGGTTGTGTGGGGATTTCAGAGCTCTGAATAACTACACAAAATCTGAAAGGTACCCTATACCAAGGATGCCTCATGCCCAGACAAACTGGCAAAAGCAAAATGAATAGCCAAGATGAATTTTATGAGAGGCTTTCACCAGAATGGAGTTAAAACAAACTCCATTAAACTAATCAGAATCATATGCCATATGGGCATATATGAGTACACCAGGATATCATTTGGCATAAAATTTGCACTAGCCCACTTCCAAAGGATGATGGACACAATATTTCAGGAAGAAATATTGGAAGGCTGGATTGAAGTATATATTGAGGACATCATTATATACTCAGAGACATGGGAGGACCATGTGCAGTACATAGACAGAGTCCTAAGTAAATGCACACCTATCAATCTGAAAATTTCACTTAGGAAGTGCAATTTTTGTCAACAAGAATTACTGGCACTGGGACACAAAGTCTCAGGTCTTAGTCTGGCAATAGACCAGAATAAAGTAGAAGAAGTACTGCTAAAACCAGTACCAAGGAAAATCAAAGAGATTCAATCTTTCCTTGGGTTTGCTAGCTACTACAGAAACCACGTCAGAAATCCTTTCCACATAACTAGTAGTCTATACAAGTTATGTTCAAAAGATGTAGTTTTTGAAATTACTAAGGAAAGAAGGGATGCATATGGGAGGATAAAACATGAACTAACTGATGCACCTGTGCTCATCTTGCCTAACCTTTAACTACCATTCAAGTTATATATAGATGCATCCTGTAGCCAAGGCTTAGGGGAAGCCCTTCACCAGAGACAAATTGTAGATGGTGAACCAAGAGAAAGATTAATATGCTACATCTCTAGGCAACTGAAATATTCAGAACCCAGGTATGGGGACACCCAAACTGAATTCCTATGCTTAGTCTGGGCTTTAGAGAAACTGCACTATTATTTGGAGGGTGAAGTATTTGAAGTCTACACAGACTGCACAGCCTTGAAATCTTTATTGAATATGAAGACTATAAATAGACACATGCTGAGGTGGCAAATAGCCATCCAAGATTATAGAGGCAATATGACCATTATATACAAGGAGGGAAAAAGCCACATCAACACAGATGGTCTCAGCAGATGGCCATCAAATAATGTCAAAAGCAACCCAGCTTATTACCATGAAGTAGCATCCAAGATTCCTATTCATTTTATGGAAATAGATAGGAGGAAGAACTTCAGAATTTCTGAATGGGCACCAGAAAGTGGAGACACTGCATCAGAAGGGAAAGAAACTCCCATATTAGGAATAAGCTCCTCAGAATTGCATAATGAATTTTGCAGTGAAGTGATGAAGACATATGCCAAACACAAACAGTGTAGCATATTGTTGCAACTCCTCCAACAGAAGGACGGGAGCCCAGAACTGAAGTCCCAGTTAGAAGAACCCTGTTTGAGAGACTATAAGTAAAAAAGGTTTTTCCTTATAGATGGCCTTCTCTATCATAGAGAAAAGCAAACCAGTGCAATCACAGTGATTTACAGGGACCATATATCCCAGATCCTGCAGGAATTCCATGACTGCCTCTATATGGGACACATGAGTGAAGACAGGACCAAGTAGAGGGTAGCAAGCACAGCTTGGTGGCCCAAATGGGAACAAGAGTTTAGTGAATACATCAGCACTTGTAAAAGATGCAAAAAGGCAAACAGAAAGCATGGGAAGAAATATGTGCTACTTCAGCACATAGAAGAACCCAAACACCCATGGGAAACAATGAATATGGACTGGGTCACAGGACTTGTCCCAGGAGGAAAAGAAAATTTCAATCCCTGCCTAGTCATAGTTGATAGGTATAGCAAAATTGTGAGGTTCCTACCATGTAATAAGGAAGACATAGCAATAGAAAAATCCTTTTTATTTTGGAATAACATCATATCCACATGTGGAGTCCCAAAGATCATCATTAGTGACAGGGACCCAAAATTCACATCAGAATTTTGGACCAACCTCTATGTCATTCTAGGTACAAAGCTTGCATTTTCCGCAGCTTACCATCCACAGACAGATGGCCTAGTTGAAAGGATGATTCAAACCATGGAGGATATCCTTAGAAGGTTCTGTGTGTATGGCATGGATTATAAGGACCATGAAGGATATACCCATGACTGGGTTATACTTCTACCAGCAGTCCAACTGGCTTACAACACCAGTCTTCATTCTACCACAGGGGAATAATCCTCACTGGTAGAAAGAGGGTGGAACCCCCTATTGCCTGTAGATCATCTGAAGAAGAATCTTCCGGCCATCCATCCAACAGCCAAAGACCTCCATGATATTTGTAAGAGGGCTTGTGATACAGCTGCTAGATGCATAGCTGAGGAAAAATAATACAACAAGCAGAGGTGGGACAAATCCCACATGGAAGCTGACTTTAAATAAGGGGACCAGGTGTGATTGATAGATGAGGGAGGGTAAAAAATTGGAATTTTGGAGGCTTGGAAGCAGGTTTTTGGGGAGGAAAATGCAGTCTTTGGGGGAAAAGAAGAAAAAAATGTGTGAGAAGCTTTGCAAAATTGCTTTGGTAATTCTGTTTTTCAAAAAAAAATTGGGGGGATAATGTGGTTTATTTGGGTGTTTGGGTTTTTTGGGGGGGATGTTCAAAACAAATTATAGAATTGGGTTAGAGGAGTTTTGTGGGGAAAAAACCTCTTTTTGGAAGGGTTTAGCTCAATACAGGTTGCTTGGTGTTTAATTTTTAATTGAAAATGGGCCCAGGGACCCCTTACATGTTTTTACCAATTTATGGCCAAAAAATGTAAGTTTTTAGTAAAAACATGGAAGAGCTTACATTTTTTTAACCAACACCCAAAAAAACACAAGCAGTTTAGCATACTGAGATCACTCATATAACAGACATATAGGAGCCCAAAACTGGAATCCCAGTGAAAGAACCTTGGCTGAGGGATGATAAGGACAAAAAGTTCTTCCTCATAGATGTACTCCTATACCACAGGGAGAAACACACTATTTCCCTCATAGTGATAGACACAGATCATATCACACTGATTCTTCCAAAAACTCATTACTGGCCCTATATGGGACTAATTAGTGATGGAAGAACCAAGGAGAGGATAGCCAGAACAGCTTGGTGGCCTCAGTGGCAACAAGATTTGAGTGAATAAATCCACACTTGCTATGGATTCCAGAAGGCAAACAGGAAACATGGGAAGAAATATGAACTACTTCAGCACATATAGAAGTCCCAGCACCCATGGGAAATTATTAACATGAACTGGGTAGCAGAGCACCCATGGGAAATTATTAATATGAACTGGGTAACAGTACCTGTACCAGGAGGAAAAGAAAACTGGAATTCCTACCTAGTTATAGTGCACAGGTTTAGCAAGAGCTTTAGGTTCCTACCATGCTATAAAGAGGATAAAGCTATGGAAATTCTTTTGTTTATTTGTGATAACATTATAGCAATGGGTGTAGTTCCTAAGATCATTATCACTTACAGGCACCCCCAATTTACATCAGAAATTTGTACAAACCTCTATGATATGCTTGTTACCAATATTGCATTCTCCCCAGCATACCATCAACAAATAGATGAACTAGCTGAAAGGATGATCCAAACTATGAAGGAATAATTAGGAAATTCTGTGCCTATGGTATGTAATATAAATAACATAAAGGGTATACCCATGACTGAGTTACACTTTTTCCAGCCATACAAGTGACTTATAACACCATCCAGAACTCCACTACAGGGAAGTCACCTGCTCTGATAGAGAAAGTATGGAATCCCATATTTCCAGTGGATCACTCAAAGAGAAATTGTCCAATCATGCACCCTACATACAAATATTTCCATGATATGTGGAAGATAACATTTCATACAGAAGGTAGACGAATAGCTGAAGAAAAGTAGTATAAAAAGCAGAGGTATAACAAGACCCACAGGGAACCTGACTTCAGTGAAGGTGACCAGGTGCTAGTGTCTACCTCAAACTTCAAAAATCTCAAAGGACTCAAGAAAGTGAGATACTCATTTGTGGGACCATTCAATATCTTCATATTGATACTTAAAAAAGCAGTCAAAGTCAAACTCACAGAGGAATTCTTTACAACACACAATGCTCCCAGTGAGCTTGGTAAGACCATACCACCAAACTTAGAAAGATAAGTTCCCCACAAGGAATAAGATTCATACCCCACAGGGAATAGTGGAAGTAGAATACTCCCCTTTCCCAGTCAAAGCAATAATTAAATTCAGGAAGATCAGACTCAATGGGAAAGACCATAGAAAGTATCTGGTCAGATTGAAGAACCAGACAGCTCATATTAATAAGTGGTTATAAGAAGATTCAATACCAGATTTTTACCTTCACCTGAGAAGATTTTGAGCTTCTAGGAGGGCTTAACAGTATTATCAATTATCAGCCTTTTTTGGAGGGAGGGTATGTCAGCTTGTGGCCCAAAACCAAAGCACAATCATGACAGCAGAATACCATAAACCAATGGTAGAGAAAAATACAACCAAAAGGTTAACTTAGCCAGACTATATCATAAATTATATCAGAAGGAAGAGGAAGTTCACTTCTTTAAAGATACATAACTCCCATAATCATAAAAATAACAATGACAAAGTTATTCAGGTTCAAAATAAGAACTGAGCATAAACCTTGGTTTTCACCTCACATCTAAAATACAGAGAAAGATGAAGAACCCCATTAGATATATTCTAAAATGTAATCTCTCAGTCATTGTTATCTAATGGTACTAGCCAAATCAATCTAGAATCAAAACTTTAGAAGTTATGGCCAAATAAAAGCCAAATAAGGGTAAATAAAATGGGGTAATATTCACCTTTAATCTAGCTTCTACAGCTTTAGTGTGAGATACCCATAGTGAGCTATTTTTGGAAAGATGAAAATAAGGAATTTCTGATAGCTCCCTCCATTTCCCCACATTGCATCTAGAACAAAAAAGTTATTGAGCAAACAAACTCAATACACTATTCATAATAATTCCATAAGTCAATAATGGAATTTAAAATAAATATAAATTTTCCTTATTTAATTTTAGCCATACTAAATTAGTTACCATTGTGTAGGGCTCATAAAATCCTACAAAATGAGCCACTTCTTGAGCTATCTATCTTCAAAACTGAAAGTTTTATGGCTGTGTTAAGGTCAAAATCCCACAATATTGGATGAAATCCAATACTGTAAGATGGGACCCCACAGCTATGTATATTAGGTTTAAACGTCACAAAAAATTGTTTTTATACTTCAATTCCTCATAGTATGACTAAATCAAGGTCCATTGATTCATGCTGTACAGAATTCTATGTGTTTGGCCTGTCAGAACACATTAACCCCAGATGAAAATTTTCACCATGTATTGGGGAAAAGTGACCAGATGTGGTTTTAAAACCACATCTGATCCCAATTAGGGATGTACAGGGATGTATAAGCTACAAGCCTGCCCTTGGAAGTTAAAAATCTTCACTCCTTGTACTTGAATGGGACCAGGGCACCTTTCCACCCATATTCAGGATAAAAAGAGACCTTTCTCATCCCGAAGGAGGAATCCTCATCCTTCTCTTGAATTCCTACATGTCACAACTGTTTTAAAACATTTATACTCTTTAAAAATAATCATTTTATGCTTACAGGTCTTATGATAATTGTAGTTCTTATTATAATTGGGTATTGGTAAAAACACGTAAGAGCTTACATGTTTTTACTAAAAACTTACGTGTTTTGACCATCAATTGGTAAAAACACATAAGGAGTGGTTTTTAAATGAAATATGGCTATTTATGGAAGTTCTGATTCCATTAATGTCATTTATGGCATCAATAATGTCATTAATGACATTATCAATGCACTATTTCTGATGCCATTAATGCCATTTGTGGCATTAAAAATGCAATATTTCTGATGGAATTAATAATTCCACATTAACAATTCCATTAATGGTATTGCATAAATGACATTAACAATGCCATTTATGTAATGCCATAAATGGAGTTTTTAATTCCACAAATGCCATTGTTGATTCCATTAATGGCATTTTCAATTCCATTTATGGTGTTGCTAAGGCCATTAATTCCATTTTTAAGGCCAATGTTAAGGCCATTCATGCCTTTTTTAAGGCCAATGTTAAGGCTGTTCATGCAATTTTTGAGGCTATTTATGGCATTGTTAAGGCCATTAAATTCAATTTATGGCATTGTTTTAATGCCATTTAGGCCAATTTTCTGGCCATAAATGGCATCTGTATGTCATTCTTGATGCCATTTACGGCATTATTATGTCATTTGTGATGCCATTTATGGCACTTTTGATGTCATAAATTGCACTTTTAATGCCGGAAATGAAATTTTAACTTCCACTCATCATAAATTACATTTTGAATTCAATTTATGTCATAAATGGAATGTTCAATTTAAATACCAACATGAACAAAAAAACGTAAAGAAACAAGGACTTTTTGGGCCTACAAATGTCCTGGAGAAAAAAAACCCCAAAATGTTGGGCTTCTGGTTTTTCATTCTCAAGATTTTTCCCTTTATTTTGAAAAACATTTTATGGAAATTAATAAGTGGGAACATATTTAATGAATTTTTTTGAAAAAATAGGCCATTTTGCCAAATTGGGCAAAAGAAATTGAAAAAATTTGGGGACCTTCACATCCCATGTCGGAAAAAATATGGAAAAAAAGAGTTATAGAAATGCTCAAAACTGAGCCTGAGAAATTTTTATTAAAAAAAAAGTTACTTACGTGTTTTGGCCATAAATTGGTAAGAACACATAAGGCCTTACGTGTGTTTACCAACACCCAAAATTTATTCAAAAAATTTCTTTTATTTTTATAAACATTTATAAATTCTTCATTTTTATTTTCTACTCAATATCTGCAACTATAATTTCCTGAGTACCACTGTCACACCCATGAACTGAATCTACTCCAAGCAAAGCTTACCACACAGCCCAGATCTGAATTATAAATCTTAGTCAAGTAATCAATTGTGGGATTGGCTATATTTTTGCAATTTCACTGCTAAACCTTGAATTTCAGGGAGGAAATACACCTGGAAAGTGCTTCAAGAAAAAACATAAATGCAATTGGATTGGTAGTACAAAATCTATGAGGCAGAATCTAAAGTTTTTTCACTTCCTTACCAGCAACAATCATTATCCTTCTGGTCAAAAATCTCAAGAAACCTCTCACAGTTTCATTCTTGATCACAATTCAAAAACAATATGTTTTCTCTAACTATACTTAATTCCTCTAGCTGACTCCTTCATTATTTTTTACAGATACTTTCACCAGAATCACTAAAGATGGCCCTTCTTTGTTTTGTGCATGAAAATTAACCCCCACTCTTTGTAAAAGAATCTGGTCATTTTTCAATCTTCTCAAACTCTGACATCCCACAATATCATCAACCCTATTTTAACAAAATTCATTGAAATCTCACCTTCTGATTGTTTTTTTCTTCCAGCAAAAGCTTATTTGAAAGTTAATATCTAATAAGGACCAATAATTGGACCATCCCAAATATCACAGAACTTGTTGCCATGAAAAGAAATATTTTGGATGAATACTTGAAAACTACCTTGCTGCTTTTGGGATTGCAATATATTTAAACAAGATTTTTAATCCCTTATATTGACCTCATTTCGCAAATTACAGCTCATTATTATTCAAAACATCAGTAAATCACTCAAAAGCTTTGCTTTCAAGCTCATTTAAATATTTTCTTCTTCTCTATTGGGTGTACCATTTATCTTCTGGACTCAAAAACAGAGAAAACATACATGAATAGTTGCTTGGCTCAGGTCCTTGAAGATCACACCTCAAGTGTTTGTGCAAATACTCATTCCATTGGATTCATTTCCCGCACAGTCCACTTAGAAGAATGTGATGGACTGAAAAGTCTTTTGGAACAAACGTCTTTGTAATGTACCCAATTTGTATCACAAGCATAGTGAACCCACCAGATTGCCATCAATAAGCTCAAGGATTTCCTGATTAGAAACATACCTGTGACATAGCCCCCAAAGACAAGAGAAATTCTCAGCAACTTTCAGCCTCATATATGATAAAAACAAGCCTCCTCTTACATTTCTCAACCTTATAGAGCTCTACTTATTACATTATTAAACATACATAATTGAAAAAGGACACTTATAATCAGTTTTATACCCCAAAAAAGATGGAGTATTATATCCTAACCCCCCTCTAATGGAAAAAGGTGCAGGTAATTATTAATTTTCTCCAATCTTTGTAGTAAACCATTATTATGGTTTTTTGGATAAAGCTATTAAGCAATCTATTAGGATCTCTGCATTTACATATTACATATCAAACAGATCCTTCGGATAAGCATCTGGGCTCATATCAGACAATTGCAATCTTAATTTTAAGTTTATTATCAATTTTTATAGTCCTTTCAAAAATATTATGTGAGACGAATCCAGCTAATATTCATTTCCACTATATCCAAGATCTTAAGATATATATCAAAATCTTACTCTTTAAGACACCAGTAATCTGGTATTTAATATTATATCCACACATAAAGCTGAAGTTTTTTATAAATGATGACTCAAAATTGGCACAGTTTGGCACTTTGGCTCAAAAAATAAGATTTATTTCTGAAGAGGAAGAAAAATTCACCTTCAATACAAGGCAATCTCTCAGTACAATCAGATTATTGAGAAATGTACTACCTAATTTGATGGATAATATCTCTCTCACTTGCAATAAGCCTGCACTTTGGAAACAGAATTCAAGAGTATTCTTGGCTGGGCCTCTGATTCCTAAGGACACTGAAATCTTACTATTCTGAAAATAATGAGGAAATATTTTTCCAACCCTTTCTTTGATTGCATGGAGATCTTTAGCTATCCCATAAAGCAGTGTGCCATCCAGACAAATTCTATAAGGTGGCAGTAGTATTCTTATTTATCAATTCTCCTCACTTTCACCTAATCATGTTGAGCAATCGGTTTTCATAAAATATGGGGCATGTCAATTTTCCAACTCTATTATCATTAAGAAACTGAGTGGACCTTTTTTGGTATTGTTTCAAATTATATCCTATTGGTTCTGTTTTTCATTTCTCATTCCAAGTTATTTTAAATTTTATTTTAGTTGTTACATTATTATATTGGGATCTACGCTTGTGACCATGCCTACATCCTCCAGGGAAGAAAATTTCTTTTCTTCAATATGAGCTCATTCCATGATCCTCAAATCCTGGGCCATGGGAAAACCCACATGGATTTAGATCTGGGCTTACCCTTAGACTACGTTTGTGAGTAGTTTTTAATCTAAACAAGACCAGGTTTTACTATCTTCAATTAGTTAAAACTACCTTCAATTTAGAACAAACTTTGCAAAAAATATCTTTTCAGATTTTTTGAAGTCTCTTTACAAAAATTATGGAATTATTTTTGACAAATCACAACCAATTCTTACTATTTTAATAACTTTTTTTAGGACTAAGATTACTAAAACTTACCTTTGAATTATTAAAATTATTTATTATAGAAAAATTATTGAATTTCTCCCATTAATGTTTCATATAAAAGCCCTTGAATTATTTCTAATTTTTTGAATATGTTTTCTGATATTCTAAATCTTATTTTATAAGTCTTAAATTCAAATATATATTCAGTTAAGCTTCCAAATTTATTAATTTTCATAAGGTTATGAATTTTAATAATTAGTTTTTAGAATCTTTCAAAACTTAATATTAATTCCATTCCATAATTTCAGGTTTGTAAAATTTATTTCAATATTAAATTTTATTTTATTTTATTTTTAAAAAACATTCTTTTTTATTATTTCTTTTCTTCAATTTAAATTATTTGAAAACCTTTAAAAATCTCTCCTCTTATTTTCAACTTTAGTTTTACTATAGTTTATTTTCTTAAAAAATTCAAGAAATTATTAATAATAGTTTTAATTCATCTTAACTCTTTTTAATTTAATTATATCATAATTTTTTTTGTTTCTAGTAAGATCACATAATATTTTGGTTAAAAGGAACTTTAACCCCCTATGTGTTTTTATCAATTTATGACTAAAACACATAGATGACCCTATCTTTTCAAAAAAAACAAATCTTCAGACCCAGTTTTAATGAATTTTTGAATTTTTTTTGGTCATATTTTTTCCATTGTGGGATGTTAAGATCCCTAAGTTTCTTCTAAATCTCTCTTAATTTGCCTTTTTTTTGAAGAAAATTAATTAAAAAAACTTCCAACTATGTATTTCCTTAATTTTTAAGAAAAAAATGAAGGAGAAAACCTTCAAAATGAAAATCCAGAATTTTATATTTTTGGAAATTATTTTTGAGTGGGATATGTGTAGGTACAAAAAGTGTTTTCTTTTATGTTTTTTGGTTAATGCTTGTAATATTACTGTTTTTAAGTCCAAAAGTGCCATGTTTTGATAGAAAAAACTGATGTAGGTAGGATTCAAGCAATAAAGAAGACTTGGAAGGGGGATAACTGGAGTAAATTTTATATACAAAAAAATAATTTCAATCCGAATCAACCTCTAAAATAGTGGTTTTTTTCTAAAAGGGGGAGCAATATTGGAAAAATATAAAATTATGTGTTCTTTTATATTTATCTTCCCACCTCATGGATTGTGGTTGAGCATGAAATTCCCAATTCACAGTGATGAGGTGAAGGGTAAGCTTTATAAATGATCAAATCCAAGAGAATAAAATGAGAATAGTTATCCAAAAAACAGATGAAAATGGGCTTATTGTCATTTGGAGGAAAGAAATAATAGAAAAACTGAGATATTGGACTTTGGAATAAAATATTACCAGTCTTTGGTACTTATTTCCAATTAGATCTTCCATATCAGGAATGAAAATCCACTTTCTCTTTGGTGCTGGAAAAACATCTTCATACCACTTAATTCTGTCCAAATTATAGTATATTGAGGGTACCAAAGTATTGATGGCTTCATAAATGTATTGATTTGTTTAAATTTCTTCATCCAAGTCACCTCTGAAATAATCTCATTGATCTTGAGTCTTTTAACTGTAATGGGATACTTCTCTATAGCCATAGTTTCCAATTCCCTGTAAGTTGATGGGCTTGAATTTGTATTTAAAATTGAATTTTGAAAAGTCTTCTGAGCCAGGTACCTAATAAAAATAGTTCAAAAAACTGAATCAAGATTTGAATAACCAAAAAAATCTACATTAAAATTAATAAAAAAAACTCACAATAATCTTGGAGAATTCATCACTTTTGTGATAATTTTTTAGGCAATTCTCACAGTTTAAGTCAATTGCATCATAACTCTTCAAATTCCTTAAGTTCTTGTAGGACTTCTCTTTTTATGTTCTGCTGCTCTTGGCCAATTGTTTGGACCTTCTGAGGTTGATTCCTGTTTTTCCACATTCATTAAAGTCAGTTTCTGATAGTAGTGAATCTTATGAAGTGATTTATTTGGATAATGAGGCTTTGGAATCTTCAAATGAGTATACTTCCAAAATATGAGGGGGGAAATTTACTGTGATCTTGAATTTTTTCTTCTGATAAATCTTAATGTATTTTTTCAACTTCTATTGAATTTACTTTCAATTTTTTCAAAAATGAAGGGATCTCTTTTGTTTTTCTTTTTTCTTTTTTCTCCTTGAGATCTTCAAAATTGATTTTTTGATTAATTTGGTTTTTAAAAAATTATTGTTTCCTTTAACTCTTGGTAATTTTATCAAAATTTAACTTTCAAATTAAAAACTTTCACAATGGCCTTTCACTAATTAAACTGTAACTCACTTACAGAGGGCCCAATTATATAGTGTAAATAAAATAATATTTCTAATGAGAAGAGAATAATAGAAGAAGAAACAATAATAAAGAGTAAAAAATAAAGGAAGAAATGACAAACAAGCCCAAGTTCACTGTTTCAACCTGTCAGAAAATGAGAGAGAGGGGTTGATAAGGATATGGCTACCACAACTCTACTGAAAAGGTGAGAAAAGATTCAAATAATTACTTAATAATTGAAAATATAACATTCCAAATAAATAAGATTCAAGTTTTTTATCAAATAAAAAACCAATATATCAATTAGCTGGGAAAAATTCCCTAGAGGGAGAAAGAGGGGCTAGTATATGTGAGAATCCACCAGCCCTGATCCAAAGAGTGAATTTTCTTGAGAAAGATCTTGTATTTACTTGATTTGGACAATGCAGCCCCTTCATTGATTTACAGGTTCTGTAAAAGCGGTTTGGGGAATTTGGGTGATGATCATACAGTTTCAGGCTTGTGATACCAAAACTGTATTTGGTGAATCCATCCTGTACAAGTGGTTACAGGCTATATTAGTTAATCCAGCTGTATGAGTGTCTCAAATGAAGATTTCTGAAACTGAATAGTCATAAACAGCAAGAATTTTTATTTTTGGTGAGTTTGAGTGGGTATAAGCTTGAAACACCCTTTACCCGTGAGGATGGCTGTGACAAAAACATCTTGAAGATGTTCAAGAATTTGGGTTATTTATGCTGTTCGTCTTTGAAAATTCTCTTCACCAATATCTTCAAGTATTTTATTTGGATTTATTATTTAATTCTTTCTTTCTTTCTTTCTCAACAATTTGATCATCACCTTTATAGCCATTTTGAGAAGAATATTGCAAATAAAATCAGCTAATGTGAAAAAAATATTTGAGAAATTGAATATTGAAAGTTCTGGCAGGTAAATTTGAATTCAATTGAGGATGGAAGTTTAATAACTGGAAACTTTTGTAATTCCAAAATTCCTGTTTGGTCTTGTGATTTTAATGTATCCCTTGATGGTCACTGTATCTTTTGATTCATTTTTAATTTGTGGGGAGTTTTGTTTTAAAATTTTAAAAGTTCATCTGAAGTGAATAATGAGACAGAAACTTTTACATTTAGAGAATAGATTTGAGGAGGAAAATTCTTTATATTGAAAATTATCTCTTTTTATATTATGCTCATAATTAAAATAATGTTTTTCTTGAAATCCATGTTAAGCTATCTAATAACCTCCAGGGGAGTACCAGTGAAATTTTGGAGCCAATTTTGGATTATGGCATGAGAACCTTTAACTCTTTAGATTAAACCCACACTTAGATGAAAATGGTAGTTGGTCTAGGTAGGAATTTAATACTAATTCAGAGGAAGTAAGGTTTTTTTTCAGATATTGAAATACTTTAGAATTTTTGGACTTTCATTTAAAGTTTCTTTCATTTTATTTCAAAGATTTTTTATTTAAGGAATATCTAACCTGAGAAATAAATTCCAAATTAATTAATAATCACATTAATTTGAATAAAAGTGAAAATTAAAATTGAGTTACTTTATTTCATAGGCCCATAGAATTTTCAAAATTATTCCCATGACCAATTTTCTTCATAAAATAGGAAGATAAATCTTTATTTATGTTCTAAATTCATAAAATCATTTTTTGATTCAGGGAAGATTTTTTTCAAGAGAATTCTTCAAGGACAAATCCCTACCAATAGCAATTACTAAAGGCAAAAAATAAAGAAATGGTATGTTTGAGGTTTTTTTGTATGTATTAATTCAATTCCCAATTATAGAAGAGTTAAGTATCATCCTTCAGCAAAAAAAATGAAATTCCCACAAAAGGTCCTCTTTGTTTATTTTAATCAAACAATATAAAAAAATAGAATTTATTACTTATTGGTTTTATAGGTACAATCCATAATAATCACATTAGGAAATCTTTGCAGGAGTATTTTTGAAAGGTGGTTATTAAAAACCAATTATTTAATGTTTCCATCTTTATCCCTTTCAGAGGTCCACACAAACGTTTCTTGTTTGAGGGTTTAAATGATTGAATCAATGGTCTTTCTAGCTTTAAGTTTTTCTTTCTTTATTTTATTGAATTGGTTATAAATATCTTGAATTATTGAAGTTCTTTCAGGATCCCTATTAATTAATAATTTGACCTGAATTTTACTTAGAATGAGAATTTATCTATACATTTGAGAAATTTTTGATTTCTCTTGTTCATTAAATTTTTTGAAATCAGAATGTGCCATAATATTTTAAGTTACATATTTACTTTTTTTCATTACTTTTCATTTTAATATTAAGATTTCCACTTTCAAATATTTTATTTCATAAATTTTGAAATAACAATCTTCTTTTCTTAAAGTGACTGTTTTGGCGGGGGTTTTTTTGTTGAAATTTTGGGTCTCAGAGATATCACAAATTATTTTGATTTAATTTCTTGATTATGTTGGACCTCAGGGTGGAAAAACAATACCCATTTTCCCAAAAAAAAAATTATCAAAATGCTCTCAAAGAAGCACAATGGTGTTAAATTTACCTTCAGTGGGGGTTTGAAGAATTTATTATGAAAAGATTTGAGAATTTTGTGAGATTTGAGGTATCTTTTATATACTCAGCTAAGTCACAATTTGAATAAAAATGACTTCTTGAATATAAATAATAAGAAATTAATTTATATATTCAAAATTTATTATTTTTCATAAAGAAAAATATGAATAAATTTTTTGTTGGTAATTAAATCCATTGATTTAAAGCCAGATTCAAATTCTACACAAACAATTAACTAAGGGTAACTCCATGAAATTAATGAGCTTAAATTAATTCTATCAGGTGGTAATATGAAAAACACTTTAATAACTCATCATCAATACCACATAAAATAATTTCAAAAAAATTTGTTTTTTTGCATTTTCATGTCAAAATAATGGGAATGTGAGAAATCCAATGTTACATATACACTAAGAATATCATTATTCATGTTTTTTTCTCTTATAATTACTGTATTCTTAAATACAGTTTTTGATACACCCATAGTGTATCTCAGTCTGAAGGCCTGAAATACTACTTTTGATGTAAAGATAGCTAATGGGGACAAAAGACATCAAACAGAGTCGGGGTAACCAAATTTTGAGGCCTCTGAGGTTTAAAAAGCTCCAAATATTGTATTAATGGCTGATCTTAGACCAATTTGTCTATTGAAACCTTTTGTGAACCTTGTTAACATGATAATATCTCATTAAATCATGATAAAATAGCAAATAAGCTTCTATTTTGATATGAAAAGGAGGCAATGAGAAACTCTGACTCCTCTAAACATGCTAATTCTTAAAAGAAATTTCCATTAATAAGCTAAAAAAATATTAATAAAAAACCTTTTTAGGACTATTATCCATGAAATTACCTCATGGTAATAAGGTTTCATTTATGTGATTTGCTTAAACCATTTAGAAAATTATGTAAAGCTTTAAAAAAAAGATGATTTAAAATGAAATTATTATTAATTCCTTATTAAAATTTAATTCCCAATGAAGAAAAATTGATAATAAATGTTAAAGCCAAAAAAAAAACTATATAATTTAAATTGAAAGTTTTACTTATATTTCCATTTTTCAATTATTCTTACTTTAAAAATTTAATACTTAAAAAAAATTACATGAAAAAAAAATACAAAATTTTGATTAAATTTAAAATAAAATTAATAAATTTTAACAAAAAAAAGAATTTTTTCATTTTTTTCGAATAAAAAAAAAAATTTAAATTGATTAACTACTTTATTTTTTTTAACTATAAATGAATTGATAATAATTTAAAATGACTTAATTAAATAATTGTGATGATCTTATATAATTATAACTAATTAAATTCATAAAATGATTAATTTAACTCCTTTTTTTCATTTTTCTCAATGAAAATTTCACTTTGATTTATTTTTAAACTTAAAATAATCTTATATGATTTCTGGTTGTTTTTTTTTGTATAGATATTTTATTATCATTAAATGAAATAATTAAATAATTAAATTTTTTAAAAAAATTTAAAAAAAATCAAAAAAAAAGAAATTTATTGAATATTATTTATTAGGGAGTTTCAAAGTCACCAAATCCCACCTTAAAATAACACAGGATTTGGAACACAAATCCCAACACTAAATCTTGGGTTTATTACGTGTAAATCACATGGCATTTTGACTGAGTCCCCTGTTATTTTGACCAAATCCCATTCATCTGGGATTTCAGTTTGAAACCTAACCCAAATGAGTATTCACAATTCATAACTGTACAAAATATTCTTCTACACTACGTTTTGGACAATCTGACTGAAAACCTTACAGTCCATTTATATTTCCTCATCCATATAATGATTCCTTGTTCCAAAGC
The DNA here is from genome assembly GCA_023105745.1 of Austropuccinia psidii. Classification (NCBI taxonomy): domain Eukaryota; kingdom Fungi; phylum Basidiomycota; class Pucciniomycetes; order Pucciniales; family Sphaerophragmiaceae; genus Austropuccinia; species Austropuccinia psidii. The sequence continues at coordinate 20,880,187 of JALGQZ010000009.1, read as the reverse complement.
AAGACACATAGATTCAGATATGAAGATCACCTCTGGCCTGCCTCATCCATCAGGTCACTTAATACGTACAGATTATTTAACCATAATTAATTGGCTTTCAATCAAATCCAATTTTGAGTCATGTTTTGGTACTAGTGGTTCAACATCTATTGGAAGACCTCCTTCATCAAAGCAGCATGGAGTTCAGCTTATGACCATTGAGGTCAACAAGAACTGCCTAAACCTTAGCTCAAGCAGTATGCAAGATTGATGGCAAACATGTAAAAAGCAGTATATGGCAGCCAAAAAATTCAAAAATTTAACTGGGGCTGGACTAATGGAAAGAGATGAGAGTAAAGAAATCAAATCAATGGGTGAAAAGCTTGAAAGTATGTGTCCTTTCTATGCTGAAATGAATGTTCTCTTTGGCCACAAGCCCAATGTCACTCCCATTGCAAGCTATGATTTGCAAGAAAAAGACAGCTTAAATGGTGATGATGATTATGTTTTGCTTGATAATGTAAGGTATCATCCCTTCTTCTTTTCACCTGTGATAATTAAAGCTCATTCACTTTTTAAAGGAGAATAATGGTTTGGAATCACCTCTCAATCTTGCTCCTTTTCTTCATAATGAAGATGACTTGGCTCAAGCGGAAAACCTTCAAGATGAATCAGTAATTATGTGTAAGCCTGATACTTATGAAATCCATTGTTGAATAATTCTTCTTTGACAATGAAATTGAATCCATAAAGCATTCAACACAAAAGCATAATCATGCATTGACACCCAACTTGAATGACAAGAGTGGTTCTAGGAAAAGGCAAATGGATATGTTTGAACCAAAATATGAAACTTTGCTTCAATCATGACAAAAGGGTATTTTTTGTATTTATGGCTACTGTGATCAATCTTACTGACAACAGTCATGATTCCTAGCCTGTGAAACAAGTGAAAATGCTTGTTTGGAGTGGGACAGGGAGAGGTGGAATGAAGAGAAAGCAAGCAACGGTTTGAAGAAGTCAAGCTTCAAAAGCAAATCGAGTTTGATGAGAAGCAACACACCAAGAAACATGAATTTGAAAAAGAAAAGTGGAATTGGCAATGCGAACTTAAGGAAAAGCAATGCCAGATGGATCTTACTATAGCAGCATTGTCATCAAGCAGGCCAATTGATGAGCTGGAACGCATTCCGACATTAATCAATAGAAAATAATATATTAGGTATATTTCATGTGGTGATTTGTCAAATAAAACTGATGTTTATGCTAAATTGGGGCACCAATTTTCAATTGATCTTATGTTGTGAAATTTAATGGCAATTTCTTACCAAATTGAAAATTTGGGCAAGTTTTTCAACAAGATCTTATGTGCCAAATACCAAAGTCCAAGTCTTTTCCAATTGAAATTCAAGCCTCCCTCTGTATTACCTTTCTTTTGGATTTTTTTCCAAATACAAGTGGATGGCCACTTTTTTCCTTTTATTTGTTTTTATTCTATTGTTTTTGACATTTATTTCTTTTTTTTTCTTGTTTTTCTATATGTTTCTTGAATTTATTTTTATTTTATTTTCTTTTATTTTTTTTGTGTTAAATTTTGGCATTTTTTGTATTTATTTTTATATATCTTTATAGGTTTTTTTTCTTTTGTTTAATTTCTTCTTTTATTTTGATTCAATTTTTTTGTTTTTTTTTTAAAAAAAAAAAATTTCTCCCAACTCTTTATTTCAAACTGTTTTTTTTTTAAGATCATTCAAAAAAAAAAAAAATTTTTAAATCAGGTAAATTCTCTATTTTTTGATTTTTTAACAGGCTCAACCTCTCACTTCTTCACCCCTCACTATTCAATTCAATTGTTTATTTATTTTTTAATTGCTTTTTTTTAATTCAGGTAAGTACTTTTCATTTACGTTTTTTTCTCAGGCTCCACCTCTCCCTCAAACTCTCTTTCTTTTTTTTAATTATAGGTAATTCCATCTGATTTTCCTTTTTTAACAGTTTCCTCCTCCCATTCATCCACCTCCAACTTCACACAACCCTTCACCTTCCACCACCCCATTCATCAATCACAAACTGCACCTTCCACCCCCCCTATTCATCCACCACCAACATCACCTTCCAACCCCCCCCACTCAGCCTGGAACCTCCCAAAAAGGCACCTGGGAGGTTCCAGGCTTTAGGCCCTCAAAATCTCTCCAAATTGACTTGGAACATTTTCTTTGATTTTTGCTTTAAATGGCCTCTGGAGGCCATTAACACTGATTAAATATTTTTTTTTCTTTTTCCAATGATTAATCTTTTTTGAATCAGATACTGATTTTGTTTTTTTTTCTTTTTAATCATAATTCATTGATGTTGTTTTTTTATAAAGCATCATCATAATTCATTGATGATGATTTTTTTTTGAATTCCTAATCATCTTTAAATCATGCTGATTTTTTTCCTTTTTTTTTTATTATAATTATTACTGACCCTCTTTTTTTTGATCATTATGATTACTGACCCCATTCTTTTTTAATCATCATCATAAATCATTGATTATTTCTTATTTTTAATTTTTTTTAATCATAATCATATTTAATTTATGATTATTTTTTAAGATAAGGGTGGATTATTTATAAGGTTTGATTGTGCAATTTCATTCAATTTCAGCCCCCTTCCATCTGCTTTGAAATTCAAAAAGAAATCTCCTCCTATGTATCACTCTTCAAATCATTCTGATGATGTCATGGTTAGGACTAAACCAGACTCAGCACCTCATCAGAATGATTTGAAAGATGATGAAGCTATTATTCCTTCTCTTGATTTCATGGTTAGGACTAAACCAAATATAGAACATCATTAGGATAATAATACCAAATCAAATCATAAAAGAAAACTCACCCAAGGCCAAAGACAACACACCCATGATTCAAAACAAATAATTTCTCACCTTGGCCATTCAAACACAGAATATAAGGACTTTTCAACCATTTCAATTGACAAGAAATCATCCAATTCCTCCTGTTCAAAACTTACATCACTCAACACTCTACCCCATCCTTATATACTCATTGATAAAACCAAGAATCCCTTTTTACCTGTCATAATTTATTAAATAACCACTTTTGAAAATTCTTATGGCCACTCTCAATTGTTCCAAAACCTCATAATGAAATTAATTTCATTGTCTCAAAATAGACAAGAAATTAAAACAAATAAGCAACTCCTAGGTGAAATTCTGAAAGGTATTGGGTTTTGTCCTGGTTCTGACTCTGGCAAATCTGCAGGTGTGTAATCTTTTTTGATTTTTAATTGAATAATTGATAAGTAATTTCAATTTTCCAAGTGTTTACTCCAGAAAACCTGGTTTGACTCCTCATCAAATTGAATTGGATAACATGCAATGGACCAAACTTCAACAATATGACAAATTTATTTACTCAAGAATCTCCCATTTTTCAAAATTAGCTGCAAATGAAAAAATGGAAGTAGCAAAATTACCAAATTTCAGTAATCTTGAATGGAATTGTGCAAATTCAAAGGAATAATTCAAATCATTTACCAATTTTGTTGTCACTCAAGATGGATTTTTCAATAAGTCACACCAAGATTTAAATGATCTCAATGCCTGGACTTATGGTATATTTTATTTTGTATCAAAAAAAAAGATTTCCATCCCCTTCTAACTATCTTCAGACCCTCTGGAAATGGCTTTCACTTCCAAGAATTGAAAATGGAGTTTGGTTTTTTCAAAAAAAAAAACCTGGCATGATGGAAATTCTTTGGAAGACATCAATAATCATTCATCATACAACAAAACTTCCTCCATAAATTATCAATCATGACAAGATAACTCATTTTTGGATTTTCTTTTCAAATCAACTATAAATTATTTAATTTAGGTAACAAATTCTTGAAAATTATACCCACCAAAATTAATTCAAAATTCAATGTGTACTTTAAAAGAAATATTCAGGACCAAAAAAGAACTAAAAAAAATTAATTTTAAATAGTTTTATTTTCTCAATAACATCTTCACCTTGTTTTATGCCATTAAATTAATTAAATAAATCAATTCTCCTGATGAAATTCACAATTGATTATCTTTGCATACCAAAGGAATTGGTTTAATATTTTTTCACACATATTTACCACATCTTCCCCAATGTAATTATTGAAAAGATTTTCTGAATTTGGTGGATCATCATCTTCATATAAATCAAACCATTCAATGCCAATTTGTGCTGACATATTATGTAAAATCATTCAAGAAACAACCCAACTAACAAAACATTCAATTTCATGATTATCCCTCATTTCATTTTAAATTTCTCTTATAGAAAATCACTTCCTCTTCAAAATTCCAATTGCATGCTTAATTCTGACCCTTGATTTTTCTAAACAGTAAGTGAAATAATGGTTGTCTTCATTCTTTACTATAACTCCCTTATATGCTGGAACAACCCAAGGAGAGCTTTCATATGCTCAATTGAAAAGTAATTACTTATCCTTTTAATAAAAATCTTGAGGTTTTTGTGCTATTTTTATTTTTTGATAAGCATTTTAATCATGAATTGAACCAGTACAACCAACATGTAGAGCAGTGAACTGTTTTTTTATATTTCCAACCAGTTTTATTGACATAGAATACCTTATTTGTAAACAATCAGTAAAATGGAAATAAAAAATGAAGATTCAACAGCTTACCTCTTTTTGCAATCAAAATAGGTTTCACCATCATTGGGGGGACATTGTGATAATGTTATGAGACTCCCATCAATAAACCCAATGCACCCAGGGAAACCTTCTGCTTGCATTACTTGAGACATCTCTCCTTTTTTTTGTATTGTTGGCCACAAAATCACTTTGTGCTTCAACTTCATTAATATCTGGATCACTCTTTGAGTGTACAACACAATAGCCTCATGGCTAATTCAGAATAACATTTCAATCTTTCCCAAAGCGGCCCCATTTCCATTTTATCCTATCCTTGATAGTGCCATAGCCAATTGGATGGCAGGATTTTGTTGTTTGTTTTGTGATGAGTTTTGAAAGTTTTTATCATCTTGAATTTTTGCAACCAATTTTTTAAATGATTCATGTGTGGTCCTACATAGCTGTCAAAACTTTTCAGATGATAATGTTTGTAAATCATTCATCATATACATGTAATTTGTTGGATATCTTCTATGAGTATTGATGTATCTTTGTGATGTTATCATATCTAATAAGATTATATCTTCCTGGATATCAGAATCACTATCTGTGAGCCTGTGAGGTATATATAACATACCCATAAGGACACAAAGGACTTTATACACAGTTGAATTTGTTTTCAACAGACTTTTTAATTTAATTTAAAATAAAAAATAACAAAAAATAAGTATAAATTTTTTTTTTGATAAACAAAGTTATAAATATTATGTCATTTTTTGGATTCTACACCAAAAATAATCTAGGGTACTAACCAAAAATACTTATTTCTTATGTTATTGAAAGATTTAAGAAACTCACAGTACTAATGTAACTTTTTTAACATTTTTTTTTCAAATTGTTAAATTTAAGCTTAAATAAGCTTAAATTTAAAGTTTCATAAGGTTTATGAAAACTTACCAAAATTTTAGTTAAAATTGAGGTGTTGTGTATATTTACTGAATTGGCCAAGGATTTGCCATACAGGATTTAAATCCTGCATGGGCTCAATTTAAATGGGTTTAAGGCCATAGTATGGATTTAAATAAATTAAAGGGCAAAATCCACGCAAAAAGGTGGGACAAAGGAAAAAGACCAAATAGAGCTGGGGTACCCAACTTTTTGGATCTTCAAGGATTCAGTTAAGGTTGTCCACCTTTATTGGAGGATTTTCAACCTTATTTAAACTTTAAGATTAGACTTTGATTCAACCTTAAAGTTTAAACTGGTTTTATCCCAAATTGGACAGGAATTTCAAGCTGCCACAGGGTAAATCCCAATATGGAGGCTTGAAATTAAGGCTTTAGGAATTGTCAAAACTTAATTAAGCTTAAAAATCTTAAATAAGCTTAAACCTTTAAGGTTACAAGCATTAAAACCTTATCAAAAGTTAAGGTTTAGTGTGTATTGCTATTTTATGTGGAAAAATAGCAATAACTTCAAAAATTCATTAAAAATCCAATTCTTAATGGATTTTCTTGAAAATATCACACAACTTACAATTTAATATTATCTATTTATAAATTAAATTTTAAGTATCTTTTATAAATAAATTTCCTGGATAATTAGCCTGGAAATTTACTCTTTTAATTAAAGCTCAAAGCAAATTATAATTTCTTTAAAAATTAATTAAAAATTGAGTTTAAGATATGTCTGCTTGAAACTATATTTTTAAGTTGCTAATGTGACAAACTTTAATATAAATAAACTTATTGTATATTAAAAATTAAAATAATTAATTTAAATGAGGATTAAAATTACTTGGAGTTAAGAATAACACTGGTAACTTTAAATTGGAATTAAAAATAAGTTGCCTTAAGTTAAGAACTTTATTTTTAAGCATGGTTTTTTCAGTTTTGACCTTAGCACACCCTTGATATTAATTATGAATCAAGAGATTTTCTCTGGAGACATAAAAATAGTCTTTTCATCACTGTTTTTGTCCATCATCATTAATCAGTCCAATCATATTAGAAATTTAAACAGGTAAAGTTTTTTTATTTATAAAATCTTATTATTAAAATTAATTCTTAAGAATTTTATTCTTTATTAATTGTAAATTAAAGAATTTAAATCATAGAATTCAGATTATTATTGTAATCATCAATAATATATTTTATATTATAAAATTATCATCTTAAATATCTTTTAAAATCCACAAATTCCTCTTAAAAACTCTTTAATCATAATTTTAATCATAAGAAGTTGTTTTATCATTTAAATTATTGATTTTTTTGATGTGTTTTTAACTTATAATACTCTTTTAATATAATAAATGTTTTATTTGACTTGTTGTATTAAATGAATATTATAAGTAATTTTTTCTCTAAAATTCTATATTTTTTTTATATAGAATTGTTCTATAAGAATTATTTCTGAACAGTGTGTGTTTTAATTCTTCTATAAATAATATTTATATTATTTATAAGTGGTTAAATATTTATATTTTCCACATGTAATTGTCTCATTAAGAGCTTTAAACTTCTTATTGTTATAATTTTCAGTGACTATAACAATAATAGAATAATTATAATTCATTATAATTATTATATTTTATAATAATAATTAAATTTATTTTTTTATATAATTATTTTTGATAATTATATTTAAATTTGTAGTTATAATATTTTATTATATTATATTTTTCTACTGAGGAAAGTCATATTACTCTTGATATTGTTACTATTATTGAGAGTTTCATAGACAAACCTTACACTATCAGAGCTGAGAGTATCAATGAACTGCAGTGAGTTTAAGGTCTGAAGTAAAGGTAGCCTTTGCAGTGCCTTTGGCATGGTAAATGAAGAAAAGATGTATATAAAATGAAATTTGAAATCAAATAACTCAGTAAATGACCAATGTATTAAGATTTTATTCAAGAGAAGGGGATTTTTATGCAATTTAACTTTCCCTTACTGAGTTGTATGTGGTAAAAATGTCCCTTTAAGTGAAGCTAAAGGCAGAATTTTAGTATTTAAACAATGGATTTTGTACCAAAAAAACTTGGGTTTTTTTTACATCAAAATACTTCACCTCTTAAGGTGTGAGATTTTCAAAATCTCAAAACATTTAATTTGGGATTTTGGCAAAAAAAAAAAAAAAAAAAAAAAAAAAAAAAAAAAAAAAAAAAAAAAAAAAAAACAGGATTTGGAGTGTGAGATTTAATAACTTTAACACACACACCTATTATAAATTTTTTTTAATATTTTTTTTTTTTTTTTTTTTTTTTTCAAAAAATTTAAAAATAATTTATTTAAAATAAAATATTTTTTATTTTTTATTTTTTATTAAATCTATTTTTTTTTTTTTTTTCAATTTAGTATTTATTTTAATAATTTTTTTTTTTTTTAAATTTAATTTATTAAAAAAATTGTTTTTTTTTTTTTTCTAATTTATTTATAATTATAATTTAAAAAAAAAAAAAAAAAAAAAAAAAAATCTTTTTAGTTTTTTTTTTTTTTTTTGAGATTTTAAAATAATTATTCTTTTATTTTTTCAAAAAAAAAAAAAAAAAATTAAATTTTATAATATTTATAAAATATTAATTTTAATCTTTTATCAAAATTTATATATATATATATATATATATATATAATAATAATAATAAAGTAAAAAAAAACTTTTTTTTTTTTTTTTAAAAAATAATTTAATTTTTTTAAGTTATTTTTTTTTAAAAAAAAAAAATAAAAAATTAAAAATATTTAAAAAAAAAAAAAAAAAAAAAAAAAAAAAAAGGAAATTTTTGGTTATTATAAAAAAAAAAAAAAAAAAAAAAAGAGGTTAAAAATAAAAAAAAATTGAGAGTATTTTATTAGTAAAAAAAAAATGGAAAAAAAAAAAAAAATTAATTTAAAATTATATTTATTTTTTTTTTGTTTTGAGGTTAGAATTAATATATTTGAAATTAATATTTTTTTGTAGGGTTTTTTTTTTTTTTTTTTTTTTGGGGGGGGGGGAGTGGGTTGGGGATTTGAAAAAAAAACTGAGAAAAAAAACAATTGGGTTAAAGGGTTTTTTAATTTTTTTTTTTTTTTTGATGAACTTTTTTTTGGTTTTTTTTTTTTTTTTTTTTTTTGGTTTTTTTTTTTTTTTTTTTTTTAATTGAAAGTTGAAAAAAAAAAAAAAAAAAAGTAAACAAACTTTTTTTTTTTGTTTTTTTTATATACAAAGAAGTTTTTTTTTTTTTTTTTTATATATAAATGAAGAAATTATTTTTTTTTTTTTTTTTTTTTTAAAAATTAAAATTAAAAAAAAAAAAAAAATAATTAAATAATAAATAATAATAATAATAATAATAATTCAATTTTAAAGAAAATTTCTTAAAAAAAAAAAAAAAAAAAAAAAAAAAAATATAATATCATTAAAGTTTTTTTTTTTTTTTTTTTTTTTTTTTGTTAATAAAATTAACTTTTAATTATTTTTTTTTAAGTTTTCAAAAAAAAAAAAAAAATTTACTTTTACTAATTTCATTATATATGTTTTTTTTTTTTTTTTTTTTTTTTTAAATCAACACATTACATAAAAAAATCCAAAAAAAAAAAAAATAAAAAATTAGTTTTTCTTTGTTTCTTTTTTTTTTTTTTTTTTTTGTTGAGATGAGATAGATAAGTTGAGGTATTAGGAGGAAGATGAAAAAAAGAAGGTTATGAATTAATTAAAAATTTATTTTATTATTTTTTAATTAAATCAATTTTTTCATTTTTTAATTAATTGATTAAATTTTTATTTAAAAATTCAAGGTAAAAAACAAATAAATAAGTGTTTTCCCTTTTCAATTTTTTTTTTATTTAAATTTAATAAACCTAAATTAACCCAAGTAAAAGCCTTTATTTTTATTTTTGAAGGGGTTGGGTGAGGTGAAAATGGTTTTGTTGGGCTAAAAAAAAAGAAAAAGGCTTTTTTTTAGGGTGTTGGTAAACCCACATAAGCACTTACATGTTTTGACTAAACACGTAATTGTATGGTAAAAAAACATAAGGGGTGGTTTTTAAATGAAATATGGCTATTTATGGCATTTTGAAGGCTATTAATGACATTATCCATGCAATAAAGTGCATTATTGATGCTATAAATGTCATTATTAATGCCATAAATGGCATTATCAATGCAATAGAGGTAATTATTAATGCCATAAATGGCATTATCAATGCAATAAAGGGAATTATCAATGCTATAAATGGCATTTTCAATGCCACAGATGGAATTTTTAATGCCACAAATGGCATTATTAATTCCATCAATGGCATTGTTAAGGCCATTTATGGTATTTTTAAGGCCATTCATGCCATTTTTGAGGCCACGAATGACATTAGCAATGCCATTTATGAAAGTGTTAAGGCTATAAATGACATTGTTAAGGCCATTAACAATGGAATGAATGGCCTTAACATTTTTAGTAAAAACATGTAAGGGCTTATGTGTTTTTACTAAAAGCTTACATGGGTTTACCAACACCCTTTTTTTATTACTCTTTTTAGTTCAAATTATTCATAAGAATTTAATATATATATATATATATAAATAAATATGAGTAAAGACAACAGCTTCCTTTTAGAGATTGCTCTCCAAAATCTCAATAAGGTCAAAATATTAATTTTCATATGATGGTAATTGAAAATATATCCTACAATCTGGGGTTTTATATTTGGAATATACCTTATTGGATAATTTTTGTTGAATATTTAATTGGGGCTTGTGTCAAAGTGAAGATGTCAATTTGAAGGCATTTTCAACAAAGTTGAAAACAAAATCAGCTCATAAGCTTGTGGTGAAATGGATAAACTTGGTCAAATAGGCCATCAGAGACCTTTCTCAGCAGGTCATGTGGGAAATATGCCATAAAAAAGGCCTGATTTTTTTGTTTTAAAAGGCGCCTGAAGCTAGATTCAATTCGACTCATTTTGTAATCATCTCATCCAATAACAATTTTTTTTCGTATTTGAGCATGAACAGTCACCAAAAGCATTACCTGGACGAAGGGCAGATGATAGGTTGGAAGCTCATTATTAATGAATTAACTTGAATCATTGATCAGACCAGACTATTAAAGCATGAAAGCTGTAAATTTACTCTTTTTAAACAGTTAATTTATTTTACGTTAATTTAATCAATTTAAATTCTCGAACTAATAAATTGAATACTGAACCAAAAAACAAGGCAATTGCTTAGGAAAATTGTTTAGGAATTGGTTTTGTTATGATTTTAGTAGTGCGAGCCGGAGATTATGAGAAATTGAATTTAGATTAGTGAAAATTGAATGAGATTAATTGATTGATCATAAGAAAAATCAAAGAAATCCGAGATCTTACCGGTAGAAGTAACGATAATGACGTTATAAGGCATTGAGAAATCTGGGGTGGCTAAATCAATTAGAGCCGAATTTGTCCAATATCTTTTGTAAAAGATTTGATGATGATCTTGATGATTGTTTTGGGTTGAATTTTGATGATCCGATATTAAGATTGCAGCTGGGTTAAGATCAAAACCTCGATTAGCATCAGAGGGATATTCTGTGTATAATAGTAAATCTTTTTCATAATCGAATTGGATTTTTAATTTTCTTTTATTTTGAATTTGATTTAATTTGGTAGAATTAGGGGGGAATTGAATGGTCATGACGATTAAATAAGGCCTTTGACGTTGTAAAGAGGGTTGAATGAACTGTTTTTTGATGATTTGCGCGGGATCTTATTTTATAAAGATTGATAGAAAAGTCACAATGGGTAGTTAATTTGATTAAGTTTTTAATAACTCACTTAATCTTACGCCATCGATTTCTACCTTTAAAGTGTGTAAATAAATACTTAACCACCAGGGTAATTGATCGACATAAACCATTTCATGATCATGATTGAATTGATTGTTAACTTGGATTTCGATTCCTATAGAGCCACGTGTTTGACCGTGACCAAATAGTAATCTTTTAAGATTGATTGGACTTGGAGTGAAAGATTTTGCTTTCAAAAAACAAATTAAAATTAAAATTAAAGCTCAAGGCTCACGTTAATTATTATAAAATTTTTATCAAGATTTTAGTAAGATTACTTACGATAACTAAATGTTTGCTCATTGAGCCATTTTGCTTCGATTTCTAAAGGTAAAACGGCTAAAGTCACAGAGAAGGAGGGTTTGAATTGGATGAAAAATTGAAAAAAAGAGATGTAAAAAGAACAAGAGATAACCTTTTAATAAGTCATATGTATGACATCCATTGATAGGTTTACCACTTTGATGAGCTAATGGTTCTATTCTAGGATGATGTTGATTTTGATGATCATGAATGATTTCGATTAAACTTGATTGAGCTAAAGGACAAATTTTTTCTATAGATTTTCCAAAGATTGAAACTAAATCCCAATCTAAATTGAAATTTGAAATATAAAAAAAAGTTAGATGAAGATGAAAAGATTTTTAAAGATGAGAGAAAGAAGATTTACCTCTTTTTAAATTTTTACGTAAAGGATCTGAAACGTTTTCGATTTCAATTTGAAGATTTAAAGAGGAATGTTTTTTGAATAATTTGAATCTTAAAGATTGCCAATTTGAATTAAAAAGGTTATGAGGATTGATTAAATTTGCTAAACCGGCATGAGAGCGACAAGGTAAAAGTTTTAATAAAGGGGAAAGGTTTTCGGTGCAAGGTTTTTCTATGGGTAAAATGCCATGATAAAAAGTTGATTGAGAATGATTAAAGCTAGAGAAAGGGAAAAAAGAATGAGGCAGATTTGATGAAAGATGTAAACGATTAAGTGAAGAGCAAAAGATACCGGCTAAAGTATTTGATAGAGAAGAAATGTTTAAAGAGTTTGAATTTTCCAACCAAATAGCTAATTCAGCGCCGGAAGGATAAGATTGAATTTTTTGATTTTTGATTGAATGAGTTGACCATCTATCTAATTCCCAACGACCTCTTGAAAGACTGAGTGATAATTGATTAATTTTGAATTGATGGATTAATTCTAATAAATTTAAAGGGAATAGATCGGATTGAATTAGCTTTAGATTATTTGAAAGTGAAGAAGTTGAGGGTAGGATAGTAAGTTTTGATGATAGATCAAAGTTGAAATTGGTTAAAATTTTTCCATCTTGAAATTGCTTTATCAGTAAAGATTCTTTGAATGAATCGAAATTTGATTGATGATTTGGATGATTTTGATGATTTTGATCTGTTTGAATGGATGAATTTAAAATTAAAGTAAGAATTAAAAATTTAAATTTCATTTTTAAAATTTTTTTTTAATTTTTAAAAAATCAAGAAATTTTTATAAATTTTAATAAATTGAATTAAATTTAATTTTAAAAATTAATTAAAAAAAAAGATAAAAAGAAATTTTATAGATTAAAAAATTAAATTTTTTAAAAACAAAATTCCTTAAAAAGATATTAAAATTGGCATCAATGTAATAGATTAGATAGTAAGACCAGCTTGTGATTAATTATTATTGATTTGTAAACTAGAATTGATTAAATTAAATTTTGGTAAGATGTGTTTTAAATGACAAACTAATTGAATTTATTGAATGAAGTAAACTTTTAATTGATTGATTTTGATGAAATTAAAGAGAGTGATAAAGAAATTTCTGAATAAGATCAAGTTAATTTTTGGAAGATTTTTGAGCTTATAAGCTAAAAATTTATTTAATTGAGATGAACTAAATCAAATTTAACAAATTTAAAGAAAGCATCAAAAAGGCTACCTTTAATTCAGACATTAAACTCACTGCAGTTCATTGATACTCTCAGCTCTGATAGTGATTCTGATATTCAGGAAGATATAATATTATTAAATATGATAGTGTAAGGTTTGACTATGAAACAATAGGTAAAAATTTACTAATTTATTACTTATTGTACTCTGAATGTCCTTATGAATTGAATAAATAAGATTAAAAATATAATAATAATAAATAATAATTATTATTATTATGGCATAAAATAATTATATTATTAAATAAATATAATAATATAATTTATATTATGAAAATATAATATAATAAATAAATATATTAATATAAAATAATTAATATATTTAAAAAGCTCTTTATTATTGTTACCAACAAATAACAAAGGCGTAAAAAATTGCTTTTTATTAATAAAAAACAATTAATAACAATAATATTACTAATATTAAAGTTATGAATTAATATAAATACTATTTATATTAATTAAAGAATTATTAAGAGAGTAATAATAGAGAAATTATTATAATAAGAGAAAATAACCTACTTTTAACACTTAATATAATAATTTTGAAATATTTTACGCCAAAAAATATAAATACAACTTTTTCAAATTGTATTTACAATAAAAATAAAGAAAATTACAAATTATTCTGGATTTTAACGTGGAAATGAGTTTTTAAGGAGATTTTTAGCAAAAACAATTAAATAAATGATTTAATCACGTCAAAATAGATGATTACAACAAGGTGGTCTTTGGTCTTTAATAATATAATAGTTTTATATATAAAGAATAAAGAAATTACCTTTGATTTAATTGATTTAATGTTTTTGATGCATCTGAGGGGAAAATAGAGTAAAAAGAGCTCTATTTATAGTAAATACCTCCCTCCTAGAGTCCAACAGGCTTTTAGTAGACGTGTACTGATCATACCCACTGGAATTGATCAATATTTTAAAGTTTGGAGATGATTACATCATTATCAAACCGTATTACATCATTATTACACCATTATTTAGAGTTATCACTATAACTCTAAGTGTGATGACATCAGAGGCTTGGCAGAACCCCAAATTTCGTGGATTTTATTAGTTTTAATCATAAACTAATAGTATTCACCAATTTTATCACTATTAAGACTGTTAAACTTAATTTAAGGTTACAGTATGTGATCATAACAGCTCAATTTAAGCTCAAACTTTGAACCTCAATAACTTTTAAGGTTTTCACGCTACAGCAATTCAGAGAGTGAATTCTGATAGCCTGACATAACCTTATTATGCTGCCAAGAGCTTTTCATTACATCATCAAAACTCTAATTTTGATGATTTTTCTTGTAACTCATCTTTTCTGTCGAAATTCAATATTTTAAACTTCAAACCTTGATTTCAGGGGGTTATACCCTGAATTTAATAATAAAAATTACATCATTCTTCACGAATGAGCTAGTGGAATCCAACTGTGAGCTTTATTTTAAGTTTGGACCACTTTCACAACAAAATGGTCAACAGCTCTGTTGATTTTTATCAATATTTCATCATAGGTTTTAACCTTGTTTATAGATTGTAAAATAAAGCTCATATCTGTGTTCCTACAGTAATTACGTGGTAACTTTATTTTTGGTTCATCACTCTATCTTGTATAGTTTAAGAGATATTAGCTATGATCCTTGAATATATGCGTTGACCAAAAAAGTGCATATATTCAGGTTAATTCCCTAAGTATTAACTTTGGAAATTAGCTTATTAATTGTTTTATGTGTGGATTTTCGTGAAGAATCCACTGGTACAATTCATTTTACATGTTGTTTCATTAGTACTTGAGATAAATAAGGTTTTATGGTTTTTATAAGGTATTATACCTTATAATTCATTAAATATTGACTTTACAGATATGCCATAAAAATGGTATATGTGTATTTTACAATGGGGAATCCAATGGTATAATTTATTTTACATGTTGATTCATTGGTTTTTAAGTTAAACCAATTTCTGTACCAATTTATGGTATTTTTTGTATATTTAAGTAATTATTTTTAATGTATAATTATTCTAAGTAATTTCAATATAATTATATTAAAGGTATAATTATTCTAAGTCTTTTTTGTGACCTTATTGGGTATGTGGTCATATCTCAAAGGCTCACAGATAGCCTCACAAAGATACATCAATCCTTGTAGAAGATATCCATCACATTACATGTATACAATGAATGATTTAAAAACATTATCATCTGAAAAGTTTCGACAGCTATGTAGGACCACACATGAATCATTTGAAAAATTGGTTGCACAAATTCAAGCTGATAAAACATTTCAAAACTCATCACAAAACAAACAACACAATCCTGCTATCCAATGGGCTGTGGAATTATCAAGGCTTGGATCAAATGGCAATGGGGCTGCTTTGGGAAAGATAGGAATGTTGTTTGGAATTAGCCATGAGGCTATTGTGTTTTACACTCAAAGAGTGATCCAAATATTAATTAATTTGAAGCACAAAGTGATTGTGTGGCCAACAATAGAACAACAAAGAGAGATGTCTCAAGTAATGCAAGCAGAAGGCTTCCCTGGGTGCATTGGGTTTATTGATGGGAGTCTCATACCATTATCACAACATCCTCCCAATGATGGTGAAGCCTATTTTGATTGCAAAAAAAGGTAAGCTGTTGAATCTTTATTCTTTATTTTAATCTTACTGATTGTTTACATATAAGGTATTCTATGCCAATAAAACTGGTTTGCAATATCAAAAAACAGTTCACTGCGCTACATGTTGGTTTTACTGGGTCACTTCATGATTCGAATGTCTATCAACATATGAAAATAGCACAAACACCTCAAGAGTTTTATGAAAAGGATCAGTACTTACTTGCAGATTTGGCATATGCAAGCTCTCCTTGGATTGTTCCAGCATATAAGGAAGTTGTAGCACAAAATGAAGACAACCGTTCTTTCAATTACTGTCTAGCAAAATCAAGGGTAAGAATCAAGCATGCAATTGGAATTTTGAAGGGGAAGTGGTTTTCTCTAAGGGAAATTCAAAATCAAATGTGGGAAATTGAATTTGAAATCACTCAATTAAATAAATTACTTAAATAAAAAAAAATATTCAAAGGTTTTTTTTATATTTAATTTTATTTCATTTTTAAAAAATAATGATCTTGAAATATATATATATATATATATAAATTTATTAAATTATATTTTTTGTTATTATTTTAAGTCTTTTTTTTTTTTTTTAGAAAAAAAAAAACAAACCTAATTATTCAATTATAAAAAAATCTTTTTTTTTTTTCATTTTTAAATAAATTTATTATTCATTTTAATATTTATGTATATATTTCAAAAAGTTTTTTTTTTTCATTTTTATTATTAGTTTGAATCCAAAACAAAAAAAAATAAAAAAAATAAAAAATAAAAATATTAAATTTTAAATAAATTAAAGAATTAAATAAATAAAAAGTAAATTTCTTTTTTTTTTATATAAATATATATATATATATATTTTAGTATTGATAAATGAAAATAGTTTTTTATTTTATTTTTTTTTGATTAGAATAAATTAAATTATTATTAAAAATTTTAAAATTATTAACTTTAAATTTATATAATAATTTTTATTTATCTATATATATGTATATTTATATTTTTTTTTTTTTTAAAAAAAAAGAAAAAAGCAATAAAAAAAAAAAAAATTTAAATTTAAGAATCAAATTTTTATCAAAAAAAAAAAAATTGAAATTTTTTTTATTTAATAAATTAAAAAAATGAAAAAATTAAAATTAAAATTAAAATATAAAAATATTAATTCTTGTAGTTTTTTTTTTAATTCTTTTCAAAATAATAATAATAATAATTTTTAATTAATTTATTAATCTTTTAACTTCAATTTATTTTTTATTTAACTTAATTTTTTTTTTTTTAATTTTATTTTATTCATATTTCTTATTTTTTTTATGTAAAACTATGACAAAATAGAACCAGAATGAAATTTATAAAAAATTTAAAATTGTAACAATAATTAATACTGATCTAAATAAAATAAAGCTCATGAATAAAAAGACTAGAAGATAAAATTAATTTAATTTAAGAATTAAAAAATTTATAAAACTTCAAAGTTTTGACTAAAGTTCCATTAAGCCAAAACTTCAATTTCACCTCTATTTATAGATTTTTAAAATTTTAATTAAACCTCTATGAGATGAGAAGGATTTTTTAATCTCTAAGTGAGAGATTTTAAATTGTTTTATTAATTTGCTGGTAGCACCTTTACTTCAAAATTAACTAATTTCTTACAACTACCTTAAACAAACCCATTAAAAATTAAAAAAATTCTTCTACAGAAACCTAAAAAAGCTCAAAAATCACAAATAGATGAATTAAACCTTTAGTTCTATTTACTTAAAAGAAATATATCCATAAAATTTACTTATGTATCTTGGCTGAAGTTTTTTAACCTTAAAATATGGGCTCAAAAACATTACAAACCCTTTAAGATTTTTCATACTTGACACAAGGAATAAATTTAGTTGTAAAAAACTGAAAAAATGATTAAGAAATTTTATTTTATCTTATTAAAAATTAGATATATTTAAAACTGAAAAATTTATATTTCTTTGAAGGTTTTTTAACTTTAATATAAAATTATTAAAAATAAAAAAAATCTTCCAGAACTTATAAATTCTTTAGAAGTAGAAAACAAAATAAATAAATATATATATATAGAATTAATAGAATAAGAGTTAAATTTAATTATATATTTTTTGTTTTATATATATCTCAAAACATTTTCTGAAATATTTTCAAGATAAAATTGGGTTTAAAAGATCTTTTTTAGTTTATATAACTCTTTTATTACTAAATTAAAGTTTAATATGGAATAAAATAAATCTAATATTCTTTATAATTAAATCAAAAAGATTTTCTCTATTGATTATATCACTCAAGACCATTTCCAAAAACTTTTTAAATGACGTATGACAAAATTTTTTTTTTCACTTTTTTATATTCTAAAAAATTATTTATTTATGATTCCCAGAATAAAAAAAAAATTTTGATCAAATAAATTAATTAATATTTTTTTTCTGAAATGGAATTTTTCTTTTTTTTTTACTATTTTGAAAAATTTTAAAAAAAATAATTTTTTTTTTTTTTTTTTTAATTCAATAAAATTAATAAAAAGGAGATTTTTTTTTTAAAAAAGTCTTTTTAATAATTAATTATTAATTCTTAAAATTATATAAAAAACAAAAATCTTAAAATGTTAAAATAATATTAAATTTATAATTAATTTCATTTTAAAATCAAAATCTTAATTATTTTAATTATAATTAAAAAAAAAAAATTTTTTTGTTTTTTTTTTTTTAAAAAAATAATTCACAAATATAAATATTAATTTTAATTAATGAAAAACCTTTTTTTTTTTTTTATTATTATTAATTTTTTTTAACTTTAATAAAATTTAAAACCTAAATATATATAATTTTAATTTAAAAAAAAAATCTTATTTGATAAATTAAAAATAAAATTTTGATCAATTTTTTTTTGGATTTAATTTAATTTAATTTAATTTTATTTTATCTTAATTAATTTTATTATTATTATTATTTTTAATTATTCTTAATTATGTTGAAAATTAAATTTTAAAATTAATTTTTTAAATTTTAATATAAAATTAAAAAAATATTAATAAAATAATTTTATATATATATTTATATATATATAAAAGAAAACCTAAATAATAAATTATTATTATCATTTGTGAGCCTTGAGGTATATTTTACATACCCAAATAGACCACAATCATCTTAAAAATAAATTCTGAATTGTGCATAACTCATAAGTCATGCATATATCCAAAATTCATCATTTTTGATTTCAGAAAAGATGAATAACTTTTTATTGAGTAAGCAAATCCATGGATTTAAGGCCAGATTTGGATTCTACACAGAAATTCACCTAGGGTAGCTCCATGGAGTGAATAATCTCAAATTAACTCTTTGAGGTGGTAATATGGAAAATACTTCAATTCCACATCATCAATACCACATAAAAGATCCGTGAAATTTTTTGTTTTTCTTAATTTCACACCAAAATAATGGGAATGTGAGAAATCCCATGTTACATATACACTAAGAATAGTGTTATGCATGTTTTGGGCACTTAATATCATGGTATTCTTACATGGACTTTTGGTACACCCATGGTGGATATCTCACTTGAAGCTTAAATTTCTATTTTGACGTGAAAAATAAGCAAGGGGGACAAAAGACATCAAAGAGAGCCAGGGTACCCAACGTCTGAGGCCTCAGAGGCATGGACAGATCTGAAGCTTGGATCCATGGCTGATCTTGGCCCAATTAGTAAACTAAAACACTTTGGGAACTTGGTTACCATGTTACAACTACAGTAAATCATAAGAAAATAGCAAATAACTTGCTATCTTGACATGCCAAGGAGGTAAAGAGCTACTTAGAATCCTGTAACCATGTCAATTCTTAATGAATTTCCATGGATAGACCCTAAAAGAGTAATTAAAACCCTTTTTGGACTTGTATCCATTGATTTACCTCATAGCAACCAGTTAAACACTCATATTTGCAATTCTATGTAGAAATGAGGTAAAAACTTCAAAAATTCATTAAAAATACAATTCTGAATTAATCTCTCTGAAAATATCAGGACCAATAGAGAACTGTATCATCTATGGTACAACCAAAAAGAATTATAGGTTTCTAGTAAAATTAAACGTTTTACTTACATTTCATTTTTGACTATTCTATGTGAAACACTGAATATTCAAAAATTCACAGTAATTACAACCTGTGATGAAATTTCCAATAACATTGATAACTTTGAGAAATCAATGCAGATTTACAGATGTTACTCCTTTTATTCTTAACCATATTGGGGTTGGTAGTCACATAAAAGCATCAATTAAGTAATTATGATAATCTTACGTGACAACAGATGATGAAATCAATAATCCAAAAGGGATTATTGTTTTCTCACTCACTGGTTTTTCAGTTCGCTCCATGGAACGCCTATGTGAGCTGTTGTTGACTTAAAAGAGGCCTCCTCTTGCTGTTTTTTCCAAGAATAATCTTATTATCCATTTATATCATTGTTACCAACAAGTAAGTATTAGTTAAACTATTCTTAAGTGTTTTAATTATTTCAGAATCAATCAGAAGGACATGAAATAATAGAATCAAACTATATATTGTTGTAATCCTGCTATAAATCATTTTGAGCCCTTAAATCCACAATTTTATGTCAAATTTCTCTACTTATATCTTTCAACAAGTGCTTTGGAGTATAAGTGAGTCATTTATCTTTTATTATTAAAGTTTTTCTCCAAAAATAGCTTTATTCAAGAATTATCTTTATAATTATTCTTGAAAAAGATAATTATATATTAAAATAATTTTGTTATTTTAATAAAAGAAGTGTTTATTATTAAATTCTTCTTGTAATTGATTCTTGTAGACAATTACTGCTCACTGTTAAAATCACTAGTCATGTTTAACACGTGAAAGAAATAATTCTTTAATTATTTAATTGTGGTTATAATAATATTTTATTATTATATTTCATAAGAACAGACATAGTACTGTTGATTAATAGTAATATTATCATCAGTTTCATAGTCAAATCTTACATTATTATTATTCTTATTTATTAATTTAAAATTTAATTCAAAATTTTATTTAAATTTTATTTCTTTGTTTTAATTTTTATTTAAATATTCTTTATTTTATCTTTATTTTATTCAAAAAAAAAAAAAAAAATTCAAAGTAAAGGAAAATAATAAGAAATATATAATAATATTATTTGAGAAAAAAAAACATAATTTTTTAATACTTAATAGGAAAGTCTAAATGGTATATATTAAGATTTCCTTCAATATTATATAAAATCAAATTCTTTAAACTTAATAATTTTTTTTTTTTTTAATTTTTTCATCAAGTCTTCTTTGATACTGATTAAAATTTTCTAAAGTTTTTTTAACTATAAATCCTTTTAAATAGATTCAATAAGAAAAAATTAGTATAAATCAAAAATTTTCTTTATTTATATTTAACTAAATTTTAAATGAATATCCAATTTATAAAAAAAAAAATATTTATTAATAAAATTCTCAAAAATATTTTAAATTTTAAAAAACTCAAGATTAAAATTAATTAACTTAATTAGAGTAGAATTAATTAAAATAATTTTTATGAAATATTAAGAAATAAATTTCAATATAAGAATTATTAAGATATAGTTCATTGGATAAAAAAATAATAATACCATTCATAAAATTTTGTTCATGTTTTTGTATATAGATATATTTAAACTTTTAATATTATTCTAAAATTTAAAAGAAGATAATATTAATATTTTGATTTATTAGTTATTTATAAAAATAAAAAAAAATTTTGACTTCAAAAAATATCTTTGTGATTCTGATTAAAATATTTTTTTTTCTTTTAGAAATTCTTTGGGAGATGAAATAAATTAAATTATAGATTAAGAAAATATCAAATATGAGATATTATTGGTATAATTTCTTTTGAAAACACTATAATAAATACAATTGAATACTTCTTGAAGGTTTATATCAAAACATAAGACAAAATATGATATTTATTTTTGAATATTATATTCAAAATATAATATTTGATAGGTATAATCTAATTATTAGGGGTGTCAAAGTTACCAAATCCCACATTAAAAATCTCTAGTTTTTTTTTTTGCAAAATTAAACATTAACTTTTTTGAGATTTGGGTAATCCCACACTTCAAGAGGTGTGATATTTTGAGGTACAAAAAAACCAGGTTTTTTTTGGTACAAAATCCCATTTTAGGATACTAAAATCCCACTTTTAGCTTCACTTAAAGTATAATTTTATTGACACAAAACTCAGTAAGTGAATATTAAATTTCATAAAACTTTCCCCCTCTTTCAAAAAATCTGAATACCCTGGTGATATATTAAAGTATTTGATTTCAAATTGCATTGGCTATAAGAATTTTCTTCATTTAAAATTCCAAAATAATTTCAAAGGCTACCTTTACTTCAGAAATTAAAATCATTTCAATTAATTGATGTTTTCAACTCTGATAGTAACTCTGATATCCAGGAATATATAAACTTATTAGATAAGATAAAATCACAAAGATAAATCAATCCTAATAGCAGATATCCATCACCTTACATGTATAAAATGAATGATTTACAAAAATTATCATCTGAAGTGTTTTTCCATATTCATTGGACTAAAAATGAATAATTTGAAAAATTGGTTGCAAAAATTCAAGATGATGAAAAATTTCAAAATTAATCACAAAACAAACATAATAATTACATACAATTGGCTGTGGCACTATAAAGGTTAGGATCAAATGGAAATGGAGCTTCTTTGGGAAAGATTGGAATGTTGTTTGGAATTAGGCATGGGGTTATTGTTTTTTAAACTAAAAGAGTGATCCAGATATTAATTAAGTTTAAAAGAAAATTTATTGTGTGACCAACAATAGAAAAATGCATGAGGAAGCCTTCCCTGGGTGCATTAAATTTATTGATAGGAGTCTCACACCACTATCACAATGTACCCCCAATGATGGTGAAGCCTATTTTGATTGTAAAAAAGGTAAGCTTTGGAATTTTCATACTTGATTTCATTTTTACTGATTAGTCAAAACTAAGGTTTTATATGTTGATACAACTGGTTTTAAAGATAAAAAAAAACAGTTCAATTCTCTACATGTGGTTTGTACTGGGTCACTTCATGATTTTAATGTATATCAACATATGAAAATAGAAAAAAAACCTCAAAAGGTTTATGAAAAAAATTTGTATTTGCTATCCAATTCAGAATATGCAAGCTCTCCTTGGGTTGTTCCAACCTATAAGGGAGTTGTAGACAAGAATGAAGAAACTCATACTTTCAAACACTTTTTAGCAAGAAAAGGGGTCAGAATTAAGCATTAAATTGCTATTTTGAAGGGTAGGTGGTTTTCTCTAAGGAAAATGCAAAATGAAATGAGTGATTCTCAAGAAATACAATACTTTATTAGTTGAGTTGTTTCTTGTACAGTTTTACATAGTATGTTGGGACAAATTGGAGATTAATGGTTTGATTTCTATGAATATTATTACTCACCACAAGAAGAACATCTGTAAAATCACGAAAATGGGGAAGATATTGTAAATATGTGTGAAAATAGAATTAAACCTATTAATTTGGAATGGAAAGATAATTAATTGTGGATTTTGTCATGAAAATTTACTTATGACCTAAATTCAAATTCCTACAACAGAATGGGCATTTTATTGATAAAATAAAAATATTTAAAATCATTAATTTTTAGCTTTCTTTTTAGTCCTTCATGTTTTTTTCAAATTAAAAATTGAATTTTGAATTAATTTTGGTAGGTGTCATTTTTAAAAATTTCTCATATAAATTGAATAATCTATGATTGATTTTAAAAGGAAATCCAAAATGAGTTAGTTCTTCATGATTGAAAATTTTTGGAGGAAGTTTTTTTGTCTGATGAACCATTGATGATTTTTTTCAAAGAATTTCCATAATTCCAGGGTATTTTTTGAAGAATTAATCTCCATTTTCAATTTGAGGAAGTCCATGCCATGTCCAGTTGGGGTAAATAAAGTGTGGTGTTGATGAAATATTTCTTGTACACAAAAGAGAATATACCATAAGTCCAGGTATTTAGATAATTGAAATCTTAATGTGGCTTATTTAAAATTTCATCTTGAGTGACAATAACATTTGTAAAGGATTTTCATGCTTGTTTTTTATTGAAAGAAGTCCATTTGAGGTGACTGAAATTCAATAATTTTGCAGCTTCCATTAATGCTTGATTTTAATTTTTTGCTAATTTAGAAAAGTGATAAATTCTAGAATTAATGGAATCCTCATATTGTTCAAGCTTTAACCATTTAATATTATTTTTTTCAATTTCATGAGGTATCAAACGAGGTTTTCAGGATTAAACACCTATAATTTTTTCAATTAATTAGTAATTATTAAAATAAAATGTAAAAAAAATGACACAACTGCAGATTTTCCAGAATCAGAACCAGGAAAAAAGCTAATGACATTCATAATTCCACCTAGAACATGTTTATTGGTTTTAATATCTTGAAAATTTTGGGATAAGCTAATTAAATTAATGATAAGTTTTTTTAAGATATGAGAGTTTCCAGAAGAATTATTGAATTAGGTGATTTCTTAAATGACAAAGGGTGAAAAAGGCTTCTGGATTTTATCAATGATTACATGAGGATGGGGTAGAGTGTTTGGCAATGGGAGTTTTTCCCATGTGGAATTGGCTGCTTTATTGTCAATTGAGATGGTTGAGATGTTCCCATATGATCTGTTGGGATGGCAAAGTTGAGGAATGATCTGTTTTGAGTCATGGATATGTTATCTTTGGCTTTGGGTAAGCTTTCTTTTATGATCTGTTTTGGTATTATTTACCTTATGATGTTCTATATTTGGTTTAGTACTGACAATTACATCAAGAGGAGTAATAAGAGGTTCATAAGATTTCAAATAATTTTGATGATGTGCTGAGTCTGGTTTAGTCCTAACCATGACATCAGTATAATGATTTAAAGAGTGAGGGAGAGGGTGAGATTTGTTTTGAATTTCAATAATGATGGAAGGGGAGTGAAACCAAATGACAGTCCAAAATAACGCCTTATAAATGATCCACCCCTATATTAAGAAATAAAGAAAACAGTTAAAAGATGAAAATAAAAGGAAATGGAATTAATTAGAATCATCATAATATATGAAGAATTCAAAATAATAAAATAAGAAAAACATGATGATTAGTAATTATTATTAGGTGATTGAAAAAAATAAAAAAAAAAATTATCAGTCATTATCATCAGAAAATAAAGAAAATTAAAAAAGAATAAGCATTATTGATGATTCATCAAGAATTTAAAAAAGAAAATACAAAAACAGGATTAGTATAATTGCTGGTAATGAATAATGAACTTTAAGAAAAATAAAAAAAAGGTTAGTAATTATTGATGAAGTAAAAAAAAACAAAAAAAAAATAAAGAATTTTTAGTCATAAGTGATGAAGTAAAAAAAAGAACTAACAGTAATGATTAATGAAGTAAAAAAATCATTATTGATTGATGGAGCAAAAAAAAACCAGGTGTTAGTAATTAATAATGAAGTACAAGAAAAATTAATGTTAGTCATGAATCATTAATCAAATTAACAAAAATGAATGGGCTGGTTGGGGGCCATTAAGAAGAGATAACTAAAAAAAGGCCTGGAATCGATTTGGAATCAATTCGGAAGCATTCCCAATTGATGTTGAATCAATTTGGCACAACATTAAAAAAAATAAACAAAATATTAATGGCCTTTTGGGGGCCATTAACAAGTGAAGAAAGATCACCAATCAATTTAGATCAATTATAAAGCCAGCTTTCTGAGAGCCTCCCAGAATTATATTTGGAAGGCTCTAGTCTTCATGGTGGGTGGTGGAGTTGGCAGAGGGGTGTATGGTGATGCTGATGATGATCCTAGTTATTCAAAAAAAAGAAAAAGAAAAGTTAAACTGACCTTATTTTGTTTGAATTAGAATTAGAAACTAAAAAAAAATTGAAAAATATAAATATTAAAGTAAAAATAGTTTTGGTGTTGTATTTGTGAGTTAATAATTGAAAAAAATACCAGTTTTATTTCAACAAAAGTGGGGTGAGTGAAATCAGGAATTATAAAAACAAAAGATAAATTAAAATAAGAGGAGGAAATGGAATTGAATTTGGAAAAAAAATAAAAATAAAATTGAAATAAAATCAGAGGGAGGAATCAAATTGAATTTGAAAAAAGTTGTTCATTGATCTTTGGGAAATACATTCTCAGTGCAAAAGTTTCCCACAAGTTCAATTTTTATAAAAATTGGAGTTCACGTTTGAAATAAAATATAAGATGTGACATTTGTGCCCTAATTTCAAATAAACATAATTTATATTTGACAAATCACCCAATTCAAAATGATTACATTTCAAAAACCCTTCTAGATGAGAAGTGATTAATACTTGGTCTGAAACAGCCCAACAAGTCAAGTTTAATATAAAAGTAAGCTTTTTGAAAACAACTTCCAATTATGCATTACTATTTGGTATCTATATGATACAGGGGATAAACCCTGGGGAATACATTTGTGGCATGACCAATGCATTAATTTCTTTACCTCAAAATATAAGAGCTTTTATCATTTGTTGGAATTGTTGAATATTTTATATGATGTATGTATGCGTTACCAAATTAAAATGAATTTATTTATACTTAATAAATCATTTTTATTAATTAATTTCAGAATAGGTTTGAGTTCTGCAATTTGCCTGCTTGATGACAATGCTGCTATAGTGAGATCCATATGGCATTAGATTTCCTTCAGCTACAATTCACAATTCCACTTTTCTTTTTCAAATTTATATTTCATGTTGTGTTTTTTCTCATCAAACTCCTTTTTTTGTAACTTCACTTCTTTCAACTGTTGATTTTCAATATTCCTCAATTTCTCTTAATGCCACCTTTCATTTTCCTACTCAAAAGAAGCATTATCACTTGCTTCACGGGCTAAGAATCATAACCTTTTTCAGTAGGATTTATCAGAGTAAAAATAATTTCAAGAAATACCCTTTTGCCATGATTCAACAAAATTTGCATATGTAGGTGCAGACATACCCATAAACCTTTTCCTAGATCCACTCTTGTCATTCAAGTTGGGGGTCAATGCTTGATTATTCTTTTGTGTCAAATGTTTTATGAATTTACTTAGCTGGCCAGAGAAGAAATAATCAAAATTGGCTTTTATAAATTTCAGGCTTAAGCATACTTACTGATTAATCATGAAGGTTTTCTTTTTGAACTAAGTCATCATCATTATTAAGCAAAGGATAAAGATTGAGAGGTGATTCCAGATGATTGTGGCCCTTTAAAATTCAAATGAGCCTTAATCATCTCAGGTAAAAAGCAAAAGAAATTCTGACTTACTTTATTCATTAAAAGTTAATAATCATCATCACCATTTAAGCTGTATTTTCATTATGAATCATAGCTTGCAATGGGAGTGATATTGGGCTTGTGGCCAAAGAGTGCATCCATTTCAGCATAGAAAGGACACATAAATTTTAGCTTTTCACTCATTGATTTTATTCCTTTACTCTCATCTTCTTTGGTTAGTCCAGCCCCAGTTGAATTCTCAATTTTTTTTGCTGCCATATACTTCTTTTTATATGTTTGCCATTGATCTTGGATGCTGCTTGAGCTAAGGTTTAGGTGATGTTGCTATTTCTTGTTGAAATCAATGGCCATTAGCTAAAACCCATGCTGTTTTGATAAAGGTGGCCTTCCAATTGAAGTTGAGCCACCAGTACCAAAACATGACTCAAAATTTGTTTTCATTTAAAGACAATTAATTATGGCTAAATAATCTGATGGATGAGGAAGGCTGGAGGTTATCTTCATATCTGACTTGATGTGTTTTGCTTTGGCACAAGGGCATATTGATGAAGAAATATAAATTGATTGTAAGCTTTTTGGTGTGTTTTTCAAAAATGGAGTGTGGAAGAATATGATGTACAGTTATGAATTGTGAACTGTGAATACTGATTTGGGTTAGGTTTCAAACTGAAATTCCAAATGCATGGGATTTAGTAAAAATACCAGGGGGCTCAGTTAAAATGCCATGTGATTTACAGATGAAAAATTGGGGATTCAGTGTTGGGATTTGGAAGCCAAATCCCATGTTATTTTAAGGTGGGATTTGGTGAATTTGACACCCACTATTAAAAAGTTTTGATATAAAATTAGAAATTGATGAGTGAAAAATTCATCTAAAAAATTATTCATAAGATTAAATCAATTGAAAATTCTCAATAATCAGCACAATTGAAAGTGATAAATGTATGACCTTGCTTAAGAGATCTATAAATTGAACTTTGCAGAATTCTGAAATTAACCCTTAGATGAAAAAAGTTCTTTGGTAAGTTTATGTATTTCATTCAATTCTTAGATGAACTTATTCAGGTTAAAGATTTATAAAATAATCTAAAATTTTAGTTTCAAAAATCATGTAAGCTTTATTTAAGAGTAAAAATAAAGCCATAACCAAAAGACAAAAAACAATAAATTCAATTAAATAGCTTAAAAATGAACTTGATAATAATCCCTTCAAACAAAAAGCTTTTGAAACTTAAAAAATAAAATTTGAGTGTTTTTGTTATTGATCCTGATTACTAAAAAAACGTTAGAATCAATCAATCCTAATGTTTTCTTTCTTATTTTATTCTATGTAATATTAAAAAATCCCACCTTTTTTTTAAATTTAAATTTCTGGGATTTTTCAATTAATAAAAGATGATCTTTTTTTCATTAATAAAAAAAACTCTGAATAAATTGAATTAGGATATTGAAATTAGAAACACAAGTCCTATCTTTCCATTTTATA
Source organism: Austropuccinia psidii (assembly GCA_023105745.1). Taxonomy (NCBI): domain Eukaryota; kingdom Fungi; phylum Basidiomycota; class Pucciniomycetes; order Pucciniales; family Sphaerophragmiaceae; genus Austropuccinia; species Austropuccinia psidii. The sequence continues at coordinate 20,851,362 of JALGQZ010000009.1, read as the reverse complement.
TTAAAAAAGAAAAACTTTTGAAACACGTGAAATTAATTTGGAAAGATATTTAGAGAGTGTTCATGGGTTTTTTATTGGAAGATTGCTGAAGCCATTTGGCCCTTGTGGCACCCTTCTTGCTAATGATAATATCTTTTCTTTGAACGGATATGTTCTTAAAGCAAGATAGCTTGTGCACTTTGGGAAATTCCAGTCCTTCCTTATTTTTACCTTGTCAAAGAGTAGAAGACTTGTACTCAGACAAATGGGGCCACTAAAATTTTCCCCAAATTAGTTTCATTTCCATCTTTTCTTATCCTATGAATAATATGTTTTTCGTTTTGTGGATACCACAGCTTTCTAAGCGCAATCTCCTCATTCTTGTAGTCCTCTCCGACCTTTAAAAGTTCCATTGAGATCTCAACCTGCCTATCAAGAAGGGCTGATTTCAATTGTCGGATTATAGTGTCAAAGAGTTCGTATGTATGTCTGCATAGGTTGAGTACTAAATCTTTCTTTGTTTCGATTTCTACTCAAGTTCTCAACTGCTCGTAACATGGAATACCCACTAGGCAAAAGTAAAAGGTTTAAGGCGCAGATACCAGCGAGCTCATTGTAAACAAAGGATGCGACTCTCAAGAACATATCATTGGCGTCGACCTTGGTCACTTTTCAGTGTGGTTCTAGCATAAACTGTCGGACTTGAGTAGGAACTGTCTGAGCGTGGCCCACCATGAAAATTCTAGCTGGTCCTAAAAAACTCGTTTGATGAAACTAATCAAGCCATTCAAAACTCATTAAGCTGCTCCACTCCAAGCAGACTTGAGATGCTATAGGTCTTAAGTCTAGCCAGGCAACGAAGACCCCAGAAATTACATTTTGATTCCGAACACAATGGCAATGCCTTAGCTTCATGCGGATGATGGAGTACTTACCATCTCTAGCGTTGCGCGAATTTACCTTTGACTTCACTGAAAGGCTCAAGCTATGGTGGAATAAAGAAAAAAATTACGAGTCTTTTGACAGCAGCATTTCAAAAACAATGGATAAACTTATCAACTACTATCTCAGCGTTGTCTTGAGGAATGCATCCTTACCTCCGACCTCACCGCCTACACCGCGGTTACAAAGGTTTTACCTTGTTGAGTTCTACCAGACTGATGCCCAACATCACTTCAAGCTGTACCTAAAAGAAATCAATAAGCAAGCGACGCGGTTCTGTCTGTCTCACTAATCAATGTTTCTGTTTCTTACCCACTTCCTGCATTCATCTCAGTGGTTGACAAGTTTACAAAGACGTTCGTCTTAACTGACATTGAAAAGATGCTAAGATGACAACTCGAGCTTTAATTTTTTTCTTCAAATTCACACCTGAAAACGTCAAAGGTCAATTTAAAAATAAACTAACAAAGGCATAGATCTGAACTTGAACAAATGAAAACTGACTCCAATTTTGGCTTCAAGAAATTGATATGTGGGGGGGGGCAGCTTGTCATTTCGCATGACAATCAATTTGTGTGCCACCAGGAACTGTAACCAATGGAGCCTGAAGCAGAGTCCTTTCACTCAAAAGTAAAAACCACAATACAGCTTGTTGAACTTCCTTTTTGGCCGGTAATTCAGAATTATTTTAGTTCGCTCACTTGGATTCATGATAAGACCTGGGGATTTTTTATGTGAAAACTTAGTCAACTAGAGTTTTGTTCATGTGATTTATTCTAGGAGCGTTGATTATTTTGTTTTTCCTTTCTTGAGCTGTTCTTATTATTGTCTTTTACGAATCAAACGCGCATCTATGTAGTTTTTACTCGAAACCCTTATGATATTATTTTTTTACTCCAACGGCTTAGTTTCCCTTAGCCAATATTTCATCGGCTCGCTTTGCTCATGAAAACTCCCTTTGAGCGTCCCAAAATGGAGGTTTGAAAGTGGATACGAGCTACAAAGATCTAGTTTTGTGTGTGTCGTTTGCCGTCCATATGGCGCTGAGCGGTCGGGAACACACTTAAGTACTGATAACAAAGGAGGGAATTAGCCTTTGTGACATGAACACCAGACAAACCGCATTTTTGAAACCACAAATAGTCACCCCGATAAAGTGAAATCAATGGCTTAAGCAGTATATAAAGGCTGGGTTTCTCACAACTATATTTCATCTTTCCTCAAAACAACACTCATTGACGCGCTGTTTTATTTCAATTTCTACTTTTTTAACTTTTCTGGTGCTCTCATTATTGGCTCTGGAAAGCCTTTCACTTATTTTTTCAAGATAACCGCGGAACCCGCTGAAGCTTTGAAAGCCTTTCGTCAATTGATTTTGAAAATCAACGGTGCGCTTTATTTTTTATTTAGGTTTGAGGACTAGAGATTCCTTTTATGATTACTTACGCTGCAGAAGCGTTGTGCGTATTTAAGGTCGTGTTTGAAAGCATTAACGTTAGTTTGTAATTCCTACAATTTCAAACTGCAAAAATTCAAGATTTTAATTACCAAAAGCTTATTGCTTGATGTTTTCTGGGCTTTGACACATCGTCAGTTCAAAAATGGACATTAAACCACACATTATCAAACTAAATAATCGGGTGACTATCTTGATTTGGTTGTCGTCGTTAAATTCCAATAAAACTCTCGGTGGAACCGGGAACTTCTTTAGGGTTTCGATCAACTTGCCTTCAGAGGAAGGGTATGAAGTTCTTACAGTATTTGAAAATTCCTTATCATTTGGGCCTTATCGAACCATTACCCGAGAATTCCAAAGGGCTTGGAAAACTGAAGGGCTTCCAGCACCTTCACGAATCATCAGCTTCCCCATGATTCGAGGAATGAAGGCTTTCAAGAAAAGAATTTGGGAAGAAGACTCTTCGGCGGTAGCTTACCAATCTAATTGTGCTATTTGGCTTTTAAGCGTATTAAGTGGCGAGTTGCAACATGATTTCTTTGACTGCGATCGAGTACTACTGGTAATTAGACTTGTACTTGGATTGATGAAGCCCGGTTTATGAAGCCAGTTTTTTTTTTCTGAAAGTCATTGCACATTGTTTCACCAAAAAAGGTAGCCTTGTTTGGCTTTGTGCAAGAAATCCTTGCTTCATATAGAAAGCAGAAAGTCAGGACATTGTATTGGAGCGGTGCAGCTTTTTTACCTTAAGGTAGCTGCATTAAAACTCGTTTCGGCTCAAGTGACAAAAAATTCTCATAATCATTTACCGAGACATTTTACCATCCGTGTTATTCACAAAGAAACAATAGAGCTCAGGTAGCGATATTTTCTAGATGTTCAAGCTCTATACGTGGTGAACTTCACTTCTTAAAACATCATTATTGAGTAACATCTTTTCGAGATAAAAGTTATTATTAATGACGCTCTCAATTAGTTAGATACGCAGATTTCTTATATCAAGAAAAATCCTGCTTCTCTAAAATTGGGTTGATCAAACGTAAAGCCACATGCTGGTTATTTTGTCAAAATAAAATGTCACCACAATCATCAAGAATTTATAAACGCATCATCATCATCATATATGAATGATAAGATGTCACACTTGAAATCTGCATAGCTGGAAAGACTGTTTCCAGTAGCTCATGTAAACGTGGGTTTAGCTTCTATTGAAATGGTGTTTGAAATAATGTCAGCATCTGTTTGAGAAGGCCTGGTCAAGAAAGTAAATAAGCTCAATGTCCACTTACCTAGCCCAATTAATTAAAAATCTTTACTCAAATTCTTTAAGATTTAAAAATAATTAATATTTCTTTTTCTTTCTATTTTTATTGCCTATTGTGTCCAGATTTGTTTGCATTGTTAATTTATTCATTATATTTATATTATCAAGATTATTAAATCTTTCTAATACCTGGAATATTGGGTATGAATATTAAAACCATATTTTTTTAAATCGAAAGCTCGTATTTTATAAAGAAGGTTGGAGGAATTATACAACCCCTATGCAGAAATTTGACTTTTTTTTTTGGTAAAACCCATAGTTTTTTAGTATTGTGACTGTGATTTCTATTTGAAATAAGGTAAACAAAGAGACATGGAGGCTTTTAAACACCAAACTTTTCAAAAAAGAAAACCTGGAAAAGGAAACTTTTAGGAATTTCAAGATAATTTTGATATTTGAAATATTTCATAGTTTGAGTTAATAAAACTATTCAAGAAATAAATATTAAAATCTATGAGATATGGAATAAAAGATTTTTTGATTTGACTTTATATTTCTTATGACAAATTTGGCTGTGAATTTATATATATATTACTATGAAGATAGTTCCATTGGAAAGGGAAAAGGGTTTGAAGAAAATCAAACATTAATTCAAATCTAATTTTTTTTTCATACATCATCATGTAAATTAGCTCATACAAACTAAAAAGCAGAAACTCAGTATGGTATAATGAATTCTATTGTATCTGCTCTAAATGAAAATTTGTAAGCCCACAAACTAAAATTTTAGCCAGTCTCTTTATTTCTGCAAGATCAAAAATAATGAAGAATAGTCAAATTATCTCAGTATTCAATAGGATTTAAACCAGTTAAATGGACTTAAACCAAAATGAAAAAGCTCAGGTATCAGATTCTATGTTTCACTGACACGGGAGGTAGGATATGAGTTTTATGAATATCTTGATGTTGAAGCTTCAGAAAGATAACTCTACATAATAAAAATCAAAAAATTAGTTTTTTTAACTAACTAATTTTACTCACTTGATTTAAAGAGGCTATATTATTTTATTTTATTTTTTTCTTAATATTAAGCTTAAATTAAAAATCAAGGCTTTGTGAATAAAAGAAATAAGAGCTTAAATCTGGATTTAATGTTAAGCAAAATTATTTCACTATTAATAAACTATTTTTATGGAATTGGAGCAAAAAATCTAAAAATAATTTTTGCATTAAAGATAGATTAATATAATTATAAAGTTTGAGACTTGGGGGTATCTTAATGTTCCCAAAAGATTAAAAACATAAAAAAGATCAATTAAGACAAAAAATGAAATACAAAATATTGTTTACTATTGAAGATATGAGTATATAATATGAAAAATGAAGGCAAATAAGTATTAATGATTGAAATTTTATTTTCCTTTTGAAATATTTGAGGGGAAAAACTATACATAAGCTAATAAAAACTTATCTGCTCTAAAGAAGAGTATAAAAATTATCTGATTATTAGATTAATCATGTAGAATAAATTGGTTCACATATACAAAAATGGTGTGTGACTTAGCTTTAAATAAGGTTAAGTTCATATTTGAGGAATTTAAGTATTATAATATGAAAATAATCAAACAATTTATTTATTTAAAACAAATGTGATGTTAAAAGTCATATTTTGTGTTGATATTGAGTTTTGGTATGTAGAATAGAAGCTATAAGGAATTGAAGAATATTCAATTGAATTTTTCTTATGTGTTGCAAACATAAACTTTAATTGAAATCCAAGGAGTACTTCTTAACAGTTTTTGAGCTTTAAAGATTATCCTATTTTGTGATATTGAAATAAAATTCAAGTAAAATTTTATGTATTTAAATTGAATTAAATCATAAATATTGATATTTTGGGGAAAAGGAATCTCCAATATGACCACATACCCAAAAAGGTCACAAAATACTTTCATATTCAAAAAATATAGAAATAAATTGAGGATCCAATACTTGAGTAACAATATACAAAGATATAACTTATTTATGAATATTAATATAATAATTAAGCTAGAATCATTAGTATGATAGCTTAGAAGTGAGTTTAACAAACATTTAATAATGAATATACCAATTAAAGGTTCCCAAAAAGACACAAAATTTTATTTATTGAAAATTCTGATAAGTAAAAATGTAAAATAAAATAAACTTTTGGATTAGAAAAATCAGATTTACATATATTTTGCCTTGGAGAACATATATTTCAATATAAAAACTACTGAGACACCTGGATATATCCACTTTTGAGGATTAGTAAATATATCAATGGTTTGGAGCCTATTTCTTTCAAGGTATACATGACAGCTGTATTATTCAATGAAAAAGCAATTAAAGAGCTACTGGGGGGACACATTAATTAAATTTATCTAAAATTAAATATTTATAGCTACAAGAAATAATGAAAAACTAATAAAAATACTAATACCAGTTGATTAATCTCAATCAAAAGTGTTCCAAGCTTAAAATAAAGGGAAGTGTTGGAATATAATGGCTTATTGGTGAATATTGTTCTGTTTCTATCCCTAAAATGAGGACATGATACTGAGTAATCATGGTTTTAAGCTGAAAATAGTGACTTTTGAAAGGAAAGCCCAGTTACAAAAAATCATCATTGAAAGAGTGTGGATTATTTAAGAAAATATTCTTGGAAAACTAATCAGACTATTAAAAGCTATCTTGATCCACTTTACAATTAGTGACCTGGGAAATTCTATTCATGTGGGATAAAATGAGGCAGTATCTGGAAGGGGAAATTACAAGTAATTTTTTTTTTAATTTCTGTTTGGCACTTGTAAACCTTGCTCTTTTTGTGCACTAGAATCATTTAGACTTCCATTCCTAATATGCTAATATAGCTTGACTGAGTTAGCCAATAAGTTCTACTATTGATAGTAGCTTGATCAGACAATATTGTACTCAACATTTTCTGATCAGACTTTGCTCTAATCAAACCATGGTTATTCAAAACCTTAAATAATGAATTTTTTTTGAAACTTTCAGAAGGCTGATTTCATTGCACCAAATAGTTTTACAATAATATCCAAGAATAATATAAAAAACTAATATATAGAAATGAATAACAGACAAAAATCTTTATAATACACAAACTACAAAGCATATTCTTTTCTTTATAATTATTTGGTAAATATAAGAAATTAAATGACAAAAATATTGAATTTGATGAAATAACAAACTTAAAAGGATGAAAAATATATTGAAAGCCCTTTGTGATATGGTGGATAGGATAATGCTTTAATAATTGTTAATAATAAGGAATAATATAGCTAATTTAATTTTATTTATGGTGTTCTGTCTTGATAATGAAATGTATGCTTTCTTGTGGGTTCTTGATAATACTACTAGCTAGGTGCTATAAATTAAATACTAATTTCAACTAAATACTTAATTTTTTTAATTTGATTTTTTTCTTTTTCATTCCTTGAGGATGATTTACTAGGTATTAGCTAATAAATACATATCCAATTTTCTTTTGAGAGTAGTAAAATTACTCCAGTTGGGAAGGTTTTCTATTGAAAAAGGAAAAATTACTCTATTTGAGTAAGTTTACAGAAAAAACTAGCTTAAATCTTTTTGAAAATTATTAGGTTTTGTATTAAAGCCTACAAAATTACTTTTAGGTGATGGTTTTCTTTTGAAACTCGCTAGAAATTACTCTTAATGCTTAAATAATATTCTCCAGAGACACCATTCTAATGAGCTTCAATATTTAAGATCTTAATTACTTGAATAAATTACTAGTCTACCTGCTAGTGAGGGTTGAATTAAGGTATTTTAACACTATTGGTTCTGTTTATCTCTGTCAAAAACAAGCTTTGGTTATTGGGATTAATGAATCAAAATGAATTTTCTAGTATAACCTTCTGAAAGAGGGATAACACAAAATAAATTCAATTTACAATCTCTAAATTGGAAAAAGGGAAAAATTGGGAGAGAGGGCCTTTATTTACACCTTTTGGGGTTCTAAATGGGAGTGCAAAAAAGAGGGGAATTCTGAATTTTCAGCCTCCGGTGGCTATAAAAAGCAGTGCAAACTTTAATTTTGGATTTGCAGGGGAAACATGAAATGATGTGACACAAGTCTATATCTCTGACCAATCAGATTGCTTCAATCCACTTTATATCCTTATGTGACATGTTTCTGACCAATCAGATCAATTAATTTTAATATAACATGTTCATGTGATGTGTTTGTGATATTTTCCTGTGAAGTAAAATCAAACCTTAAGGTGGGACCTGGAGCCCTTATCTCCATGTATTACTCAATTTATTAATTATAATTCATGAGATCTTACTTTATCATGGATTTATGTTCCTTGAGGGCTGACTTGTTAGTTATTTTCTACATTTTTCTGAAAATACATGTAGGACTGATAACCTGTATTCTTCTTGAATATTTGTAAAACTACTCAAAACTACCAGAAATTTCATTTTCCCAAAACCCTCAATTTTGACTTTGTCCTTAATGTGGTTTAAGCCCATGTATTTCCTACTACCAGTCTCCAAAGACAGAGGCCCTCCTTACCAAGGCCTAGTTGGTAAGGTGATGCCTTGTTTCAAGAAAAATGGCCATCTCATTGGTTCAAGCCACATTGAAGACATAAAAAAAAGGAATTAAAAAATGTTCAAATTTTCGAAAATACCTGAAGCCAAACCAAAAATAAAATCAGGTTTCAACCCACACATTGGCCTCAAAATCAAAATTCTACAGTCAAGACAGCAGAAGGAAGATATATGTATACATTACATAAGCAGGAAGGTGTTACAGGATACAGGTACCATGGAGGATTAGTCAGCAAGTCTGAAGATTAGTAATCAAGCTCAAATAAGCACAGGAACAAATACCTCAAATTAGTCAGCAACCCAACAAATGAAATTATAAATGAAACAAATGATGTAATGATTTACATAAATGACATCCTTTAGGTGGGACTACCAGAAAAGAATTTTCCCAGCCACAATAAACTGAAAAGTTGTAAGTCCCTCTTTTTGAACACCTCCCATGGAGAGGCCAAAAATTATAAATAGAGGGCCTCTCTCCCCAAATTTTTCTCTTTCCCTCATGTTTTTTTATTCCCCCAAAAGTGGAAAGTGGATTTAAATTCATCCCTACCTATCAGGTTAACTAGTCTATGAATATATAATGCTATTATATAAAGGATAAAAAGGCCTTATATAATAATCTTATAAGCTAAAAAAAGGTCTTAAAAGGAAGAAGCTGTCTTATAAAAAAAATTTGTATTTAAAAAAAAGGAAACCTTATAATATAATTTTCTTATACAAAGGATAAAAGAAGCCTTATATAATAGTCTTATAAGCTTAAAATAGATAAAATAATATTATAAAAGAAATTTCACCTTTTTATAATTAATCAAAGCTTCAAAGAAAGGAAAGAAGGCTTGTTTAGTTGTTTTATTCAGAGATTATCAACTTTATTTTATTTAATAAAGCTATACCTTGGCTACTAAAAGTACATTTTATTAATTATAAAGGAAAATACCTATTATAGGAATACATTAGTGTTATCTTATTAAAAAAAGAATAATTATTATCAAATTGAATCATCAGAGAGTGGCTATTACTTAGCCTGTTCATATAAGAACTCTATTACATAATCAAAATTATAAATTATAAAAAAAAGGGTTTAATTGTTTGTTTTAGTATTATTGTTAGCCTAGTCTCTCCAGATCATATTGAATTACTATTGTAGTAGTGTTTTGTGTGATTTTTGCTAGTTTTGTTTCTGTTGGTCAATTAAATAGTGTTATATTCAGACGTTTAAAATAAATATTGTGAGACCAAGCAAATTCTGATAGAGTCTGTTGAATACACTTTTCTGAACTAGCCACCATCAATAAATAAATTAATTGTGAGCTCAAGTTAAGATAATTCAGCATTTTCTTAGGAAGGGAAGTTCAGATTATTCTGAAACAAGCAGAGAAAGGGTTAAAAGCTTGAACAGCAATTAAAAACAGTGCTCTTGTAATTTCCCCTTCCAGGTACTGCCTCATTTTTATCCCACAAAAGAGGAGTTCCCACATCTGGTGTCCCAACAGTGGCAGTTAGATAGGAATCTGATCAGATTCTATTCAGCTTTATATTAAAATATATACATTTCTTAAACCTGGAATCATATGATCACATAAATTCACTATTGGCATCGTAATCCAAATCTCATTCATCATCATCATCTGGCTCTTATCATTCCAAATTACTACAAAAATCAAAATCACCAGGGCAGAAATCACAAGAAAGCCTTAGTGATCTTATATCAACACCAAATACAGAAAGGAAAGAAGAAGATTGGTTAAAGGAATTCTTCTTTAATATAATCAAGGAGTATAAAGAAAGAAAACAGGAAGAAGGAAAATTTTAAGGAAAAATATATCAAATAGGGAAAATGGATCAACAGTCAACATCAAAATTACCACCATTACCTGAAGATACTTTAGAAGGTCAGTATGAAGAAGAAGATGGAGGAGAGGATCAAACTGTAAAAATACAGAGCTTTATGAAGCAAATGCAAAATTTTTGTTAAGTTGACCCAGTAAAAAAGGAAAAAGAAGACAATCAATACCAAATACACCAGGGAATAGCCCTAGTGAACCAACATTACCAAGACATACAAGACCAGAATCTCCACCAATATAACCAACACCTGGACCAAGAAAAACCTCTACTCCAGAAACAGATCCAAGATTTCAAATTTTTTCAAGAAGAGCTTTTGTCTCTACACCAAATAACCCAAGTCCATTACAGCAGGAAAGTCCTGTAGTTACAATCAAAGAAAAGGATTACAATATCAATTCTAACGGAGAGGAAGTACACAAGTGTATTGAGAAGGTTGAAAGAATTGCTCAAATTGAAGGAGAAACAGATGAAGATTTTGCAATGCAAATGGCATTTTTGGCAACAGACCCAAGAATTAGTGATGCTATAGAAGCTATGCCAGTTTATGAAGAAGGTGATTGGACACAATTGAAGAAGGACCTTATAACAAAATTGGGAAGAGTTGAACCTGAAAGGAGATATAGGAAATATTCCCTTATTCAGTTTTTAAATGATACACAAGATGAAGGAGGGATTGGTACCTTATCAGAATATAAAACGTATATTGGAGAATATGAAACCATCAGTACATACCTATTGAGATACAAGTATATTCCTCAAGAGAATATGCTCCATGAAGATGTATTTGATTGTCTCTCCGCTAATATCAAAGGTGCCATTAGTAAGGAAATTATTAATGATAATCTTATGGTTAGAACAGAAGATGGAGGATATCTCATACCACCAATGAGAATATTAAACAAGTATATTGAACAAGAGTTGGAAGCAAGAATATTAGTCACCAAAAGACTATCATCCCCAAGAATTAAAACAGTAAAGAATGAATCAATCACCAAGGAAAAAAATGTTAAATTCAAGGAAGAATTATTTCTAGGAATTCAGGGAGCTTTGAAGAAGATGAAGGAGCTTACTAAGACTCTCAAGGAACAGCAAGTAGTGGTTAATAAAGAAGTTCCTAGAGAAAAGGAAGTTTCTAGAAAGTTTCTAGAACAACTGGATGAACTAAGTAAAATTTCCCAACCACAGAATATAGCTTATTCTAACCCTCAAGCAGAATATTCAGAATTCAGACTAAAAGAGAATTTACCACCAACATCATCAAGATATGTGCCATATGCACCAGCTCAAAATGCACCAAAACCATTTGTTAGACGTTATTACTGTTAATAAGAAGGACACTACACAGGAAGATGTGATGAGCTTATTGAAGATCAAGAAAAATGGGTCATAAGACAAGGGTTCAATTACTTATATCCTTATTGGGAAAAAGTTCCAACTGATGGGAAATTATCACCAAAGCAATTGGTAAGGGGATTTCAGAAGGAACAAGAAGAATTTAAGAAGAAATTGGAAGAAAAAGCGAAACAAGAAAGAAAAGTAAAATTCCTTTATTACCATGGACATTTGGGGAGAATGGCAACCACCATCAATATCAACAGGAAGAGAACCTCTTGGATATGACTATGGAATAAGGAATACCAAGCAAATAAGGGAAGATGAAGACAGATCCAAGGCTCAATCATAGCCATTACCTGAAAGAGAAGTAACTCAACCGCAAGAAATACTCAAGAAAAAGACTGGTATTCCAGGTGGACTTATTGATAATGAAGAGAATGAAGAAGAAAAAGTAATTATACCTACAAGATATAAATCACCACAACCTTCAGAGACTAATAAGGAGTCAGAAGTAGCCATAACTAAGAGTAAAAAACCACAAAAACAACCTATGGATGGAATTAAAGCCATAAACAAGGAACCCAAAGAAGGTATAATAGCTACCAACTCAAAGAAATAAGATAAAGAAGAAGTACCAATAGTTGAAAAAGCTATGAACCAAGTCTTGGATCAGAAAATAAATCCTTAGAGGAAATATTAACCATATCACCAAAATTCATTTCTGATAGAGAAAAGAAATATTCAATTCCTCTTAAGTCAATAAATAATGAAGAGAGAGTGGAAGATCAAGAAGGTAATCAGAAAGATATAATAATTGAAGAATATGTGCATTATGCATTTCCTCTTGGAATGATTGAAGTTTCCATAGGATTGGAATGTCATGAAGTAAAAGCATTAGTAGATACTGGAGCAGAATTGAGTATAATACCAGAGGTTGAATCAATAAAAGCAGGAATACCAATGAGAGCACTGAACATGAGGTTGAAAGGAATCAGAGGACATAGTACAGCAATTGTTGGCTTATCTGAGAATACTTTACTTATTTTACCATCTGGTGATGAAAGAAAAATTAATTTATTTGTAGCCAGAGGGGCAGTTCATACTGTCATTTGGAGACCATTTTTGGCTTCCAATTGTATTAGACTTGAACACTCACAGACTTGGGTGAAATTTCAAGTTTCAGAGAATTAAATGGAAGAATATTATGCATACCTATATGCTCACCAGAAAGCAAGGGATAGAATGCACAGCTACCAAAAGGAATGGAAATGTTCAATATGGAAAAAGCTGAAGTTTTGCAAGCACCAAGAAAAATGGAGAATCAAGGTTTGAAGAAAGAAACTCAGAAGATGTGCAATAAATGGAAGAAGAACAGGAAAGTTCTGGACTATATAAAGAAAATATTTTGGAAGTTGAAGAGCAGAAGAAGAAGGAAGATACATCTGAAAATATCCCCAATATGGAAGAAGATCCTAGCATAAATAAAGGGCTAGAACAGAAAAAGGAACCCAAAGATAAAAGGTTATTCAAAAATATCTCCAAGAAATATGGCAAACAGGGTACCATTTGGGAGAAGAAACAAATAGATACCATTTCAAAAGAAGATCACCCAAGTGTTCCAAAAATGAAAAAGCCACCAAGGATCAAAGTAATTATTTCAAAAAATGTCAGTAAGATAAAAAGGAAGAATCAAAATTAAATTAAATGGTATTTTCAATTCTCAGGAGAAGGACCAACCTCAGAAGAAGAGTTAAGTACGGAAGAAGAGATAAATAATTAAATTACCTATCAAGTCAACAGTATTACACCTGAAGAAGAAGAAAGGCAGAAAGAGCCAGAAATAAAATTTTCAAAGGGATTACCAAGTGAAAAACAATCTGAAGTCAAAATGAATGAAGCCTATAGGGAATTGAATAATATGGATTTATCAGAAAAAATTAGTGAAGGAACAATCAGGAGAAATAAGAAAAGGGAAGAAATGAGCTCTAAGATAATTTTATATGATTTAGAAGGAAAAGAGCCCATTGAAAAGGCTTTAACTGAGAATATATTTGCAGAAAATCATCATTTTGAAATTGATCAGAGCTTCAGACAATTTTAAACTACTTATATTAGGCTGGGCTCTTGGACAACACTAATTATGGCAAGTTTGGATGGAACTTCACCTTCAAAGATTATACCCATAGAAATGGAAATAGAAATGGGTATAGGACTCAAGAATACTCAAATTCATTTATTGAAGAACCATATTTCAAGGAATAAAACATCTGGAAAGGTTTTGGTAACACTCACAGATGGAGAAACTACTTATTTAAAATTCTCAGCAACAAGAACTGGTTATGTTGTTTTGGGACAACAATTTTGTGATTGGTTCAGTATAGCTAGAAGATTAAGGAGTTCTCCTCAAGAAAAATGGAATAATAAGGAATTAATAACATCAAGATCTGATATTGAAGCATAAAAGAGTGATAGTTTAGAAAAGGAAGAGAAGGAATATGGGAATTTGAATTTTGGGAGAATATGAAAAATTGCTAAAAGAACAGTATACTATGGCATACTATTATCATCATCAAGGAGAGGAAGAAAGTGGTTCAGGAGCAAAATTGGACTATTTCAATGAAGATATGAAAGGAGATTATGGCATGAATAGACCAATGGATGAAGAATACTAAAAATGTACAGAAAATCAAGGGAATAATGATGAAGGAATCCAATAAAGCTATCAAAAATTCAATTTGGCCTTATCAGACTATAATGAAGAAGAAAAAATGGAAATAAGTGATAATTCTTTGTTCAATCAGCAAATACCTGAAAAAGAAGTGAACTGGGAAGAATTTATTTTTGGAAGAAACTTGGAAGATAAAGAAGGAAGTGTTACTAGAGCTTCAAGTCCAGCTCTGAAAGAACATTTATATGAAGAAAATGATATGTCTCATCCACTTTATTATAATCAATGTTTGAATGAAAATAATATTTCAGATGAAGAAATAATAAGGCAAATATCAGAATTTTTGAAAGAATCCATTCCTCAAGAACAGGAAGAAATACCTCAAATACCTCAAGCTACAGAATTCCCTATATGTAGCAATAAAAAGAAGCTACACAATAGGGAATTAAAGAAAAAAAAACTAAATACTAATTCAAAATTTATAAAAAATATTAGACTAAATATACAGTTCAATTTTAAAATTAACCATAAAAAGACCAAAAATATGTCTTTTAATAAAAGAAGTATGAAGGAGGAAATATTTTCCTTTATAAATAACTTTTTCTTTACCAATAAAGAAAGGAGTAGAAATAACATAAAGGAAAATAAAAAGGGAAGGGAAACTCCTTCAAAGAGGCTTAAATCCTTAAGCTTATTTTAATTTCTTCATATGTTTGTATTATTATGAAACTTTAAAGAAATAAGATAATAAAGTGAACTGATAAAGAATAATATATATATATATATATATATATATGACAAACAATTTGTATTATTATTTCACTGGCTACTAAGCTTACATCTCATACATGTATTTTATTTTATCTTATTTGTATTAATTTATTTCTTCAAATTTAATTTTCTGGGATTAATATATAAGCATACAATAAATAAAAATAAAATAAATAAAAGAAATTGAAAAGAAATAAATAAATAGTAATAATATAATATAATAAGAAGAATTTTGTATTAATAATTGACTGACTATTCAGCCTGTATTTTATTCATGAATTTTCTCAAGTTTTATTTTCTTGTCTTTTATTTATTTGTTTTCAAAAAAATAACAAACCATTTATTATGATTTTTTAACTTGTTTTCTTATGGTTTTATTATTATTGTTTTTCATTCTTATTGGTTTTTGTCTTATGTATTTTATTGTTTCCTTTTTTTCAACTTGATAATTAATAAAAAATAAAATAAATATAATAGTAATATAAAACAATTTTTTTCAAGTTATAATAAATAAATAGTATAATATAAAGTATATAAATAATATAATAATAATAATAATAAATAAATGATTTAATTAATAGTTTAATGCCCCGAGTAAGACATTAAACTCCTCAATTTGATTTACCTTATTTATTTTATTTATTATTAGCAAAGTTTTACTTAATTATTTTCTTGTCAACTCTAGCAGCTCAAAGGCTGTTTCTTAAAGGCAGGGAAATTTATTGTTCTGGGAAAACAGTTGCATGTGTAATTCCAGCAGCAAGAGCAAAAAAACTAAAATGCAAAAATAAAATGATAATAGTACAATTAAGAGGAATAGGATAAACATTTACTCTATCAAAATACAAGTTCAAAATTCTTTAGTAGTAATATTTACTATTTTTTTAAGTTTTATTATCTAATTTTTTTGGTAGTTATTGGTTTATGATCATAAATAATAATAGCAATAATAACAATATAAAAAAATAAGGAATAGTAATGAATTGAAAGGAAGGGGGGTTGAGGAATTAAGTATTAAGCTAAGAGCCTCTGGTATGAAAAATTTCTTTGTATGGTCCATTGATTGGATAGTATGTTGGTTTGGAAAGTGGTTGTTTTTCCGCAATTAGAATCAAAATTCTATATATAAAATGATAATAAAATAAATTCAAATTAATAAATAGATATAAGAATATATATAAAGAAGAGAGAAAAGACTTACTCCTCTAAGTAAGTATTCCACAGTACAATGGAGCAAACAGAAGCCATAATTATATTGTGCACATCACGAAATGTATCATAAGCAGGAGGTGTTGTACCAAAAAACAGGTGCATGTTGGCACCAAGCTGATTCATCTCAAAGTAAAATAAGTAGAAGTAGTAACCACAATTGATTTTAAATTTGGAAACTGTGGGTGGTAAAGACAGAGTTGGGATTTCAGATTGTATCCAGGAAGGTGTAGCAGGAGAAGCCGCAGGTATCTTGGGCATAAACAAAGGAGGGAAAGAGTTGTCGGAGTCAGAGAACATATTGTAAAATGGGGATAGGGCAGCTATGCGATTGGAACCTAAACTTGGATCAATAGGAAAATTGGGAACAGTTGTAGCAGTGGAAAAGCTATTGTGGGAGTTTGTACTTATGATTGTAGGGCTATTTGGCTTGTTGTTGTTAATAGGCAGAGGATTTGGTGGAATAAGAGCAGACAACAAATTATAAAATGACAGATGAATAAAGCTGTTGGAAACAGTATATAAAGTAAAGAACAGACCACTTGGAAGTAGTAAATTAAAGCTATAGCAAATGTTATTGAAATGAATTACTATGTTCTGCTCACCAGTGAGGTTAGGACAAACTGTGAGCTTTGGAGGTATTTTTATATACCCAAAAGACCACAAACAAAAAAATCAATATACAAACATAAATAAAATAAATTTATTTGTATTATCAAAATAAAACTGAAATATAAATATAAATACATATACAAAGTCAAAAATTGAATTATAACGTAAAAATAAATATAAATTAGATTTGAAAATTGTAAAAATACATTTTTTACTTGAAAAATTTAAGTAGAAATGAATCTTCAATAAAATTACCCAAAATGAAATAATTTTGGAAAAAATTAAATAAAATTTATCATAACTTTTTATCCAACAAATAAACATATCAATTTTATTTAACCATTTGGTTCCTTACAACAAATTAGGTGGGGTCACCCCTGAGTGAAATTTTTGTAACTCAACTCTAAATAAGCTTAAATTAGGTTTTTAGTATTTTCTGTACAAAAGTTGAAAATCTTCAAAAACCTTAATTTAATTCACACCAAATTTGATGTTAACCATCAATTTTTGTGTTAAAATTGAGGTTTTGTGTATAGTTTAGAAGCTATGAGGAATTGAAGTATTTTCAATTGAACTCAATTTAATTGTCAAAATGTGCACGTGTATTACATAAGGGAACTTTGATTTACATATGAGGTGTCAATTTTTACAGTAGTGTACTTTAAAACTCAATTGAACTACATATGTAAATTATAAGTATAATACATGATGAGGAATCAAAGGAAAAAATAAATTCGAAAGATTAAATTTGGGGGGGGGGGAAAGGAACTCTAGCTCTAAGGGGGAGCCAGACCCCCAAACTCCTTGCTGAAAGGCGTGGAATGTCAAAATCCACGCAAAAGCTCATCAATTTTGGCCTGGAATTGAGTCACAGGGTCTGTGACTCAATTGATGATGAGGTTTTGATACCAACCAGGGTAGTTTTAGCTGTTGCCAAGAGGGTAAAACTACCCTTAAATTAAAACAATCTTAGTAAAAGCAGTTTTACCTGGTTTCTACGACTCTTACACATATCCTGATGTGATTTGAAGGCGCTAGACCAGTTATTACTATAGTAATGGCTGATTTAAGGGTCTAAAGTGGCTAAAAATAGCAAAAAATGGCTAAAACCAGCCCTTTTTTGGTCTAAACCAGAGTTCAATGATGCCATAATTGGATTTTTTGTTGTGAGAGTGGTTTGCACGACTGACAAGAGTAAATTCTACCTTTGGAGTAAGAAAATTGATGGCTATAGAAGAATGTCTTCTTTGCCCCACTTTTCTCTTCATGTTAGAATCTTTTCCTTTTATAATTAGTTTAAAAACTGTTAAACCAAACAATAAAAGATTCAAACAATTTTTTTAAATAAATTTCAACCTTTTAAACAAGTTAAAAAATCATTATAATCATTGTTTGTAAATCTTATAATCTTTTTTACCCTTGAACCACCCCAAAAGTGAATTAAAGCATCTTTCATCACTGTTAACTTTGTCACTTTGTTTCCAAATTCACTCTGGTCAATTTTGGGTGTGTTTTCTCTTTAAGTATCTTTTTAAAGACTTTGTTCTTTAATTAATTTCTTTCAGTTCTTTGCTCAATTAATTCCAATTGAAATTGCTCTTGAAGAAATTTCTTTTGTAGTCTTAAATATCTCTTGTAGAGTATTTTTGGATAAATCTTTATTGTTGGTAAAACAATAAATTCTTATTATATTATTGTTTCATACTTAAAAAGTTAAAAACAATAAAATTGGTGTGTTTTCCGTTTAAAAATACTATTTCTCCCTA
Source organism: Austropuccinia psidii (assembly GCA_023105745.1). Lineage (NCBI taxonomy): Eukaryota > Fungi > Basidiomycota > Pucciniomycetes > Pucciniales > Sphaerophragmiaceae > Austropuccinia > Austropuccinia psidii. The sequence goes on along the minus strand of JALGQZ010000009.1, from coordinate 20,832,892 downwards.
TTTTTAAATAATTTTACCTTATACAAATTTTGAGGACAGGAAAAGTACTTGATATTTTATCAAAGTTTCATATCCACACCTTACATTTGGGGGCCCAGCCGTGATATTTTACCTGTGACATTTTTTTTTCACTCTTTTTAATCCTTCTTCTTATATTGAAAAATTTAAAAAACATATAAAAAATACTTATAATTCAAAAAATCCATAAAAAATAATTGTTTTTCATATTATAAGTAAAGCTTATATTTTTATTTCCTTTTTGAAATACCTTTTCTTTAATTAACTAATTGGCTATTTTTCATTAATTTTAGTGTCTGAAAATGTGGTAATACAAGAAAACGTTGAAACAGCCTCAACAGTTACCAGCATTATTCCTGCCAGTACTGTTAATTCTGACCATAATAGTACTGTTGTTGTGACTCAGAATAATCTAACCTGAACCAATTTCATCTGAATTGATTAACTTGGATGTAAGTAATACTCTTCAGAAAGCTAAGAATTTGGCCAATAGTAAGTTTTTTGACATAAAATTACTATTTTTAAGCTTTTTTAACCATAAATATGCCTTCAACCAGATCAGGGACCAGCTATAACCCCTCAAGCAGCTCCAAGAAAGGTCATAGATGTGATTATGGCAGAAGCCAATCAGTTACAGAAGGACAAAGGTCAGTTGATGACCTCCAAATTAATAAATTGTGTCATTCTGAAGCTGATAAAACTGTTTTACCTACAAAAAGAGCTGAAAATGCCACAAGAAGCCTCAGTGGACATTTACAAAGCCAGCAAGAAGGCTTACAACAACGCATTGCAGCATAAAGAGTACCAGATCCCTGCAGATATGTGGAAAAACTGCACGAATTCTTACCTGACTGTGAGAAAATTCCTGGGCCATCCCAACACTTGCAAGTTTCTCAATGGATGGAAAAGAAGAACATGATGCTCTTAACAGCAGAATGGAGGAAAAAAACCCTCCACCACCCAAGAAAGTGCCAAAAATAGCCCCAGTGGCCAGAAGCAGAAATTGCAATGCAAAAAAGCAGCCACAAGCTCAGAACAAGGGCAAAGAAAAGGCACCAGCCACAAAGCCTTACAGCCAGGGCTACAGGATGCCATGGAAAATGTATTTCCGATGGCCAGAACAATGATGGAGTTACAAAAGAAGGAGGAAGCCAGATTAAAATATCAGAAATGATTTCTGACATTTTTGATTCTATCCTGGAAGTGTATGAAGCTATAACTGACGTAAAAAGTCATATTTCTGATAAACATTTATCAATTTGTAACAATCTTAAAACAAATAACTTGAGCCTGAGCCAAATCAATGAAAAACTTATATGTTGTGAAAAAGTTTTCAGAACAATTAAAAACTTCCAATAATGATAATTATTCTGGTAATAAGATAAATGAACAATCTGCCATTACTAAAGAATTAACAGACAAATATTCTAAATTCAATATTTCGGACATAATTGAAACAAGAATAAAGCAAGCCATAAGTACAATCAAAGAGGATAATAAGAAATCTCTTGATGATATTTCAAAATCATTTACTGAAGTAAAGACACATATAAATGCCTTGAAAAAGTGTTTTAAGATCTCAAAAGAAGAAATATCAGAATTAACAATAATGCTAAATGAGGTTATCTCTGATAATACTAAACAAACAGAATTATGGAATGAGCTGACATATAGGGAGGATGATCATAAAAAGAATGTAATGGACTCTATACAAAGTTTTCAACATGAATCAAGAAACTAACAAAGGTGTAACAACAGAAAAATGAATGATATTGAGCAACTACTAAACACCTTACCAAGAATGTCTACACCTCTGAATAAAAATGAGGGTACAAGGATTCCCAATTCACAAGTATTGGATATTGAAAATTCACAGTTAAAAAATGAATCTTCCACTTTTTTTCATAACTTGGAACCATTAATAGGCCAAGCACTATTGAAAGAAGTTCCAAAACTTAAGGAATGGCCTCACTTCAGTGGTGAAGGAGAATATGCCCATATGGAATTCATCAGAGGTATTGACATGATAAAAGAAGATTTTGAATTACCAGACATATTGGTAACAGCTAGATTTAACACCTTATTTACCATATCAGCTCACAGATGGTATATCAAATTGAGACAAGCACATGGACACCAAAGTTGGACTTGGTGGAAAACCCAAATTATCAACAAACAGGCCAATGATTCTTGGAGGTTCAAGGTTGAAAAAGCCTTTGAATCTGAAAAATTCAATGCTGATAAAGACAAAGCTTTACCATGGTTTTGCCAACAGAAAGACAGACTAACAGCATTATACGCTGACATGTCAGAATTTATGATTCATAGGAAAATTCTAAGACAATGTGGAGGTGACCTAGAGCATGCTGTCAAAAGCAGGACTACTGAACAATCCTCAGCAGAAGATATTATCAATATATTAAAAGAAGTAACCACCAGAACTGAAACTGGTTCTAGTAGGGTGAATCTCAAGACAAGGTTTAATACACCTTGGAAAGATTCTGTGGACAAAAACACCAAAGAAAATTCTAATAATTTGAAATATAAATCTGCAGATACACTCAGGAAATGCCATATTTTCCAAAGAACCACACATTTATCCAATACATGTCCAAAAAGGGGGAAAATCAATGAAATTAACATTGAAAAAGAACCTGATGTTGAAAAAGATGATGCAATTGAAGAAAATTAAGATGATAAATCATCAATATTTTCTGAATATTCAAAGGATATAGAAAATATCGATTCAACCTTTGACATCATGGCAGCTTATTCACACTTGCCACAGTTTAGAAATAGCCAACTTGAGTAATCAAAAATTCAAGATGCACAGCTAGTGAAAACCAAACCAAACAGAGGGAAAGGTTATACAGATGGTAACTACTGTATAACAGAAGTGGTAGTTGACAACAAACCCACTAAACTACTACTTGATCCAGGAGCATTCTGCTCTTGTGTAGGTAAATCCTTTCTTAAGGCTTGTGTACTAAATTTTGAAGATTGATTGTTGCCAATTGATGGCATAAAATTCAATAGTGCAAGTAACCCAATGAAAGCATTGGGAATATTTGAAACTAGTGTCATATTTCCACATATAAATGGAAATTTAAGAATAACTGTTGAGTTTGTTGTTATGGAAGATTGCTCTAGTACCCTTTTCATATTGAGAAATGATTATTTAATCATGTATGGCATAGATTTACATGTCAACAAGGGCAGATACTTTACTATTGGAGACAATAAGCACCAAAAATTTGCCTATTTACCATCTAAAAGACAAATCAAAGTAATCAAAGTATCACCAGTCAACTTAGAGCTAGAGAAATTAAAATCTGAACAGTTAAATTAATCTGAAATAAGCCTTCATTTGAGTGATAAACAAGAAAATGAACTTTATTCTCTTTTATATGACCACAAAAAAACATTTGATTCAGATAAAGAACCCCTAGGGGCAATTATTGGTCATGAAGTTGACATTACTCTTAATATTGAGAGACCTTATCCATCACTCTTGAGAAGACCTGCATATCCAGCAACTCCAAAATCAAGAGAAGCTCTGGAAGTTCATATCAAAGAGCTTCTAGACCCTGGTGTAATAAGAAAAGTGGGCCACAATGAAGAAGTAGAAATAACTGCACCAGTCATAGTGGCATGGCATAATGGAAAATCCAGAATGGTTGGGGACTTTAGAGCTCTGAACACTTACACTGTTCCAGACAGGTACCCAATACCAAAAATCCAAATAGCCCTCACCCAAATATCTTAAGCAGTATATATAAGAACTATGGATGCCCTTAAAGGATTTCATCAAAATGTAGTGATGCCAAGAGCAAGGAAATACTTGAGAATTACTGTTAATTGTGGAGTGTATGAATATTTGAGGATACCTTTTGGAATCAAAAATGCACCTTCACACTTACAAAGAATGATGAATGAAACTCTCCCTAAAGAGCTTTCAGAAGGATGGTTGATCATTTACATTGATGATATTATTGTCTGTTCCAAAGCTTGGGAAGAACATATGTACAGATTATCCAGAGTTTTGACAAAAATCCAATCTGTCAACATGAAAATTTCTTTAAAGAAATTCCATTTTGGATTCAAAGAGCTCAAAGCACTAGGACATGTAGTATCTGGTCTATCCCTTGGAATTGACAAAAAACAAGTTGTGGCAGTCTTACTGAAACCTATGCCTCAAAGCAAAAAGGAAATTCAATGATTTTTGGGTTCTGCAGGATACTACAGGCAACACATTAAAAATTTTAAATGCATAGAAAGACCTCTTTATAAGTTATGTGACAAAGACACAGTATTTGAAATGACTTTTGACAGAGCGAAAGCCTTTGAATCTTTAAGACAAGCCTTGACCACTGCTCCTCTCTTACTGATTCCAGACTTTAAACTTCCCTTTAAGCTTTATATTGATGCATCAGGAGATGGGCTTGGTGCTGCACTTCATCAAGTCCAGATTATCCATGATAAACTTGTGGAAGGACCCATATGTTTCATATCCAGGAAAATCAAACCAACTGAATCCAGATATGGAGCAAGTCAGATGGAGTGTTTATGCCTTGTTTGGGCTTTAGAAAAACTTAATTACTTTGCGGAAGGATGTGTTTTTGAAGTAATAAAAGATTTTACGGCTGTTGAATCCCTTTTAAAAATGAAAACACCCAACAGACATATGCTCAGATGGCAAATAGCCATACAAGAGTATAGGGGCAATATGACTATTGTTCATAAAGATGGGAATATCAATAAAAATGCATATGGACTAAGCAGATGGACATTACCAAATGATATTGATAATCCTGCTTATGTGCCAGAGGAAGCTTCCCCACAGATACCAATAGAAGGAATAAGTGTTACAGACTTGAATACCACCTTCTTTGATAAAGTAAGAAGCAGTTACACTCAAGATAAGAATTGCAGCATCTTATGCCAATTACTTAACAGAGACTGTAAAGACAATTCTATAATACATGCCTTGGATGAAGTATGGAAGAAATCTTATGATGAAGGAAAATTTCACCTACTAGATGGTATAATCTACCACAGGACCAAGCACACATGTGTCATGACAGTTGTGGAAAGGTCATTAATCAATCTTGTACTGAAAGAATTCCATGATAGCCCCCTTTCAGGACATCTGTCTGAAGACAGAAAAAGAGAAAAAGTAAAGACCCACATATGGTGGCCAATGTGGCAGAAAGATGTTACAGAGTATTGCAAAACCTGTGACAGATGTCAAAAGGAAAATAAATTCACTGGCAAGAGAGTTGGAAATATGATCAAAATCCAAGAACCCAGCAGACCTTGGGAAATTCTCCATATGGATTGGGTAACTGGCCTACCACCAGGAGGTGACAAAAGTTATAATGCTTGCCTAGTGATTCTAGACAGATTCAGTAAAACTCCAATCTTTTTACCATGTCACAAAGATGATACAGCCATGGATACAGCTCTTCTGATATGGAATAGAGTAGTGTCATGGACTGGCATATTCACAAATATTATTAGTGACAGGGATACCAAATTCACTTCAGCACTGTGGACAAATCTATTTGGAACTAAATTGTCTTTCTCTAAAGCCTACCACCAACAAACTGAAGGTCTAGCTGAAAGGATGGTACAAACCTTAGAAGAAATGGTGAGAAGATTTTGTGCATATGGCCTTGAATTCAAAGATTGTGATGGTTTCACTCATGATTGGTGTACTCATTTACCAGCACTAGAATTGGCATATAAGACATCAATTCATGCCAGTACCAATCAAGCTCCTGCTATTCTAGAAAAAGGATGGAATTCTAAGTTACCTCAAGATTCTTTAAGAAACAATTTGGTTGAAATACATCCTAAAGCTTTTAGCTTCAAAGGAAAGCTAGACAGAGCTAGAAAGCATGCAGTAAGATGCATGGAAGACTCATTTGCATATGCTAAAGATAAATGGGACAAATCACATGCCACTTCAGATTTCAAAGTGGGGGATTTAGTGCTAGTATCCACCACCAACTTCAATAACATCAAAGGATGTAAAAATCTTAAAGACCCCTTTCCAAAAACCTTTTGTTATTAAAGCCCTCCATGGATAAAATGCTGTTGAAGTAGAATTATCTGAAGAACTTAGTAATAAGCATCCTACATTTCCAGTGAGCCTGATAAATTCATATAGGTCTAGTGATTCTGAAATATTTCCCTTGAGGAATAAAGTTCCCCAAGCTATACTTACTATTGAGAAATCTGGTATTGAAAAGATTACCAAAGCTCTTAAGGAAAGAAAATTAAGAACCAAAAAATTAAGGGAATACCTTGTTAGGTACAGTGACCCAACTTGTGAAGATGAATGGTTAGAAGAAAAGGACATACCTGAAGCTACCAAGCTTCTCAGAAGATTCAGAAATACTAAAAATAACAATATTACAAAGTAATATTCTTTTCTTAGGGGGAGGGAATGTGAGCCATAGAGGTATTTCCATATACCCAAATGACCACAAACAAAAAAATTAATATACAAACATAAATAAAATGAATTTATTTGTATTATTAAAATAAAACTTAAAATATAAATGTAGATTTATATACAAAATCAAAAGTTTAATTATAATTTAAAAATAAAAAGAAATTAAATTTTAAAATCGTAAAAATACATTTTTTACTTGAAAAATTTAAGTAAAAGTGAATTTTCACCAAAATTACCCAAAATGAAATAATTTTGGAAAAAAGTTAAATAAAATTTATCATAACTTTTTATCCAACAAATAAACATATAAATTTTATTTCACCATTTGATTCCTTACAAAAAATTAGGTGAGATCACCTCTGAGTGAAATTTCTGTAACTCAACTCTAAATAAGCTTAAATTAAGTTTTTAGTATTTTATGTACAAAAGTGGAAAATTCTCAAAAAGACTTGATTTAATTCACACCACATGTGGTGTAACCCATCAATTTTTGTGTTAAAATTGAGGTGTTGTGTATAGTTTAGAAGCTATGAGGAATGGAAGTATTTTCAATTGAATTGTCAAAATGTGTGCGTGTATTACATAAGTGAACTTTGACCTCCATATGAGGTGTCAATTATTATAGTAGTGTACTGTAAAACTCAATTTAATTACATATGTAAATTATAAGTATAATACATGATGATTAATTAAAGGAAAAAATAAATTGGAAAGATTAAATTTGGGGGGAAAGGAACTCTAGCTCTAAGGGGGAGCCAGACACCCAAACTCCTTGCTGGCAGGCGTGGAATGTCAAAATCCACACAAACGTTTATCACTTTTGGCCTGGAATTGAGTCACAGGGTCTGTGACTCAATTGATGATGAGGTTTTGATACCAACCAGGGTAGTTTTAGCTGTTGCTAAGAGGGTAAGTCTACCCTTAAGCTAAAGAAATCTTAGAAAAAAGCTTTAACTAGTTTCTACGGCTCTTACACACATTCTGACGTGTTTTGACGGCTCTAGACCAGGTATTACTACAGTAATGGCTGATTTAAGGGTCTAAAATGGCTAAAACCAGCCCTTTTTTTGGTCTAAAACAGGGTTCAATGATGCCATAATTGGCTTTTTTGGTGTCAGAGTGTTTTCTACGACTTACAAGAGTAAAGTTTACTTTTGGAGTAAGAAAATTGATGGCTATAAAAGAATGTCTTCTTTGCCCCACTTTTCTCTTCATGTTAGAATCTTTTCCTTTTATAATTAGTTTAAACACTGTTAAACCAATCAATGAAAGATTACAACCAACCTTTTTTAAATCATTTTGAACCTTTCAACCACGTGAAAAAATTATTATAATAATTGTTTGTAGCTCTTATAATCTTTTTTACCCTTGAACCAGCCCAAAAGGGAATTAAAGCCTCTTTCATCACTGTTAGCTTTGTCAGTTTGTTTCCCAATTCACTCTGTCACTTTTGGGTGTGTTTTCTCTTTAAATATCTTTTTAAAGACTTTTTTCTTTAATTAATTGCTTTCAGTTCTTTGCTCAATTCATTCCGATTGAAATTGCTCTTGAAGAAATTTCTTTTGTAGCCTTAAATATCTCTTGTAGAGTATTTTTGGATAAATCTTTATTGTTGGCAAAACAATGAATTATTATTATATTATTATTTTATACTCACAAAGTTAAAAACAATAAGATTGGTGTGTTTTCCGTTTAAAATACTATTTCTTGCTATTTTTAAATAATTTTACCTTATACAAATTTTGAGGACAGGAAAAGTACTTGATATTTTATCAAAGTTTCATATCCACACCTTTCACAAACCTTGAGAGAGAAAGATATACTGATACACTAATTCTAAAAAGAATCAAGATGAGGGTGGATATTTATGATGAATAATACCAATAATAAAATGCAGAAACAAGAAATGACAGTCAGTAAGTCATAACATGGTAAAACAAGAAGAAGGACTACCAAAATGTGGGTAACGACTTACCTAAAAGTCAGCCAATTATTCCAATGCATCAGATGAAGAAAAAAAGATGCTCACAAAGAAGTCCATTGATATGAATCATCCTCTCAGTTTTTTAAGATTGACTGAGAATAAACAACTGCTAAAAAAACATCAGTAAAAAGAAACAAACAAATAATATAAAATAACAAAAACTTACATAGAAAGGCAGCAAAAAGGTACAAAATTGGCCAGTTTTTTAGACAATTAATTGATGACAAAAAGAATACAGCCAAACAGACTCAACAATGTAAAAAATAATAAATAGCAGAAACCCACAGCGGCAATAGAAAATAAATAATACAACACTGGAAACATGAATTACAACAAGGAAAATGTAAAAAAGAATGAGATGAACAAAAGATAATAGAAAAATATCAAAAAGAAAAATTAAGAATAAAACATAAAGTGGGTTTTGGACAGGCACAAGTCCAAACACCATTGACAAGTAAGAGATGAACATGATTACACAGCCGTGTGACCTGTTACAGGGTTGGCGTTTTACACATGCAATGTTGCATATGTAATTAAATATTAATTTTCATAATTTTTTATAATATTTTTTTTTCAATTTTTCAATATTTTATTAATTTTATATATAAAGTTGAAAGAAAAATCATTATAATAAAAATAAATAAAATTAAGATAAAAAAAAATTAGAATTAAAAATAAAATTATTGTAATAAAATCAAACAAAATAAAAATAATTTGAACTAAAAAATAAAAATAGATATAATTAAAAATCATCAAAAATTATAAATAAAAGAAAAAAATAAATCATAAATAATGACAATTAAATAAAATAAAATATGAAACAAGTATAAAATAAAATATGATGAGAAAATTTGTTCAAATTTATTTATTTTAAATTTTCAACATTAGGAACATGTAAATAAAATTAATTTGAATTCATTTTAATTCTTCATTGTTGTATACAATGAAATACATATAAAATAAATAAATAAATAAATAAAAAATAGAAAATATATTTGAAGAAAATTTGTATTTTATTTATTCTCAATAATATCATCAAAAGAGATATCAAAATAGAAAAGCTACATGAAATGTAGCAGTTATATGTAAAATCAAACAATAAAAGTTATCAAAAATAATTAAATAAAGTTAACAACCTGAATAAAGTTGATGGTTTAATTCCATGCTTAATTATGGGTTAGTGTCCTTGGTAAGACTTTAAAAGGCTAAATTTGTATAATTTCATATTAAAATGAATATTAAATTATGCTATTTTATTTAGGGTGTTGGTAAAAACACATAAGAGCTTACGTGTTTTTACTAAAAACTCATGTGTTTTGGCCATAATTTGGTAAAAACACATAAGTTTTTAGTAAAAACATGTAAGGGGTGCCCTGGGCCCATTTTTAATTAAAAATGAAACACAATTGGGCCTGTATTGGGCCAAAACATGCCCAAAAGAGGTTTTTTCCCCACAAAACCTCTCCAACTCCAAATTTCAGATTTTTTTGCCCAGCCCCCCCAAAAAAAACAAGCCCAAACACCCCAATAATCCACATTATCCCCACCCCAAACCATTGTTTTTTTTGGAAGAACAGAATTACCAAAGCCATTTTGAAAAGCTTTTCACACTTTTTCTTTTTTTTCCATCAAAGACTGCATTTTCCACCACAACAACCTGCTTTCAAGCCTCTCAATTTTCAATTTTTTACCTTCCCTCATCTATTAATCCCACATTTAAACCACTTTCTTTCACTCTTAACCACTTCTGTTCATTTTTCACACCTTTTTTCACCTCTTTTCACATTTCGAAAGGTTCTTACCCCATTCCAAATCCCCCAAATCCCCCTTTTTTCACTTTTATACATAATTTTCATTAAAAAAATGCTTCAGCCCCCACTGAAGGTGAATATCAGACCCTTGAGCTTCTTTGGCAACATATGCATAATGTTGCCAGGGCTCAGGGGTACGCTGTGTCCACCTTGAGGTCCAATATGACCCACAACCAAATTGAAATATGTTGTGACAGGTCTGGCACCCCAAATCCCAACAAAAGCCCCTCCAAAACAGTCACCTCAAGAAATCATGACTGTCCTTTTAGACTTTATGCCAGGAAATATTCCAAGAGTACCACTTGCACTCTTAAAGTCAAAAGTCCTGAACATAGCCATGATGCCACTGAAAATATCATGGCACATCCTGCTTTCAGGAAATTCAATGAGCAAGAAACATCCCAAATTGCTCAAATGTCTGAATCACTGCTCATGCCAAGGCAAATTCAGGCCCAATTATGCAGCCAGAGGGAGTCTGACAGGCCTGTAATCCTTCAAGACATTTATAACCAAGTCAAGAAAATCAAGAAAGACAAACTGAAAGGCAGAAGGCCCATTGATTCTCTTATTGACACTCTCAAAGAAGAAAATTTTGTTTGGTCCTCTGCAAGGGATTCTGAGGGACACATTACCTCCTTATTTTTTACTCACCCCCTGGCCATAAAACTTCTTCATGGCTTTCCTCATGTCATTCTTATGGATTGTACTTATAAAACCAATAAGTACAGAATGCCCCTTTTTCATATTGTTGGATTTAGCTCAACAAATAAGACCTTTTCTGGGGCTTTTTGTTTGATGAAGAATGAAAATGAAGCTTCATATACTTGGGCATTAAATCAATACATTGAAAAGGTCCTCACCAACCCCAATCTTGTTCCCCCTCCAGTTATTGTTATTGACAGGGATCTGGCCTTGAAAAACTCTATTAAGAAGCTCTTCCCAGACTCCAAAGTCATGCTATTCATTTGGCACATCAACAAGGATGTATCTGCTCATTGCATGAAGAAAATTGGTCATGGAACTGATTTTGAAAATTTTATGGGCCTTTGGAATCAAGTAATATACTTCTTCACTTTATTTCATTTTATTTCACTTTTTTTCTTATTATTGTCTTTATTAATGACTTTGGGATTTTTTTCTCAGCTTATGTATTCACCCACTGAAAAGTCTTTCAAAGACAACTGGAAGAAGCTTTAAAAGCAAGTTAAAAATCCTGAGGTCTTGCAGTATTTGGAAAATACCTGGCTTCCTCCAAAGGAGTACTATGTGCCAGCCTGGACCAACCACCATTGCCACCTGGGTGTGGGCTCCACCTCCAGAGCTGAAGGTGCCCATGCCATGGTTAAACTTTGGCTCCAAAACTCCACCGGTATTCTCCTGGAGGTAGTCAGAGCTCTCCACATGGCATTCAGAAAACAATTTATTGAAATTATCAACAGAATCTCCAGAGAAATGATTGTCCATGTCAAGAATTTTCCTCCACACATCTGTGCCCTCAATGGCAAGGTGTCTCATTATGCTCTTCAGATTGCCTTTGAAAATTTCAAAACAAAATTTTCTCCAAATGAAAAATGCACCAACAAATACAACAATTATAAAGGCATTCCTTGCAAGCATAAGACCCAAAAGGCATTTTCCAAGCGCCAAAGGCTTGAATTATCAGACTTCCATCCTCAATGGCATTTGAATTTGCCTGTGAGGGTTTTTTAATTTCTTATTATTATTATTTTTCTTATTAACTGATTTTATTTGTCATATTCTTCTCAGGCTGGTTTTCAAGGTGATGATCAAAGTGTTGAAAAAGAAAGAAAGAATGAAGCCAAGAAAATATTTGAAGACATTGGGGAAGACCTTTTTCAAAGACCAATGGCAGAAATCACTCCAATACTTCAACATTTTCAAGATTTTTTGACTGGAAAAGTCCCATTTGATCAAATTCCCAAGAGTCAAAAGGATGATCAATATTATGAAGACCCTCTAGAATGCAAGAATATCCATGGAAGACCCCAAGGAGCCAAGAATAAAATCAAAAATCAAAACAAAAGAGAACCTTCAAGATTCAAAATTATTGAAAGTCAATCCAAGAGAAGAGGAAGACCCCCATCAAAAGTGACCAGCACAACAACATCAAGATCCCAGTCAAATGTCCCCTCTCCGATTATGGAAGTGGACTCATCTGAAGATTCTGAAGATTCTGAGGACTCATTATCTAAATCCATCAGTTCATCAGATTCACTACCCTCAGCAACTGAATTAAATAAATCAGAAGTAACCCTTAGAAGGTCCAGAAGATTGGCAATTGGAAGCAAAACCTCACAAAGAAAATCACACAAGCCTGCCACCAGTTTGGATATCTATGATGCAATTGACTTGATGTAAGGTTTGACTATGAAACAATAAGTAAAAATTACTAATTTTTTACTTATTGTACTCTGAATGTCCTTATAATGGAAATAGATTAGATTAAAATAATAATAATAATAAAGAAATATTCTTATTATGGCGTAAAAATATTATATTATTAAATAAATATAATAATATAATTAATGTTATATGAAATTATAATATTATAAATAATATATTAATATAAAATAATTAATATATTATAAAGCTCTTTATTATTGTTACCAACAAATAATAAAGGCGTAAAAAACTGTTTTTTATAAATAAAAAACAATTAATAACAATAATATTACTAATATTAAAGTTATATATTAATATAAATACTATTTATATTAAATAAGAATTATTAAGAGTAATAATAAGAGAGAAATTATTATAATAAGATGAAATAACCTACTTTTAACACTTAAAATAATAATATTGAGATATTTTACGCCAAAAGAATATAATACAGCTTTTTCAAATTGTATTTACAATAAAAAATAAAGAAAATTACTAAATTTCTTGATTTTTACGTGGAAATGAGTTTATAGAGAGATTTATAACAAAAACAATTAAAGAATTGATTTAATCACGTAAAAATGGTGATTAATATTAGGATGGTCTTTGGTCTTTAATAATATAAGAGCTTTATATATAAAGAATAAAGAAATTACCTTTTATTTAATTGATTTAATGTTTTTGATGTGTCTGAGGGGTAAATAGAGTAAAAAGAGCTCTATTTATAGTAAATACCTCCCTCCTAGAGTCCAACAGGCTTCTAGTAGACGTGTACTGATCATATCCACTGGAATTGATCAATATTTTAAGGTTTGAGGGTGATTACATCATGATCAAACCATATTACATCATTATTACACCATTATTTAGAGTTATCACTATAACTCTAAGTTTGATGACATCAGAGGCTTGGCAGAACCCCAAATTTCGTGGATTTTATTAGTTTTAATCATAAGCTAATAGTATTCACCAATTTTATCACTCTTAAGACTGTTAAACTTAAATTAAGGTTACAGTATGTGATCATAGCTGCTCAAATTAAGCTCAAACTTTGATCCTTAATAACTTTTAAGATTTACACGCTACAGCAATTCAGAGAGTGAATTCTGATATCCTGGCATAACCTTATTATGCTGCCAAGAGCTTTTCATTACATCATCAAAACTCTAATTTTGATGATTTTTCTTGTAACTCATCTTTTCTGTCGAAATTCAATATTTTAAACTTCAAACCTTGATTTCAGGGGGTTATACCCTGAATTTAATGATAAAAATTACATCATTATTCACGAATGAACTAGGAGAATCCAACTGTGTACTTTTTTTTAAGTTTGGAACACTTTCACAACAAAGTGGTCAACAGCTCTGTTGATTTTTATCAATAATTCATCATAGGTTTTAACCTTGTTTATAATTTGTAAAATAAAGTTCATATCTGTGTTCTTACAGTAATTACGTGGTAACTTTATTTTTGGTTCATCATTCTATCATGTATAGTTTAGAAGATATTAGCTATGATCCTTGAATATATGCGTTGACCAAAAAAGTGCATATATTCAGGATACTTCCTTAAGTATTAACATTGGAAATTAGCTTATTAATTGTTTTATGTGTGGATTTTAATGGGGAATCCACTGGTACAATTTATTTTACATGCTGTTTCATTAGTACTTGAGATAAATAAGGTTTTATGGTTTTTATAAGGTATTATACCTTATAATTCCTTAAATATTGACTTTACAGATATGCCATAAAAATGGTATATGTGTATTTTTCCATGGGGAATCCAATGGTATAATTCATTTTACATGTTGATTCATTGGGTTTTAAGTTAAACCAATTTTTGTACCAATTTATGGTATTTTTTGTATATTTAAGTAATTATTTTTAATGTATAATTATTTTAAGTAATTTTAATATAATTATATTAAAAGTCTAATTATTCTGAGTCTTTTTGTGACCTTATTGGGTATGTGGTCATATCTCAAAGGCTCACATTCCCTACCACCAAAAAAGATTGTACCACAATCTGATATGTGTGATTAGGGTATCATCCACTGTCCTACCTCTTCAATAGACTTTGTTAGCCTTGAAGCTCAATAATGCTTAACTTTTTTATTTTTCAGGTTTTCTTTCATGTCTGAACCTTATTAGTAATTTATCAGCATTTGTTATATCTTTCTCAAGTAGCCATTCATCTTCCTGAGTTGAATTTCTATACCTTACAAGGTATTATCTTTCTTTTTTGTTTCTTGTCCTTCTTTCTTTAAGGACTTTTACTATTTTCTTTTCCTCTCCTTCCTCCAAGGGGGGAATCTCAAGTGGGGGTTTATTTCTTAGTGTAAATAACTCCTTGTCACTTGAACTGTAAGGTTTTATCAGACTTACAGGGAAAGTTGGGTGTTTGTTCATTAGTTCACCTGTGAGTTCTAATTGCACAGCATTGGGTCCATGGAGTGCTTTTATCATAAATGGTCCTGCAAAGGAATCTTTCAATTTCTTTGAGCCTTTTATGTTATTGAAATTAAGGGTTGATACTAAAACCAAGTCTCCTATTTTGAAATCAGGTGGCTTATGACTTTTATCCCATCTTTCTTTTGCATATTTAAAAGAATCTTGCATCCATCTGTTTGCATGGTGTCTTGCTTTGTCAAGCATTATTTTGAAACTGCTTGCTGTTGGATGTATATCCACTAAGTCCTTTTTGAGGGTATCATAAGGAAGTCTTGGATTCCAACCTTTCTCTAGCATTGCTGGTGTTTTGCCAGTAGAAGAATGGATTGATGTCTTATATGCCAGTTGAAGTGCTGGTATTAGTGTACACCAATCATGGGTAAAACCATCAGAATCTTTGAATTCAAGCCCATAAGCACAGAATCTTCTGATCATATCCTCTAGGGTCTGTATCATTCTTTCTGCTAGACCATCAGTTTGAGGATGATAAGCTGTTGAGAATGATAATTTTGTCCCAAACAAGTTATGGAGATTTGTCCATAATGCTGAAGTGAACTTTGGGTCTCTGTCACTTATAATATTTTGGAATAAGCCTGTGTGGCTAATGACTTTATTCCATATCATTATGGCTGTATCCATAGCTGTGTCATCTTTATGACATGGTAAGAACATGGGAGTTTTACTGTACCTGTCAACTAACACTAGGCATTCATTATAACTCCTGTCTCCTCCTGGAGGTAAGGCTGTTACCCAATCCATATGAACTATTTTCCATGGGGATTTTGGTTCTTGGATTTGGATCATCATTCCAAATTTCTTTCCTGTGGCTCTGTTGGCTTTTTGACATCTGTCACAGGTTTGGCAGTACTCTGAAACATCTTTCTTCCAATTTGGCCACCAAGAGCAGGTTTTCACCCTCTCTAGTGTCCTATCTTCCGAGAGATGTCCAGATGCAACACTATCATGAAACTCATGTAAAATAGTGTTTATTAGTGTTCTATCTGTTAAGGCCATAACACATGTGTGTTTTGTTCTATGGTAAAGGATTCCATCAAGGAGGTGAAATCTTCCTTAATCATATGCCCTTTTCCATATTTCATCTAGTTTTGATGAAAGTGATGGATCTTTGCAGTCTTTCATTAGAAGTTGGCTTAAGATATGGCAATTTTTGTCTGTCTTATAGCTTTCTTTAACTTGGTTAAAGAATTCTGTGCCAATGTCTGTAACACATATTCCTTCTATATGGTGCTCCTCTTGTGGTACCCATGCTGGATTGTCAGGGGTATTTGCTAGAGCCCATCTGCTAAGACCATCTGCATTTTTATGAATATTTCCAGATTTATGCACAATAGTCATATTTCCTCTATATTCTTGGATAGCAATTTGCCATCTCAGCATATGTCTATTTGGAGTCTTCATATTTAATAGTGATTTCACAGCATTACAGTCTGTGATTACATCAAATACTGTGCCATCCAAATAATAATGCAGTTTTCCTAAAGCCCATACTAGGCATAAGCATTCCATTTGGCTTGCTCCATACCTTGCTTCTGTTGGCTTTATCTGCCTTGAAATGAAACAAATTGGTCCTTCCACTGGTTTGTCATTGATAATTTGTGTTTGGTAAAGTGCAGCACCTAGTCCTTCTCCACAAGCATCAATGTACAGTTTGAAGGGTAGTTTCCAATCTGGCATCAGAAGAAATGGGGCATTTGTTAAGGAATTTTTCAATTCTTCATATGCCTTGACTCTTTCTTCTGTCATCTCATAGACTGTTTGTTGGTCACATAGCTTATACAAGGATTTAGCAATCTTTGCAAAGTCCTTTATATGCTGTCTATAGTAACCAGCAAATCCTAGAAATGATTGCATTTCTTTTTTGGTTTGAGGCATTGGCTTAAGTAGTACTTCTGCTACTTTATTTTTGTCTATGCCTAGACTAAGGCCAGATACTACATGTCCTAGTGCCTTTAATTCACTGTATGCAAAATGACATTTTTTCAAGGAAATTTTCATATTTACTTGGACTATTTTCTGTAGTACCCTTTCTAGTCTTGTAAGGTGATTTTCCCAAGTTTCTGAGCAAACTATGATATCATCAATATAGATAATCAACCATCCTTCTGGTAATTCTTCAGGGAATATGGTATTCATCATTCTTTGATAATGGGAAGGTGCATTTTTTATTCCAAATGGCATTCTCAAGTATTCGAAAATTCCACAATGGACTATTATTCTTAGTAGTTTCTTGGCATTGTCTGCTAAGACATTTTGGTGAAAACCCTTCAGATCATCCATAGCTGTGATGAACTTAGCTTGTGACAATTGGGTTAATTTCTCATGGATTCTGGGTATTGGATATCTGTCTGGAATGGTATAGGTATTCAGGGCTCTGAAGTCTCCTACCATCCTTGATTTTCCATTATGCCAAGTTATAATGACAGGTGTAGTAACTTCTACTTGTTCATTATGTCCAACCTTTCTTAATACTCCAAGGTCCATTAATTCTTTAATGTGCACCTCTAAGGCTTCTCTAGCTCTTGGACTGGCTGGATAAGCAGGTCTTCTTAATAAAGGTGGGTAAGGTTTTTTTACATTAAGAATTATATCCACTTCATGTCCAATTATGGCACCTAGTGGCTCTTTGTCAGTTGCAAAGGCATTTTTATACTTAAATAAGAGATCAATCAATTTTTATTTAATTTTTTCTGTTAATTCTTGATTGAATTCTGCCTCTTTGAGTTGTTCAGATATAAAAAGTTCCTTTTCTGGAATTTTTTCTTCATTCTTAATAACTGTGATTTGTTTTTTGTTATTTAAGAATCCAAACTTTTGTCTTTTGTTATCTCCTATGGTAAAATATCTATCCTTTTGGTTGGAGATATCTATACCATAGATTGATAAGTAGTCATTCCCAAGTATGAAATGATTACTAGTACAGCTGTCCATTACTACAAACTCTACTTTAATTCTGACACATTGTGAGGGATGAGGAAAAATTAGTGTTAAATCAATTATTCCAAGGGGCTTCATGCTCTCACTTGCACTACTAAATTTGACACCTTGTATTGGCATAAGTTTTTCTTGCCAGTCTGGGACAATGGTTTTTAAATAACTTTTGCCAACACAAGTGCAATATGCTCCTGTATCTAAGTTAACCTTTCCTTCTTGGTTATTAACCATAACAATACTTATACTTGATTTTCCAGCTGTATATCCCATTCCTTTTGCAGGTTTGGTTCTTTACATTTTGGCATCTTGTATGTTTGTCAGATTTGTGTCAGATGTTCCAACTTGTGGCAAGTTTGAATTAACATCCAGTACTTCATAAATTATATCAATATTATTAATTTGTGCATTAATTATATTGATTTCATCACTTTCAGAGCTTTCTGACTCTTCTGTCTCTTTTTCAGAGTCAGATTCTTCTTCTTTGTCATTGTGGTTTTCTTTTTCCACAATTTCATTAATCTTTTCTTTTTTAAGGCAATTATTGGCCAAGTGTCCAATACCTCCACATTTATGGCATTTTCTTTGCTCATTATTGTTGGATGTATTGGGCTTAAAGGATTCTTTTGACTTATCTTTTTTGATAAATGGTTTATTTGGGCTTTTAATGTCCAATTTCTTCCAAGTCCTGCCAATTTTTGTTCTTGTCACTATATCTTCTAGTGCATTTATATACTCTTCTGTGGAGCATGGTTCTATACACCTGCTTCTTAGGGCATGTTCTAGTTCCCCTCCACATTTTTTAAGTATTTTCATATGCACCATCTTCTGTGACATTTCTGGGTAGAGTGCATTAAGCCTTTCAACTTGTTTTAAGAACCAAGTTAAAGGTTGATCTTTCTCTGGGTCAAAGAAAGAGCTTTCAAATGCATTTTCTATCTTATACCTCCAGGCATCATTTGCCCACTTGGTGATTATTTCTTGTTTCCACCAAGACCAGGTATTTTTACCATTTGTCTGTCTTATGCCATAATACCATCTTTTTGCAGATTTCTCAAATAATGAATGTAATCTTGCAGTGATTAATTCATCTTGTATGGCATAGTCTTCTTGTAACATGTCAATTGTTTTAATAAATGACATGTGGTCATATTCACCTTCTCCTGTGAATGTTGGCCATTCCTTCAATTGAGGTGCTTCTTTCATTAAGACTTGGTTATTGTCTTGGTGACTCAAGTCTGTTATGAAAGGATTTGACAATTCCTCTTTTGTTTTAACAGGGCTTCTTATATGAGAAAATGGTGTTGATAATTTTGGCATATTTAAGTTAGCCTCATTAATTTTATCCATTTTTTCTGTAATAAGCCTTATTTCACTTTGAATATCATCTTTCAGATGCATTCTTGCTTCATCACTTTTTTCCACATGGTCCAAAAGTAATTTTTGGTGTGATGAAGTCTTTTCTTCAAATTTTTCTACAGAAATACTTAATTTATTTAATTTTTCTGTAAGATTGTCAATACTCACATCATAATTGATTGTCAAAGTTTTGTCTTTGATATCTTTTATGTATTTATACAATTCTTGTTGTCCTTGTATTAATTTTTGAGTATTGTCAATTAAATTCTTTGGTTTATTATTTTCAACAATAAACTTAATGTTGTCAATTTCTTTCTTGTTTTGCACAACAATTTTTGTTAAAGAAGATAAGTTGTTATTTATTTCTTGTAGTGATAATAAACTATCTTTAATTTCTTTTAGAGGTAATATACTATTTTTAATTTCTGTTAAAGTATTTACAACATCTTTGGACAAGGTTATTTCTTTGGGAAATGAGGTTGTCTCATTCTTTGCTCTTCCTTGTCCTTGAATTCCATCAAGGTTCTGGCCATGTTGAAAACATTGTCCATGGCATCCTTTTGGATTCTTGGGATTCTGTAACTTGGGGAATACGGTTTCCTCCAATGCTTCTTCTTGTTCTTCTTCCCTTCTTGGGGAAGTGGGTTGGCTTGAGGCTTGCTGGTAGAGGCTACTGGGGCTTCTTCCTTGGTTGCCTCCCTCTTTTTGGCATGATAATCCTTGATTTTTTTGATTTGAGGTTTGGATGACAGTGGATTCCATCCATTGGAGTATTTCACTATCTCCTCCTCTTTGAGGAACTTTTTCAGGATGTGCCAGGAGTTCATCACTCCTTGGTGTATTTGAGGCAGCATTTCCCGGTCTTTGTCCTTGTATACTGTGTAATACTGCTTGTACTGGCTCATTTAGATGTCTATTTGAGCCCTCTGAATGTGATTTGTACCTATTTGAGTTACTCATACTTAGTTCCAATTCAGGCTCAGATATCATGGGCATTTCTGGGACTTGCCTTTGGGATAAGGCACTTCCTTGTGTGGATTCTGTTCCACTGGGGATATTGCCCTTTCTTTTCCCTTTTGAGGGATCAATTCTACCTCTGAGTCCAGCTCCATCTGATTGGATGGAGTATTGGGAACCTCTTCTGGTAGTCATAATTTAAAGAATAAGAAAAAATAAAAGTATTTTAGAATAAAATTCTTTTATGGCAATTTAAAAAGAGGTGCTCACCTTCAGAGTCTTGAATGGTGGGCCCTGGAAAGTCTAATTTCTTAGCTTTCTTTCTTTTGGTGATAACTGGTGTTGGAGAACTTTGACAAGTTTCTTCCACCAATCTCTCAACAGTAGCTTGGTTGTCTTCTGTTGGGTTATCTTCAAACACTAAAAAAGACAAATAAATATAAGTCTTTTTATAAGAAGTGTTATTTTTGGCAAGATATGGCAATTTTCCACATAGAAATTGCTTTTATATCTTTGAAAAATTGAAATAAATAAAGAAATGAATAAAAATGAATAAAAATAACTTTTTTATTTGTTTTTAATATTTTTTAATATTTTTTATATATTTTTTATTTTTTAAAGAATAAGATAAAAAATGAATGTGATTCTTATAAAATTAAATTATAATAGAAATTATTTTTAATTTATAAAATATCTCTTTTAATCACTAGAGTCACTCAAAGAAAGTTCTTGCAAGTCTAAGGATGTGAAAAACCATGTGTAAGACAGTACAATTGCTTTCCAAATGCCTCAATAGCTTTTAAAATCAATAAAATATAAAATTATTATATAATTCTATGATTATAAATATAATTTATTATTGGATAAACCCAAATAGAATCTTTTTAAAGGTCTTTTAAGTAAATATCATGGCCAGGCCCCCAAATGTAAGGTTTGACTATGAAACAATAAGTAAAAATTACTAATTTTTTACTTATTGTACTCTGAATGTCCTTATAATTGAAATAAATAAGATTAAAATAATAATAATAATAAAGAAATATTATTATTATGGCGTAAAAATATTATATTATTAAATAAATATAATAATATAATTAATATTATATGAAATTATAATATTATAAATAATATATTAATATAAAATAATTAATATATTAGAAACTCTTTATTATTGTTACCAAAAAATAATAAAGGCGTAAAAAACTGTTTTTCATAAATAAAAAACAATTAATAACAATAATATTACTAATATTAAAGTTATATATTAATATAAATAATATTTATATTAAATAAGAATTATTAAGAGTAATAATAAGAGAGAAATTATTATAATAAGATGAAATAACCTACTTTTAACACTTAAAATAATAATATTGAGATATTTTACGCCAAAAGAATATAATACAACTTTTTCAAATTGTATTTACAATAAAAAATAAAGAAAATTACTAAATTTCTTGATTTTTACGTGGAAATGAGTTTATAGAGAGATTTATAACAAAAACAATTAAATAATTGATTTAATCACGTAAAAATGGTGATTAATATTAAGATGGTCTTTGGTCTTTAATAATATAAGAGCTTTATATATAAAGAATAAAGAAATTACCTTTTATTTAATTGATTTAATGTTTTTGATGCGTCTGAGGGGTAAATAGAGTAAAAAGAGCTCTATTTATAGTAAATACCTCCCTCCTAGAGTCCAACAGGCTTCTAGTAGACGTGTACTGATCATATCCACTGGAATTGATCAATATTTTAAGGTTTGAGGGTGATTACATCATGATCAAACCATATTACATCATTATTACACCATTATTTAGAGTTATCACTATAACTCTAAGTTTGATGACATCAGAGGCTTGGCAGAACCCCAAATTTCGTGGATTTTATTAGTTTTAATCATAAGCTAATAGTATTCACCAATTTTATCACTCTTAAGACTGTTAAACTTAAATTAAGGTTACAGTATGTGATCATAACTGCTCAAATTAAGCTCAAACTTTGATCCTTAATAACTTTTAAGATTTACACGCTACAGCAATTCAGAGAGTGAATTCTGATAGCCTGGCATAACCTTATTATGCTGCCAAGAGCTTTTCATTACATAATCAAAACTCTAATTTTGATGATTTTTCTTGTAACTCATCTTTTCTGTCGAAATTCAATATTTTAAACTTCAAACCTTGATTTCAGGGGGTTATACCCTGAATTTAATGATAAAAATTACATCATTATTCACGAATGAACTAGGAGAATCCAACTGTGTACTTTTTTTTAAGTTTGGAACACTTTCACAACAAAGTGGTCAACAGCTCTGTTGATTTTTATCAATAATTCATCATAGGTTTTAACCTTGTTTATAATTTGTAAAATAAAGTTTATATCTGTGTTTTTACAGTAATTACGTGGTAACTTTATTTTTGGTTCATCATTCTATCATGTATAGTTTAGAAGATATTAGCTATGATCCTTGAATATATGTGTTGACCAAAAAAGTGCATATATTCAGGATACTTCCTTAAGTATTAACATTGGAAATTAGCTTATTAATTGTTTTATGTGTGGACTTTCATGGGGAATCCACTGGTACAATGTATTTTACATGCTGTTTCATTAGTACTTGAGATAAATAAGGTTTTATGGTTTTTATAAGGTATTATACCTTATAATTCCTTAAATATTGACTTTACAGATATGCCATAAAAATGGTATATGTGTATTTTTCCATGGGGAATCCAATGGTATAATTCATTTTACATGTTGATTCATTGGGTTTTAAGTTAAACCAATTTTTGTACCAATTTATGGTATTTTTTGTATATTTAATTAATTATTTTTAATGTATAATTATTTTAAGTAATTTTAATATAATTATATTAAAAGTCTAATTATTCTGAGTCTTTTTGTGACCTTATTGGGTATGTGGTCATATCTCAAAGGCTCACACTTGACCTGTGAGCATTTTCAAAGCAATTATCACACAAGTGATGAATGCTCCAAGCTGTTTGTGAGTTTCTGATTCTTTTGAATGTAATTTACTGTTGTTTATTTGGATATTTATTCATTTTTTGAACTTATATCATCAGATAACTGGCTCAGAATAATTGCCCAAGTTTATATTGAAATACACCTTCAAGGCCATCAATGTCCAGGGTGATGGAAACTGTGGCTACAGAACAGTATCCCACTTCATTTACAAGACTCAAGATCAATGGGATAATGTCAGAGGTGACTTGGCTGAAGAAATTAACCAAAATCAAGACCTTTATGAAGCCATGAACACCTTAATTCCCTCAGTATCCTCTTATTTGGAAAGAATTGAATGGTATGAAGATGTTGGCCAGGCTCCAAAAAGCAAGTGGATGTCCATGCCTGACATGGGGGATGCAATTGCAAATAAGTATAAAAGACCAGTTTTCTTTTATTCCACAGCCCAATATTTTTCTTTTTTCCCTTATTTCTGTCCTCCAAATGATAATCACCCCTTTTCATCTGCTTCTTGAATAGCTGTGCTCATTTTGTTCCTTTGGAAATCATCATTTCTAAAGTTTATCCAATCCCCCCCATTACTGTGAGCTGAGAGATTCATGCCCAAAAACAAGCTCTGGGGTGGGCTGATAAATTTAAGAAACACAGAATGTTGTATTTGTCCAATCTTCATCCCCCCTCTCAGAAAAAACCCACTATTTTGGAGGTTGATTCTTATTGAATGATTTTTGTATATACAGTTTATGCCAATTATCCCCCTCCTCAGTCATATTTATTGCTTAAATCCCCCCTCAGTCTCCTTTTTTATCAAACATGTAGAGCTTTTGTACTTGAAAATAGCCATATTACACACAAGAAAAAAAACAGTTGAAAAAACACTCATTGCGCCTTCACTTGTTGTCCCACCCAAAAAATTTTCCCAATTGATGAGCTTCTGGTTCTTTATTGTACAGATTAAACCCTTTAATTTAAAAAAAATGGAGGAAATTCATAAGTGGGAAGTTATTAAATTCACTTTTTAAAAATAGGCATATTATAATGACGGGAAAAAACATTTGAAAAAAACCCTTTTTGCGCGTTCAATTGTCCCAACCAAAAAAATTCCCAAAATTATGGGATTCTGGTGCTTTATTCTTCACATTGAACCCTTCATTTTTTTTTTAAAAAATAAGGAAATTCATAAGTGGGCAGATTTCAAATGAATTTTTGAAAAAAATATGCCATTTTGGCATATTGGCCAAATTGGTGAAATTTGGCAAAAAAATTTTTTTTGCAAAATTTGTGCTTATTGACATGCCAAGTTGGGAAGAATATAGCAAAAAAAAATTAAAAAAATCCTCAAAACTGAGCCTGAGGGATTTTTTTGAAAATTAAGGTCACTTACGTGTTTTTACTAAAAGCTTACGTGTGTTTACCAACACACTTTATTTATTCCTCAACTGTTTATTATTTGTTAAAAAAATGGAGAGGGGAATGTGCCCCCACAATCTTATCAATTCATAGTCATTATAAAGTATATTCAAGGCAGACTTGGCTGTTTTTTTATCATTATTTAATTTTTGTTTTTGAAAAATGGAAGTTTTCTTATTTTATGGTGGTGTTATAATAAAAAGAAAATGGAGAGGGGTTTGACCCTCATCCATACTAATAAATATTTAATGGAAATGGTGTGAATTTACTGATAGTTTCATTTTCATATAAATATTTCATATTATTATAAACAATTCATTTGGATCCTTTTTCTTATTAAAGTATCTGATGTGGATTGCAAAAGAGGTTTATGTATTGGTTTATTTATCATTATATCAATGTAGTCTTAGTGCATTTTAAAAATAACAAAAAAAGGTCCTAGACAAGACCTTCAGCTTTTCAAATCACTTATTTTCATATTTTTTCAATAAGAGGTTCTAGACAGGACCTTAAGCTGCCTCATAAAGATATTTTATTCTAATTATAGTCTCAGGACTAAAACAGAGGTCCTGGACAAGAGCTTAAGCTGTACTAAACTTTTTTATTTAGCTTTATCAAAGACTGTGGTGGAAATAGCTAATCAGAAAGGATTTTTATTAGATGGAAGGGATTTATCAAATGGAGAGAGAAATGTCCCTTAAGAAGTATTTATGGCTTCAAAAAAAGGAATTATTATACATAAAAAAGGGTTGGTATCTTATTTCTTTACATCACTCCTTATGATGTTAATTTTTGGGGGATTAGTGGGAAATAATCAGTTCTTCAACATTTTCATTAAAATTTATATCATTTATATATTTTATAAAGGAAGAAGAATAATAAAAAATCACACATTAAATCGAGTAGAAAGGCAGGGAGATTCAAAATAAATAGAAAGAAAAATCAACAGATAATCTCAAAATAGTTAAGCTGTGAACATAAGATATGGAATACTTTCCATAATCAAACAAGATCAAGACAAAATTTGGAGAAAAAAATAGGGAAATTTTCATTGAGTTTCAGTTGAATAATGAATGCTTGGGACAGCATCAAATGGAGAGGGGGATGTGGTATGCCATACCCTATCAGCTTAATAAAGGCTTTTTTGGTGGGGAGTGAAAAGGAGAAGTACCCCTATGGGCAGCCTCTGTTGGAAACAAAATGAAAGGATACTTGTCCTAGTTGGTAAGAGGATTCCTTGTGTCAAGAAAAATGGCCATCTCATTGGTTCAAGCCACATTGAAAAAATAAAAAAAATCCAAAAATTTCAAAATTTGGGAAAATCCTTTTGAAGTTTGGAAAATACCTGAAACCCAACCCTAAAATAAAATTAGGTTTCAAACCACACATTGGCCTCAAAATCAAAACTCTAAAGTCAAGAAAGCAGAAGGAAGATATATGTATACATCAAATAAGCAGGAAAGAGTTACAGGATACAGGTACCATGGAGGATTAGTCAGCAAGTCTGAAGATTAGTAATCAAGCTCAAATAAGCACCAGAAAAAATACCTCAAATTAGTAAGCAACCAAACAAATGACATCATAAATGAAACAAATGATTCAATGATTTACATAAATGACATCATTTAAGTGGGACTACCAGAAAAGAATTTTCCCAGCCACAATAAACTGAAAAGTTGTAAGTCCCTCTTTTTGAACACCTCCCATGGAGAGCCCAAAACTTGTAAATAGAGGGCCTCTTTCCCTCATGGTTTTTTATCCCCCAAAATGGAAATTGGATTGAAATTCATCCCTAACTATCAGACTAACTAGTCTACAAATATATAATTCTATTATATAAAGGATAAAAAGGCCTTATATAATATTCTTATAAGCTTAAAAAAAGTCTTAAAATAAGAAGGCTGTCTTATAGAAAAAGGGGAAACCTTATAATATGATTTTATTATATAAAGGAAAGAAAAGCCTTATATAATAGTCTTATGAGCTTAAAATAAGTAAAATAGTATTATAAAAAGAATTTTAACTTATTATGAGCCATCAAAGCTTTGAAGAAAGGAAAGAAGGCTTTTTTAGTTGTTTTATTAAGAGATTATCAATATCATTTTATTTAATAAAGCTATACCTTGGCTACTAAAAGTACGTTTTATTAATTATGAAGGAAAATACCTATTATTGGAATACATTAGTGTTATCTTATTAAAAAAACAATCATTATCAAATTGAATTATCAAAGAGTGGCTATTACTTGGTCTTTTCATATCAGAACTTTATTACATAATAAAAATCATAAATTATAAAAAAAGTGTTTGATTGTTTGTTTTAGTATTATTATTAGCCTAGTGTCTCCAGATCATATTGAATTACTGTTGTAGTAGTGTTTTGTGTGATTTGTTCTAGTTTTCTTGTCTGTTAGTTAATTAAAAAGTTTTATATTTAGAAGCTTAAAATAAATATATTGAGATCAAGCAAAGTCTGATAGAGTCTGTTGAATACACTTTCCTGAACTAGCCACCATCAATAAATAAATTAATTGTGAGCTCAAGTTAAGATAATTAAGAATTTTTCTAGTCAGGGCAGTTCAGATTATTCTGACACACAAGTAGAGAAAGGGTTACAAGCTTGAACAGAAACTCAAAACAGTTTTCTTGTAATATCCCCTTTCAGGAACTGCCTCATTTTTATCCCACACAAGTGGATTTACCACAACAGCTGTTACTATTTTATTTCTTAAGCATAAGTCAGCTATTAGTCATGGAAAATGACTTAATTAAGTAATTATGATAATCTTATGTGACAGCAAGTGATGTAATCAAAATTCAAAGAAGCATAACTGGTTTATCACCTGTTTTTTCATTTTTATCCATGGCATGCCTCTGTGAGCTTTTGTTGACTTGAAAGAGGCCTCCTCTTGCTATTTTTCCCAAATCATATCATTATTACCAACAAGTAAGTATTGGTTAAATCTTTTTCTTAAGTGTTTACAATTCTTAAGCAATTAATAAGAGACATACCATTGGAATAGTGTTTAACCATTATATTTTTTTTATTACTATTATAAGTCTATTTTGATCTTTTAAATCCACAAATAATCTGTTGAATCACACTACCAACTCTTTTCAGGGTATCATTGGAGTATTAGTGAGTTATTTGACTTAATTATTGAAGTTTCTCTCTATTGTGTAGTTTTATTCAAGAATTATAATTATAATTATTCTTGCAAAATATAATTATAAATTGAAATAATTCTATATTATTTTAATAAAGAAGTTTTGCTATTAATACTTCATGTAATCGATTTTAGTAAGAAATTACTTCTTACTGTTATAACCATTAGTAATGTATAACAAGTAGAAGAAAAAATTAAGAATTTATTTATTTATTTGGGGTTATAAAAAATTCTTTTATTATATTCCATAAGAACAATTTCTGTACTATTTATTAATGGTAATACTTTTAAGACATTAATAGACAAATTTTTCAAGCTGAATGTCTCTTCTCAATATTCTCAGAAATCAAGTGTCACTTTGAGTCTATTATAAGGTGGTAATAGTATTTACAACCTTAACTATGACTGTGACATGGATAATAAGTATTGAAAATATTTGAAAATAGATTATCAGGTATTTACTATAGAGAAATAGTGGTGGTGAGTGCTATTGAAAGCTTTGGATGCAGCCTTACCAATGGGGTTATTAAAATAAAGTCTACAATAAATAAATTTATAATTATACCTGGTTATTTTCCAAGAGTGGAACGGTTTTTAGACAGTTTTACTATGTAGGGATTCAATAGAAGGATGGGAATTTTTCTTTTGGGCAGAGAAAAGTCCCTTTTTCATCCTGAAATTGGGTGGAAGGACCATTAATCCTTTCCATGTAGGAGGAATGTATATTTTTCACCTCCAAGGACAGGCTTGTTGTTAATACACACCCTGTATACCCTTTATTGGGCTCAGATGCAGTTTTTAAGCCACATCTGGGCAGATTTCACCAATACAGGGTGAAAACCTTCATTTGGGGACCACATAGCCTTCTTCTGACATATATGATATTAAGAATTCTGTACAAAAACTTCATGGGGACCCCATACTGTTCAAAATATGAGGTAAGAAAGGATAAACAGGCTCCTTCATATTATTGACATCTCCTATTCAAGGATACTGAAACTTATCCCACAGTAAAGGTGTATTGTCCAAACTGTGGGACCTTAGCCTTAAAGCTGCCATACCTTTGTAAGTTTTCAAGATAATTAGCCCAAATTTGATTCATTGTATAGCCCTGAGTGAGGTACACACAATGTACCCCATTTTATGTGGGTAACATTAAATATGGCATAATTATGCCACCTTTAATTGCCATTATTAAGATATGGATTTTTCCTAAGTCCTGTATGGGGCTTGTTTGATACATAAATTTTGTTCTAGATGTGTTATTAGGAATTGGATGGCACCATCAGACAGCCCTTGTTGTTATATTTCTGAGATGACCCCACTTTGGGTATCTCACACTAAAACTGTAGAGGTTAGAGGGAAGTTGAATATTTACTTCACTCTTATTTATCTTTATTTTGGCCATTTCCTTGGTATTTTTGGTGCTAGCTTTATTTTCCTAGTACCATTAGATAGTGCTGATTGAGAGCTTCAATTTGAACACCAATTTGATGGTGTCCTTATTCTTTCTCTGGATTTCAGATGGGAGGTGAAACTTAAGGTTTATGCTAAGTTCTTTCTTTGAGAAGTAATAACTTTGTTATTCTGTGTCTTATGCTTATGTGATTTTTATATTTTGAATGAGGAGTTTTTCCAATTGCTTTTAATACCATTTGTGAGCTATTTGGGCTCAGTCCCACTTTTGGTGTTATTTTTCTCTACCATTGGTTTATGGTATTTTGGCTGTCATGATTTTTCTCTGGTTTGTATTCACAGGCTGATATACCCTTCCTCTAAAGAATTCTCATGATTGATGAGGCTGTTCAGCCCTCCTAGAGGCTCTGAATCTACTCACATGAAGGTCACCATCTGGTATGACATTTTCTGCCAAGCATCTGTCTTTATCAGCTTCCTGGTTCTTGAATCTCATCAAGTAATGTCTATTTTATTTTCCATTTTGTATGATTTTCCTGGCCTTGATTATCTTCTTCACTGGGCCAGGGGAGTCCTTTACTTCCACTATTTCCTGTAGAGTTGTGTTTTTGTTCCTGGAAGGGAACTTCTCCTCTCCTGTATGTTGGTAAGTTTTAATCAAATTTACTGGGAACACTCAGTGTTTCCTGGAGAATTCCTCTGTGAGTCTGAATTCCACTGCATTTTGCCTATCAAGCTAATGATAGTGAATGGTCCGACAAATTAGTATCTCATTTTATTGAGCTCCTAGGATTATTGAAGTTTAAGGTAGATAACAGCACTTGGTCACCTTCCCTGACTTCAGGGAAGGTGAAGGTCTTGTTATATTCTTTTTCCTCAGCTATAAATTTTGCTTCTTTTTCACTCCTCTCTTCCACATATCATGGTAGTCTTTGGCTGTGGGGTGGATAGATAGAAGGCTTTTCTTCAAGTTAAGCACATGAAATAAGGGGTTCCAACTTTCTCTACTGATGAGGGTGATTCCCCTGTGGTGGAGTTGTTACTGGTTTTGAAAGCCAGTTTCATAGTTGGTAGAAGTGTAAACCAATAATGGGTGTACCCTTCATAATCTTTATCTTCCATGTTTTAGGAACAAAATCTTCTGGTTATGTCCTCCATTTTTTGGATAATCCTTTCACCTAGTCCATCTGTCTGTGGATGGTAAGCTGTAAAAAAATTAAAGTTTAGTCCCAAGCTTGTCATAGAGGTTGGTTAAAAATTCTGATTTGAGTTTTGTGTCCCTGTAACAAATTATTATTTGAAGGACTCTGTGAGCCTTAGGGTATTTTCATATACCCAAAAGACCACAAAGAATAAAAAAATACAATTATGAATGAAATAAATTTACGTATATTATCAAAACAAAATTTAAAATATAAATACAAATTTATACAAAAAAATTTGATTTTAAGTACAATTCAAAAATAAAATTACATTGAAAATTGAAATTATGAAAACACATTTTTACTTGAAAAATCAAGTAAAAATAGATTTCTAACAAAAATACTAATATTAAAATATTTTTGGAAAAAAGTTAAATGAAAATCATCATAAATTTTTATGCAACAAATAAAAATTCAAAAATTATTTCACCATTGGACTCCTCATAAAAAATAAGGTGGGGTCACCTCTGGGTAAACTTTCTGTAACACAACTCTAAATAAGCTTAAATTAAGTTTTTAGTATTCTCTGTACAAAAAGTTGAAAGTTCTCAAAACCTTAATTTAATTCACATCACATGTGGCATTAACAATCAATTTTTGTGTTAAAATTGAGGTGTTGTGCGTAGTTCAGAAGTTATGAGGAATTGAAGTATTTTCAATTGAAATGTCAAAATGTGCATGTGTATTACATAAGTGAACTTCAATTAAAATATGAGGTATCAATTATTACGGTGTGGAATGTAAAAATTCAATTGAATTACATATGTAAATTGTAAGTATAATACATGATGAAGAATTAAAGAAAAAATAAATTGGAAAGATTAATTCTGGGGGGGAAAAGGAACTTTAGCTCTCAGGGGGAGATAGACCCCCAAATTCCTTGCTGACAGGCATGAGATGTCAAAATACGCGCAAACGTTCATCACTTTTGGCCTGGAATTGAGTCACAGGGTCTGTGTCTCAATTGATGATGAGGTTTTGATACCAACCAGGGCAGTTTTAACTGATGCCAAGAGGGTAAAACTATCCTCAAGCTAAAAAAATCTTGGTAAAACAAGTTTTAACTGGTTCCTACGTCTCTTACACACAGTCTGATGTGTTTTGAAGGCTTAAAACCAGGTATTACTATAGCAATGGCTGAAAATAGCAAAAAAAAGGCCAAAACTAACCCTTTTTTGGTCTAAACCAGGGTTCAATGATGTCATAATTAGCTTTTCTCTTGTAAGAGTGTTTTCCACAAATGACAAGAGTAAAATTTACTTTTGGAGTTAGAAAATTGATGGCTATAAAAGAATGTCTTCTTTGCCCCACTTTTCTCTTCATGTTAGAATCTTTTCCTTTTATAATTAGCTTAAACACTGTTAAACCAATCAATAGAATATTCAAAAAACATTTTCTAAATCATTTTGAACCTTCTAGACATGTGAAAAAGTTATTACAATCATTGTTTTTAACTCTTATAATCATTTTTACCCCTGAACCACCCCATAAGTGAATTAAAGCATCTTTAATCACTGTTACCTTCGTCACTTTGTTTCCAAATTCACTCTGGTCACTTTTGAGCTTTTTTTCTCTTTAATAAGATTTTTAAAGACTATTTTCTTATATTAACTGCCTGCAGTCCTTTTCTCAATTAGTTCCAATTGAAATTGCTCTTGAAGAAATTTCCTTTGTAGCCTTAAATATCTCTTGTACATTATTTTTGGATAAATTTTTATTGTTGGTAAAACAATTAATCTTAATAGGATTGTTTTTTTATACTTATAAAGTCAAAAACAATGAAATTGGTGTGTTTCCTCTTAGAAATCTTATTTCATACTATTTTTAATCAATTTTTACCTTATACAAATTTTGAGGACAGGAAAAGTACTTGATTTTCAATCAAAGCTTCATATCCACACCTTGGAGACTCTGAATGTAGCTATCATGTTATTTCAGAACAGAAATGCTGTGTCCATAGCTGTATCCTATTTGTGGCATGGTAGGTATCTTACACTTTTTCTAAACCTGTTTACTATGACTAGGCAAGCATCATAGTATAATTTTCCTCCTGGGATGAGGCCTGTTACCCAGTCTATGTTAATGGTTTTCCATGGGTGTTTGGGCTCCTCTATATCTTGGATTAGCTCATACTTTTTTCCATTCTTCCTTTTTTCCTTCCAGAATCTTTCATAAGTGTTTATATATTCACTCAAATATTGTTCCCACTGAGGCCACCAAGCTGTGCTTTCTATCTTCTCTTTGGTCCTATCCTAACTCATATGTCCCATTCAGGGAAATTCATGGTATTCTTGAAGGATCAGTGAGACATGGTCTCTGTCTGTCACTTTGAAGGCACTAGTGCTTTTCTCTCTGTGATAGACAAGTCCATCTATAAGAAATGATTTTTTGTACTTATAGTCCCTCAAACAAGATTCCTCTAACTGGGATTCCAGTTCTGGGCTCCTATCCTTTTTCTGTAGGAGTGAAATCAATATGATACCCTTTTTGTTTTTTGAATATAATTTGTTAACTTAATTAAGAAATTCATTGTGAAGTTAAGAGGATCTTATCCCTAGCATGGGTGTTTCTGTTTCTTCTGGTCCAATATATTCAGTTTCTGGGGTAACACTTCTTGGTGTCCATTGTGAGAATTTGAAGTTTATATCCCTATCTATTTCAACAAAATGTATAGGGATTTAATCATATACTTCAGGTTCATGAGCTGGGTTACTTTTTACAGTGTCCAATGGCCATCTGCATTAGTGTGGCTTTTTCCTTATTTTCATATGATGGTCATATTGCCCCTATACTCTTGGATGGCTATTTTCCACCTCAACATGCGTTTATTAGTAGTATTCATGTTAATCAAAGACTTGAGTGCAGTACAGTTGGTGTATCATTCAAATACTGGACCCTCCAAATAGTAATGGGGTCCTTTTAGAGCTCATACCAGAAATAAGAATTCTTTCTGTGTTTCTCAATATCTGGCTTCTTAATATTTCAGTTTCTTGGAGATGTAACAGCTTACTCCTTCTCTGGCTTCACCATCCAAAATTTTTCCTTGTTGCAGAGCTTCTCCAAAGCCTTGACTGAAAGCTGCGTCTATGTAAAACTTGAATAGAATTTCAAATTCAGGTAGCATGAGGACAGGAGTATTAGTGAGTTCAAATTTAATCCTCTTCTATGCATCCCTTCTCTCCTTGATAATCTCAAAAGCTAAATCTTCTGAACATAGCTTGTATCAGCTGCTTTCTATGTGGGATTTTTTTGATTTGGTTTCTGTAGTAGCTAGCAAAACCAAGGAGATATTTAATTTATTTTATATTCTTTTTTACTGGATTTTGCAGTAATGCTGCTACTTTGCTCTGATCTATTTCCAGGATAAGGCCTGATACTTTATGTCCCAGTTCCAATAGTTTCTTCTGGCCAAAATAGCACTTCTTAAGTGAAATTTTCAGGTTAATGGGTGTGCATTTACTCAATACTCTTTCTATGTATTGCACATGATCTTCCCATTTTTCTCAGTATATAATGATATCATCAATATAGACTACCATACAGCCTTAAAATATATCTTCTTGAAATATTGTGTCCATCATCCTTTGGGAGTGGGCTGGTGAAGTTTTGATTCCAAATGGCATACTGGTATACTCATTTATACCCATGTGAAATATGATTCTGAGTAACTTCATGGAGTTTGGCTTAACTCCATTTTGGTGAAGGCTCTTAATACAATCCATCTTGGTAATGTACTTGGCTTTTGCCAATTTATCCAGGGCATGTGGTATTCTTGATATAGAGTACGTTTCAGAATTTTCATAGTTGTTCAGTTCTCTGAAGTCTTCACAAAATCCAGATTTTCAATAATTCCAGGTGTGGCTACTTCCACTATTTCATTGTGTCCCATATCTAGGAGCTCATTGATATTTTTTTCAGTTTCTTTCCTGGTTTCTGGGCTTTATAGATATGAAGGTCTTCCCAGAATGGGTGGGTAAGGTCTTTCCACATCTAGATATAACTCTATATCATGGCCTCTGATTTTTCCTAAGGGTTCTTCCTCTATAGAAAAAGCTGGTCTGTGCTTCTTCAAAGCTTTTGGTAAACCTAATTTTTTGTTTACTAGTGAGTTTAGAAGTTATTTTCCCACTTTGAATTCATTCAGTAATTCTTCAAATGGGTATTGGTTAGACAAGTGGTATATATAAAGCGAATTCTTTTTTCTTGGTTCCTATGGTAATATGCCTTTTTTTACTGTTGTAAATTTCAATTGCATACATCCTTTGGTAATCTGTTCCCAGTAGGAATCCTTGGAGGTGGGGATCCTCAAGAATTGAAAACTCTGGGTTGAGTCTGATATTACCCTTTCTATGGGGTATTGTTATCTCTTTAATGATAGTCCAAATGGAGGTCATCTTTCCTCATGCACTCTTGGAATTATTTGCCTTAGTTGGCAAGATTTGGTTTTCCAAATTTGGGAAGTTCTTTTCTAAATACTTCTTTTCCATTATAAAACAGTGTTCACCACTATGAATGATCAATGAGTGTTGAGAATTGTCAACAAAAAAATTAATCTTGGTGGCTTTCCCATGGATATATGTCATTCCTTTAGTTGGTGTAACCAGGAATGTTTGTGAATTTTGTGTATGTTTGCACAAGTTTTTATTGGAAGTGTCTTGCGGTAATCCTGCTTCCAACTGGGTTTCCTCTTGGTACTCCACCAGGAATTCCTCTATTGCATCTTGGTCATCTTCAGAGTTTTCTCTGATGGAATCACCCATAGAGTCAGATTCGGGATCTTCTGCTTGGATTTCTTCCTCTAGGACTTGTTCAATGGCATAGCCTTTCTTCTTTGACTTTGAAAATTTGTTAGAATAGTGGCCTGTGGACCCACAATTATGACAATCATTCTTTTTATTAAGTACTTCTGCCACTTTCTCTCTGGATTTCTCTTTATTGTCAACCCTGAAAGGATGTTTCTCTGAAACTGTTGCCTTTATATGGGGAATATTTTGCTATATTTTTTCTTTTCCTTACATCTTTTAAGGTGTTGGCAATGTCATCTAGAGTAAATTTCTGGTTGAATCTTCATTTTACTACATAATCTAGTTCCCCTGGAAGTTGTGTCAGGAGTTTTTGATTTATCATCTTAATTTTCATATGAGGATTAATGGCTTTAAGTATTTTAGACTGTTCAAGACACCAATCATAAGGATCTTTTTTCACTGAGTATTTGTCATTTCCAAATGACATGGTATCTTTTCATATCCAGGTACCATTACTGTACTTCTGTATTATTTGACTCTTCCACCATGGTCATTTTCCTTTTCCATGGATTTATTTCATTTCTGTGTGCCAGGTACTATCATGTCCTTTGGATGCTGTGTCTTTTCTGTCTGTAATCCAGTAGTCTGGAATTCTTGGTAAATCAATGAATATTCCATGAATATATTCAATGAGCTCCATATGATCATATTCGCCTACACCAGAGAAGTTTGGCCAACTTTAGGCTTCTGGAAGTTGTTTCAGTTCTTCCTTCTCTGAATAAGTCATTTTCTCTTCATCTTGTTATCGTGATGGAGATCCTTTCTTATTCTCCAACAAGGCATCTGGTTTGATGTCTTCTTGGTGGTATGGAGTATTTTCCAAAACATTTACCTGTTTTTGAAGACCTTGAGCAATTTTTTCATGTTTTGATCCAGAAATTCTCTGTCCCTTTTTCAGTGGGATTACTCCTCTAAGACTTTATTCAGTTATTTTTTGGCTCCTTATGAGGCTTTACTTAGCTTAGTATAGTCCTCTTGAAGAGTGTGAATTTTTTTGGTTGGTAAGGTATAAACCTCTTGTAAGCTGTAAAGATTTTCTTGGATACTTTCAACCTTCTTTTTAGTTTTCTCTTCAAAGTAGGAAATTTGTAGCCACAGTTAGTTTCTTTTGATGCTACTCTCAGGAGTAAAAAAACAATTTTCATTCTAAGTTTGCATTGTATTTCTAGTAGTAGGGCTACTGATTCTATCAAGAATACTTACAACTATTTCTGGCTATTTTGTACTTCTTTCACTAGGCTAAAAATCTTCTGGATCATTGGGTGTGGATCTTTATGCCCCTGGTTGAAATAATCCTTGTTTTTTCCCTTTGATCCTTGTCTTCTCCTGGAAACTACCTGGGATTGTGAATAATTGTGACTCTTGGCCACTGATCTGGTGGTGCTTGAATGGTGTGAAGCCACTGGCAAGTCTGGTTGGTTTACTCCTTGTGAGCCAGAAGTAATAAGAGTATTCTCTGTCTTGTTCAGTTTTTCTTCTATGGATTAGATAGTGGCTTGATTCTCCCTTATTCTGGCTGCCCTTTCCTTCAGGAGCTTTAGCTTTCTGTTGGGATTCCAACCTTTGGTGCTTACCATAAGGTCTTTGAAGGGTATCCCTTTGAGAAATATCTTCTGGAAACCTTCTCCAAGCTCTGGCCAGTGTGGAGCTAGGTTAAACCACTTGGTTTCCATGCTCCATTGGAATAAATCTTTGAGGAGTTGGTGTAGCTGAAGAACTTGATCCATATCCTTCCATCCCTTTAATTTGAGGCTCATGTTGAGTTGGAAGGTGAATGGAATAGTGGGTATGATTTCCCTCAGTGTCCTGCCATCCACTATGGCTGCCAGACCCTGATCTTCTGGCTCTGAACAGTCCTGGTCTGTCCTCTGGCTGGTTCATTGGGATTCCAAGGTTCCTGAGGTGTACAGGGGACATATTAGTTTTTGAGAGAAGTCAAAAACCTTCTTTTCTTAGGGTATTTACCTCTTACTTTGCCTTGTACAATTTTTTTTTCAGTTGCTTTAGCCAATTTTCCTTTAGATATTAAAACTGGGTGAATTATAGTAATCTTACCTGTACAGGTTATCAATGTTGGTTTACCTTGTATGGATGCAGAATTTTGGGGTTTTCTAGTCCTCTGAGTGGCAATTGGTGTCCAAGTTTTGTTGGATATGAGGCTTTCATTGTGCCTCTTCCCTTTTCCCTTCTGCACATCTGTGTCTGGGGGTGTGGCACTGGTGTATTTCCTTGTGACTGGTTCTCAAGTGGTATGAATTTTACTTCCACTGAAACAAAGGATGAGGGCTTATGTCAGTTAAGACTTCTTGTGATGCTATTTTCGTGTCTAAGAGTATCCTCTGGTATAATATATATGTATAATATACTCTTGTATTATGATGTGTTTTTGAAATATCAATTACATGTCAAAAATAATGCTTTTTGGATGTATGATCTACTGTTTTATTTCAAATATCTCACATATTATCTTTTGATCAACAATAATAATCTTAAAAGTGGTTATGTAATGGGAAATTGAAATTATCAATATGTCCAGCCATGGCTCTGAGACTGTTATTTACAGTACAGAGGTATTGTTTTCAATGAGAAAAAGAATAATATAAGGGTTTGTGTGTTTTATATCAAAAAAAATACCCAAAATAAGACTGTGGTAACTAGTTTATAATTGACCAAGTCAAAAAGGCATTAAAAATAAAAAACATTGGTATATGTTTTTAAACCACTGGAAAAATATTAATATATGATATTTTTATATCATTATTTTTATTAGGAGAATTTAAGTGCTAAAATCAGATAATAATGGTAAATTGAAATATAAAAAGAAGAGAGATTAGTCCCTTTGGTACAAGAAGTCCAAAAAAAGGTAAAAACATGACCAGTTCTCCCAAAAGGTCAGGCTGAGTCTATCATAAGGTTAAAGATATGGTATATAAAACCTTAACTATGACTGTGACATGGATAATAAGAATGAAAATTGTTCAAAATAGATTATGAGGGATTTACTATTAAGAAATAGTGGTGGTGAGAATTATTGAAATCCCTGAATGCAGCTTTACTAATTAGGTTATTATGATAAATTCTACACTAATTGAATCTATAATTATACCTGTTTATTTTTCAATTGTATAAAAATTTGTAAACAGTTGTACTAAATAGGAATTCAAGAGAAGGATGGGGATTTCCCTTTTGGGCAGAGAAAGGTCCCTTTGTATCCTGAAATTGGGTGGAAGGACCATTAATCCTTTCCATGTACAAGGAATGAAGATTTTCCAACCTCCAAAGACAGGATTGTGGTTAATAAACACCCTTCATACCCTCTATTGGGCTCAGATTTGGTTTTGAAACCACATCTGGGCAGTTTTCACCAATACAGGGTGAAGACTTTCATTTGGGGACCACATAGCCTTCTTCTGACATGTATGATGCATAGAGTACTGTACAGAACCTGTATGGAAACCCCATACTGTCCAAACTATGATTTTTTGAAGTATAAACAGGATTTTTTGGAATTGAAACATCATATTCAAGGCTATGGGAAAGTATCCAATAGTAAAAGTGTATTGGCCAAACTGTGGCATTTTAACCTTAGAACTGCAACATCTTTGTCCTTTTTGAAGATTATGAGCTCAAAGTTGGCTCATTGTGTATACCTGCCTGAGCTCTCAACAATGGTACCTAATTTGGTATGGGTAACATTAAATATGGAAAAGTTATGCCAATTTCAATTTCCATTATTCAGATTTGAATTTTTTTTAATTCCTTTATGGAGTTTGTTTTCTCCATAAATTTTGTTCTATATGAGCTATCAGAAAATGTATAGCACCATCTAATAGCCCTGATTGTTCTATTTCCAAAATAACACCACTTTAGGTATCTCACACTAAGAATGTAGAAGTTAGATGAGAGGTGAATATTATATTGACCCTTATTTGGCTTTGTTTTGGCCATAACTTCTGTAGTTTTGGTTCTAGCTTTCTTTGGATAGTACCATTGAGTAACCCTTATTTATATATTTAATTTTAACACCCATTTGATGGGTTTCTTTCTCTTTCTCTGAATTTTAGATGAGAGGTGAAATTTAAGGTTTATGCTCAGTTCTTGCTTTGAGCAGGAATAACTTTGTTATTCTCTATCCTACGGTTATGGAAATTATATATTTGGAAAGAGTAGTATTTACTCTTTCTTTTAATACCATTTGTGAGCTATTTTAGCTCAGCTCCATTTTTGGTGGTATTTTCCTCTACCATTGGTTTATGGTATTTTGGCTGTAATACATGTGCACTGGTTTTGAGTCACAGGCTGACACAAAGGAAAAGTCTCAAAAATAAATGAAACCATAAAGGTCAAAAATTCTTTGTCAGATAAAACTACATCTCTTTAAAAATATCCAAGGCTCTAAAAGTCCAAAAGTCACAAAAATCTCCAGCTGGAAAGCCCTTATGATTCCAAAAGAGTTGATTGACTTGAACATGTTTAACTCTGAAATTGAATTCGAGATTAAAAGATGGGGTGGTTTCTCCTTCATAATAGTTTCATTATTGTGTAGCTGCTTTTATAGATACATTTTTTGATTTCTCCTTATGGGGTAAAATGAACAACCCAGGGTCTTTTTTAAAATAATATTCTTATTGGTACAAGATTGATTTCTACATCTGATTAGGAGCCTTACAATTAGGTTGGATGGTATGAGTTTTATTACAGGTGCATACCACATTCATGAACCTTGGTATGTCAGTTGCATGCATTATGAAGGCTAAAAAAGGAGCATGCACATGCATGCCCTCAGTCTCAGAAGCTATATTATGATCCTGAAATGGCTCTTCAATGAAAAGTAAATTGAAATATTGTATGGTTTAATTCTCAAAAGCATGAGAAAGGGACTTGAGTTTTTTTACAAAAGAAAGCTGCAGTACAACATAAATTTTTAATTCATAATATATTGTCAATTTCCCATTAAACTTCAATGTTATTGACTTCTGTGAGGAATAATTCATTGGATTAAATTCTTGAAAAATCAAATATTTTGTCTGTGAAGGATTCATCATGTGTATTTTGAACCTCAGTACTATTTTCTTGAAAAACACTTTCCCCAAATCTCTAAGACTCATCTGGTAATAAAAAAAATCAAAGTTTTCCAAAAAATAATGCTCAAAAATAGGGTGGCTTTTAGATATATTCTCAAAATTTCTTCATAAAACTCTCCTTTGCGCTTTGGATTGTTTGAGTAGGTTGAGATTGATCTGGATAACCATGCACAATTCATTTTTCATCATCCTTTTTCAACCTTTGTTTTAATTACATGCATAATTGAAAAAAGAACTCCAACTCCTTCTAGATGTAGAATGATTTTTAAAAGTGAAATTTCT
The DNA here is from genome assembly GCA_023105745.1 of Austropuccinia psidii. NCBI lineage: Eukaryota > Fungi > Basidiomycota > Pucciniomycetes > Pucciniales > Sphaerophragmiaceae > Austropuccinia > Austropuccinia psidii. Next base: position 20,792,142 of record JALGQZ010000009.1, on the reverse strand, counting down.
AGACTCTTTGTTGATCTGGCCTCTTGGTTTGATGGAAATTTAAGCCAGAGGTAAATTGAATGAGAGAAATGTAAAGAATTGAAAGGGCACTCATTTCTATAATAACAACATCTTTTTTGATGATTTCAATGGCTTAAGATCTTCCAAATTTACACTCATTTTGAAGTTTCAGAATCACTCTTGTAATTATATCTGATTAAAATCTTTGTGATACTGCCAATTTTTTATATAAAGGGTTTAGACAATAAAGCAACATTAATTTCATCTAAAAATCTTTTAATTATTTTTGTAATAACTTAAAGACAATAATTATTTAAATCTTGAAAGTTATTATAGACATTTCTGCATTTTATCATTTTATGTACAGTTATTTAACTCCTTAAAAATGTCTCCTATATTGGTATTCTCATACTCTAACCTTCCAAGAGTATCAACTACAGACTTTATCTATTTTAAAAATACTTTTTTTGATGTGGAATGGTAACAATCTTCAATAATATTTCTCATGTTCTTACATATTTAAGGTGTATTAATTTTTTTCATCATCCTTTAGTGCAAGGAATGTTGCAAAGTCTTGCTTTTGTTCCAAAACAGACATTCATACCTTTTACAATGAATACCATCTTCTTTCACAATCTGTTGTCAAAAAATGATTAATTTTATTTTCCCTATTCCAAGTCTCAAAATTCTTTCTCCAGAAGCCAAACATAGTAAATTAATTTAGAAATTTTTCTTTTCTTCACAACACCTTCTTCTGATGGATTGAATAAAATATCTTTCACTATGAGATTAAATTCATTTAAGCAGAAGTTTACACCAAAAACATGAGGAAATTGTTTATTAAACAAAGCCAGAGTTTTGAAAATAATCTTTATCTAAGAATTTTCTTTGTAATCCAATTCGATGAAATAAGCTTATTCAGAACTTTAACATGATAGAGGGAGAACCTGTCACAATGGAAGTTTTTTTAAGATATTAATTTCCTTCTTTCTAAGGATTTCTTTGACTTCAGTGAAAATCATTTCTGATGTGCAACACTTCTGGTGTAAATGAAGGGTATAAATAAGGAATTTTGTGTCTTTCCTATTTAATAGTACCATTTAATAAATTCTTTCCCCAGAATTATCAGTCCAACCATCAACTGCCAAAGTGAGATTGTTTTGATTTTGTGGTTTTTGAGCCATTTCTAATTTTCCCTTGGCATTCAGGGTGGGTAAATTTCTTCCACTCATATTCTGGCATGTTAGAATAGTAAAAGGTGAGCAGGCAAGTAAAGGCTGATATTACTTGAAAGTATTGTTTATCAAATAAAAACCATGGTATATTTGACCAAATCATTGCCTTGAGGAGAATCTTGTTCAGAAACTCAGTCTTCTCTTTTGACATTTCTTTGCAGTATGTAGACACATTAGAATTTTCAATTTCATTATTTTTTGATATTTCAAAAGCTGAAGTTTTTTCTGAAATAATTTTTTTCATTAATTCTCTTTCAAAATATCTTCTATATTAATTTTGAGATATCCAGCCTTTCTTTTCAAGTGTAATTTTTGTGAATTTTTTCATATGACTGAAAAGAAGTTTTGGCTTGGTATTCTTGAAGATATTCTGACAAAATGTACATTTGGATTTGTGTTGATTATAAATATTGCAGAATGTAGTGGACATACGAAAGCCTTTCCATTGAGCTCCATGGGATCTTTTTGGCTTAATGCAAACAATTCTTTCACACATAGTGGAAGTTTCAGAGTTTTATTGGAAAATTCTAGTGAGACAGGAAATTCTGATTTATATATATAATCTTGTGTTTATAATATAAGCTCCACAGTTTTGGAAGCAAATAATTTCATAAACAGTTGCAACATATCAATATCATCCAAATTGAGACTATTTTTAAGGTTTGTCTATGAAACGCTTGATAAAGTAGCAATATCAAGAGTACTATGACTGTCCTCAATAGCAAAATATAATATAATAAGATATTATAACCACAAATTTAAATATAATTATTATAAATAATTATATAAAGAATAAATTTATTTATTATTATATAAAATAATAATAAAGAAAATATAATAATTATAATAAATTATAATTATTCTATTATTGTTATAGTCACTGACAATTATAACAATAAGAAGTGTAAAGCTCTTAATGCAATAATTACACATGGAAAATATAAATATTTAACCACTTATAAATAATATATAAATATTATTTATAAAATAGTTGAAACACACACTGTGCAGAAATAATTCTTATAGAAAAATTCTATATAAAAAAACTAATAATACATAAAAAAAGATATAGAATTTTAGAGAAAACTTACTTATAATTTAAATTTAATACAAAAAGTCAAACAACAACAGTTATTTGATTAAATAATTATTATAAGTTAAAAACACGCCAAAATCAATATTTTAAAATATAAAACAACTTTTTATAATAAAAATATGATTAAATAGTTTCTGAGAGGAATTTGGGGATTTTAAAAGATATTTTAAGGACAATAATTTTATAAAATAAAATATATTATAGGTGATTACAACAATAATCTAATTTCTAAGATTTAAATTCTTCAATTTAAGATTTACAAAGAATAAAATACTTAAGAAATACTTTAATAATAAGATTTTATATATAATGAAGCTTTACCTGTTTAAATGTCTAATATGATTGGATTGATAATTGGTGATGGACAAAAACAGTGATGAAAAGACTCTTTTTATGTCTACAGAGCAGCTCTCATGATTAATAATGGATTAATAGGGCATTCTAAGGTCAAAACTGAAAAGCCATGCTTAAAAATAAGGTTCTTAACTTAAGGTAACTTATTCTTAATTCCAATTCAAAGTTACCAGTGTTATTCTTAACTCCAAGTAACCTTAATCCTCATTTAAGTTAATTATTTCAAGTTTTAACATAAAATTAATTTATTTATGTTAAATTTCATCACATGAATAGCTTAAAAATAGAGTCTCAAGCAGAAATCTCTTAAACTCAATTTTTAATTAGTTTTTAAAGAAATCTTAATTTTCTTTAAGTATAATTAAAAGAGTAAACTTCCAGGCTAGTTACCCAAAAATTCTATTTATAAAAGATACTTAAAATTTGATTTATATATAGAGAATGTTAAATTGTAAGCTGTGTGAAAGTTTCAAGCAAATCCATTAAGGATTGGATTTTTAATGAGTTTTTGAAGTTATTACTATTTTTCCACGTAAAATAGCAATACACACCAAACGTTAACTTTTGATAAGGTTTTAATGCTTGTAACCTCAACGTTTGAAGCTTATTTAAGCTTTGAAAGGTCTCAAAACTTCAATATCAAGCCTGTATATTGGGATTTACCCTTTGGCAGCTTGGAATTCCTGTCCAAATTGGGTTAAAACCAGTTTAAACCATAAGGTTGGATCAAAGTCTAATCTTAAAGTTTAAATAAGGTTTAAAATCCTCCAATACAGGTGGAAAACCGTAATTGAATCCTTGCAGATCCAAAAAGTTGGGTACCCCAGCTCTTTTGGTCTTTTTGCTTTGTCCCACCTTTTTGCTTGGATTTTTCCCTTTTCTTTATCTAAAGCCATACTATGGCCTTAAACCCTTTCAAATTGAGCTCACACAGGATTTACATTCTGTATGTCAAATCCTCAGCCAATTCAGTAAATATATACAACACCTCAATTTTAACTAAAAGCTTGGTAAGTTTGCATAAACCTTATGCAACTTTAAATTTAAGCTTATTTAAGCTTAAATTTAACAATTTTATTTTTTTTTAAAAAATTTACATTAGTACTATAAGATTCTTAAATCTTTCAATATCATGAGAAATAAGCCTTTTTGGGTATAACACCCTATGGGTGTACCCTAGGTCATTTTTGGTGTAGAATCCAAAAATGACATAATATTTATAACTTTGTTTATCCAAAGAAAAGTTATACTTATTTTTTATTATTTTTTATTTTAAATTCAATTAAAAAGTCTGTTGAATACTAAATCAACTGTATATAAAGTCATTTGTGGCCTTATGGGTATGTTATACATACCTCACAGGCTCACACTATTTAAGTACAAAAATGGAATAACTCCTCTTAGTATAAAAAGTCATGCCCCTGGGAAACCAAAACCTTTGTGGCTTTCCCCTGGGGTGCATTCCATCCACCTTACTTACAGCATCGTCATTCAATATATTTTTAGAGTTGTTTGTGTTTTCATAAATGGTTTTTTCCTTGTGTATTCTATTCTTACAAATCTTAGCTACTTACACTGTCTAAAGTAGTAAGAATTTTTCCTAAAGCTGTTTTTTTTTATTTAAAAGTTGCCATTTTCAGGGAGGGGTGTGCCTCAGCCACTCCCTTCTAAAGGTGTGCCCCTAAGTCCTCTAAACCTGCGCCAAGGGCATGCCACATTTACAAAACTGGTGCCAGCCGCCCTATTCAACATGCCTGATTTGAAAATCATTAATCTTTATTTAGTGATCCCCCAGTGTCATTTTCGGCCTGCACTGAGCCCCCAGTCATATACTCTTTGTAGCTTCGATCTTATTGAGGGAAAAAAGGTGTCAAAAACAATTCCTGCTGAGACTAATACATCGTTTTCATTAGGGTTCTTCATATCAGAAATTAATTATAGATTTTATATGATTGCTTTCCTTATGTAACATATTAGTCGCTATAATGTGTTTATAACAATATTAATATAAAAAATAGTAGTTATATAATGCCTATTAGTCCTTCAACCAAAGGCGTATTCTATCACATGACTGCAATTTTTGATGGAGGGCTTTGTCAAGAGAATTTCTAATAAGAAGATAAAAGTGCGCCTTTAAATTTAATGATAAAATTAACTCAGCTTTCAATTAATGGATGAGATACTGAGAAATAAAACTTATTATTGCATGAAATGCTCATATACGCATCCGGTAATTAACAAGCAAGGCTCAAAGGATCTTCAATACAGTTCTCTAAAACCTAAGGTTGGTGAATTTGATCAATTTTTTCACTCTATAACCTTCAGAAAGCTACCTGACCCCTGACCTTTGTGCTTCAACAAATAATTTTCTGAAAACTGAGAAAAAAGTATTATTTTGAATCAAAATTGGAAAAAGGTTCAATTCCCTTTTCACAAAGCCTTTGACTACAAGCATCTTTCCAAATCTACCTATGCCCAGATATCCTGTTCTAAATTTTCTCAGGAAACCAAAAATAAATTTATCATTAATAGAAAGATGATGAAGAACAAAAAAATGTTACAAATATTTAACAGATGAAGGATAATTTATCAAGATAATCCTACCATTTGTTGTCCTGAAGACAAAATGAATACATTCCTTGGCATTCATCCTTACAAAAGCAAATATGAAAGAGGTTTTTAAGCAGTGAGTAGCTTCCTGGTTATATCCTGATTTAAAACTCTCATAGATATTACTACTTGATAGTTAAATATTTCCATTTATAGCTATAGGAACATTATTTTTGGAATGAGTCATTTTATCTTTACAAACTGATACTTTATGAATGGCTTTACCCCCTGATCTCTAGTAATAATTTAATTAAATTCTAGGATATATCAGATATTGACTTTGACCATGATCAACCATTTTAGTTATGATAAAAATAAAAAGACTTTTTTGTTTATATCTTTTTTCCCTAAGGGCTTTTACTGTCTTATTTCTTTTGTTTGAAATAAGTTTTACTATCATTTCATTGTTATGTATAAATAAGTTTTACCATTCTAAAATCCTTTCTTAATTTTTTTGGTTGATGAGAAATTTTTAGATCAATGCATAGTTTTCCAAAAATTTGTTGAGTTATAAAGGTCATCAAGTATTCAATATCAAACTTCCAGCATGACCAAATATTCAGAATCAAAGTTGAGCTACCTTCAAATATTTTGAATCAAATGTTTGAATTTTCAAATATTCAAAACTGAACTTTGAGTTCAGTTTCTTTGGGAATTATGAAAGAAATAATCACATGAACACTTTCATTCATATACAATTCAAGTAAGTTGTTTCTCATACATTTATTCTAAATCATTTTGGGCCTTTGGTAAAAACTCATCAGTCCCTAAGTATTCTTGCCATAAATTATTAGGTACACATAAGAAATGCTATGGGCCCCTTGTTGATGAAATAAAGGGAATTCTTATTCTGTAAATGGAACTGTGAATGAAATTCATAGTATTGTTAATTCCCTTCATGCCATAAATTAGATTTCTAATTCCATTAATTTTATTTATGCATTTTTGATTCCATTAACGTCCTTGTTGATGCCATTCAGGTTACTTATGCAATTGTTGCTTCCATTCATGTTACTTATGGAATTGTTTATGCCATTCATGTCATCTATGGAATTTTTCATGAAATTCACATGATTTATGGCATTATTACAATAATTCAACCCAAGAGGTTTCTCAAAAATATGGGCATCTTGTTTTTGATTTTCAAGATTGAATCCTTAATTTTTTAAAAAGAATGGGGAAATTAATAAGTGGGAAGTTTTTTTTGGACAAATTGTCAGAGAAATTTTCCAAAAAAAAACTTATGAAAAAACACAATGTATATCACTATTATATATAATTTCCAAATTATTATAAGAAAACACTAATTAGCTTTAATATAAGATATATATTGACTATTACAACAATTTTCTTATTAATAAACATTAAATATATTAACAATTGTTATTTTTGTTAGTTATTATTCTTCTAATCTAAATTATTGTCACTGAATTTTTGATGATATTGCTCATGAGTAATTTATATATTATTATTATGACTGATTTATTTAGCTTATTAATTATGAATTATTCATGAAGCTGAATATGAATAATTTATCAATAATACAACAGTGAATGTTAGATGATATTTTTAAGGAATGAATTACTTATTATTCTTTTATTTAGTAATATATTTGTTATTTTCTTAATTTCATTTATTTTTTCTTTTTGATGGATCAATGATTGGTTTTTTCTTTTTTTTATTTAACTTAATGAATCATTTTTATATTTTATTAATTTAATAATTATTCATTTTAATTATTGTTATTATAGTTTCTTCTTTTTTATTTCTATATTTAATATTATTAAAGGGTTGATAGTTTTTTACTTATTGATATTATTTATTTATTATTAGTGATTTATTCATATTTATATTAGGACTTATTTATTGATTGCACTTTGCAATTATAGATTATGTATGAATTTGAATATAGATTCTTGATGAATCACTATTATAATTGTAGAATTTTCAATGATTTTTTCACTGTGTTTATTATTTATATTTCATTTACTTAGTGTTTAGTTATTATTTATTCCTTTCTTCATTTATTCACTTATTTATTAATTATTGCCTTTTTCTTATTTATTTGTTGGATATTTGTTTATTTTTCATTTCTTTATTGATTATTCTTCATGTGTTAATGTTTTTTTATCTTATTTTATTATTCATTTATATTTTTAAGCTGGTAATAATGAATTATGATTTATGTATTTGTTAATTTTGCTTTTTTTATTTGGATTTATGATATATTATTTTTGGCTTTTTAATTTTTATTTCTTTATTTTTGGTTATTTATGAGATGATTGTTTTCTATTCCATTTTATTATTTATTATTACTTTTATAATGAATTATTTATTCATTAAACCTATGAATTACAAGTTAATCATGAATTTGAATATAACCAATCTTATCGATATATTATTTACTTATTATTTATTCACTTATTAATTTCTCTCTTAATTTATTACTGTTTTATTATGTATCTATTGTGCATTATTCATTTTATATTATACTCAATAAAGAAATTTTTTTGAAACTTCTTATTAATTATTCATCTTCCATTGATTATTATTGATTGTACCCAATTTTTTTATATTTTATCATTAGAGGAAATTTGGGAACCAATTCCCCAATGCTCAATAATTATGAAATAATACAAATATTTGTCATGGTGTGGGCCCCCACCAGTACAAGAGAATAGTGTAATATAATTAAATTAATAAAAAAAGGGAAAAAATTAGTTTTTGAAGATGTTTGATTCATCTAATTTTAAAGTGGTGTTTCACTTGTTATTGTGCCAGGTCCTTACAAAAGAGGCACTGGCCTTATTGGCCTGGACAGATCCTCTTTTGTAGATCTGTTGACCCAAGCCCTCCATTTATCAGTCGCCACAAGGTGTTACAGCCTCAAGCTATCTCTATGCATGTGCACCCACATAGAGAGGTAAATCCTTAAGAAACACCCTTCTTTGACCAAGTCCACTGAGGGCTTCCACCATATGTTTTTCAGAAGAAAATTATTCTAAAAATAGAAAGGAGCATGGTTAATTTAAGCAAAAAACACAGTTATGTTTAGATGAGTTACCAATTTGTTTATTAAGCGAATCAATCTTCCAAAAAGAAAGCCATCCCTAAGAAATGTTTCATGAAAGGTTGAGAGAGATGTTGAGATAGAGGTAAGAGATGAGTTAAGAGTTGATTAGCTGAGATGGAAGTAGATAAATTGGATAAAGTTTAACGGTTTAATAAATTAGTAGTTTTGATACAATTATTAATTTTTGAAGTTAAACTTTATGTCATGGCTATAGAAGTAGAATAATAAGAATCACCGAATCATTGAGATGGATTCGATTGAGCTAATAGTTATGATCTAGATTGACATAAATACATAATAAATTGAATTAATTCCAAATAAGGTGATATTTTGTTTGAGAGTTTTATTTGACTGATAGGATGAAGAATAAGATTTGAATGATGGCAAAAAGGTTTGAAAGGATGAATATTTGAATGAAAAAAGCTGTGAGGAAATTAATGATTTGAGTTTGAGTCTATATTAGATTGAGATGATTGAGTTGTGGGTAATGATTCTGATGAATGAATGGTTGAACAATTGATCTTTCTAGCCACAAATTAGCAGCAAAAATTCAAATTTACTTTAAGCCAGGATCAAATAAATTCATAATAAAGAATAAATATTCATACAATTAAATCTCCCAATATCAAACAAAATCATTGTGAGAATTGAAAGAAGATGTAGAGATTGAGTGTATTAATTTTTTTCAAAGAAAATCAATCAAATAGTTTTGATTCAACTGGTCCATCCATACCGAATCGGTCAAAAGCCTTCACTAGCTTGAAAGATTAAGTGTTCTTTAACTTTTTCAGCTTCCTAAAGTTGAGCTGCAGGTTCTCTTAAGCTGAGGTTTTCCATTCCCATGCCTCTTTCAGGATCATGTACTTGTTGCTTGAGTCTGGAAACAATTGAAATTTCCCTTGCAAGATGCAATGAGGGTTCTGATGATGTACTTTGAATTGACGTGTTAGGCTGTCTAGAGTAAGTTGACTGTTTAATTAAAAAAGAAAATTTAGATTAGTTGGAAGATGGTGATTAAAAAGAGAAAAAGAAAGGTTGAAAACAGATTTTGTCGGTTTGGAGATAAAAGTTTTAGGCCGTAAGATTGTATGATAAAAATTTGTATGAATTAACAAATTTGAAATTATCAATAAAAAATAAGAGCCCATAATTACCTACCAGCATTCCATTTTTCATGACAACTTCACTATGAAGCTTGGCTAGTTGTAGTTTAGCTTGCTGAAATTTTGATTTGAATGATTTATTTGATTAATTTGATGATGATTTGATGAGGTTGATGGATGATGATGAGTAGGAATAGGAATAGGAATAGGATGATTATTATTATTTCATGGCAATGATGATGAAGACAAAGATGAGTTTATTTTTAACATGATAAAAATTCAAATCAAGTTTAAGAAAAATAATAAAAATCAAAAAGCAACAACGAAAAAGGAAAAATGGCCCATGAGGCGGAAAGCAGAGTTTATAAAAAGCTACATACCCTAATGTAATGAGATAGAATAATTCACATGCACAACAAAATACATGAAAAATTCACAAATACAATAAATAAGTAGAACGTGAGAATTAAATAACACAAAGAAGTAATTAAAGACTAAACCTCATAAATACATGAATAATGGATAAATAATATGATATAAAAAATTAAAAAAGAATATTGAATAATTCAAACTGAAAATAAAAAAACCAAATGAATAATAAGAATAAAAAAACATGAATAATCAAATATGAATCATGAAAAATTGATTATAAGCAATCAAAAACAAAAAATAAGTAGTTCATAAGGTATAACCAATATCAAATGGATCATCAATGATTTAAATACAATGGTAAATAAACAAAGAAGAAATCAAAAAATTGAAAAAGAAAAAAAAGGTAATTAAAAATGAAATAATAATAAATGAATAACTATTCAATCATATAAATTATGAAATAATTTATAATATCTCAATGAATTGCTTATAAATATTCAAAAATGAATAATTAACAATAAAAGCTAATAAGTAAATAAATAAATAAAACATAAAAATTGCCTCATCAATAATAAAAAGAAGATTTAAATTAATAATGAATCAATTATCAATAATAAACATTAAAAATAAAAATAAATACAAAATCAATAATAAAAATAATCAACATCACAAAATTACAAATTTCAATTATAAATTCCTTATTTAAGTTAGTTTAACTCAATTGTGAGAAATAATATGAATCAAATGAAATAATATTAAATTAATTCCCATTAATTTAAATTTATATAATTGCTCCTCATTATAATTAATTCTTTTTGATTATAATCAATTACTATTGATTCTGATTAATTAAAATTTTACATAATAAATCATGATTGAGATCAATTATCTAAGTCTGATTATAATCAATTGATATTGATATTAATTAATTAATCTTCATTCTAATCAGCTGTTAATGATTAGAATTAGTTAATACTGATTATAATCAATTATCCTTCATTTGAATTATTTTTAATGAATTTTAATTTATTATCATTGTATAAAGTTGATTTTAAAAACTGAAAGTTATTTATAACTATTCATCATTAATTAAATATCAATTAAAATTAATTCTTATTAATTTTTATTGAATCCAAGATAATTTAATTAAATTTCAAATGAACCAAGTATCTTTTTAATTGATCTGCATTACATTTGATACTATTTCATTCATGTTAATTTTTATTTAGTTTTTATCAATTTTAATCAAGTTGAAAGCTTTTTCCTTCTTAATTTAGTTTCCTCAATTTATATAAATTTTCCATAAAACGTTTCAAAGAATAATGATTAGTACTCACTCAAGAAATTGCAAATATATCATAATAGGAGTTCCTCCTTTATTCATGCATATCAGTGACATTTCTGCATTATTTGCAATGCTGACTTTTATTTTTTACATTATCACTCCTCAAAAGCTGTAACACATGTGAACAGTAGACATTTTCCCAGATAATAAGAATAAACCACTTAGAATTATGAGTTTAATTGCTAGGTGAAATAATAAGAAGCTCTTTTTATTGATTTTTATTAATTTTATTTGATTTTATTTGATTTTAATTCATTTTAATTAGTTTTAATTAATTTTTGATTCATTTCCCTTAATTTTTATTAATTTTCATCAACGTTTAGCAGTTTTATTTAATTTTTACCAATTTCAACTAATGCTCATCAATTTTATTAATTTCAATTAGCTTGAGATAATTTCTGTAAGGTTTTATTTATTGCAAATAATTTGAATTTATTGTAATTGATTTTAAATTTTAATTTTTACTAATTTTAACTAATGCTCATCAATTTTGTTAATCTCAATTAGCTTGTAAAAATGATTATTAAGTTTGATTTATTTTAATTAATTCCAATCAGTTCTAAATACTCATAATTAATTTGGGTTATTGGTAAACCCACATAAGTAATTTGGCAAAAACATGTATTCCCTTATGTGGATTCGCCATAAATTGGTAAAATTATGTAATTAGTTAGTATTAAAAAATGAGGGGTGCTTTCTATTCAGATTTTAGCTAAAAAAATACTTGGAGTGGTAAAATCTCAACTTATGGCATTGTTGGTTCCATAAATGGAATGGTTTATGCCAGAAATAGCATAAGTGCCATTTTTGATGCCATAAATATATTGTTAATACCATTTATGACATGGTTATGCTGTGGTTGATACCATAAATGTTATTTTTAAATTCTTCTAATTAATAAATTATTTTCATAAATCATTTTTTCAACCAAAATTTGATATTTTTTGTTTCAAATTTTTACTTGGAGGTTGAAAAATTCAAATGGATCCTTTTCTCATTTTTTTTTTTGAATTTTTTGGTTTTTCATTTTGTGGTTCAAAAATTTTAATTCAAAGATGAATTATTCAAATAGTAAAAATTGAATTTTCTGAATACCCATGCATTGTTTTGGATATAGTTTAATTAATGAAAGGTCAAAAAAATGAATTTTATATTTATAGATATGTTTTTGTCAAAATAAAACTAAGATAAAACTGGTTTATGAATCAGGATTTGAATCTTAGGAAGCTGGCCCTGTCCATCTTGTGGTGATAGCTTGTTTGTGATTAAGAACTATTATTTGGTCATCAAATTTGATTTATTTCAAAATTAAATTTGGCAAAAAAAAACTTTATTTAGCTGGTCACACAAATGCCCCTATGGTTTTTGTCTGTTTTGGCTTACCTATGCAGCTTGTATTTACTCTTAAAGTATATTAGAATTTTGTGTGTTAGGACACATGTCCATCTCTTGGGTTCATTGCTCCTTGTGTTTAGTAGCTTTAGATATTGACTATTTACATGATAGGTTTACAGAATGTATATGTTGAGTTATGCGGCGTAGTCTACTTGCCATTACACCCTCTCCTTTGACTTATACACCTGTAAAGGTTCTTATGCCAGAAAATAGGATCTGAACCAATCATGCAATATTGGTCTCAAGCTCTTGGTCAACCCATCGGCTTTCATGTCTTGTGTGCAAACCCAGTCTAACTCCGCCTCTTTGTTGTATAACATTTTGTTGACAATGTAAAAGTCTCTATCCAAGTGTCTTGTCATTTTGTTTGATGCAGAGTATTTAGATATCCTCATAGTGGACTTGTTGTCGCATAGTAGCAACAGACACATATCATTTCCAAACACGTCTTTGATCAGCCGCTTCAGCCACATACCTTGCCTGGATGCCAGGCTCAGAGCCATGTATTCTGCATGGCTGGTTGATGATGCCACCGTTGTTAGTCTCTTAGAGCTCCAAGCCATTTCACAGCCGTGTACTGTCATTAAGTAACCATGAGTCAATCTGGAAAATTCTCCCCCCAACTTGCATCTGATGATACCATGATGTCTTCACTATTTGGAAATAATTTTAATCCTCTCCCTTGGGTGTGTTTGAGGTACCCCAGTAGATGCTGAAGCAGTGTCCAATGCTGGTGTCCAGGTTCCCATGCATGTCGGGCTAGGAGATTTACTGCAAAACTGATATCTGGTCGCGTGCCATTGGAAAAATGGCTCAAACTCCCTACAATGGATAAGAAAGATTTCTGGTTAATTATCATGTCATCCTATGTGAGGGTGCTTACTTAGCTCTTTGTGGGTAATGGGGTGGTGTTGGTTTTCTTTCCATCCCAGTGCTCCGCAACAATGCTTCTGATGAGTTGCTTTTGGGTTAAAGTGAAACCCACTGCCTGATGCTTTACTTCCATACCAATCATGCTTTCCACCCCATCCTTCCATTTTATCATGAACTTATTCTCCAGCCCCCATTTTAAGTTGTCTAACTCTCTTTTTGTCTGTGCAATTATTATTCTGTTGTCTATGTGTATCCATGTCATGGCATTGTTTCATATGTTGAAGTATATGCTATTGTTGAAGGCACTCTTTGAAAAACCAAGTGCCTTGAGCCTACCCCCTAGGTGCTCCCACCAACATCTTCCAGCTTGTTTTGTTCCATACAGTGCCTTTTTCAGGAGACATCCCATGTTGGCAGGTATATTCATCCCATCTGGCAGCTTTATCCACACCCCCATGTCTATTGGTGCATTCAGGTAAGCAGCTGTGAAGTCAAATGAGTGGACTAACCAGTTGTGTTTTGTGGCCCATGTCAGTAACAGCCACAATGCGCTGAACATGGCCATTGGGGCAAAGGTCTCCTTGTATTCCTTGTTGTAGCATTCCCTACTGCCTTGTGCCACATAAAGTGCCTTGTAACACACCTTTGCTGATAAATTGTCAATATTTTCGGAAAAATTCCACCCCCCATTGATGGTGTGTTGCGTCTTGTCAAGGGGGGCCACTTCAAACACATCCATTCTTTCCATATTCTGTAACTCTTTTCCAATGGCCTGTGACCATTCTTTTTTCTCGTTGCTATTCATGGCTTCCTTGTAGTTCTTTGGTATCTTGCTAGACGGTTTAGCAATCTTCTCTACCATTTTTTCTTGTTTTGCAAAGGTTTCCTCCTTGCAAACCCTTCCCAGCCAGATGTTGTTGAGAACAAATGGAATGTTCATTTGCTTGTTTGGCTGTATGTCCTGAGAATTGAATGGGTGTTCTTTCCTGAGGATACTTGTAAGATGGCTAGTACCTGGAAATGTAGCCCACACGGAAGGAATTGTCTTGTTAGCACCCGGGATGTAAAACAACTATCCTTTTTCTTGTTGTAAATACATCACCACATGCCCCTCAAGCCCTGTCGCCTAGCTCGTTATGGTGTTCTCAAGGAATTTGTATGTATGCCTTCTCCCCAAATATCTGCATTTGATCCAATTGTGGCTTCTTGTTGAATAGAACCTTGGCTGGTGTAGATATTTCCATTCTCTCATTTGGAATTTTGTTATTAGTGTATTCTGCCCACATGAAAGCATATCCCCAGAACTGATTTCCCAAACCAGATGATCGTAGTAGTGTCCATCACATATCTGCAACACTTCTGTTGTATTTCTCCGTGACACCGTTCTGCTTGTGATGCATAGGGAGGCTCTGTTCATGTGTGATTCCCTTTGTTGTGCACCAGCAATTAATTCCTTTTGACCAGAATTCACCACCTCCGTCATTATGCAATTTTTTTAGTTTCTCACCAGACTTAACTTCCCATCTGATAATAATTCCCTGTAACACTGCTGCAGTGTCAGCTTTTGTCGCGATGATGTGGCACTCACCGTAAGTTGAACTGATGTCCCATATGGTAAGTGCCCAATTCCCTGATTTGATGTTCGCTTTCTCAAAAGTCCCCATGAGATCACTTGCAACAATATCCATAGGTTCTGTTGGACACCTTGTTGGTAGTAGCTCATTCTGGCGTCTACTCTTTTCAATAAGGCAGTCAGCGCAGTGATCCATGGTATTATCCAGGTGCTTACTGATGCCGGTTCCGATCCTGTCTTTTAGGAAGTTCTGTAGTCGCCCCATGCCACATGAGGGTCTCATCCTTCTTCATGTTGCTGCCATTTCGTTTGCCTACTCCTGTTTTTAAACTTACAATTTCGCGTTTAATGGGTGTCATACACCCTCTCAATTCATGTGGTTTTAGGCATGGAGGGAAAAACCAACAGTGCTTCTGCGCATTGAAGTTAGCAATTCATAAGGGTATCTGGTCTGCATTACAAAACATGAGGTTGTCCCCTTGGGTGTACATTTTTCCACCAGTTTGCAGTATTGATGCTGGGAAGATTAGTGTTGCAGTGGCACTAGGGGAATAAAAAACATTTTTTATTAATACAACCTTGCCGTTTAACCCTATAAATGCCATCGTGCCAATGCCTGTCACAGAACTGTCTCTCCCCCTGTCTTTGTTGCTACAGATAGCAGAAGAGGCTTGGTTAGTTGACGGAACCCATATAGAGCTTCCTTGTTACAAGTTAAGGAATGGGTTGCCCCAGTGTCACATACTGGCTCCCCTCCACCTAAACTCTCATCGTTTGCAACTTCTGCCTGGAACAAATTCCTCAGGTCCTTGTCATCACCTAGCTCTGTGAAACAAACATTTACCAGGGCCATCAGTTTATTTTGGTAGTTTGGTCAGTAATTGTCCACCAGCTTGGGCTGCTGTGATTCTGCTGCTGCCAATGGTCTAGTTGCAGACCAGGTTGGTGGTGTGATGATGGGATAGTAGGCCCTGAATTGAGAGGCATTGTTGATGATTTTTGAGGATGTGTTTCCGGTCCTTTTTGCTCAGCAGTCACGCGCAAAATGCCCTGCTTTCTTGCAGTTGTGACATGTACCCCGTATAACCACCCTCAGTATAGCCGGGCCTATGTCATTTGCATCATAAGTTCCATGCTGTACTGAGGAGTTGACAACAGAAGCTTGATTGGAAACAATGGTGTCATCCTGTTTTGTTGGTGTTGTGTTGCTCTGATGTTGTTGGTAGGCCAACTATAAGATTTGGTGGCAGGTGGCAAGGTTTTGATTACAGCCTTTATTTGATACTTCATTTTCAAGTCATAACATTACTGTTCTTGCCATTTCCTGATCTTGGATTCCCCTTTGAATTAACAGCCTGAGTAAAAGATTCTTGCTGAAGTTGCCCCCACATTGGGTGAATTTTCCAGCTGATGATTGTAGTATAAGTGCATATGATGAAGGCACCTCATCTGACTGCATCCGGGTGTTTAACAATTCCTCCAATCCTGATAGCTGACCTGCCTGGGTGATGACATGATATAGGTGTCTCAAATGGTTGTGGATGGCTTTGCAGGGCTGTAGGTGGATTACCTTGGATTGGATGGCTTCTGGTAGGGAGTAGATTAGGATGCCATGGCAGATTTTGTCATCACTGGATATTGTTGGTCCTTTGTGATGTAGAAAAGCAGAGTCATTGATAAAGCCGTCCAGGATGATGGATATCCTATTCTCCCATTACTTGAAGTTGCTACCGTCCAATTTTAGCATATGTTCATTTTTTATTAAGGCTGTTGCTTGCGATATGGTTGTCCTTATTTGTGATAGGCGGTTATTTGCATTAGGTTCTGATTCAGCTGGGTTTGGTGTGAGTTTCTTTGTTGACATGGTTGGTTCTTTCTGATTCGATTTGATGTTGTTGTTTCTGAAGTTGGAAGGGCTGTTGGTTTGGTATAGTTCTGGATGTGATTTTCTTGAATATCCCCTTGGCATCTGAAGGGTCACTTGTCAGGTTGAGTCTATGTAGAAGTAGTAATTAGGCTATTTACAACTTTAACTGTGACTGTGACACATTGTGGTATTCCATACCAGTTCTTCCAAGGTTCAAATCCACAATTTCAAAGCCAAAACTTTGATCAATAATAATAATAATATATATATATATAAAGAAAATAAAGATAAAAAGTGAAAGATAAAAGTAAAGAATTGCAAGAAAAAGGAAGATAATTATATTCAAATAACAAAAATAAGTATTCCACTGGAATCTACATCAAATCTTACCTATTGTCATATATTGCCTCAACCCCATAATGTCAATAATTTTCTAGAAATCATGGATTAAAGAAGAGAAATGATACTATACACTATATACTAGGTACAAAAATATGCTTAAAGATAATGCAGCTTGTCTAAATATTCAATATGAATAAACATGTGTAATATTACATAAGTGATACCATTACTCTTACAACATCATGTGTTACATGTCTTGACATAAAAAAAACACTTACATATAAGTTAACATAGTGTTACATTACTCAATCCCCACTTAAACTCCCATAACCAAACATTACAGGTATTATTCACAAATCAAATTTTACATAGAGAAATACTCAACTAAATACAGATCAAGGCTGTGAAGAAGAAAAATAAGGTTAGTAGAGATAAGAATACATTTTTAAAAAAATGGTGCAATCAACCAAACATATGGTGCAATATCTGTATCAAATGACACCATTCCAAATTTAACCACCAGTAAAAATGTCTCAAGGCTGTGAAGAAGAAAAATAAGGTTAGTAGAGATAAGAATACAGTTTTTTGAAATGGTGCAATCAACCAAGCATATGGTGCAATATCTGTATCAAATGACACCATTCCAAATTTAACCACTAGCAAAAATGTCTCAAGGCTGTGCATAATAAGAATAAAGTTCAGTTAAAATAAGAGTATAATTCAAAAAGTATGGTGCAATCAACCAAACATATGGTGCAATATCCTGAACAAATGACACCATTCCAAATTTAACCACTAGCAAAAATGTCTCAAGGCTGTGCACTGACAATAATAAGGTTCAGAATGGTGCAATCAACCAAACATATGGTGCAATATCTTGATCAAATGACACCATTTTCAATTTACCCACCAGAAAAAATGTCTCAAGGTGGAATTTTTTCTAAGTACCTTGTTTTTGGAAGGCTCTATGGAGGGCCCAAAAGGTATAAATAAAGGGCCTCTCTCCCTATTTTTTTCTCCCATGCTTCTGATTCAGACAATAATCCTGAGGATCAATCCATCCCTTCTCTAGTAGGATAATCTAGTATTTATATTGAAAAAGATCATTAGCAAGGCTCAGTATCTTATAGTATTATTTATGATTAATTAATGAAAGATATTTATAATATTAATGAAAGAGTTTAATATTACTTAATAGTCTTACCATTATAGTAGTAGTGTTGAAGTAGTGTTTGAAGATATTATCATTAGTGATCTTATCTAATTTATCAATAACTCTTATTTATAGAAGGGATATCATCTTACCCTTATACCTTATATCATAAGCCCTTTAGGTATATTGGATTATACTTATATTGATCCTAATAGCATTATATCACTATTATATCATTTATATCTTACCCTTATATTAAACAAAACCACCCTTAAAGAATTATCCTACCCTCAAATTATTATAGCTATATTGATATTGTTATTAAATCACCTTTAAAAGTATTAGCTAGCTATCAAGATTATTATTAATATTATTAGTGATCTTAAGCAATATTCTTTAAATATCTCAGGTATTGAAAGAAGAAATACTAGAAGAATTAATTAAAAAGAATTATAATCAATACCAAGAAAGTTAAGAAAACCTAAATTATTAAAAAATATATTAACTATTACCATTATTATCATAGTGATCTTTTATTGACAGACTGATAGAGACTTCTGAAGAAAAACTCTCCAATTAAAAAGCCACAAAACTAAAAAATTGATTTGTGATCTCATCAAAAAGGGTATCTTTTTCAGTATATTTAGAGGGGCAGCTAACACACCTTAGCACCCATGGTTATTGGATAATTCTGAAATTCAAAACAGACTCACCAATAATTTTCCCCTCAAGGTACTGCCTATTATTTATCCCACAACGAAAGAAGTTCCCACAACATGATAAAAGATTTAAAATAAAGGTATTGATAGAGAATAAGGGTTTTATAATAAAATTTAAAGGGCTTTGATATTATAAAATAGTGGTGGTGAGCCCTGTTGAAAGCCCTGGGTGCAGCTTTACCTGTTGGATGACAATAATTAAGATTAGACTTATACCTGGTTATTTTCCAATAGTATAACTGTTTTTGACAGTTTTACTACGTAGGAATTTGAGAGCAGGATGTGGAAAGCTTTTCTGGCTGTGAAAAGCCCTCCTTTTATCCTGAAATGGGGTGGAAAGGCTACTAGACCTTTCCACGTAGAGGAAGTGGAGATTTTTTACTCTCTGTGACAGGCTTGTGGTTTGAAAAAGGCCTGTATAGCCTGTATTGGGCTCAGATGTTGTTTTGAAACCACATCTGGGAAGCTTTCACCAATACAGGGTGAAAATTTTCATCTGGGGACCACATAGCCTTCTTCTGACATGTATGACGCATAGAATGCTGTACAGAAACTGTATGGGACCCCAGTATTGACTTAATTATGAGGTATTGAAGTATAAAAATGCTTCTTTGTCTGTTTGACACCTCATAATCATGGTTATGGGATATTATCCCATGGTAAGGCTGTATTGGCCAAACTGTGGGATTTTGACCTTAAAACAGCCATACCTTTGTCAGTTCTTGAGATATCAACCTCATAATTGGTTCAGTGTGTAGCTCTGTATGTTATCTAAGCAATGGTACCTTATTTGATATGTTTATAATTAAATATGGAAAACTTATCCCGTGTACAAGATATTTTGTATATATGCGTGTTTTAGGCAAAAGCTGTATTGGGCTTGTTTGACCCATGAATTTTGTTCTAGTTGAGTTATGAGGAAATGGATGACACCATCAGACAGCCCTTATTTTCATATTTCCAAAAAATCCCCACTTTAGGTATCTCAAACCAAAGCTGTAGAAGTTAGATGAGAGGTGAATGTTTTGTTCACCCTTATTTGGCCTGAATTTGGTCATAACTTCAGTAATACTGTTGCTAGCTCATTTTTGCTGAAACCATTGGATATCCCTGACTTAGAGCTTCATTTTGAATAGCTATTTGATGGGGTTAAGCCTCTTACCCTGTATTTCAGATGAGAGGTGAAAATTAAGGTTTATGCTCAGCAACAATTTTGAGCAGGAATAACTTTGTGTTTCTTTGTCCTATGATGATGGGACTTGTATATTTAGAGATTGGTTAGTTGCCCCTTTCTTTGAATACCTTTTGAGCTAATTTGGCTCAGCTCCATGTTTTGGTGGTATCTTGGCTATACCATTGGTTTATGGTATTTTGGCTGTCATGCTTGTGCTCTGGTTCTGAGTCACAGGCTGACATACCCTCCCTCTAAAAAAGGCTCATCATTGATGAGACTGTTCAGTCCTCCTAAGGCCCTTAATCTCCTTAAATGAAGGTTCCCATCTGGTATGGCATCTTCTGCCAACCATTTGTCCTTATCAGCTGTTTGGTTCTTGAATCTGACTAAGTATCGTCTTTGATCCTTCCCATTAAGTCTGATCTTCCTTGTCAGGATGAGTCTATGTTGAAGTGGTAGTAAAGCTATTTACAGCTAAAACTATGACTGTGACATGTGGAAAATAGTTAAAAATGCTTTTATAAAGGCTAGAGAGGTATTAATTTGATAATAAAAGGGCTTTACTATAAGGAATATAGTGGTGGTGAGCGCTGTTGAAAGCCCTGGGTGCAGCTTTACCTGTTGGGTTACAATAATAAAGACTACAATATTTTAAATTAAGAGTATACCTGATTATTACCCAAGAGTAAAACTGTTTTTGACAGTTTACTACATAGGGTATTCAAGAGCAGGATGAGGAGACAATTCTGGCTGTGAAAAGCCTCCTTTTTATCCTGAAATGGGGTGGAAAGGGTGCTAGACCTTTCTACGTAGAGGATGTGAAGTTTTTTCACTCTCTAGGACTGGCTTGTGGTTTGCAAACAGCCTTTATGCCCTGTATTGGGCTCAGATGTGGTTTTGAAGCCACATCTGGGCAGTTTTCACCAATACAGGGTGAATATTTTCATCTGGGGACCTCACAGCCTGATTCTGACGTGTATGACGCATAGAATGCTTTACAGAAACTGTATGAGACCCCAGTATTGACTGAATTATGAGTTATTGAAGTATTAACATGCTTCTTTGTCTGTTTGACACCTCATAATCAGAGTACAACTGTATCCTGTCATAATACAGCTGTATTGGCCATATTGTGGGATTATAACTTTCAAGTGGCCATGACTCTGTCAGTTTTTGAGATATCATTCTCAAAGTTGCTTCATTGGATAGCCCTGTATCGGCTATACACAATGATACCCAATTTGGGTTGGTTATCATTAAATATGACAAAGTTATCCCATGTACAAGGTTTTTGTACATAGGCGTGGTTTGGGAAAAAAGCTGTATTGAGCTTGTTTGCCTCATAACTTCTGTTATAGTTGAGATATGAAGAAGTGGATGGCACCATCAGATAGCCCTTATTGTGCTCTTTCCAAAAAGACCCCACTTCAAGTATCCCACACTAAGACTGTAGAAGTTAGATGAGAGGTGAATGTTTTGTTCACTCTTATTTGGCCTGAATTTGACCATAACTCAAGTAATACTGGTGCTGGCTCAGTTTGGCTGGTACCATTTGATAGAACTTACTTAGAGATTCATTATGAATACCCATTCGATGGGTTGAGCCTCTCCTTCTAGATTTTAGATGAGAGGTGAAAATTAAGGTTTATGCTCAGCAATAACTTTGAGCAGGAATAACTTTGTTATTTCTTGTCCTATGGTGATGGGACTTATGTTTTCAGAAAGAAGTGAGTACCCTCTCTCTTTTGATACCTTTGAACTGATTTGGCTCAGCTCCATGTTTTGGTGGTATCTTGGCTATACCATTGGTTTATGGTATTTTGGCTGTCATGCTTGTGCTCTGGTTTTGAGTCACAGGCTGACATACCCTCCCTCTAAAAAAGGCTCATCATTTATGAGACTGTTCAATCCTCCTAGAGGCCCTGAATCTCCTTAGATGAAGGTTCCCATCTGGTATGGCATCCTCATCCAACCATTTGTCTTTATCAGCTGTCTGGTGTTTGAATCTGACTAAGTATTGTCTTTGGTCTTTCCATTAAGTCTGATCTTCCTGGCCCTTATGATCTTACTCACAGGTCCTGGGGAGTCCTCCACTTCCACCATGTCAGGTGGTGTGGGGTTCTTTTTCCTGGAGGGGAATTTATCCTCCTCTGTTTGGAAGTATGGCTTGACCAAACTTACTGGGAAGACTGGGTGCTTCCTGGAAAATTCCTCTGTAAGTTTGACTTCCACTGCATTCTTTCCTATCAACCTAATGATAGTGAAAGGCCCTACAAATGAGTCCCTCATCTTCTTGGGTCCTTTAAGATTATTAAAGCTTAGTGTAGACACTAGCACCTGGTCCCCTTCCTTAAAGTCAGGTTCCATGTGTATCTTGTCCCACCTCTGCTTATTATATTCTTTTGCCTCAGCTATGCATTTAGCATCTGTGTCACAAGCCCTTTTCCACATATCATGGAAGTCTTTGGCTGTGGGGTGGATGGTTAGAAGATTCTTCTTCAAGTGATCCACAGGCAAAAGGGGATTCCACCCTTTTTCTACCACTGCAGGTGTTTTTCCTGTTGTAGAGTGCTGACTTGTATTATAAGCCAGCTGGACAGCTTGTAGAAGGGTAACCCAGTCATGGGTGTATCCTTCATAGTCCTTGTATTCCATGCCATAGGCACAGAGCCTTCTAAGGATGTCCCCCATAGTCTGGATCATCCTCTCAGCTAGGCCATCTGTTTGGGGATGGTAAGCTGTGGAAAAAGCAAGCTTGGTGCCAAGCATGTCATACAAGTTGGTCCAAAATTCTGATGTGAATTTTGGGTCCCTATCACTAATGATTATTTTAGGGACTCCACAGGTAGATATGATGTTATTCCAAAATAACAGGGCAGTATACATGGCTGTGTCCTCTTTGTGGCATGGTAGACACCTCATGCTCTTGCTGAACCTATCAACTATGATTAGGCAGGCATTGTAGTTTTCTTTGCCTCCTGGGACAAGTCCTGTGACCCAGTCCATGTTGATGGTTTCCCATGGGTGCTTGGGTTCCTCTATGTGTTGAAGTAACCCATACTTCTTCCCATGTTTCCTGTTGATGTATTCACTCAACTCCTGCTCCCACTTGGGCCACCAAGCTGTGCTTGCTACCCTCTCTTTGGTCCTTTCTTCACTCATGTGTCCCATATAGGGGAAGTCATGGAATTCCTGCAGGATCAATGAGATGTGGTCTCTGTCTACCACTGTGAGTGCACTTGTGTACTTTTCTCTGTGGTAGAGCAGGCCATCTATAAGGAAAAACTTGTTATCCTTATAGGCCCCCAACCAGGGTTCTTCCAGCTGGGATTCCAGTTCTGGACTCCTGTACTTTTGTTAAAGGAGTTGTAGTAGTATGCCACACTGTTTGTGTTTGGCATAAGACTTCAGTACTGCACTAAAAAGGTCATTGTGCAGCTCAGAGGAACTTATTCCCAATATTGGAGTTTCTGTCTCCTCTGAATCAGTGTTTCCACTTTCAGGGGTACCACTCTCTGGTGCCCATTCAGAAAATCTGAAGTTCTTCTTCCTATCTATTTCCATGAAATGGATAGGAATCTTGGCTGCAACTTCAGGGTCATAAGCTAGATTGCTTTTGACATTTTCCAGTGGCCATCTGCTAAGGCCTTATGCATTGGTATGGCTTTTACCTTCTTTGTATATGATGGTCATGTTCCCTCTATACTCCTGGATGGCTATTTGCCATCTCAGCATGTGTCTATTTGTAGTCTTCATGTTTAGTAAAGACTTCAAAGCTGTGCAGTCTGTGTAGACTTCAAAGACTGCACCCTCCAGCTAATAATGGAGTTTTTCTAGAGCCCAGACTAGACATAGACGTTCAGTCTGGGTGGCCCCATACCTGGCTTCTGAATCTTTCAGCTGCCTTGAAATGTAGCAAATTACTCCTTCTCTTGGTTCACCATCCACAATTTGTCTTTGGTGAACGGCTGCTCCTAGGCCTTGACTGCATGCTGCATCTATATATAACTTGAATGGTAGTTCAAAGTCAGGTAAGATGAGCACAGGTGCATTAGTGAGTTCATATTTGATCCTCTCATATGCATCCCTCCTTTCCTTGGTTATTTCAAAAACTACATCTTTTGAACATAACTTGTATAAACTACTAGTTATGTGTGCAAAATTTTTGATGTGGTTTCTATAGTAGCTAGCAAACCCAAGAAAGGATTGTATCTCTTTGATGATTTTTGGTACTGGCTTTTGCAGTACTTCTGCTACTTTGTTCTGGTCAATTGCCAGACTAAGACCTGAGAATTTATGTCCTAGAGCCAGTAACTCTTGTTGGCCAAAATTGCATTTTTAAGTGAAATTTTGAGATTTATGGGTGTGCATTTACTTAGTACTATGTCTATGTATTGCACATGGTCTTCCCTTGTCTCTGAGTATATAATGATATCATCAATATATACCACCATCCAGCCTTCCAATATTTCATCTTGAAATATTGTGTCCATCATCCTTTGGAAGTGGGCTGGTGCATTCTTGATGCCAAATGGCATTCTGGTGTACTCATATATGCCCATATGGCATATTATTCTGAGTAATTTCATGGAGTTTGGTTTAACTCCATTTTGGTGGAAACCTTTCATACAATCCATTTTGTTTATGTATTTGGCTTTAGCCAGTTTATCCAAGGCATGAGGTATCCTGGGTATAGGGTAACTGTCTGCTTTTGTGTAGTTATTCAGAGCTCTGAAATCTCCACACAGTCTATACTTGCCATCATGCCAGGTGATTAGGACAGGGGTGGTGATTTCCACTATTTCATTATGTCCAATCTTCTTAATGACATCCATATCCAGGAGTTCATTGATATGTTTCTCAATTTCTTTCCTGGTTTCCAGGCTTGCTGGATAAGGAGGTCTCCTCAGCATGGGTGGATAAGGCCTTTCCACATCCAGATATAGTTCTATATCATGGCCTTAGATCTTGCCTAATGGTTCTTCACCAATGGAAAATGCTTGTCTGTTCTTTCTCAGCATCTTCAGTAAACTTAGTTTTTGTTTACTGGTGAGGGTAGTGCTAAACTGTCCCTCTCTGAATTCCTTCAGAAGTTCTTCTGGTGGGTATTGGGAAGATATCTGGTATATATCAAGTGAAAATTTCCTTTCCTTGTTAGTACCAATGGTGATGTGCCTATTTTTACTGTTGTAAGTGTCTATGCCATACATCCTCTGGTAATCTGTTCCCAGTAAAACCCCTTGGATGTGGGCATCCTCAAGCACTACAAACTCTGGGTTGAGACTGATATTACCCTTCCTGTGGGGTATAATTATCTTTTTTATAATTGTCCCAATGGAAGTCATCTTCCCTGAAGCACTTTGAAAGTTTTTGCCTTGGTGGGCAAGAGCTGTTTTTCCCAATTTGGGAAGTGGTTATCCAGATAACTTCTGGCCACTATGGAGCAGTGTGCCCCACTATCAATGATCAGTGGATGTTGAGCATTGTCAATACAGACAGTCACCTTTGTGGATGTTCCATGTATATATGCCATCCCTTTGGTTGGTGTAACCAGGAATGTTTGTGCATCTTGTATATGTTTGCACAAGTTTTTGTTGGCAGTGTTCTGTGGCATCCCTGCTTCCAGCTGTATGTCCTGAATTTCTAGTGGGGTTTTTGCTTGGTATTCCACTAGAAATCCTTCTCTTGAGTCTTGGTCATCATCAGATGGGTCTCTGATGGCATCACCCATGGATTCTGAGTCAGAATCCTCTGGTACTTTCTCAATGGCATAGACTTTTTTCTTTGCTTTTGGACAGTTGTTGGCATAGTTGTCTGTTGAACCACAATTGTGACAAGAATTCCTCTTCTTTGCCACTTCTGCCACCCTTTCTTTGGGTTTGTCTTTAAGCTCTACCCTGAAAAGTTGTTTCTCTTTGAAACAACTGCTCTTATATGGGGTGAATTTCCCTATATTAGTTATTTTCCTTATGTGTTGTAAGGTATTATCAATGTCATCCAGAGTGCAATTTTGGTTGCATCTTCATTTTACTGCATGCTCTAGTTATCCTGGCAGTTGTTTCATAAGCTTGTGATTCCTCATTTGGATGTTCATCTGAGGATCAATGGCTTTAAGTCTTTTAGACTGTCTAAGACAGCACTCATATGGATCTTTGTCCACAGAGTATTTGTCATTTTCAAATGACATGGTTGTTTTCCATATCCAAGTACCATTACTGTACTTTTGAATGATTGGACTCTTCCACCATGGCCAGTTTCTTCTGCCATGTATTTCTTTCATTTCTGTGTACCATATACTAGCACGACCTTTAAATGCTGTATTTAGTCTAGCAGTAATCCAGTAATATGGTATTCTTGGTACATCAATGAAGATTCCATCAATATAATCTATGAGTTCCAAATGATCATATTCTCCTGTTCCAGAGAATTTGGGCCAGATTGAGGCCTCAGGAAGCTGTTTCAAGGCTTCCTTCTCAGAATAAGACATATTATCCCCATTCTGGTATTGTGATGGAGATCTTGCCTTATTCACCAGCATGGCATTTGGTTTGATGTCATCTGGTTGATATGGAATATCCATAACTTGGCCTTGTGATTGGGGCCTCAAGCTATGGTAGGCATTAAACAACTTGTTAATGTCTTGATCCAGACACTCCCTGTCCCTTGTGCTGTGGTGTTGTTCTTCAAAAGACTATATTCAGTCTCTTGTTGGTTTCTTCAGAGGCTTTTCTCAGTTGAGCATATCCTTCTTGAAGATTTTTAACTATCTGTTCCAAGGAGGCTTGAGTTTGTCTCATCCTCTCTTGTCCAGCTTTAATTTCTGCAAACTGCTTTGCAGATTGTTCAGCATATTGGGACATTTGTAACCACAGTGTATCACTGTTGATGTTACTCTCAGATGTTACAATGTAATTTTCAGTCTGAGTGGGGGTAATATTCCTATTATAGGGACTACTGATTCTAGAGTGGTTTACAACTACTTCTGATTCTTGTGTACTTCTTTCACCAAATCTAACAGCTTCTGGATCATGGGGTCATGACTCTTTCCTCCTCTGGTTGAAGGAGGCTTTGTTCTTGCCCTTGTTTCCTTGTCTTCTCCTGGAAACTTCCTGGAATTGTGAAGAATGGTGACTCTTGGCCACTGATCTGCTGGTTTCTGAATGGTGTTAAGCCACTGGAGAGCTGATTTGGCTTGGTCCTTGTGAGCCTGAAGGAATCTGAGTAGGCCCTGTCTGGGTTAACTGTTCTTCTATAGCTTGGATAGTGGCTTGATTCTCCCTTATCCTCTGTGCCCTTGCCTCCAGGAGTTTGAACTGCCTGGTAGGATTCCAACCTTTGGTGATTACCATAAGGTCTTTGAAGTCTATCTCTTTGAGAAAGATCTTTTGGCAACTTGCTCCAAGTTCTGCCCAGTGACTTGCCAGGTTAAACCTCTTGTTGGCCATGCTCCATTGGAATAAATCTTTGAGGAGTTGGTGGAGCTGAAGAACTTGATCCATATCCTTCCAGTCCTCTGGTTTGAGGTTCCTGTTGAATTGGAGTGTGAATGGCAAGGTTGATATTATCTCCCTCATTGTCTTGCCATCCCCCACTATGTCCAAGGTGTCCTTTTGCAGGTCTTCTGGTTCTGGACAATCCTTCTCTGTCCTCTGGTTGGTTCCTTTGGAAGCCAAGGTCTCTGAGGTATACAGGTGACATTTCAGTGTTTGCAAGCAGTCAAAAACTTTATTTTCTTAGGGTATTTACCTTTGAATGTTCCTTGTACAAACTTGTTGTCTGCTGATTTGGGCAATTTACCTTTAAAGGTTACAACTGTGTTAATTATAGTAATTTTCCCTGTACAAGCTTTTAAGGTTGGTTTACCTTGTATTGAAGAATAATTTTGTGGTTTTCTACTCTTCTGGGTGGCAATGGGTGTCCACTTCTTTGCTGTGATAATACTTTCACTGTGCCTCTTTCCTTTCCCTTTGCTTCCCTCTGGTTCTGAGGGTGTCACAGGTATTTTGGCCTGTGACTGGGTCTCAAGTGGTATAAAGTTATCTTCCAGTGAATCAAACAGGAAAAGGGGGCTTAATGTCAGTTAATACTTCTTAAAATTCTGTTTGCACGTCTAATAATGGCCTCTGGGCTTGTATATTACTACAATATGCCCTTGTATAATGACAGTGTAATTGAATTAACAATTTCACATCAGAAATACAGCTTACAGATATATGGTATACTGTTTGTATACCAATATCTTACAGATTACTTGTAATTAGCAAGTATAATCTGGTAAAAGGTGGCGTATAAGAAGGTAATTGAATTAACAATATGCCCAACCACACCTCAACTGTTGGTTGTACAGTAAGAGGTGTCTTTATTTAATCAAAAAAAGACTGTATTAGTGGCTTAAAGTGTTTTTATATGTAAAACACACCAAAAATAAAGGTCCTGTGGTTGTTAGCCACATGACAGGTAATCTTATAATATGAGTATAAAATGGTGTATAAACCAATTAATCCAGGAAATATATAATATATATATCTTTTTAAGAAAAATCATGCCTAAAAACATAAAACAAAATTTCAGAAATAGAGAAAATAAGTGAAAATACTCACTTTCAAGGTCCAAAAAAGGTTAAAACACGGCCAGGCCCCCAAAATGTCAGGTTGAGTCTATGTAGAAGTAGTAACCAGGCTATTTACAACTTTAAACGTGACTGTGACACATGATAAAATATGTAAAATAAAGGTATTGATAGATGATAAGGGATTCATAATAAAATTTAAATGGCTTTACTATGATAAAATAGTGGTGGTGAGTGCTGTTGAAAGCCCTGGGTGCAGCTTTACCTGTTGGATGACAATAATAAAGACTACAATAATTAAGATTATAATTATACCTGGTTATTTTCCAAGAGTATAACTGTTTTTGAAAGTTTTACTACATAGGAATTTAAGAGCAGGATGTGGAAAGCTTTTCTGGCTGTGAAAAGCCCTCCTTTTATCCTGAAATGGGGTGAAACGCTACTAGACCTTTCCACGTAGAGGAAGTGAAGATTTTTCACTCTCTGAGACAGGCTTGTGGTTTTAAAAAGGCCTGTAAAGCCTGTATTGGGCTCAGATGTGGTTTAAAAACCACATCTGGGCAGTTTTCACCAATACAGGGTGAAAATTTTCATCTGGGGACCACATAGCCTTCTTCTGACATGTATGATGCATAGAATGCTGTACAGAAACTGTATGGGACCACAGTATTGACTGACTTATGAGGTATTGAAGTATGAATATGCTTCTTTGTCTGTTTGACACCTCATCATCATGGTTATGGGATATTATCCCATGGTAAGGCTGTATTTGCCAAAATGTGGGATTTTGAGCTTAAAACAGCCATAACTTTGTCAGTTCTTGAGATATCAACCTCAAGATTGGTTCAGTGTATAGCCCTGTATGCTTTCTGAACAATGGTACCTTATTTGATATGGTTATCATTAAATATGGCAAAGTTATCCCATGTACAAGATATTTTGTACATATGCGTGATTTAGGCAAAAGCTGTATTGGGCTTGTTTGCCCCATAAATTTTGTTCTAGTTGAGTTATGAGGAAATGAATGACATTATCAGATAGCCCTGATTGTGCTCTTTCCAAAAAGACTCCACTTTAGGTATCTCACACTAAAATCGTAAAAGTTAGATGAGAGGGGAATGTTTTATTCACCCTTATTTGGCCTGAATTTGGTCATAACTTCAGTAATACTGGTGCTAGCTCAGTTTGGCTGGTACCATTGGATAGCCCTGACTTGGAACTTCATTTTGAATACCCATTTGATGGGGTTAAGCCTCTTACTCTGTATTTCAGATGAGAGGTGAAAACTAAGGTTTATGCTCAGAAACAATTTTGATCAGGAATAACTTTGTTATTCTTTGTCCTATGATGATGGGACTTGTATATTTGGAAAGGGGTGAGTTTCCCTTTTCTTTTGATAACTTTTGAGCTAATTTGGCTCAGCTCCATGTTTTGGTGGTATCTTGGCTATACCATTGGTTTATGGTATTTTGGCTGTCATGCTTGTGCTCTGGTTTTGAGTCACAGGCTGACATCACTGGTATGTAGTTTTATTACTATTAGTATTTTTTTTTGGCACTAGGTATTGGAAACTGAGGAATTATAGGAGTTGTCTGTCGTAAAGCAGTAGAGAAAAAAGGAAGTAAGCAGGGACACAATAAATGGGAATGTTAAAACAAGATAGTAGAGAGAAAAGGAGTTATATATATATATATATATTACAAAATATAAGATGATTGGTGTGTAAGTGTTACTAAAAGAGTTAAGAAAGAAGAGCAAAAGATAGAAAGAAAATAGATGAGGAATGAGGAAGAAGAAGAATATATTGTAGCATTTGTTTTTTGTCGTCAGGTGGTTATCAAATGATTCAGCGCACAATTAAGTGTCCCTAATTGTGGCTTCTGAATGAAAAAAAATCAAGGCATCCCTTTTTTTTATTTTTTTTATAATTTACTGATATAATATGATTAGATTGCTACAAAGGCCCATAACCTGTTAGGATGCATGTTCATCTCTTGGGTTCATTACTCCTTGTGTTTAGTAGTTTTAAGTATTGACTATTTACATGATAGGTTTACAGAATGTATATGTTGAGTTATGCGGCATAGTCTACTTGCCGTTACATTGTGTACTGTACAGTGCTGTATGACACCAGATATAGGTTTGAGTTTTTGCTGCTAAATTACTAATTCCAAAAGCGCAATATAGTATAAGATCCAGTAGTGTTAAAGTTAATCATGAGACATTAATAGACAATCATTAGGGGGAGTCAATCTTTGCCAAATTTGGTGGTATCTCATACACTAAGCCCCTCTGTCCCCTGTAATAACTTGGGTTTTTTGCTCCACCAAAAACCCACCATTGGCCCTTAAAACTGACCAAGAAGGCAACATTTGGGGGGCTGCTGGAAATATGGGATGGCATCTCATATTGAACTTTCACACATGCTCTTTAGGTGACATATGAGATGTCTTACATTTTGCATTTGTGGCAAAGATTGACCCCCCCTATTAAGGGCGGTCAGTCCTTGACAAATTTGACCAATTTTGCTTTCTGGATCTTCATCCCAAGCACCCCATGAGAAAGTGGTAAATCAGTCAAGCCCCCCAAAATTTTGGAGCAAGTAGGGGGATTCAGTCTTGAGCTGAAATGCTCTTTTTTTGTCTTAAACGCATTTCTGATTTGGGCAGTTTTTGGCTGTGGGATATGGCCATTTCAGACACCAAAATGCTCAAATCAGACATGTCATGTAATTGCCATGACTGCAAAATTTTGATGTTTTTGTTTAAAAGAATTTGTGGTTGGTTGCAAAAATCATGGTGACCCATTCACTTATGTGAGAGTTTAGGTGGTGTACAAGCTGTATTGACATGAAAGTACAGGGCCTGTACTTGCTGTATTCCTGTGGGAATCAAGCAAATCAGCACTTGCTGAAATGTGGAATCAGATGTCTGATTTCACCCAATCAGATTTCCGTTCCAGCACAAGACTGAATCCCCCTAGTGGTTGAATTGAAATTTCTGTTACCCCTGGTCCATCTGGGGGAGGTGGGTGATGATGCCTGTATTATTGTGGGAGAGATGAAAATACGGCATGACTGATTTTAAAATCAGTCACTCGGATTTTCTCATGTCCCACGGCCAAATCAGGCAAGGACTGACCATGATCCAACACCCGAACACCGCGTTAAAAATACTTTCCGGAAAAGTATTAGTCCACACTCACACTCAGACCTCTGCGAGTTGCAGACTCGCATTGTGCCAAACGGAAAATCAAGTATGGTTATCGACAAAGTAAGGCTTTAGTAGTATAGCATAAAGCCGTAAGCGATTCAGAATCATGGGAAGTTGGCAACAGCAAGAAAAAACCAAGATCCCTTGGAAGTAGTGGGAAGATCATGTGTGAGACTACAACCCTACATTAAATGCTAATTAGAACCCCATCAGTCCACTCCAGCAAGTATCATAACTGTTTGCATCATCCATCAGGTTAGGTTTCTAAACCCTAGGTGACCCATCGGATTGGAGACCTGATTGTAATAAGGCGAGGTTATGTGACGCAACTCGACCTTTGAGCCCTCGACCTGGCTCAGGGTGATGGATTGATTGAAGATAGTATTCTTATCCTTGTTGACCATATAAGTTGGTATACGCATTAACAAATTGGTCATACCCTAATTATCTTCAACGCATCACACCATTCTCACCCACCGAAACAAAACATCGTCGGCGTGCGTGAAAGGCGGCAAGGCTAAAAAGTAGTACAAGCCCGCATTGAACTAATAAACTGAGACACCTTGACGAGAAGCAGTACTGTTGAAAGATTTCAAAGTAGCGCTTCCAGTTTCAACTGACGATAGCGATTCAACACCGTTGTGAGCATTTTTAACACCCTAGTGTAGCTCATTAACTCTAACTTGACCGGTCAGGTCATTTCCAGCTTTTGAACTGATTCGACGAGACCAGTTCGCCATCTCATCATCCTCGTAGCGCATCAAGAAGAGACAAAAAGTGAGTACGCTAGCCTAACTCCGACTAAGGCAAGGCTCGATGAGTAGTTGACTGAATTTCAGAAAAAGAACTGATGAAGATTATGGATATCTGAATCTAGGCTGAGGCTCTAACCGAGATTTTTAATCTTGACCGCTTGGCAAAGCGTCAGAGTCTCACAAATGAAAAACTGGTTTGATTGTGTTTTTAGTTCAACTTCAACTACAGTTTACTAAGTTTTGGTACAGCTCAATTTATTATCTCAGAGATCTTTACTCAAGTTACTCATCCTAAATTTAGTCTATTGAAAAATGCTAACCATTTTTGTGCTATAGCAATCTTGTGAAAATCTCAGTAGGGTCGAGACGAGAGCACTCATTGTCTAAAGCTCCCAACTAAGATACGCCTTTTCACAGTCTTTTGGACAAAACCGGAAAGAGTTTGATTGTCCCAAGCTCCACTAGTAATTCAACTTCAGATCCACCACACCTTCATGGCGTGTAACTAATAACTATCCAATCAGCCACATTCAAAGTTTGCTTGGGCGTTTCACTTTAGAGAAGGAAAAATAAATTTATTGCATAATCTCAAGTCTCTCAATTAATAGTCTTGATTATTTGCTCCAATAGCACTCATTGCATTTCTTAGTCTGCTTTTGTCTGGTTGGGCGTCTAGTTAAATATTAATAACGCATTTCGAGCTGTCTGACTGGCGCTTTTCAAGTCGGTGCTCTTCTACCCTCAGACATTCATGCGTGCTCTTCAACTACTACCTTTTTACCTCACCTTCCTTGGTCGTTAGCTGCTTCCTCAGCCCTTCAGCACAAGCCCAGGATGTTCGCCTTTGCCTCAACGTCTAGGTCATCCATGCTCCGTCGTCCTCCCCTTTTCCTCAAGTTTAGAAGTGGCATCAACTACATCACATTCACCGTTGCCTTTGGTTTAATGGTAGACCTGGCTACCTATGGCCTCATTATTCCAGTTCTCCCCTTTCGCCTGCGGTCTCTTGGTTATCATAATGTTTCTGAAAGGTCCTCCTATCGTAAGCCCAATTCATAGAATCTTCTGTCCTCTTTCTCTAATATTCTTAAATTAACTTGAGATGCCCTAAATTTATCAAAATCTAATCATATCATATAACTTCCTCCTGGAATCAACAACAGTTGTTGCTGCATATGCGGCTGGCTTAATCATCTCGTCGGTAAATTCTATCTCATTAACTTTATCACAATTGATATCAAACATTTGACAAGTCCCTTTTTTTAGGTTCCAATCGGAATATTGGGTGAAATGGTAAAATCCCGAAAGCTCCCTCTTCTGTTTTGCCTCCTCTTTCTGGGTAAATTTATTTCCTTCCGACTTTGAAATTAGTTCTATTAAAAGTATTCAAATTCATGAAATCTTCTTGACTACTTTTCTAGTCGGTAGCTTGCTTTTGTTTTGGTTATGCAAGTCTTTTTCAGTCTTGGTTGTTTCCAGAATCTTACAAGGCTTTAGGTAAGCTCTACGTGTTCATTTGTTGCTTTCAGAGATTGGATTTCTCATAATCTTTTCTTCATTTCAGTGGAACCGGACTTTGGACCTTGGGTCTTGCTTTGATCTGTGATACCGTGCCCGAGGACCGTTTGGGTGTAATCATGGGCTATGTGATGTAAATGCGATTCTTCTCCAATTCTTAGAAACTAAGCACTAATTTCTTAAGCTATCCTAATAGGATTGGTTGGTCAATAGGAAGTGTCCTTGGTCCATTGGCTGGCGGAACTCTTTATGCCTCTCTAGGCTATCACTCAATCTTCATCTTCGCCATCACTATAAGTGTGTTAAACCCTTTCTTTCTTTTTTTGTGCCTTGGTTTCGCTCAACTTGTTAACCACTTTTGAATTTTGACGTATTAGCTGGGATTGACTTCCTCTTGAGATTATTCGTACTTGATAAACAAGCCATTGGAAACTGTGGCTTTCCTCAATTAGCCGCTAGTGAAAAAAAAGACAGCTC
Source organism: Austropuccinia psidii (assembly GCA_023105745.1). Taxonomy (NCBI): domain Eukaryota; kingdom Fungi; phylum Basidiomycota; class Pucciniomycetes; order Pucciniales; family Sphaerophragmiaceae; genus Austropuccinia; species Austropuccinia psidii. The sequence goes on along the minus strand of JALGQZ010000009.1, from coordinate 20,757,327 downwards.
CGGCTGTACCACGGATCTTACTCAAAACAACCAAGTCAAGCCGCTCACTGAACTCCCCATGATCCTTCCTACTCTCACGCCGCCCCCAAAGCAAGAAGAGTCTGTGAGTGAAACCTCAACAAACCAGGCCACGGGTTCTTTACCTTTACATAACCCAAAGCAACATCAAGCCAAGACAACCAAAGCCCTCTTATCTCTTATTCAGAGCGCCAGATGCTGGACACTTTTTATGATAATATTTGTTATAGGTATTTTTCAATTCCTAAATTATGAAAGGAATCTTACACATGCTGATGTGCAGGATTTTTATGCTAGGATTTGCATTTGGAGGCCTGCTCGATGCTGGTATGACTTTGTTAGTTCATAGTCGCTACGGCCTGAGCTCCAAAGGGGCTAGTCTCGTTTTCATTGGCGCAATAATTCCCTCATTTGCTTCAAGTCCCTTGGCGGGCCATTTTGCCGACCGGTATGGTGCCAAATGGCCTGTATTAGTTTGTCTTGTATTGGGAACACCGTTTTTTGCCCTTCTTGCCTTGCATGGCAGACTATATACCTTCATACTTTGGATATCACTCGCAGGTAGGTACTTTTTTCACAAACTAATCGTTTGATATTCTGAAGACCGTATAAGCTGACTAAGTGACCACTCGCAGGATTATTTGTCATGGGGATTGCGACTCCCATCATGGAAGGTGCGTGTTTTTTTTGTTAGTGAAAAAGTGCATCCAATATTTAAACTTACCAGGCTTCCTCCAATTACCGTATTAGACCTCTCTCAAGTAGTCAAAATTACACCTGGACTTGGCAAGTTACTACCTCAATTTACTCAAATACAGCAAAGCCTCAATGAATTCTAACAAACAATTAATTTTCATAAACAGGTTATGCTCATGTGTATGGTATATTTAATATGTTTTATTCAATAGGAGCTTTGGTTGGTCCTATGTGCGTTGGAACGTAAGTCAAGAATCCTAGAGTGTCAGACAGTTTCAAAAATATGTATTGAATTCAGAAAATCTTTCATTTACATTTTCATACACCCATCATATACCCATTCTCCATCAGACTTCTTGAGCATTACGGTGTACAAAAGGGCTGGAGAATAAGCTGCTTACTTTGCACAGGTCTCTGCAGCGCTTGCATTTTTCCAGCCTGGCTATTGCTGCCTGAAAAAAAGCAAACCGATTCTTCTCGTGGATTGGAAGCATCTAACGCATGATTTTACTCATATCCGGTTCTGTTGAATAGTTTCTAAAATAAAAATTCTAGCATAGACAACAGTGACTTTTGAAACCATTACTAATTACTAACGTACGCCACATTGTCATTCTTTATTTTCCGCAATAATTCGGACACTTGCATTTGTTTTTGGCCTTGTGATGACGGTTATTGTTTCATGATTGATGTAAAATTCCGGCCCCATTTGTATAAGTATATGCAACATTATCAAGTGATTCATTAGCTAGGATTTATATTGAGATCTGGCGTTTGCTCAAATTGAACTTGAACAACTCGGCTATTTCTTTCGAGTATTGTTGCAAATCATACTTGTATCTTGAGGAAAAAAGATACTACCTCATCATCTAACGGAGCTTTGTTGGCTCTTGTACTAAAAAATTTGCACCTTTGCGATTTTTCAGAAGACCACCTTTCAAACATGTAGCTAGCTTTTTACAATTAAAACTTGATATCTGAAGTGGGCCTTCAAAATTCATTTTTCATTTTTAATTTATTTTGGAACTGGGAAAGAAATCTTACAGGAATTTTGACTTTTTCATCAATGCATCAACATGTGAATAATTTAATCACTCAATATGAAAGATTAAGGATTTGAAGTTAATGAAAAAGTCTACCTTAAACTCAAGAATTTATCAAAGTAATTGGTTCTCATGATTTTATTAACTTGAAAATCAAAAAAGGGGATGATAAAAGCACATAAGCATTGTGGCTATAAATTAGTAAGCACACACAAGATTTTTGTAAAAAAACAGAAGGAATTCACCTGCAATTTCAATCATAAAACCCCTACCCAAGAAATCATTTTATTTAGTGAAAACAAAAAAAAATAAAACAATAAATTTTTTTGGCTGCTGGTAAAACCACCCAAGCTTTTAGTAAATACATGTAAGCACTCATGTGTTTTTACCAATTTATGGCCCAAACACATAAGTTTATGATAAAAACACATGAGTGACCCAATGTTATGAAGAAAATTCCTCAGGCTTAGTTTTAAGGAATTTTTAATTTTTTTTGCCATATTTTTTCCAACATGGGATGTCAAAATCTCCATTTTTTTTTTTTTTTTTTTTTTGCCAAATTTCTCCAAATTAGAAAATTTGGCAAAATGGCCAATTTTTTGAAACAATTCATGTAAATCTTCCCACTTATGAATTTCCATTTTTTTTTCAAAAGTCAAAGGGGAGGATCTTGAGAATCAAAAACCAGAAGCCCATAAATCTGGCAATTTTTTTGGGTGAGCCATGTGAAGTCCCAAAAACTTGAAGTTTTTCCCATTTTTTTCCATGTTTGTAATGTTTCTATTTTTAAGTATAAAAGTGCCATGTGTTTGATAAAAAGAATTGACTGAGGTGGGATTTAAGCAATAAATATGACTGAGGAGGGGAATATTTGGCATAAGATGTATGTACACAAAAAATTCAATCTGAATCAACCACTAAAATAGTGGTTTTTTTTTCTGGCAGGGGAAGAAATATTGGACAAATATGAGATTCTGTGTTTCTTAAATTTATCTTCCCACCCCAGTGCTTGTGGTTGGGAACAAAATTTGAAATTCACAGTAATGGGTGGACAGGGTAAACTTTAGAAATGATGATATCCAATGAAACAAAATGAGAGCAGCTACCAAAAAATACATTAAAATGGGTGGATTGTCATTTTGAGGACAGAGATAAGGGAAAAAAAGAGAAATATTGGACTGTGGAATAAAATAAAACTGGCCTTTGGTACTTATTTCCAATTGGATCTCCCATATAAGGCAAGGACATTCACTTGCTCTTTGGAACCTGGTCAACATGTTTATACCACTCAATTCTTTCCAAATAAGAGGATACTGAGGGTACCAAAGTATTCATGGCTTCATAAAGGTCTTTATTTCTTTGAACTTTGTTAACAAAGTCACCTCTGACATCAGCTCATTGATATTGATTCTTGTAAATGTAATGGGATGGTGTTCTATAGCCACAATTTACATCCCCTTGGACATTGATGGGCTTTCAGGTGAATTTTAACATGAATTTTGGCAAGTCTCCTGAGCCAGATACTTAATAAAAATGGGTCAAAAATATTAATAAATATTAAAATAAAAAAAACTCTACATTAAAATGAATCAGAAATTAACAAAGATTTTGGAGAATTAATTACTTGTGTAAAAATTGCTTTGTAAATTTTCACAGGTTAATTAAATTGAATAATATAAATATTTAAAGTTGTTTTAGGCTTTTGAGAATTTCTTTGTTAGGTTTGACTACTCTTGTCCAATATTTTGGACCTTCTGAGGATTAATACTGATTTTTCATATTCATTCAATTCAGTTTGTGGAGGTAAAGAATCTGATTAAGTGATTTATTTGGATAATCAGGCCTCAGAATCTTCATATTAATCCAATTCCATAATTTGAGGAGGGGGGGGGGGAGAAATTGACCATGATTTTGAATTTGTTGTTCTGCTCAATTTTGATGAGGGTCTTACTCTTTTCTTAGATTGAATTTCAATTATTTAAAATCTTCAGGGATTTATTTTTTTTATTTTTGGCTCCTTGAGGTCTTTAAAAGATATTTTTGAGCTCTAGTGAGTCTTCATAATATTCTTGATCCTCTTGAATCTTGAGAATTTAATCAAAAGGGAATTTTTTAGTCAAAGCATCTTGAAAATTATGAGGAATTGGAGTTATTTCTTCTATTAGTCTTTAAAAAATGTCTTCCTAAATATCTTTGAATATTATTTTGTCTTCCTTCTTTCTTTCTTAAAACTTTGATAATCCCCTTGATAACCCATCTGAGAAGAATATGAAAAACAAAATCAGTCAATGTAAAAAAAAAACAACTAAGAAATTAAGGATGAAAAAATCCTCACAGGTAAATTCAAATAACACTGAGGATAGAAATCTGATAACTTGAGCTTTTTTTTGCTTTGAAAATTCCTCTTTGGTCTTGTTCTTAAAAGTTATACCTTTATAATTTATATACTTTTTTGATGAATTTTTCATTTGGGGGAAATTTTGTTTTTGAAATTCTCAAAGGGAATTTGAAGGGAATAATTAGACACCTTTTAATTGAGAGAACAGATGTGTGAAGGGTAATTCTTGATATGGAAAATCATTTCTTTGGAGATTATGTTGATTATTTGTATTAATTGTTTGTTGAAATTCATTTGAAAGGACCTAACAACCTCAAATAGAGTACCAGTAGACCTTTGGAGCCAAAGTTTAAACATGGAGTGGGCAATTTAAACTATTGAGGTTGAGTCCACACACAAGTGACAAGTTTAGTTGGTCAGGGATGGAATATAATAGTCCTTTAGAGGAATAAAGGGTTTTTCTAAATATTGAAAAACTTAAGTATTTTTTTACTTTCTTTTAAATATTCTTCTGATTATTTTTTGAAAAACATTTCATTTGATTAATAAATAAACATAGAAATGAATTTTAAATTAGTTAATAAACACAATAATATTAATAAAAGTGAAAATTAGAAGTGATTTACTTGATTCAAAATTCCCATTTTATTTTTCAAAATCAGTCACATGACCAATTTTCTTCATGAAATGGAAAAATAAATACTTATTGATTTTCCAAATACATGAAATGAATTTTGAGTCTGGGAAGAGCTTTTTAAAAGAGTTATTCAAGGCCAAATACCTTTCCATAACAAAAAATGAAGGACAACAATATTGGTCTTGTTTGGGGCTTTTCCTATGTATTTATTCAATTCCCAAGTATATTAGGGTTCAGTTTGATCCTTAATCAAACAAGAAGCCCAAGAAAAGATCTTATTTGTTGAGCTGAATCCAAAAATATGAAAAAGGGGAATTTTTTTACTTATTTTTTATTAATTAAAATTCATAAGAACCACATGAGAAAATACATGAAGGAGTTTAATGGCAAAGGGGTGAGTTAAAAACAATAGGGTAATGTGTAGCTCAGTATCCCTTTCAGAGTGTAATGGAATATGCTAGTATCAAATAGAAGATTAGAAAAAATGCTTATACACAAAATATATGGTTTTGTAATTAGTATAAATATCCAGATTTGTCCTATTGTTGTAACTCCCTTAGGGGAGTTTTTCCTTGTTAATTTGTCTGCTCACGTTTTGTACATCACTCAAATTGTAATAGGTATGAGTAATCCATATTGACCTCTAATCACTTTAGGGTAGTTTTTCCTTGTTAATTCATCTGCTCACATTTTGTACATCACTCAAATCATAATAGGTTATGGGCCATTGCTGCCAATAATTATCATAAGATCAGTCACCTTGTAGTCAAAGTAAACTCAATCTGACAACTAGATTGGGTAAACAATACGCAATGTCCAAAAGGAAGTTTGACCTTGAAGACCTGAGAGCAGCACTAATTAACTCAGCCAGCAAATGGGGTGCCCAATTTAAACGCCAAGTTGAAATTGATTGACTTGGTGAGGGCATTACTCCCCGCCTGACCAGTGATGGACTAAATTTCCATTGCTGGTCTAGGTCACTGATTTGACTGATTGAATGGACACATAATGTTGTTGACTGCTTCTCATCTCTTGACAAAGATAGCAATAGGACTAGAAATTACAAAATACGGACTTATATTGAAACGTCCATCAGCAGGGATCTCAATAACTTTATTGAAGAGGAAGATGAAGCTAGGAGGGCCTACCAATTGTTGCGCTGTCATTTTGAAAACACTCCTGGTCACATGTCATGAATATTTTTGACAATCTTATTAATGGATCAGATGCATTGACTAATTTGAATGACTCATATGTGGCCATTAAAATAAATGTCAGCAACCTGAAGTCAGCCCTTGGCTCAATTTGGGATGATGATACCCTTGTCGCCATCTTCTTTTATTATTGGAACAAGCAATTATTCCATGAGATTTCCACTGCCATGGATGATAAGGTTCAAATTTGTACTGAAGACATCTTGCAAGTGGCACAACATTTTCAGAAACAAAATCAAACCTTGTCTTTTTCACCTCCTCCCTTGGTCTTGGCTGCCAGTTCTTCTCACCATCAACATAGCCAGAAAATGTCCGGTGTTTGTCTTCCCCCTCAGAAACCTGCCACTCCAGCGCAGCAAATTCCACTAAATCAGAAATCCGTATCTTGGGCAAAATATCATTCAAGCCCACAATTTCCTTGCCTTCATTGTTTTGAATGGGGACACTGGGTACAAGACTGCCCCTGCAAGAAAGCTGGTCTCCCTGGAATACCCAATCCCCACATTCTGAAGAAGTCAAGCGTTCTGTTGCACCCTTGCATCTTGGAGGTGGAAGTGGAGGAAGAGGAGCCCTTCATTGCATCAATTCAGGATACCCCGGAAAATGACTCGTTAGTCCTTGTTGATTCAGGTGCCACTCACCATGTTTTGGGTGATCTTTCTCTCTTTACCAATATCACAAAGATTAACCTCACACTTTCCATTGCATCAGAAAAGAAACACCATATAGAAGGGAAGGGTTTAATTTGTTTGGAATGCCCATCTGGTAGTATGTTTTTAACAGAGGCATTATATTGTCCGGATATCCCCGCTACAGTTATTTCCTTGGGTAAATTTATGAAAAATGATGGGAGGGTCAATTTCAGAAATGGAATTTTCTACTTACACCAACACTCCTGTAAATATCCCTGTCTGCTTCACCACAACAGATGGTTTTTGAAAACTTATGCTACGTTCTCATGCAATGCAATTGCTGAAAACTCTAATCAAAATGCCACTCTATTCCATCCTCATCTTGCCCATATATCATTAAGAACAATCAGAAAGCTGCAAAAGCTGAAATGCATAGATGGCCTTCCAGCTACAGTATTGCATCAAGACATCAAGCTGTGTTGTGCCTGCTCAATTGCAAAGAGTCAACACATTCCTTTAAATTTGCCATTGCAAGGAATAGTTGAAAAGCTGGGAGACGTCATTGTTGCTGACTTGATGGGGCCCTTTCCAATTTCTTTCAACAAGCGTCTCTATGCAATGCTAGTTCAAGATCATTATTCTTCTCTTGTCACTGTTTATCCACTACAATTGAAATCAGAAGCAGGTGGTTGCCTGATTGATTGGATGAGGAAATTTAATAATCTCACAAAATATAATGTCAAAAGAGTCCGGACGGACAATGCGGGTGAATTCTTATCACACAGCCTGAAGCGTTTTTTTGAAGAATCCGGCATCACACATGAGACAATTATTCCATATGAGCACCATCAAGCCAGAAAAGTGGAATGGACAAACCAAACAATTGCTGAGGCGGTGCAGTCAATGCTGATAGATTCCGGTGTACATATCAGCCTGTGGCCCTATGCCTTCTGACAGGCAGTATGGATTTTTAACCGGGTTACTCATGGTATGGAAATCACGACACCTTATGAGCTGGTAACAACACAAAAGCCATTGTTGGGTGTGCTTTCAGTCTTTGGGTGTAGAGCATATGTGCACAACCTAACCCACAGTAAGGATTTGTATCCAAAGGCTAGGGAGTTAATACACCTGGGAATTGCAGAGGATTCAAAGGGGTGGATTTTTTGGGATGCAATATTTAAGCAAGTAATTCGGAGCGCTTCTGTAGTTTTTGACAAAAATGAAATGGGCACAACAAGAATTCCTTTGACTCATAGCATTGAGATCAATAATCTCTTTGATCCGACCATGCTAAATGAACTTATGTATCAAGAAGAGGTTCTCGAAGTCACCGTGGCAGACTGCTCCCTACACATACCATGAAGCAATGGTTTCTTGTGATTGTCACAAATGGGAGGAGACTATGGAGAAAGAATTGAGGAGTCTTAGAGACATGGGTGTATGGGAGTCGGCCAGCAATTTCAATTTAAAACAAGCTCTTAATTGTCATTGGGTCTACACAGTAAAGTGAAATAAACAAGGCAATGTAACTTGCTACAAGGCGGAACTGGTAGTTCAAGGCCATCAACAGATTAAAGAGCTGAACTTTGATGAAAGATTTGCTCCGACTCTGACCTTCAATAGTCTACAATGTTTACTCACCATAGTGGAAGCTCTTGGTTGGGAAATTCAAATGTTCAATGTCACCACTGCATATCTACACAGTAACCTTAAAGATACAATATATGTAAGGGTGCCTCAAGGGGCAACAGACATGCCAAAAGTCCTGAAATTAAAGAAAGCCCTATATGGTCTGAAGCAGGCCGGACGTTGTTGGTGGAATCACTTACAAAATGTGCTTAAGAAAGTTGGTTTTCAATCTAATCCAGAAGATCCAAGTACTTACACTTACAATTGGGCGGACAGGAAAGCAATATTATGGGTGCATATTGATGATGGGGTAATAGGAGCATCAAGTATGGAGCTGTTATCAAAATTAAAATTGATTCTCAAGTCGGAGCTAATGCTAAAATGGGACGACAAGGTGAGCAGCATTGTTGGCATAAAAATAGAAAAAACAGATGGTGGGTTTGAGCTCTGCCAGCCGGCACTGATTAGGAAGTTATGCAGTCTTGATGCAAGCAACATCACCGCTTCTCAGTGACTTCCGAACATGGATTTGGTGTCAGGAAAAGCAAGAACAATTGATAAGGACTATTTATCATGGATAGGAATGCTTTTGTATGTGGCACAGGCCACCAGGCCGGATATAATGTATGCAGTTAATTTTTTGGCACGTTTCTCAATGAATACCACAGATTGGCACTGGATGGCCCTGGATCATTTGATTAATTATGTGCAGGGGACTTCAACAAAATCTTCAATATCACGGCCAAGTCAGGAACAGGATGTTCTTAATGTCTTTGTGGATGCAAACTGGGGTGGCAAGGGGTCAAGATCTCAGCATGGGTATGTAGGATTGTTATGGGGAGCACGTATCATGTGGAATTCAAAGCGACATACTTGCATCGCTTTGTCTACTTGTCAAGAAGAATATATTGCAATGTTGTATGCATCAAAAGAATGCGTATGGATTGGTCAGGGTCTAATTGGAATTGCAGGCCATTTCACCCCAACTTTACTTTCAGACAACAAAGCGGCAATACAAATTGCGGGGGACAGTGGGAGCAGGAAAAATTCAAGACACATTAGGTGGGAATTTCATCTGACAAATCAAATCCAGATTTGATGGATCAGCACTGAACAACAGAAGGCAGACATTATGACAAAGGCACTGGGGAAAAACAAAGTACAGCGTTTTTACAAAGGAATCCTTGAATGACCACAATATTTTGCGCAGGGGAGTGTAATGAAATATGCTAATATCAAATAGAAGATTAGAAAAAATGCTTATACAAAAAATATATGGTTTTGTAATTAGTATAAATATCAAGATTTTTCCTATTGTTGTAACTCCCTTAGGGGAGTTTTTCCTTGTTAATTTGTCTGCTCACGTTTCATACATAACTCAAATTGTGATAGGTATGAGTAATCCATATTGACCTCTAATAACTTTAGGGGAGTTTTTCCTTGTTAATTTTTCTGCTCACGTTTTGTACATCACTCAAATCGTAATACAGAGCACCACACAAGACGTTCTCATTTGAGGGTGTCAATAAGAGAATCAATGGGATTGTGACTTTCTGTTTGTCATTCTTGATTTTGTTGACTTGGTTGTAAATGTCTTTAAGGATTAGAGGCCTGTCAGAATGCCTCTGGATGCATAATTAGGCCTGAATTTTCCTTGGCATGAGCAATGATTCAGATATTTGAGAAATTTGGGATGTTTTTTGCTCATTGAATTTCTTGAAAGCAAGATGTTCCATGATATTTCCTGGAATAATGGCTGAGCTCAGGTTTTCTAAATCTAAGAGTCTAAGTGGTACTCTTGGAATATTTTATTGCATAAAGTCTAAATGGAAAGTCAAGATTTCTTGAAGTGAATGTTTGGAGGTGTTTTTATGGTAATTTGGGATCCAAGACCTTTAAAAACCTAATTCAATTTGTTTGTGGGTCATATTCGACCTCAAGGTGGACACACAATATTCCTGTGGCCTGGAAAAATTATGAAAATTCTGCCAAAGAAGCTCAAGGGTCTGAAATTCACCTTCAATGGGGGTTTAAGCATTATTTAGGGAAAAAGTTAAAAAAGTGGTTGAAATGCAAGATTAATACATGAGGGAAGGTAGAAAAAGGGAATTGTAGAGGATGGGAGGCCAAAAAGTTAGAGGATAATGCAGTCATTGAGGGAAAAAAGGAAATGAGCTTGGAAAGCTTTGGAAAATTGGGTTTCTGATGATTTTTTTGACAAAAACAAACTTTTTTTTGGGGGGGATGATGTAAATTATTTGGGTTTTTAATCCTTTTTTTAGGTGTGTGTGAGCTTTGAGGTATATCTCACATACCCAAATAGGCCAAAATTAATACAAAAACAACTTTTGAACTATGCATAACCCATAAGTGATGCATATATCCAAAATTAATCATTTTTCATTTAAGAAAAGATGAATAACTTTTTTGTTTGTAAGTAAATACATGTATTTAAGGTCAGATTTAAATTCTACACAAAAGCTCACCTAGGGTGACTCCATGAATTGAATAAGCTTGAATTAACTCTATGAGGTTGTAATATGGATAATACCCCAATACAACTACATCAATATCACATAAAATCATTGTGAAAATTTTTGGTTTTCTGAATTTTACACCAAACTTCTTGGAATTTGAGAAATCCCATGTTACATACACACTAAGAATAGTGCTATGAAGGCTTGTTCCACTTAATATTACTGTCTTCTTACATACAGTTTTAATACACCCATAGTAGATATCAGTCTTTAAGCCTGAATTACTATTTTTGATGTGAAGATAGCTAAGGAGGAAAAAAGACATCAAAGAGAGCCAGGGAACCCAGCTTCTAACACCTCTGAGGCATGGCTAGCTCCAAAGATTGGATCTGGGGCTGATAATGGCCAATTAGTCTATTGAAAACTATTTTGGAAACCTGGTTACCAAGTTAAAATTTCTTTAAATCATGAGAAAATAGAAAACAAGCTGCTATTTTGATGTGAAAAGGAGGTAATGAGCTACTCAGAAGCCTGTAACCTTGTCCATTATTAAGTATTTTCCATGAATAAACCCAAAAAGAGTAATTAAAACCCTTTTTAGACTATTATCCATGAATGTACCTCATGGAAACTAGCTGTAGCTTTATTATTTGCAATTTGGAAAGGAATAATATGTACTAAAACCAAAAAAAACATGACTTTATAATCCAAACTACAAGTTTTATTAAAAAATCATTTTTGATTATTTCACATGAAACAGCACATCAACAAAAACTCACAGAACATTCAAAACGTGATGAAATTTCCTATAAAATTGACAACTTTGAGAAATTGATGTTTCCTTTGAAACAGAGGAATATTTAAAGTTTTTACTCCTTTAATTCTTAGCTATAAATAGGTTGTTAGTCACATAAATTAACTCAACTAAGTAATTATGATAATTTAACATAACTACAACTGATGTAATCATTAACCAATGAAGGTGAAAGTTTTCTCACTCACTAGTTTTCAGCTTGCTTCATGGAATGCCTCTGCAAGGTTTTGTAGACTCAAAAGAGGCCTACTCTGTGATCCTTAGAGGTATTTTCATATACCCAAAAGACCACAAATAGCAAAATAAGATAAAAATATAAATAAAATAAATTTATTTATATTATCAAAATAAAATATTAAAATATAAATACAAATTTATATAGAAAAATAAAAATTACATTAAATTTTAAAATTAGGAAAAAGAATTTTTACTTGAAAAAAATAAAGTAAACATGAATTTTTATTGAAATTAATGAAATTAAAATGTTTTTTGTAAAAAGTTACATAAAATATATTACAGCTTTTTATCCAATAAATAAATCTAAGAAAATTGATTCACCATTGGATTCCTCATAAAAAATAAGGTGGGGTCACCTCTGGGTAAAATTTCTGTAACACAACTCTAAATAAGCTTAAATTGAGTTTTCAGTATTTTCTGTACGAACAGCTGAAAATACTCAAAACCTTAATTTAATCTGCACCACATGTGGTGTTAACTATCAATTTTTGTGTTAAAATTGAGGGGTTATGTGTAGTTTAGAAGTTATGAGGAACTGAAGTATTTTCAATTGAAATGTCAAAATGTGCGCGTGTATTACATAATTCAACTGTAATTCACATATGAGGTATCAATTATTACAGTTGTGTACTGTATCATTTCAATTGAATTGCATATGTAAATTACAAATGTATTACATGATGAGGAATTAAAGAAAAAATAAATTGGAAAGGTCAAATCTGGGGGGGAAAAGGAACTCTAGCTCTAACGGGGAGCCAGACCCCCAAAATACTTTCTGACAGGCGTGGAATGTCAAAATACATGCAAAGGCTCATCACTTTTGGCCTGGAATTGAGTCACAGGGTCTATGACTCAATTGATGATGAGGTTTTGATACCAACCAGGGTAGTTTTAACTGTTGCCAAGAGGGTAAAACTACCCTTAAGTTAAAACAATCTTAGTAAAAACAGTTTTGACTGGTTTTTACGTCTCTTACACACCTTCTGACATTCTTTCAGGCTGTAGACCAGGTATTACTATAGTGATGGCTGATTTAAGGGTCTAAAATGGCTAAAACCAGCCCTTTTTGGCCAAAACCAGGGTTCAATGATGCCATAATTGGCTTTTCTGTTGTCAGAGTGTTTTTCACGACTGACAAGAGTAAATTTTACTTTTGGAGCAAGAAAATTGATGGCTATAAAAGAATGTCCTCTTTGCCCCACTTTTCTATTCATGTTAGAATCTTTTCCTTTTATAATTAGTTTCAAAACTGTTAAACCAATCAATAAAAGATTCCAACCTTCCTTTTTATATCATTTTAAACATTTTAGCCACATGAAAAAAATCATTATAATCATTTCTTGTAACTCTTATAATTTTTTTTACCCCTTGCACCACCCAATAAGTGAATGAAAGCATCTTTCATCACTGTTAACTTTGTCCCTTTGTTTCCAAATTAACTCTTGTCACTTTTGGGTGTGTTTTCTCTTTAAATAACTGCTTAGAGACTTTGTTCTTTAACTAATTGCTTTCAGTTCCTTGCACAATTGATTCCAATTGAAATTGCTCTTGAAGAAATTTCTTTTGTAGCCTTAAAAATCTCTTGTAGGGTGTTTATGGATAAATTTTTATTGTTGGTAAAACAATAAATCTTTATAATATTATTTTTTTTATACTTATAAAGTTAAACACAATAAAATTGGTGTGTTTTCTCCTAAAGCTACTACTTAATGCTATTTCTTAATTATATTTTCCCTTATAATAATTTTGAGGACAGTAAAAGTCCTTGATTTTTAATCAAAGTTTCATATCCACACCTTACATACTCTTTCTTTTTTTTCCAATCATCATCTTATTATTCAATCTTATCATTGGTACCAACAAGTGAGTATTAGTTAAAATATTTTGTCAAGTGTTTTAATATTTCCAAATCAATCAGGAAGATGTGAAATCAAAGAAATGATCTATTTACAATACTGTTTAGCTATTATATTTTTGTATCACTCTTATGAATTATTTTTTTAAATCCACAAATAATCTATCAAATCACTATACCAATTCTTTTATAGGTATTTTTGGATTATTAGTGAGTTTTTGATTAATTTTTAAAGTTTTTTTATCCAGAGATGTAGCTTTCTTCAAGAATTAAATATAATTATTCATATAAAAGATAATTATTAATTCAACAAATTTAATATTTTTTTAATAAGAATTTTCAGTAATAAGACTTTTTGTAACTGATTCTAGTAGACAATTAATGCTTATTGTTAGAATCACTAGTAGTTTATAACAAGGAAAAGATATAATTACAAAATTAATTAATTATTTGTGGCTATAATAAATTAATTTATTATATTTCATATTAATAATTATAGTACTATTTATTAATAGTAATATTTTAAAGAGTTTCATAGACAAATACTACAGGGGGCATGTGAAAAAAAATAGGTGAGGTTTTTTTTGAAGGTTCTTGGGAGGTTTTTGCCCAATAAATTTCTTTTGTTTAATTTTAATTGAGGATGGGTACAGGGAACCCTTTATGTGTTTTTATCAAAACACTTATGTTAGTTTACCAAAGCCCTAAATAAAAGTCACTTAAGATTTTTTTTGAAAATAGAAATCCATTCATATATTTTTGCAAAAAAAAAAAACATTTGAAATTTTTGAAAAAGAAAAAACACTCAGATTTTTTGAAAAAATAAGGAAAAGAATTAATTTTTTTAACAATAAAAAACTATTTAAATTTTTGGAATCAAAAGACAATTACATTTCTTTGCTAAATTAGAAAAACATTCAAGATTTTTAGATAAATAAAGAACATTGAGATTTTTGAAAATGAAAAAATGTTATTGTTGAAAATAAAATCAATTAAAATATTTTTCCAATAAGAAGCATTTGAATTCTTTTGAAAAATAAGAAAACACATAATTTTTTTGAAAAATAAAAAACTTTAAATTTCATGGAGAATTAAAAAAAAATAAATTAAATTCTTTTGATAAAAATTGAAAAAAACATTTATATTTTTTTGATAAAGATAAAAGAAAAATTCAAATTTCTTGACTGTAAAAAATATTTGAATTTTTTGAAAAATGTAGAAGCTTCAGATTTTTAAAAAAATAAAAAAAAAGTTGAATCTTTTGACCATAAAAAACCATTTCAATTTTTGGAAAAATAAAAAAAACATTTATATTTTTTGAAAGAAAATATTTTTTATTGTTTACAATAAAATCATTCCAATTCTTTGGAAATTGAAAACATTTAACTTTTGGAAAAATACAAAAATGCTCAATTTTTTCAACAATAAAAAAATTAATATTGTTGAAAATAAAATAATTTAAATTTTTTGAAAATAAAAAAAGAATTCATATTAGGGTGTTTCACCCTTCCAAATACCAGATTAAAAATCCTGGTTTCTTTTTGTGCCAACCCCAAATTCAATTTTTGGGATTTTGTAGATACCAAACCAATTCAGGTATGGGATTTGAGGAATGAGAAACCTAAGTTTTTGTTTACCAAATTCAACATTTCCCAAACAGAATCCAGAATTTCCATTTGAAATTTCACCAATGAAATAAACCCTTTTACACTTTCTCATCACAGATATTCTTTTGAATGCTTCTTGATAATTCTCAAAATAAAAAATGTGATGTGCTATTCCATGATTTATCAGATTTATATGCTATATAACTGTTTAAAAATGAATATTACAATGCAATTGAAGAAGATTTTCTTTCTTGAATACAGTTTATGTGAAAAGGGACAGTCATACATTTAAATAAAACCCTGGACCATACATATATATATAAAATGACTTAATGAACTTAACTGAAGAGAAATTCAAACAATTATGGTGTTTGACATACATATTTTTCCAATTATGAGCTCAGATGTACACAATTATGGAAAAGTTCAAAATAATTCCAGCTTTAAAGAACGAGGTCCTCCAATATAATTGTCCATTCAGCTGTGCAGATTTGGGTTTGGTGAGAATAGGGCAAAATTGGGTAATATTGGGATTCTTTTTGGCATTAGCCAGGGGCCTATTGCATTATATATTCATAAGATTATTCCATTTTTGGTGAAATTTATCAAAGAAATAATAAAGTGTCCTGATTCTAATAGAAGAGCCAGTGATTTGTAATTCGTGCAATAGGAGGGGTTTTCATATTGTGTTTTCTATACAGATTTGAGATTTATAGAATTGTCAAAATGGCCAGAAAGGGATGGAAAATCATATTTTAATTTTAAAAAAGGTGAGTATTGAGTCATTTTTATGCTTAAAAATGCAAAAAGTCTTTGAATGACTTATATATAAAAAAAATTCAAGTACTTAATGTCTCTGCAGATTTTATGTGATATGAAGAGAAACTTCATGGAATTACATATTTTTTTTAAAGGTTAATTGCATGATAAAAATGAGAATACAAAGTTGAACATAGCATGTAATCCACATCAACTTTAGTCAAAGTATCAGTGTTTCCTTTTTGATACAGCTTATGAAAGCTCACCATATATAGTCCCAGAATATAAAGGTGCTAAAGCTCATTATGGTGATAATAATAGTTTCAAAGTCTGCCTTTCACAATCAGTAGTGAACATTGAAAATGTTATGGGAATTTTGAAGGGTTTCTGGCCATCATCACAGGAGATAAATAATTAGGTGATGTAAGATGTGTGTATGAATCTGTTGATAATATTAATATTAATCAACAGTAATATGACTGTTCATGTTCAATATAGTAAATAAATTTATTATAGCTGAAATTGAATAATTAATTACTTAATTATTTCTTTTACTTGTTATACATAACTAGTGATTATAACATTTAGCAGTAATTGTCTACAAGAATCAATTATAAGAAGTATTCAATATGAAAACTTCTTTATTAGACTAATTAAATTATTTTAATATATAACTATATTTTTCAAGGATAACTCAAAATAATTATTGAAGAAAAATATCACTAGAGAGAAACTTTAATAATTGATAGAACCACTCACTAACGCTCCAATAAAGCCTTGTAAAGACTTGGTAGAGAGATTGGACAGATAAATTATGGATTTAAAGGATCAAACTTGCTTTATAACAACAATAAAACAATAGAATAGCTAAATACTATTGTAGATAGTATATTTCTATTATTTCAAACCTTTCCTATTTTTTCTGAAATAAATAAAACACTTAAGAAAAGATTCTAACTAATACTTACTTGTTGGTACTAAAGATGTGATTGAATAATAAGATGATTTGGAAAAAATAGAAAGAGGAGGCCTCTTTTAAGTCAATAGAAGCTCACAAAGGAGCTGATGGAGCAAGATGGAAGAAAAGTTAGTGAGAAAATAATTATCCTTTTTGGATTATTGATTGCATCATTTGATGTCACTTAAGATTATCATAATTACTTAATTAAGGCTTTTACATGACTAAAAATTCATTTATGGTTGAGAATAGAAAGATTAACAGCTGTAAATATATGTTCATTTGAAAATAAACATAAATTTCCAAAATTTATCAATGTTATTGGAAATCTCATCAGAGGTTGTATTTTTTGTGAATATTTTAAGATTTACTGTTTCACATGGAATCATCAAAAATGGACTTTAAGTAAAACTTTTAACATTGATAATGAAGTCACAATTATTTTTGGTCTCTATATGGATGATATCATTATCCATTTGTCCAGAGGATTTCAGAAATATTCATTAAGAATTGTATTTTTAATGAATTTTTGGAAGTCTTACCTCATTTCTACATAGAATTGCAAATGGCACAGTATAGCTGGCTGCCATGAGGTAAATGAATGGATACTAGTCCAAAAAGGGTATTAATTTCTCTTTCAAGATTATTAAAGGAAAATAATCCAGAACTGATATGTTTACAGGATTAAGAGCTGCTCTTTACCTCCTTGTCATGTCAAAATAGCAGCTTATTTGTTATTGTAAGGTTTGACTATTGAGCAATAGTTAAACATTACTAATATTCAAATTATTGTACTATGGATGTTCCTATTAAAGTAATAAATAGAATAGATAATAGTTATAATAATGAAGAAATATTATAATTACTGAATAATTTTTTTTATATCATTTTAATAGATAAAATAAAAGCAATTATATTGTAGAAATAATATAGTAAAACTAAATATATTTATGGCAATTTATTATTGTTAAAAACAAATAAAAATTGTGCAAAAATTGTCTTTTAATAATAAAAAACAATTTATAACAGTAA
The DNA here is from genome assembly GCA_023105745.1 of Austropuccinia psidii. Taxonomy (NCBI): domain Eukaryota; kingdom Fungi; phylum Basidiomycota; class Pucciniomycetes; order Pucciniales; family Sphaerophragmiaceae; genus Austropuccinia; species Austropuccinia psidii. The sequence continues at coordinate 20,739,378 of JALGQZ010000009.1, read as the reverse complement.
TATTCCCAATATTAAAGCTATATATTAATATAAATACTATTCATATTAAAAAAAGAATTATTAAGAATAATAATAAAGAGAAATTGTTATAAAAAGAGAAAACAACCTACTTTTAAAGCTTTATATAATAATTTTTAATATATTTATTCCAAATAATGTAAATAAAACTTATTTAAATTTTATTTACAAATAAAGATAAAAGAAATCACAAATATTCTTGATTTTAAATGCAATTAGAGATTTTAGAGAGAATTTAACAAAAAAAATCAAAATTGGTGTAATAATGTCACAATTGTTGATTAATATGAAGATGAACTTTATTTTTTAATAATATAATAGAATTATATGAAGATAATAAAGTTATTACCTTTTGAGTCAATATTTTTAATGTTTTTGATATGTCTGAGGGGGAAATAGAGGAAAAAGAGCTCTATTTGCAGTAACATTCTCCCTCCTAGAGTCCAGAAGGCTTCTAGTAGACATGTACCGATGGTATCCACTGGAATTGATTAGCATTTTAAGGTTTAGTGATGATTATATCATCATTGAACCCTCTTATCTTGTTAGTACACCATTATTCAGAGTTAACACTGTAACTCCAAGTTTTCTGACATAATAGGCTTGGAAGAAGTCTAAGATCTGTGGATTTTATTAGTTTTAATCATATTGAACTAGTATCAACCAATTTTGTCACTTAGATAACCATTAAGCTTAAAATAAGATTACAGTGAGTGATCATAAATGATCAATTTTAATTTCAAGCTTTTCATTTATACACACTACAGCCATTCAGAGAGTGAATTCTGATAGCTTTCCATGTACGTATCATACTTTTAAGAGAATTCCATTTAATCTTAAAATTTTTTTTTTGATGATTTTCCTTGCAACTCATCTTTTCTGTCAAAATTTACTATTTTAAAGGTCAAACCATGATTTCAAGGGGTTATACCTTGAGCATGACGATGAAAGTTAAATGTTCATTTACTTATGAGCTGTTAAAATCTGAATATCTACCTTTTCTTAAGTTTAGACAAATTTCACAAGAAAGTGGCCAACAGCTATAACTATTTTGATCAATAGACCCTTGTAGGTTATAGCCTGCAAAATAAATCTTGTAATTTTTTTTTGCTCAACTCTTTATCATGCATAGTTTGGAGATATGAGTTGAAAGCCAGGAATATATGCACTGATCATAAAATTGCATATATTCAGGTTACCTCAGAAAATATTTACATTTCAGATATGATATTAAAATTTTATATGTGTAATTCTTAATGGGGAATCCAATGGTGTAATTTGTTTCAAATTTTTATTCATTGGTGTATGACATAATCAAGATGTTATTTTTTTTAAGAAATTTTTACTTATTTTAAGATAATAACTTCAGTTCTTATTATGAAAATAAGGATTGCGAAGTTGGTTTGTGACATTTATGGATATGTGGTAATATCTAAAAGGCTCACATTACCTACCACAAAAAAAGATTGTACCACAATCTGATATAGTTAATTAGGGTATCATCCACTGTCCTACCTCTTCAATAGATTTTTTTAGTCTTGAAGCTCAATAATGCTTAACTTTTCTATTCTTTTAGGTCTTATTTCATGTCTAAAACTCCTTGAAAGATTATAGGAATTAGCTATATATTTCTCAAGTAGACATTCAACTTCTTTAGTTGGGTTTCTGTACCTCAAAACGTATTCCCTTTCTTTTTTGTTTCTTGTGCTCCTTGCTTTATGGATTTTCACAATTTTCTTTTCTTTGCCTTTTTCTAGAGGGGTAATTTCAAGTAATGGCTTATTTCCCAAGGGAAAAAACTTCTTATATCTTGAGCTGTAAAGCTTTATCAGGCTTACAGGGAAATCTGGGCTTTTGTTCATTAATTCACCTGTCAGTTCTAGTTGCACCGCATTAGGGCCATTTGGTGCTCTTATCATAAAGAGTCCTACAAAGGAATCTTCAAATTTCTTTGGGCCTTTAGTGTTATTAGGGTTGAGAGTTAATACTAATACCAAGTCTCCTTCTTCAAATTCAGGTGGCTTTTGAACTTTGTACCATCATCCTTTTGAATATTTGAAAGCATCTTGCATACATCTGTTTGCATGATGTCTTACTTTGTCAAGAACTATTTTGAAACTTTTTGTTGTCGAATTCACATCCACTAAGTACTTTTTGAGAGTTTCATATGGAAGTCTTGCATTCAAACCTTCTTCTAACATTGCTGGTGCTTTTCCAGTTGAATAATGAATTGATTTCTTATATTACAGTTCAAGAGCTGGTATTAAGGTACACCAATAATAGGTCAAACCATCAGAGTCTTTGAATTCTAGTCCATAAGCACAGAATATTCTGATCATTTCTTCTAAATTTTGTATCATTCTTTCTGCTAAGCCATCAGTTTGAGGGTGGTACTCTGTTGAGAGTAATAATTTTGTTCAAAACAAGTCATGGACATTTGTCCATAATTCTGAAGTGAATTTAGGATATCTATAACCTATACTATTTTGGAATAATCCTGTAAGGCTAATGACTCTATTCCATATCATTATGGCTGTGTCAATGGCTGTGTCATATTTATGACATGGTAAGAATATTGGGGTTTTTCTGTACCTGTCAACTAATACTAGGCATGCACTAAAACTCCTGTCTCCTCCTGAAGGTAAGGCTGTTACCCAATCCACGTGAAATATTTCCCATGGGGAGTTTTTTTCTTGGATTTGAATCATCATTCCAAATTTCTTGCCTGTGGCTCTATATTCCTTTTGACATCTGTCACAGGTTTGGAAATACTCTGCAACATCTTTTCTCCAATTTTGCAACCAAGAGCAGGTTTTCACTCACTCTAGTGTCCTATCTTCTGAGAGATGTCCAGATACAACACTATCATGGCATTCATGCAGTATAATTTTTATCAGAGTCCTATCTGTCAAGGTCATAAAACATGTGTGTTTAGTCCTATGATAAAGAATTCCATGAAGGAGGTGGAATATTCCTTAATCACATGCTTTTTTACATACTTCATCTAGTTTGGAAGATAATGATGGATATTTGAAATATCTCATTAAAAGTTGGCATAAGATATGAAAATTCTTTTCCATCGTATAGCTTTCTTTAGCTTCATTAAGGAATTCTGTGCCAATATCTGTAACACATATGCCTTATATATAATGTTCTTGCTTTGGTACCCCTTCTGGGCTTTCATGTATATTTGATAAAGCCCACCTGCTAAGACCATCTCCAATTTTATGAATTTTTCTAGATTTAGGAGCTATTATCATATTGAATCTATATTCTTGGATAGAAATATTCTATCTCAGCATGTGTCTATTTGGTGTCTTCATGTTTAATAAAGAATTTACAGAATTACAGTCTCTGATGACATCAAACACTGTTCCATCTAAATAATAGTGTAATTTCTCTAAATTACATACTAAGCCAAGATATTCCATTTGTCTTTCTCCATATCTTTCTTCTGTTGGCTTATTCTGTCTTGAAATGAAGCAAATTGGTCCTTCAATGGGTTTATCATTAATGCTTTGTGTCTGGTGTAGTGAAGCACCTAGTACTTCCCCACAAGCATCAATGTAAAGTTTTGAAGGTAATTTCAAATATGGAATTAGAAGAAATGGGGAATTTGTTTGTCTTATTCCATAATAAAATCTTTTTGAAGATTTTTCAAATAATGAATGTAATCTTGTAGTGATTAATTCATCTGCTAGGGCATAATCTTCTGGTAACATGTCACTTGTTTTAATAAATGACATATGGTCATATTGGCCTTCACCTGTGAACGTTGGCCATTCTTTCAGTTGAGGTTCTTCCTTGATTAAGACTTGATTGTTGTCTTGATGAATTAAGTATTTTATTAAGGGGTTTGTCACTTCCCCTCTTGGCTTTGGGGGCTCCTTATGTGAGAAAATGGGGTTGATAACTTTGGCATATTTAAGTTAGCCTCATTTATTTTATACATTTTCTCAGTAATAACCTTTATTTCACTTTGAATGTAATCTTTAATATTGATTCTTGCTTCATGAATTTTTTCTACATGGTCTAGAAGCCATGTTTGGTGTGATGAAGTTTTTCATTCAAATGTTTCCACAGAAATACTTAATTTATTTAATTTTTCTGTCAGATTATTGGTTTTCACATAATAATTGATTGTCAAAGTTTTTTCTTTGATATCTTTTGTGTAATTATACAACTCTTGTTGTCCTTAAATTAATTTCTGAGTGTTGTCAATTAAGACTTTTGGTTTATTATCTTTGACCACAAATTTAATTCTTTCTATTTATTTTTTGTTTTGTACAACAATCTGTATCAAAGATAATAAACTATTTTAAATATCTTTCAGAGGTAATATAATATTTTCAATTTCTGTTAAAGAATTTACAAAATCAGGAGAGAAAGTTATTTATTTGGGAAATTGGGTTGCCTCATTCTTTGCTCCTCTTTTTCCTTTAATTCCATCAAGGTTCTGGCCATGTTGAAGACATTTTCCAAGGAAGCTTCTTGGATTCTTGGAGTTCTGTAAATTGGGGAATATGGCTTCCTCCAATTATTTTTTTTGTTCTTCTTTCCTTCTTGGAGAGGTTGGCTGGCTTGTGGCTTGCTGGTAGAAGCTACTGGGGCTTCTTCCTTGCTTGCCTCCCTCTTTTTGTTGTTCCAGTCCTTTATATTTTTGATTTGAGGTTTAGATCATGGTGGATTCCATCCATTCAATTATCTCACTATTTCCTCCTCTTTGAGGAACTTCTTCAGAGTGTTCCAGGAGTTCATTACTCCTTGGTGGATTTGTGGAAACATTTGCCAATCTTTGTCCTTATACACCATGTAATAATGCTTTTACTGGATAATGTATATGTCTATCTGAGCCCTCTGAATGTGATTTGTATCTATTTGGATTAATCATACTTAGTTCCAACTTTGGTTCAGAAATCATAGGAATTTCTGGGACTTGCCTTTAGGATATGGCACTTCCTTGTGTGAATTCTGTCCCACTGGGTATTTTGCCCTTGCTTTTCCCTTTTGAGGGATCAATTCCTCTTCTGAGTAAAGTTTCATCTGATTGGATGGAGTATTAAGATCCTTTTCTAGTATTAATATTAGAAAAAATAAAAAATAAAAAGATTTCAGAAGAATAAAAAGTATTTTCATGGCAATTTTAAGAGAGGTACTCACCTTCAGAGTCCTGAACAGTGGGTCCTGAAAGAACTAATTTCTTAGCCTTTCTTTTCTTATTGCAAACTGGCTTTAGAAAAATTTTAAACAAGTTTCTTCTACCAATCTTTAAAAAGTAATTTGGTTGCCATCTGTTGGGTTGTCTTCAAAAACTAAAAAAGCCTTTATAGTTTTATGATTATAAATAGAATTTATTATAGGATAAACCCAATTTTGATCTTTGTAAAGGTATTTCAAGTAAATATCACAGCAAGGTCCCCAAATTTAAGGTTTGACTCTGAAAAAATAAGTAAATATTACTAATATCATCTTTATTGTACTCTGAATCTCCTTATTAAGGTAATAAATATAATGAAGATCAATTATAATAATAAAGAAATATTTTGTTTATGACATAAATGTTCTTATATTATTTTAACTAATAAGATAATATAATAAGGATAAATACATTAATACTCAATAAATAATATATTTATGGCAATTAACTATTGTTACAGACAAATAAAAAATGCCTATAAAATTGGTTTTTCATAATAAAAAACAATTTAAAAACTACTACTACCAGAATGGAAGCTATACATTGATATAAATACTATTTATATTGATAAACAAATTATTAGGGATAATAATAATGAGGAATTATTATGAAAAGAGAAAAAACCTACTTTTGACACTTAATATACTAATGTAAATACAAATTACTTAAATTGTATTTCCAAATGAAAATAAAAGAAATCACAAATATTCTTGATTTTATGTGGAATTAGAGATTTTAGAGAGAATTTAACCAAAGAATTTCAATATTGGTGTAATCAGTTGAAAATTAATGATTACTATGAAGATGAGGTTTGTTATTTAATAAAATAATAGAAATATATGAAAAGAATGAAGCAATTACCTTTGCATTTAATATTTTTAATGTTTTTGATGCATCTGAGGGGGAAATAGAGGCAAAAGAGCTCTATTTGTAGTAAATTTCTCCCTCATAAAGTTAAGAAAGCTTTTAGTAGACATTTACTGATGGTATCCACTGGAATTGATTAGAATTTTAAGGTTTAGTAATGATTACATCATCATTAAACCCTCTCATCTTGTTATTACACCATTATTCAGAGTTATCACTGTAGCTCTAAGTTTTCTGCCATCATAGGCTTGGGAGAAGTGCAAAATTTGTGGATCTTATTATCTTTCATCATAATAAATTGGTATTTAACAATTATGTCACTTATATCACTGTTAAACATAAAATAAGATTACAATGAGCAAACATAAATGTTCAGTCTTACACTTAAGCTTTGATCATTCATAGTGCTTGAGTTATACATGCTACAGCCATTCAGAGGATGAATTCTGATAGCTTGGAATTTCCTTACTAAGATTCCAAGATAATTATATTAAATAATCAAAACTCTATTTTTGATTACTTTTCTTGTAACTCATCTTTTCTGCTGAAATTCACTATTTTCAACTTCAAACCATGATTTCAAGGGGTTATACCTCAAATATAATGATAAAAATTACATCATTATTCATGAATGAGCTATTAGAGGCTGAATATATACTTTTTCAATTTTGGACCACTTTCACAACAAAGTGCTCAACAGCTATAACTATTTTGATCAATAGACCTTTATAAGTTATAACCTTGTTTATAGCTTTCCAAAAAAAGCTTATATATTTATTTCTACAGTTATTAAAGTCTAAATTAATCTTTGATTCAACTATTTATCATCCATATTTCAAAATATATGAGCTGAAAACCATGAATATAAGCGCTGATCATAAGAGTGCATATACTCAGGTTATCTCAGAAAGTATTGAAATTTAAGATATGACATAAAGATTTTATATGTGTGATTTTTCATGGGGAACCCAATGGGGTATTTCATTTAAAATCTTTATTCCTTGGTGTCTGAGATAATTAAGGTTTTATGCTGATTTAAGACATTTTTAGTTATTTTAAGATAATGATTGCAGTTCTTATTATTAAAATAAGTATTGTAAAGTTGTTTTGTGACTTTTTTGAATATTTAGTCATATCTCAAAGGCTCACAGCTTTCTTCTCATTATTTAATGGGACTTTAACTTGGTAACCAAGTTCCCAAAAGGTTTTAGTATACTAATTGCACCATGATCAGCCATGGATTGAAGATTTAGAGCTATCCAGCCTCAAAGGCCTCAGAAGTTGGGTACCCTGCCTCTCTTTGATTCTTTCGTCCCCCTTAGCTATTTTCACATTAAAAATAGTGACTCATGTGTAAAGACTGATATTTACTATGGGTGTGCAAAGCCTGTATGTGAGAATACTGTAGTTTTAAGTGCCAAAAACATTCATAAAACTAACTGTGGTGTATATGTAACATGGAATTCCTCAGATTTCCATTATTTTGGTGTGAAATTGCAAAATGTTTTTCCACAATTATTTTATGTGGTATTGATGATGTGGTGTTGAAGTATTTTCCATATTACCACCTCATAGACTTAATTTAAGCTTATTCACTCTATGGAGCTACCCTAGGTGAATTTTTGTGTAGAATTCATATCTGGTCTTGAATCCATGGATTTACTTACTCGCAAAAAATGCTATTAATCTTATTTTAAGTCAAAAAATGATCAATTCTGGATATATTAATGACTTAAGGGTTGCACCTAGTTTAAAAGTTAATTTTATGTTTATTGTGGCCTTTTTGGGTATGTAAAATATACCTCAAGGCTCACAAGTGAGGAATGAGGTGGATATTTAGAGGTTTATTAATTGGGTGGTTTTCTGTATTATCTTGCATGATATTTTTCCACAAATTGGGGATCAATTTAAGGATCTGTTTGATGATTAAGATTATCCAGAGTTGCAAATATTGTTCCTTATGGACCAGTAAATAGATATATGAATATGAGAGAAAGGATAAAGATATCAACTTTAAAATGGTCAAATAATCAGTAATCCTTTTTTTGAGCTATTATTAAATAAAACCATAATTTATTTGAATTTTCATAGATTAATAAATAAAAATAAGATAATATTCTTCATTTCATGTGATAATTTTTTTGTTGATAAAATTATTGATTTGAAGTTTTATGAAATTAAATTTCTTTTTATAATGGTTTAAATTGTTTTTTGAATGAATTTTTCATATGATTAGAGTTTTTGAAATTTTTCTAAGTGAGGCTTATTGATTGGCCAATTTGAGTCCACAATTTGGAATGAGATATGATACAGAACATTTTTGTGTGAATTAAATTTACTTGTGGAATCTTCAATATTTTCTACTTATTCATGATAAATTCAATTCTTCACAGCTTTCATAATAGAGTAGAGATCAATAACAGAAACTGACCACATGTTGGATTCTTTAAGTAAAACCTGTTAATCAAAAATACCTAATTCCTTTGATCTATTACATATAAGGAAAGAATATACTAACAAAATGTTGTTTTAAATTTTTTGGATCTTTCAAAATATTGTTCTTTCCTTCCTTATTGATTAAAAATTCTTTCTTTAAATGCTTACCAATATTGAATAATTTTTTGTTAATTACCATTCAAAATGGGTACTTTATAAATTATTTATTGACTCTATTTGTGGTTTTTTGTTTGATTTGATCTTTCAGATTATTTGAAAAGTCATTCCATTATTCCTTGTTTTTGAGAAAAAGCCATTTTGAGTGTCAAAGATGGAGAAAGAAGTCCATGGCCTGGAGTGTGGATTTGTGTTGGGACTGGAAGAAATATATTTGTTTAGAGAAAGGAGAAAATTCCATTTATTCATGAATTGATTTAATATTCATCTTCATGAACATTATTATAAAATCTATTTTTGTGATGATTACTTCGGAAGAAGATGTAAAACTATTTGATACAGTTTGAATAAAGCTGGGAAGGTTTTCTTCATGAATAATTCAAAGATCACATTAATGGGCTAATTTGAATAAAATTTGAATTCTGGATTGAATACATTTATCAAAGTTTTTGAGTTGATTCTATTAATTATTATCATCTTTAACTACTTTGATGGTTAATCCTGGTTTTCATGCAGAAATCACAGAGGATTTGCCCTCATCAGAACCCTGTCTAAACCCAAAACCTCTCATAATAGCTCACAAAAGGTTGGTTTTTTCTGTCTGGTATTGGCTAATTTATTTGAAAAAATTATAATATTTTTGAGAGGTTGTAAAATTGGGGATAAATGATTGAAGGAATTGACCCGATAAATGATTACAGGTAATTTCGATAGAATTGCATCATTAATCAGCACTTATTGAATTCTATGATAGATTATTGGTGAAATTTCAAATCATGATTGATGATCCTTCTTTTATCTTATTTAAAAAGGTGTGACATCCTTTAGTTTATTATGTTTAGTTCCAAAAATATTTAAGAAATTTATTGAATTTTGTATTGAAATTATTTGTTGTCTAGTTAATGAGGTAAATCAGTGTTTACTTGAAGAAGAGTGATTATGCCTTTGAATCACTTTGTGATGGATCAAAAGTGGCTCTGAAAAAATCATTCCATAATAAAATGAGCTTAAATTATGTTGAATTTGATCTGAAGAAGGATGAATCAAATGATTTTGAAGAATATCATGATAAAACAAACATGGTTTTGGAAGAACCATGCCATCATGAGATGTATTCAAAAGATGATTAAAAGGAGTAGAAGATGGAATGGGATTAGAGGTAGGTCTAATTATGCTGGCAGGATTGGTTTTATGTTTGAATTGCATGTTTTTGGGGAGATTGGGAAACATGGTTATTAATTCACAACACAGCCCTTAAGTATTCCACTCATAGAATAATAGAAAAAAAGAAAACAAAAAAGAAGTTTCTTAATGTATATTTCTATGCATCAAATATTATTTCAAAGAATTTATGATTAAACAATAAAAACCATGATGAAAGATGATGAATAATTAATCATATTTCAATCTGGATGATAGTGAAATATTTAATTATCTTTTTAATTTTATTACATATTAAAATAATATATAAGCCTGATTTTTTATATCAATATTATAAATATTTTATCATGTTGTTAATGATAGCATATTAATGTGAAAAAATGTTATCTTATCATTTATTATATAATATATTTTGAATAATAAATAAGTTAAAAAATGGAATTCAACATTGTTTTGGCAGAGATACAATATTAATTTCGGATTCTTGTATAATATTTTTAAAAAAATCCTTCCTAAACAATTTGGAAGAAATTTTGAATTTTTGAGGAACGTTTTTAATTTGATAGTTATTTTTTGATAAATCAAAAAAAAAATAAAAACAAAAGGGCTCCAGAACAATTCCAAATAGTATTAGAGCCTTTGTGGTTTTGATAATTTTTTATTTAAATTTTTTACAAACAATAGACAAAAAAAATAAATAAAAATAGAGAAAAGGTCCTAAACAAGAGAGCAATTACAAAATTTTTAGGGCCCAAGAAATTGAAAATTGGTTTAAAATGAGCTTTGGAGGCCTTCTGAGGCTTCTTGGGACGGGCTGGAGGTCAAGTTAAGGTTGGGTGCATGGCTGATGAGGGACATGGCGGGAAGCTTGATGGTGGGCGTTTTGGTGATAAGGGAGATATATCATTATGATTGATGACTTAGTTGAAAAAATATAATAATAACGATGAAAATTACCAAAGCATATATTCGATCAAGCTAAATAACACTTTTACTCCAAAAAATGAAGAATCGAAGCCTATTGGTGAGCAACCTAGAGGCTTTAAGTTAAAATTACAGAATAAGTTTATTGTAAATTCTCAGGAAACAAATAAAAAAATGAATTACTAAAAGAATTCTTGTTGGGGGTCTTCTTTTTGATGGTGATGCGAGAAAAAAACAGAATTCAATGAATAGGAAGGGATTTGAAACAATGAGTCTTGAATAATGAAACATCTCAAACTGTAAAAGATTTTTTTTTCTGAATTGAGTTGAAGGAATTATTGTAAGTTTTGTTTTCGAATTTAGCTTTTGGTAGTTAGAAAAGATGCTAATTGATGATTAAGTTTTATTAATAAATTTCTTGTTTTGATTAAAAAGCGCTTGATTCAAAAAATATTCAATGAAAATATTTTCAATAAACTTGCATAGGAAAAATTCCTTTTGAAATTATTATTTCTTTAAAAACAATTAATATGATTTTGAAATTCATTTTCCAATATGAATTATGCTAATTGATACATGCCACAGTCTATAAAACACCTTTTTACACCTCTGCAATTTTTTTTCACATTGAATTCAAAATTAATTTTCTTCGCATTGAAAAAAGGAAGTTGGTCACAAAATTCAATCAAAAATTATTAATATCAGCATGTACCACAGACTAAAAACTTTTTTTCACCTCTCCTTATAGAAATTTTTTAAAAATATTCTCTTGCAAAAATGTTTGGCTTTGTACTCAAAATAATTGACTGATAATTGAAATAAAAATGAATAAATGGATGAATAATATATCTTTCCACATGCCAAATTAATTATAAATTAACTAAAATATTTTCTCTACCTCAGGCAAAGGCCTGGAAAAGCTCATAGATTAAATTCTTAAATCCATCTGACATTTCTCTCCTTTAATTTTGATTTCCTTGTTAAATTTCTCTTTCTCAAAATAAAATTAACACTGAATTTTCCTTTCCTCAAATGCCAATTGCATCTTCTCGAAGACTTTTTCATCTGTTTTTTGAGGCGTGCCAATTTTTTGTAATTCCATTTTTCTTTATCCCACTCCAACTGTTGAATTTTGGAAGCTTCATGGATTATGAAAAAAATGATAAGGAACCATTCTGACTTAGTTTTTTTTCATTTGCAATACATTTGTGTAAGATGGTGAAAACTGCATATATTCTTTCCTCCAACCACTATGATAATTTAGGTTGAAATTGTCAAACCTTTTCTGATTGTAAATTTGATTGCTATCTCACCTTTTTAGCTATCAGAAGGATTTAAGCCCATTAGAAAGCTGAAGAAAACTTAGGCCCATAATACATGAAACTGGAATATTCGTCCATCACACTTGATTACTCCCATTATTCTTGACTATCATGACAAGCTTCACGATTTATATATTCAATTTTTGAACTCTAAAATTTCACATGATCTCATAAATTGGTATCGATATGAAAATATCGACAAGAAATACTGAAATCAAGGTTTGGATCAATTTTCTTCTTGTTGTTTGCAACTAAATCTTCCTCCTGAGAATCAGATGTCGCAATTCATGTATTTTGGAGTTGTGACCAAATAAATTACCCATTCAACTATAACATGGGATAATTCTTCCCAATTCATCACCCATTGTCTTTATATACTCATACTCATCATTTTTGGTGACCCCTTAACAAGCAGTATTCTAAAATATTTTTTCCAAGGTATATTTTTTCTTATGTGCTCACTATTGGCTATGCATGCATGCTACCGTGAAATTCAGGAAGTTTCAGGACTCCTTATTGTCCTCAAAAACCGCTAGTTGAAATCAATTTTGCTGGCTTGAAGGTGGCCTTCCAAATGAATTTGACCACTTTTCCAAAAAGGGCGTAATAATTCAATTTGTTCTTTCATTAATTGAGTATAAATTGATAATAAACCTGAGTAAGAGGGCCAGAAGGTTGTGATTGTGTTGTTGTGCCTTCGGTAGATAGATTAACCCTTTGAATTTATGTATATGGCATCTTGAAAGCAAACTTTGGAAGGCCAAATGAAATTAAGAATTATTTAAGAAGGCAAACTTAGAAAAAGGCTCCAATGAGATTGATTATCAGCATTGGTGTACAGAATTGAAAAGTGGATGATTGGAAAACTACCAAAAAGATTTTATCTTTTGAACACTGAAATTTTGGAAATTTGAAAATAAAACTATTAGGTTTTGCATTGAAATTCATAATTTTTCTTGAAAAACTCAAGCTTGAGTGAAATTCAAGGTCCCACAGCTGTAAAAATTCAAAATTTGGATTTGAAAAACTAAGGTTTTTTATGTCGAATTTTCTTCAAAATCATTCATTTTTTTAATGTGCAATTTGGCAGGCTTGAGATGACTTATTTTCAATAAAAATAAAAAAAATTTCATTTCAGAAAAATAAAAGATATTTGAATTTTTCAAAAAATGAAAGCACTTGAATTTTTGAAAATAAAAGGAGATTTAAATTTTGAAAAATTAAAAAATTCAACCTTTTTGAAAATAAAAAACATTCATATTTTTTTACAATAAATAAACATTTTAGTTTTTGACAATAATAAACATTTAAATCTTTGATAACGAAAAATATCCCATTTTGGAAAAGAAAACCCATCGAAATAATTGACATTATTTTTTTTTGAAGATTTTTGACAGTAAAAAAAATATAAATTTTCTGATAATGAAAATATTGAAATTTTTTGAAATTAAAAATATCTAAATTTCTTCAAATTCAAAAACATTTGAGCTTCTTGACATTGAAAAAAATTTAAATTTTAAATTTTTGATAATAAAAAACATTGACATGGTTGAAGATAAAAAAATTGAAATTGAAATTTTCAAAAATAAAAAACATTTCTACTTTTGAGAATAGCAAAATTCTTATTTTTAAAAATAGTATTATTACTATTTTCAAAAAAAGACCATTGTTATTGTAAAAAAAAGATCAAGCGCTGTCAAATGTAAAAAATACCACATTGAAAAAATTTGGGATTTGAAACACATATGCCAAAATAAAAAATCTTAGATTTGTAGCCTAAATCACACAGTGAACAATTCGTGTTTTGCAATAATAACTCCTGAATTCTCTCAACTTGGTCCCCTGTTAATCTACAAAGAAGAGTTTCTTTCAGTTTTCTCGTTTCATGTATGTCACAAATTAAATCTAACCCAAGTCAAGAAAGATATTTGGAAGAAAATGCGTTCCATTCTTAACCCTGATCTCTGAATAATAGATTCCAAATCACTTAAGGCTATCAGCTATTTAACTAATACTTCATAAACTTAATGACTCCTACATTTTTTCAATATTAGTAGAGACTCCATGAAACAAAAGAAGTACAAGTTCTTTCTCCTCCTTCAGGGAACTTAACACAGCCCAACTAATTATGTATCATTGATTGGATAACATAAAAAAACTTCAATGAATGTTTTGGAACTAGTGGAGAAACATCTGTTAAATTCTCCCCTCAGGTAAAAAAATGAGGTTAACCTCATGGTTATGGAGGTCAATAAGAAATAAGGGTATTGGTTGAATCTTAGGGAAACTAGTATTCAGGACAGATGATATGAATATCAAAAATTTACATCACAGAAATCTGGAAGCTCAACTGGGGAAGGTATCACTGAGGAGGATGAGAGAAAAGGGGTGCATATAATGGCTGAAAAGCTAGATATTATGTGTATATGTCTTGTGAAGATGGATACACTCCTTTTAAAAAAGCCAAAAAATACCTCCAATGGCTGTTTAGTATTCTCAAGAAGTACTTGATATTAATTATCATTAGGGCTAAGAAGGATATCTATATAATGACATAAGCTTCTTAAAGTAACACAAGGAGCTTTTCTGAAACAGTTAAGTTATTTAGATGAAGGGTGTGAACATTAATGAATAAGAAAGCCTCACAATTTTGAATAATTCTGAAGTATATGAGGGAGATGAAGTGATTAGATCTTTTAATATGTATTAATGGTTTGGGTGTGTGAAATCATATTTTTTAAATTCAGCAACATTGGTGAGAGCCCCAGTTGTCGCAAAAAAGAAAGAGGGACACAAGATTCAATCTTAATGGGGAAAGTGGGTCTCACAAGAGGGCTTACAATATTTTTCTCCAAAAAATCCAAAAATATTGTAAAAAAATCAATATGTTAAGTATCTGAGGATTAACTGTATCTTTATGAAAAATATTAATATCAAATTATTTTAGGGCATGATGCACATGATAATTCAGGCCTAGAGTGGGATAAGAGAAAGTGGAATGAGGAGAAGAGCTTATACACAGTTAAAACAGAACAGCAAAGGATTTTTCAAAGGAAATGGAAGCTTTATTTGAGAGAAAGAGAACTGTCAAGGACAGTAAAATAGAAGAAAAAATGCAGTAATAGAAGAAATTTGACACGGTGAAACAGGAAAGAAGAAATAATTTAAAGAATAACGAGAGGAAGGAAATGTGTGAAAGACAAAAATCCGTGAATTTGATCATTGCATAATCAAATTCATCACATACAATTGCATATTTGGAATATATTCTCAATTTGATTAAGAAATCTTGATAAGGTAAAATGCTAAATTTTGATATAGAGGCCAAGGAAATAGGCTTTCCTTTTCCTTCTCATATTGAGGAATTCCGCTATTTAATCACCAATTTCTTTTGAGAAGTAAGTCTAAACTGCTATATTTCAAAAATTAAAGGCCCAATAGATACATGAAGATAAATTTAGAAATTAATTTCATCATTCAAATGTTCTTTTTGAAACGAAAATATATACAGAAATCATTTTTTTGTTTCATATGTATTAGAAATTTTCTTGAATGGGAAAAAAAATTATTGTTGACCCACAGATACTCCCGGAAATTGGGGGCTTTTGAGGTTCAAACCATGAATGATGGAAATCAAACTCTATTTTGTGATCCACTTTATAAATTGTGTTTCATTTTTAGTATGTAAAATAAAAGGCTTTTCATAATTTGAATTGGATTCAATTTTTCATGGTTTATTTTTCACAAATCACAGAATTCAAGAGGCGTTTCAGTTTGAATTTCAAAAATGCAATAAAAATGAATAATTAATTCAATTTTACAAATAAATGTCAATAAAATTTTAAAAAATTGAAATTAAATAATATTTCTAAATAAAACAAATCCTAACATAAAAAGTTGGAAATTGATTCAACTTACAAAAGAAAGTGATTCAAAGTTCCTAAATAAAAGAAAATTCAATTCAATTTCAAAAAAATAAAAATAATTCAATTATCATAAAAAAATGATTCAAATTTCAAATTTTGATTCAATTTCTTCTCACTTTTAATGTAAAAAAAATAATCCAAATTTAAAAAAATCACATTTAAAATTATGATCCAATTTTTTATCTTGCTCCCATCTTCAAAAAAAATAAGTAATTGTTTTTTCCAATTAAAATTGTTTTTTTGCAACTTTTCACCAAAAAATAATACGTTGGTATCACTCAAGGTTTTATTTTCATATTTTTTTGGCTTTGAATGATTATACCGATATTATTGGTTAGTCATCTATTCTTCTATTTTTTTGGGGTAATATATAGTAAGTCTTTTTCTTAATTTTTTTTTTTGGAAAATTTCAAAATCTAAGGATCTACCATGTACCACCTTCAACATCCCTCAATCACAACTTGAATGCCCTCAAAACTCAACTTCCACCCTCAAAAATTACCCCTCACATTTCCACTTCCATTTCAAATTGATTTGCAATTAACATAGCCAATCAATCCCGAATAGATGAATGATTGTTCTAGTTCTTTTATGCTTATTTTTTCAGCAGAGCAATAAAATTTTTCGAATATTTTTAATCTATTATCAAAAGTTAAAACTGATAGTAATAATTTTTTATGTTGAATGAATATTACTCTTTTATATGTTTGAACAGCCAATTTATCTTTCATCTTTCATTATTGGGAAAATGATCTTATTTGAAAAAAAAACAATCTTTTTTAGAATTTTGTTCTGATTAAAGTAATAATTTTTTTAAGAAGAAAATAATCCCCTCGCTCCTTTGATTTTTTATTCTTTTTTTATTTATCATAATAATGATATTTAATTTTTATTTTTATTTTTATTTATTATTTCTTAGGGTGGAAGTATTGATTGGTGTATGAATGGTAGTATTATTATGTATCCTTGCATTAAATACAGCCATCCAGATTAATTCGATCCTACATACCAGTCCCATTGTTGTTCCTCCACTTCCATCAATTGGAAATCATGGTATATGATGACCTTTGGGACTGAATCTAATTATAACATTAACTGACAAGATGAACCATCCTTATTAAGGTAATTATCATCCCATCATCAATTAATAAATTTGAAATCTTGAAAGATTATTCAAAATCTTCCACTCATCTTTTCAGCTCCCTCACTGATAAAAAATCAACTAATAGACAACCAAGAATCATTATATGAAACCATGATGAGAATTAATTGATGCTTGGTATTATTGATGAAAATGTTGAATTAATCTACTTGCTAAGAATGAGGATCCAATCCATCTTTCCTCATAATCCCTCCCCACAAATCCTTCAGAAAGCCATGTGTAATTATCAATAAGAGTAAAAAAACATATCTTGCAATATTTATGTATAAAATACATCAATTAAAAAACCCTACCCCTATATTAAAAAAGCTTGAAAAAGTAATCATCATTATAAATAGGATTTCCAGTAATAGAAAAAGAATTACCATTCATGAGGGGTATTGATTTTTTTCAGGGTTCCAATTATTCAAAGCCAACTGGTTTTTCTTTAAGGAAAGAAGGGTTAATCAAATATGAGGTTGATAATGAAAATACAGAGTTATTGAAAATTCAAGATTTAGATAAATCTATACACTCAATAATTTAAAACTTCTCAAACACTTCACTCAAAGATAACCAAAAAAAAAATGCAAGCAGTCCACTTTCCAAGCTTCAGTGAATTTGAATGGAAATGAAAAACAAAAAATGCTTTAAATTTATTGTTAAATGTAGGTTTCACCTTCAATGGCTTCCAAAATAAGTCTCACACTAATAAAAATGATCTTAATCCATGGAAATATAGACTTTTTTCATGTAGGAATAAAGATTTATTTCAACCAATTTAAACTCCTTTTCATCCCTCAAAACATGGATTAAGATTCCTCAGCTCAAATTAAATATTCATTCTTCCAAAGAAAAAGTTATTATAGAAAGGTTTTGGAGAAATTAATAAATTATTTTTCAAACCACAAAACCTCTACAAGAATAATTTAGCAATAAAAAATCCTCAATATTGTATTCTCTTCTCAAATAAACTGAGAATTACTAACAATAGGAAAAAATTCCAACATCCATCTCCTCAAGAAGGTCATTCGCAGGTATTTGGCAAGGAGGATAGAAAAATGAAAGATCATAAAAGATTATCCAGAAAAATTTGTAAAAAGTTTTTATGTTGTGCACTTCTTATTATTCAATTTTTGAGAGATTAATTTTGAGAAGGTGAATAAAATTAATGACAGATTAAAAATGATATTTTCATATATTATTAAGCCAATTCAAAGTAAATGGCTTAATTACTTCCTGAAAATTGAACTTATTCAGATGACCTTTATCTATTAGATATGGAAATTTGGGTAGCTCATTCTTCTAATAAATATAAATGAATTAATTACAAACTCTTTCCCAGAGATTGTGTCAGATAACAAATTTAAAAGTTTGTTTTACAATGTATTTCACCTCATTATTCTCACACAAGTAACTTCCAATTGCCCTCAATTATGCAAACAGTCCTTTCAACAAAATGATGGAATATTCAGCTAAAACTCATGATTGATCCAACAAAGATTTAGGTTTTTATTATCTTCTGACTGGGAAGTTCCTCCTTTTTATGCTAGTAACACCCACTATGAGCTTAAATGTGATGGATCATGTAAGATGTGTCTATGAAACTGTTGATAATATTACTATTAATCAACAATACTATGAATGTTCTTATGAAATATAATAATAAAAATTATTATAATCACAATTAAATAATTAATTACTTAATTGATTCTCTTATTTGTTATACACTACTAGTGATTATAACAGTAAGCAGTGATTGTCTACAAGAATCTATTACATGAAGAATTTAATAATAAAAACTTCTTTATTAAAATAATAAAACTATTTTAATATATAATTATCTTTTATAAGAATAATGATAAAGATAATTCTCGAATAAAACTATTACTAGAGAAGAGCTTTAATAATTAAGACAAAAACACTCACTAATACTGCAAAGAGCTTATTGAAGGTAATAGTAGAGAAATTTGACAGATAATTGTGGATTTAATTGATCAAAATTGATGTATAACAGGATGACAACAATATATAGTTGATTTCCATGATTTCATGTCTTTCTGATTGATTCTGAAAGATTAAAACACTTAAGAAAAGATTTCAACTAATACTTACTTGTTGGTAATAAAGGTATAATTGAATAATGTGATGATTTGGAAAAAACAGAAAGAAGAGGCCTCTTTTAAGTCTAAGAAAACTCACAGAGGTTTTCCATGGAGGAAAATGAAAGACCAATGAGTGAGAAAACAATAATCCTTTTTGGATTAATGATTGCATCATCTGTTGTCATGTAAGATTATCATAATTACTTAATTGATGCTTTTACATGACTACCAACCCAAATATGTTTAAGAATAAAAGGAGTAGCAACTTTAAATATTATTTTATTTCAAAATAATCATCTATTTCTCCAAGTGATCAATGTTTTTGGAAATTTCATCACAGAGTGTATTTTCTGTGAATTTTTGAAGATTCAGTGTTTTACATGGAATCATCAAAAATGGACTGTAAGTAAAGATTTTATTTTACTTATAAAAGTATAATTTTTTTTGGTTTTTATATGGATTAGACAGTTTTCAATTTTTTGTGGAAGTTTCAGAAAGATTCATTAAGAATTGTATTTTTAATGAATTTTTGAAGTTTTTACCTCATTTCTGTAGAATTGTAAATAATACTATATTTCTGGTTTCTATGAGGTAAATCAATGGATAATAGTCCAAAAAGGGTTTGAATTACTCTTTTGAGATTTATCCATGGAAAACCATTAAGAATAGACATGGTTACAGGAGTATAAGTTGCTCTTTACCTCCTTGGCATGTCAAAATAGCAGCTTATTTGCTATTTTCTTATGATTTAATGAGATTTTAACTTGGTAACCAAGTTCCTAAAAGGCTTTAGTATACTAATTGGGCCAATATCAGCCATGAATCCAAGCTTCAGAGCTGTCCAGGCCTCAGAAGTTGGGCACCCTGCTCTCTTTGATGTCTTTTGTCCCCCTTGACTATTTTCATGTCAAAAAATAGAAATTTGGGCTTAAAGACTGATATCCACTATGGGTGTACCAAAAGTGTATGTAAGAATACCATAGTATGAAGTGCCACAAACATGCATAACACTATTCTAAGTGTATATGTAACATGGGATTTCTCACATTCCCATTATTTTGGCATGAAATTGAGAAAAACAAAAATTTGTACAATTCTTTTATGTGGGATTGAGAAAAACAAAAATTTTCACAATCTGTTTATGTGGTATTGATGAGGAGCTATTGAAGTATTTTCCATAAAACCACCCAAACAGTTGCTTTAAGCTTCTTCACTCTATCGAGCTACCCTAGGTGAAATTTTGTGTAGAATGCAAATCTGGCCTTAAATCCATGGATACACTTACTCAATAGAAATTATTCATGTTTTCTGAAATCAAAAAAGATGAATTTTTAATATATGCATGACTTATGGGTTATGCATAGTTCAGAATTCATTTTGAAGATAATTGTGGCCTATTAGGGTATGTAAAATGTACCTCAAGGCTCACATTCCATCCCACCAAAAAATAGAATTGTACTACAATTCTATTAATGGTATAAAGAAGAAAAAAGCCCCAAAGGGGGCTAATGTCCACTGTCCATCCTCTTTACATTACTCAGATCAAGTAACTTAAAGCACATTTATAGACATATTCAGGCTTGTGGCCTTCTTTCATGTCTAAATCTTCTTAAGAGTTTATCTGAGTCAAGTATTTCTGATTCTTCCAGCCATTCATCTTCATGTACTGGATTTCTATATCTGACAAGATATTCTCTTTGATTTCAACCCCTAAGTCTCCTTTCTTTAATAAATTTCTTTATCCTTTTGTCTTCACTCTGTTCCACTGGTGGTAAAGTAAAAGGAGTTGGGTTCCTTGAAGGAAACAATCCTTTATCAGCTGGTTGATAAGGCTTTATCAAGCTGACTGGAAAGGTGAGGTCTTTATTTTCTAATTCACCACTTAATTCAACTTGAACTGCATTGGTTCCGTGTAAGGCAACAATAACAAAAGGTCTGAAATAAGACTCTTTGAGTTTCTTTGGGCCTTTGATATTATTAAAATTCAAAGGTGAAACTAGAGCTAAGTCACCTACTTTGAAGTCTGGTACTTTGTGACTCTTGTCCCACTTCTGTTTTGCATAGTCAAAAGCGTCATTACTGCTCTTTTTTGCATGATGTTTCACTTTATCAAGCATTATCTTGCATCTGGAAGCTGTAGGATGAATTTCAATCAAGTCTTTCCTCAGTGTGTCTGCTGAGAGTCTTGGATTACATCCTTTTTCTAACATAGCAGCAGTGTGGCCGGTAGAAGAATGGACTGATGTATTATATGCCAGTTATAATGCAGGTATCAGAGTGCACCAGTCATGGGTAAATACATCTGAGTCTTTGAATTCTAACCCATAAGAACAGAATCTCCTGATCCTGTCCTCTAAAGCTTGAATCATTCCCTCTTCTAGTCCATCTGTTTGAGGGTGATATGCTGTTGAGAATGATAACTTAGTCCCAAACAATCTGTGAGGATTGGTCCAAAGTGCAGATGTGAGCTTGGGATCTCTGTCACTTATAATATTCTTAAATAACCCTGTATGAGAGATAACTCTACTCCATAGAAGAGGGGCTTTATCCATAGCAGTGTCATCTTTATTACATGGTAAGAATATGGGAGTTTTGCTATATCTGTCTACAATGACTAAGCAATTATTATAACTTTTGTCACCACTTGGAGGAAGTGCTGTGACCCAATCCATGTGAATAACTTCCCAAGGGGATTTTGGCTCCTTAATATGAATCATCATTCCAAATTTCTTTCCTGTACTCCTGTTTGCTTTTTGGCATCTATCACAGGTATGGAAATATTCAATGGTTTCTTTTCTCCAAGATGGCCACCATACACAGTTCTTGTCTTCTTCAAGTGTTCTGTCTTCTGACAGGTGTCCAGAGTAGATGCTATCATGGCATTCATGAAGAATGATATTGATAAGCAATCTGCTACACAATGTCATTACACAAGAATGTTTGGTTCTGTGGTAAATTATCCCATCAAAAATTGAAATCTTCCTTCAGAATAGGAATTCTCACAAACTTCATCCAGTGCATTGACTAAAGATGTATCTTTGCAGTCTTTATATAACAAGGCAGTCAAGATATGGAAGTTCTTGTCTTTCTTATAAGATTCTCTGACCTCTACAAAGAATTAAGTACCAATATCAGTTATGTTAATTCCTTCAATTGGAATCTGTGGTTCTGCTTCCAAAGGTACATAAGCTGGGTTATCAGGAGTATCGGCTAATGGCCACCTGCTAAGTCCATCAGAATTCTTGTGAATGTTACCTGCCTTATGAAATGTAGTAATGTTACCTCTATATTCTTGAATGGTGTTTTGCCATCTAAACATATGTCTGTTGTGAGTTTTCATGTTAAGAAGTGATTTCACTGAATTAAAATCAGTTATCACCTAAAAAACACTGCCCTCAAGATAATGGTGTAATTTCTCAAGTGCCCATACCAAAAATATACACTCCATATGGCTTGAACCATATCTGGCTTCTGTTGGTTTGATTTGTATTGAGATGTAACAAACTGGTCCCTCTGAAGGTTTGTCATCAATGATTTGGACCTGATAAAGGGGTTCCCCTAATCCATCTCCACATTCATCAATGTAAAATTTGAAAGATACATTCCAGTAAGGAATGAGGAGTAAAGATGCTTCTGTAAGAGCTTTCCTTATCTTCTCATAAGCTTTAATTCTTTCCTGTGTAATTTCAAATACTGTCTGTTGATCACAGATTCTATAGAGTGACTTGGCTAGAATTGCAAAGGATTTCAGTTGTTGCCTTTAATAGCGGGCAAAGCCAAGAAAAGACATCATTTACTTCTTATTCTGGGGGATTGGCTTAAGTAACACTGCTTCTACTTCATTTTTGTCAATACCAAAGCTTATACCAGAAACAATATGTCCTAAAGCTTTAAGTTCTTCAAAGCCAAAGCTACATTTCTTGAGTGAAATCTTCATATTCACTCCTTTAAATTTGTCAAGTACTCTTGCAAGTCTTTAAAGGTGCAAAGACCATGAGTCAGAACATATGATAATATTGTCAATATAAATGATAAGCCATCCTTCAGATAACTCTGTGGGGAAGATGGTATTCATCATTCTTTGATAATAAGATGGTGCATTTTTAATACCAAATGGAATTCTAAAATAATCATAAATACCACAGTGAGTGATAATTCTAAGTATTCTCTTAGTTTTGGGCATCAAAAAACCTTGATGAAAGCCTTTCAATGAATCCATGGATGTTATATACTTGGCTTTAGACAATTGAGTCAAGGTTTTTTGAAATCTACGAATTGGATGCCTATCTGGAACTGTTTAGGTATTCAATTCTCTAAAATATCCAACAATCCTTGATTTATCATTATGCCAAGCAATAATAACAGGTGTTTTCACTTCAACTTCTTCATTATGGCCTACTTTCCTTAGTACACCAAGTTGGATCAACTCTTGGATATGTTTTTCCAAGGCTTCTCTAGCTCTGGGACTGGCTGGATAAGCTTGTCTTCTAAGTACTGGAGGGTATGGTCTGTCAATATTAAGAGTAATATCAACTTCATGCCCTTTAATAGAACCTAAGGGTTCATTATCAGAAGCAAAGGCATTCTTATATGTGTATAATACATCAATAAGATCATGCCTCATTTTGGGTGATAATGATGGGTTAATTTGTGCTTCATCAAGTCGATTATCCACAAATTCATCCTTATAGTTATCTTTAACAGAAGATATCATAGATATTTGTTTTGGCATATTGGAAAAAGCAAATGTTTGTCTTGTATTTGCTCCAATTGTGAAATATCTGTCTTTATGGTTGCTGATGTCATTACCATGAATATTCAAGTAATAATTTCCAAGAATGATGTGCTGAGATGTGGAATTGTTCATTAATACTATTTCAGTTTTCATTATTACACTTCCTGCTGGATGTGGAAATACAAGGCTAGTGTTTAATATTCCCAAAGGGTAAATATTATTACTGGCACTACTAAATTGTACACCCTCTATTGCTAATAGATGGCTTTTGCATCCAGGGAGTATGGATTGAAGATAATCTTTGCCTACACAAGTACAAAATTCCCTTGTATCCAAATTTACTCCGGCTTCAGTATAATTTATCAGGATTGATCTGATACAAGATGCTCCAGCAGTGTATCCTTTACCTCTAGCAGGTTTGGGTTTACACATTCTGGAATCCTGGATATTGATCAGGTTATGAAAATTCTCACTGTAATTTGGCAAGTGAGTATGTACTTCTTTGACCTCAAAGAAAGCTGTAATGTTTTCAATGGGATAGTACTCTACTGGTGTTTCCTCAGAGACTGCAGAATCTAGGTCAGATTCCTCTTTCTCTTCAGTACAATGAGATTATTCAATGACTTGAATTTAATTAATCTTTGTCTTCTTTTTTATGGTTGCTGATGTCATTACCATGAATATTCAAGTAATAATTTCCAAGAATGATGTGCTGAGATGTGAAATTGTTCATTAATACTATTTCAGTTTTCATTATTACACTTCCTGCTGGATGTGGAAATACAAGGCTAGTGTTTAATATTCCCGAAGGGTAAATATTATTACTGGAACTACTAAATTGTACATCCTCTATTTCTAATAGATGGCTTTTGCATCCAGGGAGTATGGATTGAAGATAATCTTTGCCTACACAAGTACAAAATGCCCTTGTATCCAAATTTACTCCGGGTTCAATATAATTTATCAGGATTGATCTGATACAAGATGCTCCAGCAGTGTATCCTTTACCTCTAGCAGGTTTGGGTTTACACATTCTGGAATCCTGGATATTGATCAGGTTATGAAAATTCTCACTGCAATTTGGCAAGTGAGTATGTACTTCTTTGACCTCAAAGAAAGCTGTAATGTTTTCAATGGGATAGTACTCTACTGGTGTTTCCTCAGAGACTGCAGAATCTAGGTCAGATTCCTCTTTCTCTTCAGTACAATGAGCTTATTCAATGACTTGAATTTAGTTAATCTTTGTCTTCTTGGTGAAAGCGTTGGCCAAATTTGAAGTAATCCCACATTTATGACACTTCAAGACAGGTCATTCAGGCCTCTTATCTTCTCTGGAAGTTTTGGAGACCGTTTTGGATTCCATAGGGACTCTAACCCAGGTTTTACCAATTCTTGTACTAGTAATGAAATCTTCCATGGAATTGATGTAGTCTTCTGTTGAACAGGTTTCTACACATCTGAACTTTATAGCATGTTCTAGTTCTCCTCCACATTTTCTTGATATTTTCATATTAGTCATAGAGTCAGACATATCTGGGTGTAAGGCAGATAATATGTCTTTCTGTTTGAGGAACAAAGTAAGTGGTTTATACCTTTATGAGTTAATGATGGCACTTTCAAAAGAATTTTCCATTTTAAATCTCCAAGAATTGTTAGCCCATTTGGAAATTATTTCAGACTTCAACCAAGGCCAATCATGTTTACCATGATCCAGTCTCATTTTGTAATACCAGTTCTTTGCAGTTCTGGTAAGCAAAGAGCATAGCTTTCCCACTATGATTTCATCAGGAATGGGAAAATATTCTTGCAACATATAGATTGTTCTGATGAGCTCAATATAATTGAATTCTCCTTCACCAGAGAGTGTTGGCCATTCTTCCAGTTTGGGAATATCTTTTGCACAGATATTATTTTCTCCTAAAAATGGGGTCAATCTTCCTTTTACAGAACGTTTCTTGTCAGTCAAAGGTGTAGAATGTTTTGGCATATGTGGTTCATAGTTCTTATGAATTTTCTCTGCATTTGCAATGATTTCATTCTTTAATTTCTGCCTCTCACTGTTATTTTTTTTCCAAATGTGTGGCAAACTGATTGGTATTATTAATTATTTCCAAAACATGATCTTTTAGAGCTCTAAGTTGATCATTAATGTTTAAAATGGAAAGATCTTCCATTTAATAATTTTGGGCTTGACATTTGCTTTCAATTCTGTCACATGTATTGGTAATTGAATCAAGTTTGACATGTGTCAACTTATACCATTCAGTATAATTTTTGTCATTTCTTTTAAATTCACTTATATCCGATGTTATTTTATTTAACTTTGCATCAAATTTACCAATTTATACATCAATACTAGACTTAAAAAATTGTATTTCTTGTATTATTTGTGTGGAAAGGTCCTGTTCATACTTTCCTGCTCTTTGGCTGTGAATTTCATAAGAGTACTGGCCATATTGAAGACACTGTCCATGGCTGAAGGCTCCAATTTGGGGATCCTTTACCCTTGTGGGTAAGGTCTGTGCCAATTTTCTTTGCCTTTGCCCTTGCCCTGATAGATCTTGGGACCTTTCTTCTTCTTCTGAGGTCCTTTGAACTTCTCTTTGGATGTTTCTGGAGCTGGTTTGGAGCTGATGGATGCCACTGGGCCTTCTTCCAAAGCTGGAGTCATCTCCAATTCCTTCTTCTGGTCTATGGATAAAAGACTTTGGTTCTTTAGCCAATTCTTGATTGTTTTGACCTTGTCTTTGCAAGAAAATGGGCTCCACCCTTCTAAGAGCTCCATGGTCTTCTACTGATCCAGAAAGCTCTTGATGTGTAAGTGGGAGCTCATGCCCCCCTGTAAAAGGCTTGGGCATATTTCCCACTCCTCTTCATTTGCTGCTTGGAACCAATTTTTGTATTGGGACTGATATATTTCTATGGCTGCCACTTGGAAGTGGTTCAGCCCTTAAAACATTAACTTCATTTAGTTCAGGCTCATAGTTCACATCAAAGTTTGTTGGTACAGACCTTGGGGAATGGGGGGCAGTTGTGGCATCCTCCAGATGTCTCTTTCTTGAGGAAGACTTGGCAGACCTTGTTCTGGTCTTACCTCTTCCTTTTCCAGGTCCATCTGGCTGGACAGAATAGCTGCTTCCATTTCTGGTATGCACCATTTTTCACATCAATTCAAGAAAAAAATAAGAATTGAAAACAGAAAACACACACATTTTGGTGGTTGTTTGGCGTGTTCTGTTTTAAATAAAGTTCCTCTTTTAGAAATTTGCACTTCAATACTGTCTTCAGATTCTTTACTGGTAATAAATCTCTTACTGAGCTTATTACCAGCTGCAATATACTTGATTCAAGACACTAGAGAAAAAATTTGATAAAAAAATATTCTTTATACTTTGGAAATATTTTCAAGTTTTTTGATAAGTTTTTATTTTTTAATATTAAAAAAATTATTCTTATTGAAGAAAAAAATTAAAATTTAAGATTTTTAATCAAAATTAATTCAGAGTGACTCAAAGAATAATTTTATAAGTTTTTGGATATGAAAAAGCCATGTGTAAAAACAGTATAAAATTAAACCAAATTCCTCAATGAAAAAGATTTTAAGACAATTTCAAAAACAAAGATAATTTCAACTTCAAATTGTAAGAAAAAAATAATTAAATTAATATATTAATTAAGGGTACAAGGTTCAAAAAACACGGCCAGGCCCCCAAATGTAAGATGTGTCTATGAAACTGTTGATAATATTACTATTAATCAACAGTACTATGACTGTTCTTATGAAGTATAATAATAAAAATTATTATAACCCCAATTAAATAATTAATCACTGAATTATTTCTTTTACTTGTTATACACTACTAGTGATTATAACAGTAAGCAGTAATTGTCTACAAGAATCAATTACAAGAAGAATTTAATGATAAAAACTTCTTTTTTAAAATAATAAAATTATTTTAATATATGATTATCTTTTATAAGAATATTATAAAGATAATTCTTGAAGAAAACTATGACTAGAGAAAACATTTAAGAATTAAGACAAAAACACTCCCTAATACTCCAAAGAACTTATTAAAGATAATACTAGAGAAATTTGACAGATAATTGTAGATCTAATAGATCAAAATTGATTTATAAAAATATTAAAACAATTTATAGTTTATTTCCATGATTTCACGTCTTTCTTATTGATTCGGAAAGATTAAAACACTTAAGAAAGGATTTTAACTAATACTTGTTGGTAATAAAGGTATAATTGAATAATGTGATGATTTGGAAAAAACAGAAAGAAGAGGCCTCTTTTAAGTCTAATAAGAATAACAGAGGTGTTCCATGGGAAAAACAAAAAAAACAGTGAGTGAGAAAACAATAATCCTTTTTGGATTAATTATTGCATCATCTGTTGTCATGTAAGATTATCATAATTACTTAATTGATGCTTTTATGTGACTACCAATCCAAATATGGTTAAGAATAAAAGAATTAACAGCTTTAAATATTCTTTTATTTGAAAATAATCGTTGATTTTTCCAAGCTATCAATGTTTTTGGAAATTTCATCACAGAGTGTATTTTCTGTCAATTTTTGAAGATTCAGTGTTTTACCTGGAATCATCAAAACTGGACTGTAAGTAAATCTTTTAATTTTACTTTTAAAAGTAAAATTATTTTTTGTTTTAATATCAATTATACCGTTCTCAATTGGTCCTGAAATTTTCAGAAAGATCTATTAAGACTTGTATTTTTAATGAATTTTTGAAGTTTCTACCTCATTTCTACATAGAATTGTAAATAATACTATATCGCTGGTTGCTATGAGGTAAATCAATGGATACTAGTACAAAAAGTGTTTTTATTAATCTTTTGGGGTTCATCCATGGAAATTCATTAAGAATTGACACGGTACAGGAGTCTAAGTTGCTTTTTACCTCCTTGGCATGTCAAAATAGCAGCTTATTTGCTATTTTCTTATGATTCAATGAGATTTTAACTTGGTAACCAAGTTCCCAAAAGGTTTTAGTATACTAATTGGGCCAAGATCAGCCATGGATCCAGCCATTAGAGCTGTCCAGGCCTCAGAGGCCTCAGAAGCTGGGTACCCTGGCTCTCTTTGATGTCTTTTGTCACCCTTGACTATTTTCATGTCAAAATAAGAAATTCAGGCTCAAAGACTGATATACACTATGGGTGTACCAAAAGTGTATATAAGAATACCATAATATTAAGTGCTACAAACATGCATAACACTATTTTCAGTGTATATGTAACATAGGATTTCTCACATTCCCATTAGTTTGGCATGCAATTGAGAAAAACAATAGTTTTCACAATTCTTTTATGTGATATTGAAGTATTTTCCATATTACCACCTCAAAGAGTTGTTTTAAGCTTATCCACTCTGTGGAGCTACCCTGGGTGAAATTTTATGTAGAATCCCAATCTGGCCTTAAATCCATGGATTCACTTACTAAATAACAGGTTATTCATCTTTTGTAAAACAAAAAATGATGAATTTTGAATATATGCATGACTTATGGGTTATGCATAGTTCAGAATCTATTTTCAAGATAATTGTTGCCTATTTGGGTATGAAAAATATACCTCAAGGCTCACAGATAAGCTAGAATATACTTATAATTTAAATAAAAATCATATTGTGTTTTGGATATCTTCATATTTTTATGTAAATAAGGGTAATGAAGGAAACCTGTGCATCCAAAATGAAGTAACAAAAAATCCACATTTATTTCACCAGTCTAATTGATATTTGATATCCACATCTCACTCAAATCAGGTTAAAAAGACCCAGGTATTAATCAAAAAAACACGACTTCATTTTGGCTAAAATAAGCCTCACCATCTCTTGGAGGCGTTTGGGAAATAGGGATGATACTTCCATCTATGATACCAATTATACTTGGAAATCCCTTGGATTGAATAACTCTGTATGTTCCCATTTACTTTTGAAAATTAGGCGAGAAAATATACCATTTGCCATAATTGATCAAGACCTTAATTCTATGCTAAGTATACAATATAATGGCCCCATGACTTACTCAAAATAGAATTACCAACTGCCTCAATGAAGCCCCATTTACATTTGCTCCTGATCTGGATTATTCCGCTTCCAACCATATAGCTGGATTTCTTTGATTATATTGGGAGTAGTTCTGGAAGACCTAATTAACTTGCATCATTAATAAGAATATAACAAAGAATTAAGGGGTAGTGTGGAAAGGCTTTTTTGAGTTTGTGATTAAGTATTGTGACCAAGTCCTCTGATGTATCAATATAAGTAAAAAATGCATTCCTTGGGATCTATGGCATTTTTTGGCTTTGTAAGTTATTAAAAAGTTGAATGTGGGTTTTTAGATAAGTATCAGAATCAGATTACAGCTCATGTAAGCTCTGTAATGATTTCAATTCTCTCATAAGAGGGATTCTTGATTATGATTTTGACATTTACAATTTTGATAAATAGAGTAATAACTATGAACTTGAATAGTTTTTTGATTTTACTGTAAAAGTAGTTGAGAAGGAATTGTAACTTAAACTCCATATAGAAGCTTTTTCTGAAAATTAAGAAGATTCTATGCAGAATTAAATTCAATTAGCAAGATTTTCTAGCAAAAAAACTAGGATTTAAATATTTCATGTTCTGTTTGAGGTGTTTAAATGTAGGATTTTCCCAAGAAATGAGGTGTTTTCAACCCTTGAAAACACAAATTTCTGGGCATGTGGAATTTCAACAATTTCAAAAATTGAATGCAGGATTATGTGTAAAAAATTCAATAATTGGGATTTGAAATTTCATAGTTTTGACAAATAATATTATTGTGATTCTCAAAAATAACATTATTCAAATTAAAAACATATCTTTTGTTTTCATAATTAATTGTTTTTTACATTTTGATAAATAAAGGTTAATATTTTCAAGTTTAAAGCCTCCATCTTTGTACACCAGGGCCAAAACTGTGTAACTTTCTGGAAATTGAATAAGAGTCATATTTGTGTCACAGTGCGAGAGAATCACTTGGAAATCACTTTCCTTTCTGAGTTATATCACTAATAAACTCACTTTTCTTTCAGATATGCATCACTCACCATGAAAAAAAGCTACCCCCACTGGAAGGGGTAGCAGGTCCAACGCAGGTCCATCCTTCTTCCAACCTGGGTCTTAACCTTGGCTCTAACCTTGAAATATTTTTGCAGATACTTTCAGCCACACATTAAGGAATTTAGAACTTTACTCAACTGAAATAAAATATCTTTGAATACCAATGACTCTTATTTGTATCCTTATACATAGCTCATGGATTCTATCTTAAATAAGGATTTTTCACCACAAAAGTCACAAACAAGGTTACAAAACTCTTTTCTTCAATACCATCAATAAATTTTAAGCAATGGCAATTATTGATTAATGTTAAGCATATGTGAACAATTTTTTTTGGATGGAATCCTTCATAAAATTCTTATATCTATTAGCTCATATAAAGTCCAAAACAAACATTGTGAAGATTATTTTTCAAATTAAATCTAATTTTTCTGCCTGATTTATTTCATAAAGCCTCTTTTTTTCTCTTACTAAAAATCATCAATATTCCTCCTAGCACATATTTTCAGAAGGTCTGATACATTTTAAACCAAAAAGAATTTCTTAATAATCCTTTCATTATATCCCATATCTACTTTAAAGAATGAGAAAAAATACTATTTACAATTCAAATTAATCATAATATATATTCATACAGTGGTTCAGTCCTACCTTAAATCCCTTCTTAACAATTTTATTATTCAAGTGAGATTGTAACTTTGATCAAACTATTAAATTTCAAAATAGAAATTGTAATGGTTTGAAAAAAGAATATTAAATATATAATAAAAGATTTCAGACTCTCCCTTTTAATTTGTTATCATAGATCATCTCTTGTTTGAATATCCTTCAAATGTTATGTTTTCATAAATTTCATCATTAAAACGTAATGAATTTGGGCTTATTGAGAAAAATGGGATTCAGTAATCAGAATTTCAACCTCACATCTCAATGAGCCAATAATTTTGAATTTCTTTAATTCATTATGTATTATGATCAGTTGAATAAAGACATTCATGTCAAAAGGGAATGGTATATCTTGTGATAGCATTCCAAGCTTCATATATTAATACCTCCATAAAATCAGTGAGTTTTGTCTGTATTGAGAAATTATGAGCTTATATTCTTTGATACTCACAATTTTGCAACTTTTGAGGTTTATTATTGAGTTTTGAACTGAATTTGACAAGTCAGGGTTAAAAAAGCTTTTAACTATAATAGTACAAATAACTCAATTTAATTTTGTAGTTTATCCAATTCTTTAAAATGCACAGATCTTATTGAAGCACCATGCAAATATTTAATCACATGTGAAAAAGATTGATTCCATTCATATTGAAATATTGGCCTTTAATTTAATAAATCTAACACTTGTTATGATAAAACTAATTCTTTCAGAATTCTCATGAGAAATGTATGATTGATATTTTACCCAGTAAGTGTAAAAAAGATATAATATATTTCAGTTGGAGTTTTTTTTATTTAAGAAATATCAGATTTTTTCCTTTCCACTGAATTTATAAAACATCTTATATAACTTTTTTGGAGAATATTTTCTTTATTGCTATAAACTTACCCTGACTAGTGTACATCCAACCTGATGATACTTTTGGGAAATATGATTTTGGAAGAGAGTAAACTCTCTTTTAAAGAATTTTCCTATTTAACATTTGTAGCTTAATAATAGTAAATTGTATTCTTTGCAAATTTCAGTTATTTTTCAAAAACTGAGAAATTGATGATTAATTTGCAAGATCATATTTATTGAAATTTAATATTTCTTAAATTGAAGATGAAATGGTGGCCTTTAATCTTAATGTTTAAATTGATTTGGTAAAAGTTAGGAAATTAATTTTCTCTGTAGAAATTCTGTTTATGAATGACTTAGCTTAAATTGTTTGCCAGTATCTGAAATATAGAAAGCTATAATTAATATGAGGAAAGAACCAATAAAAAACATTTCTTTTATTAAATTTATCCTTTCTATAATAATCTCTATTGTTTCAATATAGATTATTCTAACCTATTTCCTTCAGATTTATGCTCAATTGAAAATGTTATTAGCATGATCAAAGAGAAATCAAGCCAAAAAATATCAAGAATACATTTAATTAATCCTATGAATACATGATATTGAACAAATCATTTGAATAAAACATCTGCATCATTTTGGAAGAAAGATTCTTCTGAATGAAAATGAGCATGACTATGAATTATAAATCTCAGTCAATTTGGTATGAATTTTTGACATTGTTTATCTAAATGTCATTTTCTTCCCAGCTCTATGAGCTGAGAAATATAATGAATTTGTATTCAATTTTGGGAGGAATTTATCAATGATTACATCACATGATTTTTACCAATGATATAATCTTCCTCACACAACCCTTCATTCATTTCTATGAAAAAAGAATATTCAATTCTTTACTTCAAGTGCGAATGATAATATATAGTTCTTTCAATAATAATTGGCCTACAAAAATGAGAATGTAGCTCCAGGTATGGTTTTGCTTTCATATTTTTGATTGAAAAAGGAAATATAAAACTTTTGCAATTTTTTCCCCTTGTGAATTGATGAAGTGTACAGTTCCTGAAGCTAACTATAACTCTATTTGTAAAATATTTAATTGAAGAATTGTGTGATATAATCATTGTATTCTCTCGTTGTGTATTATCTAAATCTGAATTTGGGCTGATAAATGGCTAGTTTCCTCACTGAACTTTGTAAATGATCTTATTTCAGATACGTCTTAGTGAAATTGAGGTTCATTTTCAGATTGAAGTTTGTCAATTGTATTTTACAATGACCACCACTGCACAAGCCAAACTTAAAAGGATAGATTTGCTTGATATTGAAAATAATTCTTCCCAATTTTTGAATTATCAAATGAATTGTGATTTCCGTAAAAGCAAATCAAATTAATAAAGAGTATTTTATTCAATAATAAAGACTTTATTAGAATTCACTAAATTGCAAAAGGTTAAATTTTGTATGAAGCTATAGAGAATGGAGATAATTCAAATTTTGTTCTCTTTAAGGGAGCTCATGTATACTTCATACCAATGGTATTTCTTATCGACATTAAGAGATGAATATATTATTATTGAAAAATATTAATAATTCCCCACTAAACTACTAAAGTAATAGACTGATTGATTTAATATTATCTGATTATTACATGATAAGGTAATTGAAAAAAAGGTTTGGAATATGTTAATTTGAAGTATTTTAGAATATTAATACATTTCATGTTGTGAATTTCTGTGAGCCTTTGAGATATGACCACATACCCAATAAGGTCACAAAAAAGACTCAGAATAAATTATACCTTTAATATAATTATATTAAAATTACTTAGAATAATTATACATTAAGAATAATTACTTAAATATACAAAAAATACCATAAATTGGTACAAAAATTGGTTTAACTTAAAAACCAATGAATCAACATGTAAAATAAATTATACCATTGGATTCCCCATGGAAAAATACACATATACCATTTTTATGGCATATCTGTAAAGTCAATATTTAAGGAATTATAAGGTATAATACCTTATAAAAACCATAAAACCTTATTTATCTCAAGACCTAATGAAACAACATGTGAAATAAATTGTACCAGTGGGTTTCCCATGAAAATCCACACATAAAACAATTAATAAGCTAATTTCCAATGTTAATACTTAAGGAATTAACCTGAATATATGCACTTTTTTGGTCAACGCATATATTCAAGGATCATAGCTAATATCTTCTAAACTATACATGATAGAATGATGAACCAAAAATAAAGTTACCACGTAATTACTGTAAAAACACAGATATGAACTTTATTTTACAAATTATAAACAAGGTTAAAACCTATGATGAAATATTGATAAAAATCAACAGAGCTGTTGACCACTTTGTTGTGAAAGTGCTCCAAACTTAAAAAAAAGTATACAGTTGGATTCTGCTAGTTTATTCGTGAAGAATGATGTAATTTTTATTATTAAATTTAGGGTATAACCCCCTGAAATCAAGGTTTGAAGTTTAAAATATTGAATTTTGACGAAAAAAATGAGTTACAAGAAAAATCATCAAAATTAGAGTTTTAATGATGTAATGAAAAGCTCTTGGCAGCATAATAAGGTTATGCCAGGCTATCAGAATTCACTCTCTGAATCGCTGTAGCGTGTAAATCTTAAAAGGTATTGAGGATCAAAGTTTGAGCTTAATTTGAGCAGTTATGATCACACACTGTAACCTTAATTTAAGTTTAACAGTCTTAAGAGTGATAAAATTGGTGAATACTATTAGTTTATGATTAAAACTAATAAAATCCACGAAATTTGGGGTTCTGCCAAGCCTCTGATGTCATCAACTTTAGAGTTATAGTGATAACTCTAAATAATGATGTAATATGGTTTGATAATGATGTAATCATCTCCAAACCTTAAAATATTGATCAATTCCAGTGGATATGATCAGTACACGTCTACTAGAAGCCTGTTGGACTCTAGGAGGGAGGTATTTACTATAAATAGAGCTCTTTTTACTCTATTTACCCCTCAGACGCAAAAAAAAACATTAAATCAATTAAATAAAAGGTAATTTCTTTATTCTTTATATATAAAACTCTTATATTATTAAAGACTAAAGACCATCTTAATATTAATCACTATGTTTGTGTGATTAAATCAATTCTTTAATTGTTTTTGTCATAAATCTCTCTATAAGCTCATTTCCACATAAAATCAAGAAATTTAGTAAATTTTCTTTATTTTTATTGTAACTACAATTTGAAAAAGTTGTATTATATTCTTTTGGCGTAAAATATCTCAAAATTATTATTTTAAGTGTTAAAAGTAGGTCATTTCATCTTATTATAATAATTTCTCTCTTATTATTACTCTTAATAATTCTTAATTAATATAAATAGTGTTTATATTAATATATAACTTTAATATTGGTAATATTATTGTTATTAATTGTTTTTTATTTATAAAAAACAGTTTTTTATGCCTTTATTATTTGTTGGTAACAATAATAAAGATCTTTATAATATATTAATTATTTTATATTAATATATTATTTACAATATTATAATTTCATATAATATTAATTATATTATTATATTTTTACGCCATAATAATAATATTTCTTTATTATTATTATTATTATTTAAATCTTATTTATTTCAATTATAAGGACATTCAGAGTACAATAAGTAATAAATTAGTAATTTTTACTTATTGTTTCATAGTCAAACCTTACATTTGGGGGCCTGGCCGTGATATTTACTTAAAAGACCTTTAAAAAAGATTCTATTTGGGTTTATCCAATAATAAATTATATTTATAATCATAAAATTATATAATAATTTTATATTTTATTGATTTTAAAAGCTATTGAGGCATTTGGAAAGCAATTGTACTGTCTTACATGTGGTTTTTCACATCCTTAGACTTGCAAGAACTTTCTTTGAGTGACTCTAGTGATTAAAAAAAATAATTTATAAATTAAAAATAATTTTTATTATAATTTAATTTTATAAAGAATCATATTAATTTTTATTTTATTCCTTAAAAATAAAAAATATAAAAAATATTAAAAAATACTAAAAACCAATAAAAAAGTTATTTTTATTCATTTTTATTCTTTTCTTTATTCATTTCAAGTTTTTAAAGATATAAAAGCAATTTCTATGTGGAAAATTGCCATATCTTGCCAAAAATAACACTTCTTATAAAAAGACTTATATTTATTTGTCTTTTTTAGTGTTTGAAGATAACCCAACAGAAGACAACCAAGCTACTGTTGAGAGGTTGGTGGAAGAAACTTGTCAAAGTTCTCCAACACCAGTTATCACCAAAAGAAAGAAAGCTAAGAAATTAGACTTTCCAGGACCCACCATTCAAGACTCTGAAGGTGAGCACCTCTTTTATAATTGCCATAAAAAGAATTTTTATCCTAAAATACTTGTATTTTTATTATGACTACTAGAAGAGGTTCCCAATACTCCATCCAATCAGATGGAGCTGGACTCAGAGGTAGAACTGATCCCTCAAAAGGGAAAAGAAAGGGCAATATCCCCAGTGGAACAGAATCCACACAAGGAAGTGCCTTATCCCAAAGGCAAGTCCCAGAAATGCCCATGATATCTGAGCCTGAATTAGAACTAAGTATGAGTAACTCAAACAGGTACAAATCACATTCAGAGAGCTCAAATAGACATCTACATGAGCCAGTACAAGCAGTATTGCACAGTGTACAAGGACAAAGATTGGGAAATGTTGCCTCAAATACACCAAGGAGTGATGAACTCCTGGCACATCCTGAAAAAGCTCCTCAAAGAGGAGGAGATAGTGAAATACTCCAATGGTTGGAATCCACTGTCATCCAAACCTCAAATCAAAAAAATCAAGGACTACCATGCCAAAAAGAGGGAGGCAACTAAGGAAGAAGCCCCAGTAGCTTCTACCAGCAAGCCCCAAGCCAACCCACTTCCCCAAGAAGGGAAGAATAACAAGAAAAAGCATTGGAAGAAACCATATTCCCCAAGCTACAGAATCCCAAGAATCCAAAAGGATGCCATGGACAATGTTTTAAACATGGCCAGAACCTTGATGGAATTCAAGGACAAGGAAGAGCAAAGAATGAGACAACCTCATTTCCCAAAGAAATAACCTTGTCCAAAGATGTTGTAAATACTTTAACAGAAATTAAAAATAGTATATTACCTCTAAAAGAAATTAAAGATAGTTTATTATCACTACAAGAAATAAATAACAATTTATCTTCTTTAACAAAAATTGTTGTGCAAAACAAGAAAGAAATTGACAACATTAAGTTTATTGTTGAAAATAATAAACCAAAGAATTTAATTGACAATACTCAAAAATTAATACAAGGACAACAAGAATTGTATAAATACATAAAAGATATCAAAGACAAGACTTTGACAATCAATTATGATGTGAGTATTGACAATCTTACAGAAAAATTAAATAAATTAAGTATTTCTGTAGAAAAATTTGAAGAAAAGACTTCATCACACCAAAAATTACTTTTGGACCATGTGGAAAAAAGTGATGAAGCAAGAATGCATCTGAAAG
Organism: Austropuccinia psidii; assembly: GCA_023105745.1. Classification (NCBI taxonomy): domain Eukaryota; kingdom Fungi; phylum Basidiomycota; class Pucciniomycetes; order Pucciniales; family Sphaerophragmiaceae; genus Austropuccinia; species Austropuccinia psidii. The sequence continues at coordinate 20,701,168 of JALGQZ010000009.1, read as the reverse complement.
ATGATATTCAAAGTGAAATAAGGCTTACTACAGAAAAAAAGGATAAAATTAATGAGGCTAATTTAAATATGCCAAAGTTATCAACACCATTTTCTCATATAAGAAGGCTTGTTAAAACAAAAGAGGAATTGTCAAATCCTTTCATAACAGACTTGAGTCACCAAGATAATAACCAAGTCTTAATGAAAGAAGCACCTCAATTAAAAGAATGGCCAACATTCACAGGAGAAGGTGAATATGACCACCTGTCATTTATTAAAACAATTGACATGTTACAAGAAGACTATGCCATACCAGATGAATTAATCACTGCAAGATTACATTCACTGTTTGAGAAATCTGCAAAAAGATGGTATTATGGCATAAGACAAAAAAATGGTAAAAATACCTGGTCTTGGTGGAAACAAGAAATAATCACCAAATGGGCAAATGATGCCTGGAGGTATAAAATAGAAAATGCATTTGAAAATTCTTTCTTTGACCCAGAGAAAGATAAACCTTTAACTTGGTTCTTAAAACAAGTTGAAAGGCTTAATGCACTGTACCCAGAAATGTCACAGAAGATGGTGCATATGAAAATACTTAAAAAATGTGGAGGGGAACTAGAACATTCCCTAAGAAGCAGGTGTATAGAACCATGCTCCACAGAAGAGTATATAAATGCACTAGAAGATATAGTGACAAGAACAAAAATTGGCAGGACTTGGAAAAAATTGGACATTAAAAGCCCAAATAAACCATTTATCAAAAAAGATAAATCAAAAGAATCCTTTAAGCCCAATACATCCAACAATAATGAGCAAAGAAAATGCCATAAATGTGGAGGTATTGGACACTTAGCCAATAATTGCCTTAAGAAAGCAAAGATTAATGAAATTGTGGAAACAGAAAACCACAATGACAAAGAAGAGGAATCTGACTCTGAAAAAGAGACAGAAGAGTCAGAAAGCTCTGAAAGTGATGAAATCAATATAATTAATGCACAAATTAATAATATTGACATAATTTATGAAGTACTGGATGTTAATTCAAACTTGCCACAAGTTGGAACATCTGACACAAATCTGACAAACATACAAGATGCCAAAATGTATAGAACCAAACCTGCAAGAGGAATGGGATATACAGCTGGAAAATCAAGTATAAGTATTGTTATGGTTGATAACCAAGAAGGAAAGGTTAACTTGGATACAGGAGCATATTGCACTTGTGTTGGCAAAAGTTATTTAAAAACCATTGTCCCAGACTGGCAAGAAAAACTTATGCCAATACAAGGTGTCAAATTTAGTAGTGCAAGTGAGAGCATGAAGCCCCTTGGAATAATTGATTTAACACTAATTTTTCCTCATCCCTCACAATGTGTCAGAATTAAAGTAGAGTTTGTAGTAATGGACAGCTGTACTAGTAATCATTTCATACTTGGGAATGACTACTTATCAATCTATGGTATAGATATCTCCAACCAAAAAGATAGATATTTTACCATAGGAGATAACAAAAGACAAAAGTTTGGATTCTTAAATAACAAAAATCAAATTACAGTTATTAAGAATGAAGAAAAAATTCCAGAAAAAGAACTTTTTATATCTGAACAACTCAAAGAGGCAGAATTCAATCAAGAATTAACAGAAAAAATGAAAGAAAAATTGATTGACCTCTTATTTAAGTATAAAAATGCCTTTGCAACTGACAAAGAGCCACTAGGTGCCATAATTGGACATGAAGTGGATATAATTCTTAATGTAGAAAAACCTTACCCACCATTATTAAGAAGACCTGCTTATCCAGCCAGTCCAAGAGCTAGAGAAGCCTTAGAGGTGCACATTAAAGAATTAATGGACCTTGGAGTATTAAGAAAGGTTGGACATAATGAACAAGTAGAAGTTACTACACCTGTCATTATAACTTGGCATAATGGAAAATCAAGGATGGTAGGAGACTTCAGAGCCCTGAATACCTATACCATTCCAGACAGATATCCAATACCCAGAATCCATGAGACATTGACCCAATTGTCACAAGCTAAGTTCATCACAGCTATGGATGCTCTTAAGGGTTTTCATCAAAATGTCTTAACAGACAATGCCAAGAAAATGCTAAGAATAATAGTCCATTGTGGAATTTTTGAATACTTAAGAATGCCATTTGAAATAAAAAATGCACCTTCCCATTATCAAAGAATGATGAATACCATATTCCCTGAAGAATTATCAGAAGGATGGTTGATTATCTATATTGATGATATCATAGTTTGCTCAGAAACTTGGGAAAATCACCTGACAAGACTAGAAAGGGTATTGCAAAAAATAGTCCAAGTGAATATGAAAATTTCCTTGAAAAAATGTCATTTTGCATACAGTGAATTAAAGGCACTAGGACATGTAGTATCTGGCCTTAGTCTAGGCATAGACAAAAATAAAGTAGCAGCAGTACTACTTAAACCAATGCCTCAAACCAAAAAAGAAATGCAATCATTTCTAGGATTTGCTGGTTACTATAGACAGCATATAAAGGACTTTGCAAAGATTGCTAAATCCTTGTATAAGCTATGTGACCAACAAACAGTCTATGAGATGACAGAAGAAAGAGTCAAGGCATATGAAGAATTGAAAAATTCCTTAACAAATGCCCCATTTCTTCTGATGCCAGATTGGAAACTACCCTTCAAACTGTACATTGATGCTTGTGGAGAAGGACTAGGTGCTGCACTTCACCAAACACAAATTATCAATGATAAACCAGTGGAAGGACCAATTTGTTCCATTTCAAGGCAGATAAAGCCAACAGAAGCAAGGTATGGAGCAAGCCAAATGGAATGCTTATGCCTAGTGTGGGCTTTAGAAAAACTGCATTATTATTTGGATGGCACAGTATTTGATGTAATCACAGACTGTAATGCTGTGAAATCACTATTAAATATGAAGACTCCAAATAGACATATGCTGAGATGGCAAATTGCTATCCAAGAATATAGAGGAAATATGACTATTGTTCATAAATCTGGAAATATTCATAAAAATGCAGATGGTCTTAGCAGATGGGCTCTAGCAAATACCCCTGACAATCCAGCATGGGTACCACAGGAAGAGCACCATATAGAAGGAATATGTGTTACAGACATTGGCACAGAATTCTTTAACCAAGTTAAAGAAAGCTATAAGACAGACAAAAATTGCCATATCTTAAGCCAACTTCTAATGAAAGACTGCAAAGATCCATCACTTTCATCAAAACTAGATGAAATATGGAAAAAGGCATATGATGAAGGAAGATTTCACCTCCTTGATGGAATCCTTTACCATAGAACAAAACACACATGTGTTATGGCCTTAACAGACAGAACACTAATAAACACTATTTTACATGAGTGTCATGATAGTGTTGCATCTGGACATCTCTCAGAAGATAGGACACTAGAGAGGGTGAAAACCTGCTCTTGGTGGCCAAATTGGAAGAAAGATGTTGCAGAATACTGCCAAACCTGTGACAGATGTCAAAAAGCCAACAGAGCCACAGGAAAGAAATTTGGAATGATGATCCAAATCCAAGAACCAAAATCCCCATGGGAAATAGTTCATATGGATTGGGTAACAGCCTTACCTCCAGGAGGAGACAGGAGTTATAATGCATGCCTAGTGTTAGTTGACAGGTACAGTAAAACTCCCATGTTCTTACCATGTCATAAAGATGACACAGCTATGGATACAGCCATAATGATATGGAATAAAGTCATTAGCCACACAGGCTTATTCCAAAACATTATAAGTGGCAGAGACCCAAAGTTCACTTCAGCATTATGGACAAATCTCCATAACTTGTTTGGGACAAAGTTATCATTCTCAACAGCTTATCATCCTCAAACTGATGGTCTAGCAGAAAGAATGATACAGACCCTAGAGGATATGATCAGAAGATTCTGTGCTTATGGGCTAGAATTCAAAGATTCTGATGGTTTTACCCATGATTGGTGTACACTAATACCAGCACTTGAACTGGCATATAAGACATCAATCCATTCTTCTACTGGCAAAACACCAGCAATGCTAGAGAAAGGTTGGAATCCAAGACTTCCTTATGATACCCTCAAAAAGGACTTAGTGGATATACATCCAACAGCAAGCAGTTTCAAGATAATGCTTGACAAAGCAAGACACCATGCAAACAGATGCATGCAAGATTCTTTTAAAATATGCAAAAGAAAGATGGGATAAAAGTCATGAGCCACCTGATTTCAAAATAGGAGACTTGGTTTTAGTATCAACCCTTAATTTCAATAACATAAAAGGCCCAAAGAAATTGAAAGATTCCTTTGCAGGACCATTTATGATAAAAGCACTTCATGGACCCAATGCCGTGCAATTAGAACTCACAGGTGAACTAATGAACAAACACCCAACTTTCCCTGTAAGTCTAATAAAACCTTACAGTTCAAGTGACAAGGAGTTATTCCCACTAAGAAATAAACCCCCACTTGAAATTCCCCCCTTGGAAGAAGGAGAAGAAAAGAAAATAGTAAAAGTCCTTAAAGAGAGAAGGACAAGAAACAAAAAAGAAAGGGAATACCTTGTAAGGTATAGAAATTCAACTCAAGAAGATGAATGGCTACTTGAGAAAGATATAACAAATGCTGATAAACTACTAAGAAGGTTCAGACATGAAAGAAAGCCTGAAAAATAGAAAAGTTAAGCATTATTGAGCTTCAAGACTAACAAAGTCTAATGAAGAGGTAGGACAGTGGATGATACCCTAATCACACATATCAGATTGTGGTACAATCTTTTTTGGTGGTAGGGAATGTGAGCCTTTGAGATATGACCACATACCCAATAAGGTCACCAAAACGACTCAGAATAAATTATACCTTTAATATAATTATATTACAATTACTTAGAATAATTATACATTAAGAATAATTACTTAAATATACAAAAAATACCATAAATTGGTACAAAAATTGGTTTAACTTAAAAACCAATGAATCAACATGTAAAATAAATTATACCATTGGATTCCCCATGGAAAAATACACATATAACATTTTTATGGCATATCTGTAAGGTCAATATTTAAGGAATTATAAGGTATAATACGTTATAAAAACCATAAAACCTTATTTATCTCAAGAACTAATGAAACAACATGTAAAATAAATTGTACCAGTGGGTTCCCCATGAAACTCCACACATAAAACAATTAATAAGCTAATTTCCAATGTTAATACTTAAGGAATTAACCTGAATATATGCACTTTTTTGGTCAATGCATATATTCAAGGATCATAGCTAATATCTTCTAAACTATACATGATAGAATGATGAACCAAAAATAAAGTTACCACGTAATTACTGTAAAAACACAGATATGAACTTTATTTTACAAATTATAAACAAGGTTAAAACCTATGATGAAATATTGATAAAAATCAACAAAGTTGTTGACCACTTTGTTGTGAAAGTGCTCCAAACTTAAAAAAAAAGTATACAGTTGGATTCTACTAGTTCATTCGTGAAGAATGATGTAATTTTTATTATTAAATTCAGGGTATAACCCCCTGAAATCAAGGTTTGCAGTTTAAAATATTGAATTTCGACAGAAAAAATGAGTTACAAGAAAAATCATCAAAATTAGAGTTTTGATGATGTAATGAAGAGCTCTTGGCAGCATAATGAGGTTATGCCAGGCTATCAGAATTAACTCTCTGAATCGCTGTAGCGTGTAAATCTTAAAAGGTATTGAGGATCAAAGTTTGAGCTTAATTTGAGCAGTTATGATCACACACTGTAACCTTAATTTAAGTTTAACAGTCTTAAGAGTGATAGAATTGGTGAATACTATTAGTTTATGATTAAAACTAATAAAATCCACGAAATTTGGGGTTCTGCCAAGCCTCTGATGTCATCAACTTTAGAGTTATAGTGATAACTCTAAATAATGATGTAATATGGTTTGATAATGATGTAATCATCTCCAAACCTTAAAATATTGATCAATTCCAGTGGATATGATCAGTACACGTCTACTAGAAGCCTGTTGGACTCTAGGAGGGAGGTATTTACTATAAATAGAGCTCTTTTTACTCTATTTACCCCTCAGACGCAAAAAAAAACATTAAATCAATTAAATAAAAGGTAATTTCTTTATTCTTTATATATAAAACTCTTATATTATTAAAGGCCAAAGACCATCTTAATATTAATCACTATTTTTGTGTGATTAAATCAATTCTTTAATTGCTTTTGTCATAAATCTCTCTATAAACTCATTTCCACGTAAAATCAAGAAATTTAGTAAATTTTCTTTATTTTTATTGTAACTACAATTTGAAAAAGTTGTATTATATTCTTTTGGCGTAAAATATCTCAAAATTATTATTTTAAGTGTTAAAAGTAGGTTATTTCATCTTATTATAATAATTTCTCTCTTATCATTACTCTTAATAATTGTTAATTAATATAAATAGTATTTATATTAATATATAACTTTAATATTGGTAATATTATTGTTATTAATTGTTTTTTATTTATAAAAAACAGTTTTTTACGCCTTTATTATTTGTTGGTAACCATAATAAAGAGCTTTATAATATATTAATTATTTTATATTAATATATTATTTACAATATTATAATTTCATATAATATTAATTATATTATTATATTTATTTAATAATATAATATTTTTATGCCATAATAATAATATTTCTTTATTATTATTATTATTTTAATCTTATTTATTTCAATTATAAGGACATTCAGAGTACAATAAGTAATAAATTAGTAATTTTTACTTATTGTTTCATAGTAAAACCTTACAATTTCTAACATCAAGTAATTATTTTTGGTTTGATTGAGTATAATTCTTAGATCTCATTTAACAAAAAGAGAGTTTTTGTACAAACAGAGTTTCAGATATGCTGCAGGTCATAGAATCAAGATTCATGTGGTATACTATTTTACTTGTGCTTGAAGCTTCTGATGAAGTCATTTTCATATTTAGAAGTCAATTCTCTCAAGAAAAATTCCAGAATTCCATCATTATTACAATCAATTTCCCAGGCTCCTTGAATTTATTTTTACTTAATTAATTGCTGAAGAACAATACATATGTATTCAATAAGATAACTGCATGTTCATACGGCATGTTTAATTGCACTTACTTTGGTTTATCCCATACACTTCAAGCCAAAAACGAGGCTCATGAGCTATATTCAATAAATTAATTGTATGAGATACGAAGCTATGAGACTATAAATTAAAATATTTTCAATTATAAAATTATACAAATTTGTTTTTTGTTATATCTCATTAAACCAATTACTACTATCTTGAAATGTCATAGCTTAGAAAAAGTGCATTTTTTGAGAGAATTTGGTGTCAATTGAAAAAGCCAGCTTCAAAAATATAGTTTTATCTATATGTGTGAGGAAATTGAATATTTCTCATCAACCTTGAAAAACAGGCTTTCTGTATTGAAAATTCATAGAAGAAGTTTTAATAAAGGTTTCATTGATACAAAATTTTGTGATACCTTAATGAAAGAAAAGTGCAAAAATTGGAGTAATAATATATGGGAATGGGATCTAAATAGTTATTTTGCATAAAAATTATCATCATTCAAGTAATTTAATAAAAAAGAGATATTCTAATAGAAATCTTAACTTCTTTATCTTTATATCAATGAAAGATCTAACTTAATCACAATAAAGTTTCTAATTCAATGGAATTGGCTATTTTCTCCATATTAGGGAAAGGATCCCTTTCTCTCATTAATATTTTTTGTTAAAGATCTCTTAAAAATTTCAGAATAACAATTTGATAGTATATTTGGGCCTTTTATGCTATCATGTGGTGGATTCTTTTAATTATAGCTTCTGTGTTCCTAAAGTATTTTTCTGGCTTTGTGATTCCCTTTCATTTCAGCTATATAGTTTATAGTCTTTTTGTCGAAATTTTGAAGAAGGTTTGTGTATTAAATGATCCTCCATTTTAAAGAAAATGAATTGAAGTTTCTGCTTTCATCTTCTTCAGTTTTTGAGAAACATTCCTCTTATGGAACTAGGAGCTTTTCAGTTTCACTTCAATAAAGATGGGTGGAAATTTTTTCATGATTTTTAAAAAGCTAAAGGATTCAATATTCATGAGAAACCTTCTGATGTTATTTACAGTAAATTTAAGGAGATGAAAAAACAGATTTTTCAATCCTTTCTTGTATTTGGACATTCTTCTTCTAGGCTTTATAAATCGCTCTGTTTGTCCTCTTAACCACCTTTCAATGGCAGCTCCGATTGAAAATTCTTTCTTAATTGCAGTTTGATCCAATGAATATTCTGAAAATCAACCTTGCTTGAATGAAAAAATCTATTTTTTGATAATTATTGCAATAATAAATTTATGACACATAGTTATTGAATGTTCATTCCAAGAAAATGTTGGGATTGTGATTTCATATGATGCAAGTTCAGCTTGAAATCCAGCTTTGTGTTTCCAGGAGTGCATTTATTTCCACCACAAAGAGTCTGTCATTGGTTTCAAAGATTGAGAAATTTGTTATTTTATGAAATTTATGAAAAGGTGGGAGAATGAGTGCATAAATTTGTTCTTGTGTGGGGAATGGTGGATTTAATCCATTGACAAGGCTCATATTCAAAATCATCTTTAGAAAATGGACTATACAAACATAGTTTTGTGACCCAGAAATAGGAAGAAAAGGTGATATGTACTTATTTATGTTACTAGTTTTTTTAATAATAGAAAGATAATCTGGCATTTTTGTAGTGATTTTTATTCAAAATACTTTGGAGATTTGGAAAATATTTTGAAAAAAATTGAGAAATAATGAAGTAAAATTAATATTAAGAAATTCAGAAGTTATTTGATAAGGTGAAAAAATATATATCTGTTGAAAATTTGAAGTTGGATTTCAATAGTATATGCATTTTTTATCCATATGCAACATGAACTTATATATGCATATAAGTTCGTATTAACAGAGTTGTACAGCTGTATAATGAGCCCACAGGTTGCTTTGATCAATAATCATATTTGTATTGAAAGATTTGATTAAGGGATGTCATATTTTTTACCTAAAGCATAAAATTATGCCAAGAAGTGTACAACTTAATTTCAAGAAAGATTATATGAATGTTTTAAGTCTATATATAAAGTTATTTTAGATCTTGAGCTGTAGTTTCATGCCAAAGATAAAGAATAAAAGAGCAAGCTAATTTAGTTAGATTCTTGAATAAGGAATACTTTGTGGTAATGTGTATCATATGAATGAATATATAATCCCCAATATGACACTGTTTTAAAGCAATATATCAAAGAATTATCATTTTGGTAAGTAAAGGATTCAATAATATTTCTTTTTGGCCTTCATACTGAACATTCATTACCAAAAATGCCAATCTGACATTTTTAACCTCACATAGCATAAAAATATTCTTTAGTTACAAAGCATGTAGCTTTCTGTCCTTTTTTTGTATATAAAAATGCGGGTAATATCAGCTATCTTTAATTCTGGAGATAATATAGGAAAATTAAAAATGATTCATAGAAAAAGGTTTTATTGAAGCTTTGTATTTTGGGACAGTTTAATGAAAATGATCGGGTAAAGGACAAAATTTGAACCTTTTTAGTAATGTATTACACAAATAATGAATGCTTTTAGCTAAATACTGATTTTTTCAAATAGAAGGTGTTTTCAATTTCATTTTAACTTCAAGATCAATGTGGGAGTGAGCAATTAATTAAAAATGAGAGAAAAAAATATAATTATAATTTTTATTTATTTATTCGTTCTGGAATCAAATAACTTAAGAATAATAAAGTATAATAACAATGAAAGTATTGGAAAGTTATTTAATTAAATATGCATAAAGCTTATATGCAAAAAGGTTGGAGAGCTTTGTTGTATTACAGGTAATTCACTTTCTTTACTCCTTATAATTTTTAATTGGCTGTAATATGATTGAATACCTTGAAAGGTATATCTTAGCATTTCTAACTTACAATATCTATTGTTTGTACCTTAAATGAAAATTGAAATGAAATGTTTGCAGAAACTCTTTTTATTAATCAACAAAATCATGTGTGAAATTTCATGTTTCATCAATTTGGTGTTTATGGAATAACATTCAGATATCAGTAGATACTATAAGTAATCAAAAATATTTGTCACCTCAGAAACAAAAAATAATACCAGAAAGGATTGAAACTATTTTAAGATGTATAGGCAGAAGTAGAGGCAACAGGAGGTTCATTCTGTTGAGCCACTCCACTAGGTGAAGCTAAAAAGGGTATCACTGGTAGATTGAAATAAGCTTTATTGAAATTCAAAATAACATCTTGCATGAAGACAGAGGAATCATTTTCATATGTCAATAAATCCTTGTAAAATCTCAAAGCATTTAACCAATCAATTGGTCCATCAGCTACAAATCCCATTGCAATTAAAATTGAGATTAAATACCCCCTGGTCTGTCTAAGTTGACATCATGAAAGGAGTATAAAATGTTCTTTCAGCTTTTTTTGAATGACTATTTTTCCAAATTATAGTGCCATAAATGCTTCCCAAATTTGATAGGATTGGTTGTTTTGAGGAAAGGTGATATCTGATGCTGGTCCAAAAGCAAGAAGGCTTGATAAAGCAAAAAGTGACATATTCCTGTTGGAAGGTCTTTTGGCCTCTATAGGAAGAGGAATTTCATTGTTGGGGCTTCTGCTTTGGACATGGGGGTAGAGAAGAGCAGTGAACTTTCTTATAAGTTTCTTAAAGACATATCTGAGACCACCACTCTGGAGTAACCTTTGACCTTTCAGGATTATCTGCTTGAAGTAGGGCAGTGGGATCAGTGTGTAAGATGTGTCTATAAAAGTTTTGATAATATAACTATTCACCAGGGTGAATGTTGCATCAATCATTGACAATTGACTTCATTTCAAGCTCATGTAACACTCTGGTCTTACAAAAAATCCTGTGACAGCCACCAATATTGGTTCCCCTGTGCCTTCAACTGATATTTGTCACCACCTGATCCTCCTGCAACCATCAAAAGTTTGGTAAAAATAACACAAGACCCACCTGTTTGCACACCCAAAAATCAAAGAGGTCCTTCAGCCAGTCTTAATGTAGAGGATGGGTGTTTGACTTCCCCAGGTCATCCATGAAAGGACTAAGCCTCAGCAGGATTGACATTTTGGGGGTGACACAAGTGCAGCCCTCCGCACAATACTGTGGGTGCATGGGTGTGACACATGCACACAAAAGCAAAAGAATGTGAGGGCCTAATGTCAAGTGGCAGAAAAAATTTGTTCTTGACACATGTGGAGCTACCCATGGTGGGTGCATGAGTGTGACACATGCACACAAAGGAAAGAGCATGTGTGGGCCTAATTTCAAGCAGCATCAACCATTTTCAGGTTACACATGTGGAACCACCTGTGGACAGTGTGGGTGAATAAGTGTGAGACATGTGGGAGAAGGCAAAAGCATGTGTGGGGGTAATTCTTTGAATCCTACATGCACATCTGACCAGGTCCATGTGACCTACAACAATCCAAACTCTCATGGATGCAATGTAATGCTGAGTCCCACTTGGATCATGGGCCTATTCCCCTTCCAATGTGATGATAGCGCAGTTGTGTCACTTTAGATCCTGTGATATGTTAGTGTGAGGGTAATTTTATCATTGAAATTGGCTTATTAAAACCATACTGAATGTCAAAATAGTGATTTATTTGTGGCCAAGTAGACTAATGGGCTTTACTTGTCACAATGGCATGTTACTGTCACCAAATCTTGGAGCAGTTATTTCTCTAGAAAAATTACCAATGACAATGAGATAATTGAACTATTGTATCATTATATTGTCATGAAAAAGAATATACTGAATATCATGAAATAAGGTTTTTATCATTACAAGCATTCCACATGAAATCACTTTGTTATCATACAATCAACAGTGACCTTCTATTTCTTCTTCAGATATAATCAAGTGTCCATCATCAAAACCAACAACTTTATAAATATTGAGATGAGGCTAGTTTAGTAAGATATTTCCATTAATATTTTCAACAGATATGTTGAAGTAAGGTCTTGTCTATATCATGTATTCATAGTTAAAAGAGGTTAGTCTTTTTCAGCTCATGTGTATAATCAATGTTGATATATCTCTCTTATTAATTAACATAAATATTTTGTTATTTGTTGGGATCTTTGCAAATACTCCAATCAAGTGCTCATAACCCCATGTGGCTGAGGCTTGTTCCGGGCCCCAATGTTGGAAGAGTTCTGGAATATGATCAAAAAATGATGATTTGGTTTAAATTTCTGTTTTGGAAACAGGTGTTGATTAGAAAGCCTGAATTCTTTCCAATTTTCAGAAAATGAAGTTGCATCATCCATTAAAAAAGTCCAACTGGTGGCAATTTTGATAGCACTAATCAAATGGAATGTATTATTGCTTGGTTCATTTCCAAGGCCTTCTTATTTGCCCATTTCTTTGAGTATTGGAGTAATGGCTTTCATCTAATCAAATCTGTTGACTGAGCATTAAAAATGGAATATAGACCTTGTATAAGAGAGCCCATTCAGTGGCCTTTAAACTACCATGAGAGGGGGAACCCATTTTGGGGGGTACTCTTGTCCATCATGAGGGAACTATGGTATCAGATATGATTTGTTGGAGATGCTCCAGAGCCTCATCCTTGATCTGGTTCTCACTCAGTGCACTCATATCCAACTCAGAGCAGAACTTGGAAGTGGGGATGTAATCTGCATCAAATGAGGGAATCTCTGCAGAACCACTAGATGGATGTTGCATGTGAGGGGTGGGAATTGGGAAGTAATTTTGTCAGGTGGAAGTAGTGGGGAGTGACTCATTTAAAATTTTTGATGTGTCTCTTCTCAGGGAGCAGGCCTATCCCAAAGTGATTTTATCAAGAAAGCTGTTGGAGGTCATTGGATCTGAGTCTGAACTGTTGGTGTAATTGGATTCTCTGTGGGACCTGAAGTATATTTCTGATTTGGCCTCCAGAATGCACAATTTGAAATCTGCATGATCCTTCAAAATTCCAAGTATTAAATTATGCATTATGTAAAGATTAACCATTCTGGTTGCATCCCAATACATAAGGTCTTGCAAAATTGAATATTTCACTCCATAATCAGAGAAAACTGCTTGTTGCTGCTTTGAGGTTGCCCAAAGCCATTTTGAAATGGTTGATTCATGATTCTTGTATGAGTGTGTGTAGTGAAATTGAGGAACATTTTCTTCAATTTGAGCCTTGTGAATAGTACAAAAATTACAAAAGTTCTTGCCTGAATGAGAAATAAATCCATTAAGCTTGTGCATGGAAGCCACATCTGCAATGGACGTGAGGATGGAAACACCAATGAAGGATCCTGAAGGACCTTTTTAAGTGTTTAAAACATGGTAGCCTTACCATAGTTCTTTGAGCTCCTTGATTAGTGGTATCAATAGGTAATTCAATTGAAGGGAAGTTGGCTCCTTCACACCAGGGATGATTCTTGCAACATAGAAATTCTCTGGATTCAATATTTCACTTGGGGGGAGATTAAGAGAAATAAGAATGATAGGTCCAATGCTGGTAAAGTGGCTTGACTTTCCATGTGCATTAAACTAGTCCACATAAATCAAGAAGGCCAATGCACCAGTAATGGACATGAATAGTGGTCATTGATATTTCTAGTGCCAGTGAAGTGTCTCCAGGCCAATCCATCCCAGATGTCACATTTTAGAATTTAGGATTGTTGATGTTGATGCAGAATTTCCATAATTCCAGCCCCCTGGAGAAATCTGGAAAGCCAATTTTTGAATGGTTGATAAATGGAATGTTTTGTTGGTGTAAATTGTTTCTTGATGTTGGTTGTGTTTTGGGTGCGGGTTCAAATAAATTGATGAATTTTCCTAATGATTGTGTGCAAGGGGGATCATTATCATTTGGTTCATTATGGTTTTGAAACTGGGGTTGGTCCGTTGTGACAGATTGAGTAAGGCTATCAAGAAAGAAAAATTGAGGACAACATATATAGCTTTCAATCAGTAGCTCCAATTGGAGATGTTCAAATATGGTACTGATATATTGAGGTAGATGAAATGAAGGAGTTGGATGACCACCTGAGCTTGATAATGTACGGAGCCCTGAGGGGTATATTATACCTTAATGATAGAATGGAAGATATTAACATTCCAAATTCTTGTGGGAGAAGGTTTTGAATACCACTGTATGGCTTCTGTGCAGTTGAATTGAGACCTGGTGGAGTGGAGAATGTCCTTTGGGTAAATTGAAAATAATCAGTGGGGCAAATTTGATCCAATATAATTTTCAGGCACTCAGATCCTGATGCTGAGGTAGGCATGTTTGGAATAGATTTGGGTTCAATGGCTGATTTAAGCTTTTTGATGTGCTTTTTATATTGGGAAGGTGTGAAGGAAACTCCCTGTCAATCACCCTCAGGGTGAGAGTGTGTTTGAGATGAGCAATGTTGACACATGCCTATATGCATTTAGGAATAGGGGGGGTTGAAATTGTTGTGGGAATTGTGAATAAGGTTGGGTTTTTTTTATAAATATCTATGGTTTATGTGCAATTTTCTATGAGAGTGGTTATTTATGAAGGGGGATATGATTTCAGTCACTGGAGGATTTTATCATATTTGTATTGGGGGCTGAGTTTCAGGGGATAAAGTATAATCTGTCACATATTGATGAGGGAATTGGTTGGGAGTGTACTTGTGTAAACTTTTGTCAGCCTGTGACTCAAAACTAGAGCACAATCATGACAGCCAAATACCATAAATCAATGGTATAGCCAAGATATGGCCAAAACATGGAGCTGAGCCAAATCAGCTCAAAAAGTATCAAACAGAAGAGGAAACCCACCCATTTCCAAATATAAAAGTCACATTGTCATAGGACAAGGAATAAAAAAGTTATTCCTGCTTAAAGTTGTTGCTGAGCATAAACCTTAGTTTTACCTCTCATCTAAAATACAGAGTAAGAGGCTTAACACCATCAAATGGGTATTCAAAATTAAGCTCTGAGTCAGGAATATTCAATGGTACCAGCCAAACTGAGCTGAAAAAAGTATTACAGAAGTTATGGCCAAATTCAGGCCAAATAAGGGTGAATAAAATATTCACCTCTCATCTAACTTTTACAGTTTTGGTGTGAGACACCTAAAGTGGGGTCTTCTTGGAAAGAGAAAAATAAGGGCTATCTGATGGTGCCATTCATTTCCCCATATCTCATCTATAACAAAAGCTATAAGGAAAATAAGCCCAATACAGTTTTTTGCCTAAAACACACATATGTACAGAACTCTTGTACATGGCATACCTTTGCCATATTTAATGATAACCATATAAAATGAGGTATCGTTGTGTAAAATACACTGAACCAACTTTGAGGTTGATATCTGTCACAGGGGCTCTTATGGAAGCAAGAGGGCCTGCCACTCAGGAATCAAGAACTCACTTGGAGGGCTCCAAAAGATGATAAGAAATACTATGGAATATATTTCTTAAGCAGGAAAAAGAGAGAGGACAAATATGCCAAAGATAACAAAGAATAAGAAGAATGAAGCCAGAGGCCAAAATAAAAGGAAGCCAAAGCCAAGAAGCCAACCAAGTGAATCCTCAATTCTCTGTTTCAACCTGCCAGAAAGAACAATGGAATTAGGAAAGGATATGACCACCAATATCCACTGACAGGCGAAGAAAGAAAGAGAAAAAGGTGCTAATGACTGACTTAAGATTATCAGTATTAACTTTAATAATGTAAAAGAAAATAAGGATAAAAAAAAATCCAATATATTAATTAACTGGGGAAAAAGCCCCCAGGTGATGAAAGGTGGCCGGTATATGTGAAAAGCTGAAAGATTGATCCTGGAAGGTGGATCAATGACTGTATTGTCCAAATCGGGAAATACAGTTCTGGCCATCTTGAAATTTGAACTGTGTGATGGAATTCACACAGTGGAATAAGAAATGGCCCAATTGGGCCATGGCCATACAGGTTGATTGAATAAGGCCTGTACGGATGAATTGGGTTGTCCAAGGAGTATTGAATACTTGATGTCTTGACAGCTGATTTAAATGATGTAATACCTCTTGAGAATTGACCTTAGAATAATCCTGAATGAATTGTACCAACCCAACTCCTGCAGATACAGGTGGTTGGGATCCTTGAATGATCTTCTGAATTGCCGCCATGGATTGCCAGACTGATGAGCTGAAAAGTCCTCCTTCAAAATGGGCGTTGGAATTATGGACCTTGAAATGGAAAGGTGGAATTGGGTCCTGAAAACGTCACCATTGGATTGCTGAGTAAAAATGGTGCATAATGGTATATAATACCATATATGCACCACACCTGAAATCTTGAGTACGGAGTGCATGAAGGAAAGGAAAGAATTCCCCTTAAGTTGAGGGGAGGGCTTGCTGAGCTGATCTGGTGGCCTCTGGTGGTTGCCAGAGGCCATGGTGGTCCATGGCCAAAATTGGGTCCTACGGGATTTATGGCCAAAAGGGTGTCCAAAAGGGATTTGATCATGGCCAAAATTGGCTCAGGTGGGCCCAGGTGGCTGGCCCCTTTCGGCCTCATTGGATTAGACCAAAAGGGGCCTAATTGGCCTACGGACCGCGGCCCACGGTCCGTACGGACCGTAGAAGCCGTAGGGGGTCTAAATGGCCCAAAAAGGCCATTTAGGCCAAAACCCCCATAATGAAAGGGGTTGGCCAGGGGCCAATGATGATGGCTAGGGGGTCCAGAACCCCCTGGAAGATAAAAGGACCCCCCAGGCCCAAAATAAAAGATGAAAGCCTGGGGGTTGGTGAGGTGGAAATTGGCCAAGAGGGCCAATGATGGCAGGATATGGCCTGAGGCCATAAATGATGGTTGAGAGGGGCTATGGCGTAAAAACCATAAAACACCCAAGGGGGCCAATTGGCCATAAAGGACATGACATGACCAATTGGCCCCATCTGGGCTCCAGGTTGGATTGCCGCAGCCATCAAGGAGGAGGGCCAAAACTTGTGGTTGTGACAGTACCCCCCTACCTTGAATGGTGAGATCCTGAGCACCAAGATAAGGTAGAAGCCTGTTGAGGCTATTAAGACGGATTGAACGGAGGGATTCCAGAGGTATTTGATCTTTGAAAGGAAAAATTTTGAACTGATAATAGTGTTGGCATATGAATTGAGGTTGACGTAGTCTTCTCTTGACATTTGGCTTTGAAAATGTTGAAGGATTGAATTGACGTAGAATTTTGGCATAAAGACTATAATAAAAGAAAATTGAAATGATAAAGAAAGAAAATAAAAGAAAATGAAACAAAACAGAAAAAAGAAATAAAAAGAAAATTTTTGAGGGGGAGTCCAATCTTCATCACGGATTTTGAGAATTGAATTGAGAGTGGCCAGGGTACCTGGAAAAGAGATTTGATGCCAGGTGCTCACAAAGTGGCCAAGGTGATGTTTTGGACAGATTGTAGACCCCTCAGGGAAGTGCACACTGGGAGAGGAACTTACTTTTGGTAGTTGCCAATCCCGCCAGTGCCATAAAAGAAAAACAAACTGGTTAAGGATTGAATTGAATTGGGAAACTTGGAAAAGAAGTAAAAGGGTGAATGGCCCATTTGTCCAAGTGAAAATGGCCATAATTTTGGAATTGAATGTTGAAAAGCCAGGCCAAGATCTGTGTCCAAAATTGCAAAGTGCTCACAGAGTGGCCAAGGTGATGCTTACAACAGATAAGGGTAGAATACCCCGAAAGGTGCATACCAGGAGCGGGACTTACTTTTGGTAATTCCTCTCCCCACCAAGCACCATAAATGAATCAAGCTTTTGAAGAATTGGGACCCGGCTTGTCAGGATATAAAGAATGAAAATCTTTGACAAGTTCAGGACAATTCTTGAGGTTTTTGGCTGGTTCCCAAGTGGATCTTTCTGGGTCTTGACTGAAACCTTTCCATTCCACCAGATACCATAATTTTCTTCTCTTGAGCTTTGAGTCCAGTATTTGAGAGACTTCCAATTCCTCTTCTTCTTCAATGATGATTGGAGGAGGAGGCTCTTGATGCCGCTTTGGGATTGTTGATGTCTTGACTGGTTCCAAAAGTGAGATATGGAAGACTGGGTGGATGGATTTCCATTGAGATGGAAGCTTGAGGTGGTAAGCATGAGAACTGACTTTCTTCAGGATTGGAAAAGGACCCAACCATCTTTCGGATAGTTTTTTGGTGGGTCTGGTTGATTTGATGTTCTTGGATGAAAGCCATACCATGTCACCAGGATTGAAAACAGGTGGACTTGCTCTACCTTTATCTGCATACCTCTTAAACCGTTTTATGGCGATTTCAAGTTCTTTCTTGACATCTTGCTGTACTGATTGAATTTTTGTTGATAACTTTCCAGCAGGAGTATCTTGAGTGATGTGAACTGAATCAAATTGTGGATCTCTTCCATAAACAGTGAAAAACGGTGATTTCTTGGTTGAAGGGTGATCAGAATTATTGTAGGCAAATTCAGCCAGAGGGAGCCAGGTGTTCCAATCATCTTGATGATAACTGACATACATCCGAAGATACTGTTCTAGTATCTGATTTACCCTCTCTGTCTGTCCATCAGTTTCTGGGTGATAAGCAGTTGACAAGTCTCTTTAAATCTTGAGCTGCTGACAAAGATTGGTCCAGAAGGAAGAAACGAAGAGTGAACCTCTATCACTGACAATGCTTGATGGAAGGCCATGCTTTGAGAAAATATTCTTGATGAATAAAAGGGCCGAATCCAGTGAAGTGATTGAAGACATTGTTGGAATAAAAACCGCCATTTTTGAGAATCTGTCCACTATGACAAGGATTGAGTCAAAGGAATTGGACAGTGGCAGTTGAGTGATGAAATCCATTGAGAGACAAATCCAAGGACCATTTGGAATTGGAAGAGGCTTGAGGAATCCAAACTTCTTATGATGAATATTCTTGTTTCTTTAACACTGTTGACAGGATGAAACATAATCCTTGATGAATTGAGTCATGCCGGACCAGTGGAAATCCCGCTTGACAAGTTTGAGAGTCTTCTCTTGGCCAGGGTGTCCAGCCAGAGGAGAATCGTGACGCTTTTGAAGACTGCTGAGTTGAATTGTGGAGTCATTTGGGACTACCACCCGATCTTTGAAGAGAAGAAGTTGGGAGGAGGAATCAAGAGAATAATCTTGGACAGATTTACCTTTACCAAAATCTTCAAGGATACTTCTGTACTGAGGATCTTTCCATACTGCCTTCTGAATTGAGTCAATCAGATTTGAAAATGCCTCCACCTTGACTGCAAAGAACTTTGAGGGTTGAACTTCATCTTGCTTAATGAGTTGCTGAAAATTCATTGGATTCTTGCTGATGAAATCCTCCCCCCTCTCCGGATAAACGTCGTCCCAACGTGATAAAGCATCCGGAAGAGTAGCCAGGCGGCCAGGGCGGTAAGTGATTGAGAAATGAAATTCAGACAGGAATTCAGCCCAACGGGCTTGACGGCGAGTGAGGATCTTTGATGACATAAGGTACTGAAGAGAAGAATGATTGGTGAGAACTTCAAACGGGGAAGACAGAGAAAGGAGAAAAGCCCTCCAGCGCTTGAGAGCCCAGACTATGCCAAGGAGTTCCTTGTCATGAATCTCATAGTTAAGCTCCACTGGAATAAGCTTGCGGCTGTCGAATGCAATGGGATGTTTTCCTGAGTCAGAGACCTGACTCAGTAAAGCACCCAAGGCATAATTGGATGCATCGGTCTCTACAATGGTGGGTAGAGAAGGATTGAAGTGGGAAAGGATTGGAGCGGTGGTGAAAGCCTCTTTGAGTTGATGAAACTGACTAAGAGCTTCCTCATTGAGGGGGAAACAGGAATCTTTCTTGAGGAAGCTGGTGAGTGAACTGATCTTCTTTGAATAATTCTTGATGAAACGGCGGTAAAAATTGGCAAAGCCGAGAAAGGATTCAAGTGCCTTGAGGTTTCTTGGAGGAGGCCAATTGAGAATCTGCTGGACTTTTGCTTGGTCCATCTTGAGGCCTTCAGCAGAAACAACATAACCAAGGTATTCAACACTAGAAACATGAAAAAGGCATTTGGACGCCTTAGAAAAAAGATTATTGGCCCTAAGTCTGGAAAGAACAGTGGACACATGAGTGACATGCTCTTCCTCAGACTTGGAAAAGACCATAATATCGTCTAAATAAACCACAACATAAACATCAAGCAAATCTTGGAAGATATCATTAACAAGATTTTGAAAAGAAGCAGGAGCATTGGTGAGCCCAAACGGCATAACCAAGTACTCATAACTGCCATATTTAGTTCTAAAACAAGTCAAATGTTCATCACCCTCCTTGATTCTGAGCAGGTTATATGCACCATGCAAATCAATCTTGGAGAAGATAGAAGAACCATTAAAGACATTGAGAAGCTGATTCATAGGCGGAACAGGATACTTGTTCTTCCTAGTAACAGCATTGAGTTTGCGGTAATCAACACACAAACAGAGGCCACCATCTTTCTTTTTGACGAAAAGAACAGGTGCTCCTGTTGAAGAGGAGCTTGGCCGGATGGAACCTTTCTCTACATTCTCTGAAATGTAGGCCCTGAGTGTATCTGACTCTTGTTTGGATAAAGAGTAGATCACCCCAACTGGAGGTAGAGACCCCTCCAGCTCGATATGATGATCACAGGCACGGTGAGGAGGAAGTTTTTCTGCTTTCACCTTGGAGAATACATCCAGATATTGGTGATAGACAGAAGGAACAACCTTCATCACGGTTTCTACTTCTTCTGGCTCTTCCTCTTCATCCCACAACTCCTCCAGGGAGTCATGATAAGATGAAGGAGGAAGGTCCATATTCCCAAATAAGAGGTGAAGTGAAGATACAGAATTATCTTCTCCAACATCTTGAATCTCTTTGAAGACTTCAGCTCTAGGAGATAGTAATGACTGTGGGGAATTAAGGGAAGGAATATGGAAAGAAGATGGAAATGATGGTGTTCTAGAATCACCAACCAGAGCTGCACAAGATTTGGCAGAAGAAAAGTCATTACGGACAGAATTAGAAGGATCAGAATAGTCCAAATGATCAGGATTAAAGGTGATCAGCCCTTGCCTCCAATCAATAGAAGGATTAAAATGATTGAGAAAGTCAAAGCCCAATATGAGGTCTTCTCCCTTGGGAGTATCAATGACTAAAAAGTCCCATTCAAAGCTTGGGAAGGAAGGGAGCTCAACCATATACTTAGTATGGTGAGTCACAAATAAGGAAGGGGACTCAGAGGAGTCCAAAATGATAAGAGGAATCTTCTCTGGAATTTCTGACGTAGTCAATGAGTACTTGTGAACAAACTGCTTTGCAATAAATGAGTGTGTAGCACCAGAATCAATGAGAATACTGTAAAAAACATCAGAAAGAGAAGAAAACACAAAAAATTTAAGAGAATTTTTGACACCAGTATTCAGCATGCACAATTGTGCTCTGGAAGGAAAACTGTGAAGACCATTGAACACAACATGATCTTCAGTCAGGCTTTTCCCTGGCTGGGAAATTTGCCTGACGGTTGGGTAAGCTTGTTTTGAGGCCTTTTGAAACAGGACTCAAGACTATGCTTCCCACCACAATAGGTACAAAGACCCTCTTTGATTATTCTTTCTTTTTCAGAGTTCATGAGCTTGAGATCTTTATTCAAAAAAGAAGAATGGGGCTTGTCCCGCTTTTGGGAATGAAATTTCTTCTTATGCCTTGAGCTTGAAGAAACTTGATGATGAGAAGAGTGAGACTTCGAGGCTTCAGGCTTCTTCTCTTGATGATGATTCTTCTCCTTTTGCCTCTCATGGTACCTGGTATCAAGTTCCAGGCTGACGTCCATTAAGTCTTGAAGAGAATCAATATTTGAAGGATGGGAGGCTAATTGATCCAGAATTCTGGAGGCCAAGCCCTTCCTGAAATGATGAATAAGAGCCCTTTCACCCCAATCCCCGATTCTTGAAACCAAACTCCTGAAATCGGCAATATATAAAGCAACATGCCCACC
Source organism: Austropuccinia psidii (assembly GCA_023105745.1). Classification (NCBI taxonomy): domain Eukaryota; kingdom Fungi; phylum Basidiomycota; class Pucciniomycetes; order Pucciniales; family Sphaerophragmiaceae; genus Austropuccinia; species Austropuccinia psidii. The sequence continues at coordinate 20,679,083 of JALGQZ010000009.1, read as the reverse complement.
TTCTTTCATCCTAAGGCCATCCAATTCTGCTTCTGATTTTCTAACTTCATTTGGGTCTCCAAATCAAGTGAACAATTGGGATTCAAACAGTGGCCAGGAATTGAGAAGGTAACTTGAGTCTTGATTATTGAGATCGGAAAGATAAGGCTCAATCCATTTTGCAGCCCTGCCAACTAAGAATGAAGTGACATAAAGAACCTTCTTTCTATCTTGAGAGAAGTTTGCCGGATCATTATGAAAGATGAGCTGACAAGATTGAATAAAGCTTCTGACTTTGAAGGGCTGAGTCCCATCAAAGCATTCTGGAGCCTTCATAGAGGGAGTCTTGAAGGCTGGTGGTCTTGATGACTCAGAGGAAGAAGCTGCTTGAAGATTGGCCATAATTTGAGTCATCTGCTGCATGATGGCCAATAAAGATGGTTCAGATTGGTGAGAGACAGGCTGATCAGACTGGGCTAGAGTTGGTCTTCCAGTACCTTGGGATGCCCCCACCGGAGCAGGAACACCTTCAGTACCTTCAGACTCTTCCTCTTCCACAGAATTCTCCTCCTCCTCTTCATCATCTTCACCTTGAACCTTGGGACTGGTTCTTGAAAGTCCTGGGAATCCGCCAACCACTCCTGATAATGAGATTGATCTCCTTGGCCCTCTTCCTTCCTTCCTGGATGGTGCTGCTCCTTCCAAAGTGGGTCCTCTGTCCAATCTGGCCCTCAGTTGAGAAACTGCTGGGGTACCGTCAAGAGGAGCCCTTGGAGTTGGAGTCAGAACAGCTTGAGTTCTGGCCTGAGATCTGGTCTGTCTTGTAGGAGGTGAATGTTCAACTGGCATGATTCAGGAATAATAAATCAAATAAATGAAAAGAAATTCAAAATTATCTTGAAGTAAAGAATCAACAATCAAATCTTGAGGAAATAAATGAATCAAGTGAAAATCTTCAAGTACGTCAATAAATCAAAATCAAATGAAGTCTTGAAGTCAAAATAAAATCAATGTCTTGAAGTAAATCAATGAATCAAATCAAATCAAAATATTGCAGAAAATCAATCAATCAAAATGAATTCTTGATGTGAATAATCAGCAAATCAATAAAATCTTCAGGTCAGTCAATTATCTTGATGTCAATTTCAATTATGTCAAATCGGTCAATCAAATCAATTCCAAGTGAATTCTTCCAAAATCAAAATTCTTGAGGAATAAATCAAAATGAATCCTGATATGAAGAACGTGTCTGAATAATCTGATGAATAATTTGAGGATCAAAGATAAAGACACTTGAATTACGGATAAGAGTAAGATTGATGATAATGAAAAATGAGATTGGAAAAATAAATAAGATAAGAATTGGGTCAGCTTTCAATTTTCAGAGTGAAGAAATAAATGAGAGAAAATTGAGAGGTGACAGAGAATCATTAATTTTCATAAGCGTTAAAGAGTCATAATTTTGATAAATGAATGAATGAAATTGATGAGGAATGAATGAATAGAATGAAAAGAAATTATGGGTTAATTAATATAATGTCACAGGGGCTCTTATGGAAGCAAGAGGGCCTGGTACTCAGGAATCAAGAACTCACTTGGAGGGCTCCAAAAGATGATAAGAAATACTATGGAATATATTTCTTAAGCAGGAAATAGAGAGAGGACAAATATGCCAAAGATAACAAAGAATAAGAAGAATGAAGCCAGAGGCCAAAATAAAAGGAAGCCAAAGCCAAGAAGCCAACCAAGTGAATCCTCAATTCACTGTTTCAACCTGCCAAAAAGAACAATGGAATTAGTAAAGGATATGACCACCAATATCCACTGACAGGCAAAGAAAGAAAGAGAAAAAGGTGCTAATGACTGACTTAAGATTATCAGTATTAACTTTAATAATGTAAAAGAAAATAAGGATAAAAAAAATCCAATATATTAATTAACTGGGGAAAAAGCCCCCAGGTGATGAAAGGTGGCCGGTATATGTGAAAAGCTGAAAGATTGATCCTGGAAGGTGGATCAATGACTGTATCGTCCGAATCGGGAAAAACAGTTCTGGCCATCTTGAAATTTGAACTGTGTGATGGAATTCACACAGTGGAATAAGAAATGGCCCAATTGGGCCATGGCCATACAGGTTGATTGAATAAGGCCTGTACGGATGAATTGGGTTGTTCAAGGAGTATTGAATACTTGATGTCTTGACAACTGATTTAAATGATGTAATACCTCTTGAGAATTGACCTTAGAATAATCCTGAATGAATTGTACCAACCCAACTCCTGCAGATACAGGTGGTTGGGATCCTTGAATGATCTTCTGAATTGCCAGACTGATGAGCTGAAAAGTCCTCCTTCAAAATGGGCGTTGGAATTATGGACCTTGAAATGGAAAGGTGGAATTGGGTCCTGAAAACATCACCATTGGATTGCTGAGTAAAAATGGTGCATAATGGTATATAATACCATATATGCACCACACCTGCAATCTTGAGTACAGAGTGCATGAAGGAAAGGAAAGAATTCCCCTTAAGTTGAGGGGAAGGCTTGCTGAGCTGATCTGGTGGCCTCTGGTGGTTGCCAGAGGCCATGGTGGTCCATGGCCAAAATTGGGTCCTATGGGATTTATGGCCAAAAGGGTGTCCAAGAGGGATTTGATCATTTTTGGGTCCAAGGAAATCATGGCCAAAATTGGCTCAGGTGGGCCCAATTGTGGTTTGGGGCCTAGGTGGCTGGCCCCTTTTGGCCTCATTGGATTAGGCCAAAAGGGGCCTAATTGGCCTATGGACCGTACAGACTGTAGAAGCCGTAGGGGGTCTAAATGGCCCAAAAAGGCCATTTAGGCCAAAACCCCCATAATGAAAGGGGTTGGCCAGGGGCCAATGATGATGGCTAGGGGGTCCAGAAACCCCTGGAAGATGAAAGGACCCCCCAGGCCCAAAATAAAAGATGAAAGCCTTGGGGTTGGTGAGGTGGAAATTGGCCAAGAGGGCCAATGATGGCAGGATATGGCCTGAGGCCATAAATGATGGTTGAGAGGGGCTATGGCGTAAAAACCATAAAACACCCAAGGGGCCAATTGGTCATAAAGTACATGACGTGACCAATTGGCTCCATCTGGGCTCCAGGTTGGATTGCCGCAGCCATCAAGGAGGAGGGCCAAAACTCGTGGTTGTGACAATATCTCAAAAACTGAAAGGGTTATGGCTGTTTTGAGGTCAAACTCCCACAGTTTGGCCAATACAGCCTTACCATGGAATAATATCCCATAACAATGATTATGAGGTGTCAAGCTGACAAAGAAGCTTGTTTTTACTTCAATACCTCATAGTTCATTCAATACTGGGGTCCCATACAGGTTCTGTACAGCATTCTACATGTCATACATGTCAGAATCAGGCTGTGTGGTCCCCAGATGAAAGTTTTCACCCTGTATTGGTGAGAATTGCCCAGATGTGGTTTAAGAACCACATCTATGCCTAATACAGGCTATACACGACTTTTGAAAACCACAAGCCTGTCCTTGAGAGTGAAAAATGTTCACTTCCTCTATGTGAAAAGGTCTAGCAGCCTTTTCACCCCATTTCAGGATAAAAGGAGGCCTTTTCACTGCAAGAAAAGGAATCCCCATTCTGCTCTTGAATTCCTACATAGTACAACTGTCAAAAACAGCTATACTCTTGTAAAGTGCACAGGTTATACTAGAAATATTAGTATTGTAGTCTTTATTATTGTAACCCAACAGGTAAAGCTGCACCCAGGGCTTTCAATAGTGCTCACCACCACTCATTATCATTGGTAAAGCCCTTTTTATCTTTAATTAAACCTTTCTTAAATACTTTTATTTGTGTCACAGTCATAGTTAAAGCTGTATATAGCCTTATTACATCTTCATCATAGACTCAGACTGACATTTTGGGGGCCTGGTTGTGTTTTTTAGCTTTGTGGACCTTATAAGTGTGTTTTTTCTCATATTTTCTTTATTATGACAATTTTTTTTGTCCTTTTGAGGCATAATTATTAATAAAGATATATATATAATATATCTTATACATATTTTTACAGTGCTATATGTAATATACCACTGTTTTTTATCTTTTTTTAATCATATTGTTTCATGGTTGATTATAATTTAATCACCAAAAGACCCTTATTTTTGGTGTGTTTTACATATAAGAACTTTTTAAGCCATTAATAAAGTCCTTTTTTTAATTCAATAAGGACACCTCTTACTGTAAAACAACAGTTGAGGCATGGTTGGGTGTATTGTTAATTCAATTACCCTCTTACATACCACTTTTTATCAGATTATACTTGTTAATTACAAGTTGATCTGTGAGATACTGGCATAAAAACAGCTTACCGGATATACCTGTAAGCTGTATTTCTGACGTGAAATTGTTAATTCAATTACACGGTCATTATACAAGGGCATATTGTAGTAATATACAAGCCCAGAGGCCATTCTTAGAAATAAAAACAGCATTTGAAGAAGTCTTAACTGAAATTAAGCTCTCTTTTCCTGTTTGATTCAGTGGAAGAAAACTACATACCACTTTAGACCCAGTCACAGGCAAACACACCAGTGACACCCTCAGAACCAGAGGGCAGCAAGGGCAAGGGAAAGAGGCACAGTGAAGGCCTGATTAAAGCAAAAAAATGGACAACCATTGCCACTCAGAGGAATAGAAAACCACAAGACTCTGCTTCAATACAAGGTAAACCAGCCTTAACCACTTGTACAGGGAAGATTACCATAATTAACCCAGTTGTAACCTCTCAAGGTAAATAGCCGAAATCAGCAGACAACAAATTTGTACAAGGAAAAGTCAAAGGTAAATACCCTAAGAACAGAAAGTTTTTGACTGCTTGCAAACACTGATATTTCACCTGTACACCTCAGAAACCTTGGCTTCCAAAGGAACCAGCCAGAGGACAGAGAAGCCTTGTCTAGAACCAGAAGACATGCAAGAGGACACTTTGGACACAGTGGTGGATGGCAAGACACTGAGGGAAATCATACCCACCCTTCCATTCACTTTCCAATTCAACAGGAACCTCAAACCAGAGGACTGCCAAGATATGGATCAAGTTCTTCAGCTCCACCAAATCCTCAAAGACGTATTTAAATGGAGCATGGACAACAAGAGGTTCAACCTGGCAAGTCACTGGGCAGAACTTGGAGCAAGTTACCAGAAGATTTGTCTCAAAGAGATAGACTTCAAAGACCTTATGGTAATCACCAAAGGTTGGAATCCTACCAGGCCGTTCAGACTCCTGGAGGCAAGGGCACAGAGGATAAGGGAGAACCAAGCCACTATCCAAGCTATAGAAGAACAGCTGACCCAGACAGGGAATACTCAGATTTCTTCAGGCTCACAAGGAGCAGGCCAAATAAGCTTTCCGGTGGCTTCACACCATTCAGAAACCAAAAAATCAGTGGCCAAGAGTCACCATTCTTCACAATCCCAGGAAGCTTCCAGGAGAAGACAAGGATACAATGGAAAAAAAGACCACCTTCAGCCAGAGGAAGAGAGAGTCAGACCCAATGATCTTAAAGATGTTAGATTTGGTGAAAGAAGTGAAAAAGAAGCAGAAGTAGTTGTAAATAACTCTATAATTAGTAGTCCTATTAATAGAAATATTACCCCCACTCAGAATTAACACAATGTTGTCACACCTGAGAGTAACCTAAACAGTGATGCACTGTGGTTACAAATGTCCCAATATGCTGATCAAACTCAAAAGCAGTTTGAAGAACTTGAAGCAAGCCATTAGAGGATGAAAATATTGACAGCCACTATGGAAAAAATTGGTGAAAACCTTCAAGAAGGACATGCTAAATTGAGAAAAGCCTCTGAGGAAACAAACAAAAGACCGAATCTAGTCATTGAAGAACAGCATCATGGCAAAAGGGACGGGGATTTTCTGGATCAAGACATAAACAAACTGTTCAATGTCTACCATAGCTTGAAGCCCCAACCACAAGGCCATGTTATGGATAATCCATATCATCAAGATGACATAAAACCAGATGCCATGTTGGTGAATAAGGCAAGATTCCCATCAAAATACCAGGAGGGAGATAATATGTCATATTCAGAGAAGGAAGCGTTGCAACAGCTTCCTGAAGCCTCAAGCTGGCCCCAATCCTCTGGAACTGGAGAATATGATCATATGGAACTAATCGATTATATTGATGGACTCTTTATTGATGTACCAAGAATACCAGACTACTGGATTACTACTATATTTACTACAGCATTTAGAGGATATTCTAGTATTTGGTACACAGAAATGAAAGAAATCCATGGCAGAAGAAACTGGCCATGGTGGAAGAGTCAGATCATCCAGAAGTACAGTAGTGGTACCTGGATATTGAAAAAGACAATGTCATTTGAAAATGACATATACTCTGTGGAAAAGGATCCATATGAGTGGTGTCTTATACAGTCTAAAAGACTCAAAGCCATTGATCCTCAAATGAACATTCAGATGAGGAATCAAAAACTCCTGACACAAATGCCAGGAGAACTAGAGCATGCAGTAAAATTCAGATGCAATTACAATTGCACTCTAGATGACATTGAAAATACCTTACAAGATGTAAGGAAAAGAACTAATATGGGGAAATACACCCCATATAATAGCAGTGGTTTCAAAGAGAAACAATCTTCCAGGGTGTAGTTTAAAGACAAATCCAGAGAAAGGGTGGCAGAAGTGGCAAAGAAGAAAAATTCTTGTCACAACTGTGGTTCAACAGACAACTATGCCAACAACTGTCCAAAGGCAAAGAAAAAAGTCTATGCCATTGAGAAAGTCCCAGAAGAGGAATCCCCAACAGAGGATTCTGAATAAGACTTTATGAGTGATGCCATCAGATAACAATCTGATGATGACCAAGACCCAAGAGAAAAATTCCAAGTGGAATACCAAGAGGAAACCCCACTAGAAATCCAAGACATACAGTCGGAAGCAGGCATGCCAAAAAATACTGCCAGAAAAAACTTGTGCAAGCACACACAAGATGAACAAACATTCCTGGTTACACCAACCAAAGGAATGGCATACATACATGGAACAGCCACAAAAATGACTGTTTGTATTGAAAATGCTCAACATCCATTGGTCATTGACATTAGAGCACACTGCTCCATAGTGGCCAGAAATATATGGACAACCACTTCCCAAACTGGGAAAACCAGCTCTTGCCCACCAAGGCAAATAACTTCAAGAGCACATCAGGGAAGATGACTTCCATTGGGAAAATTATCAAAGAGATAATTATACCCCATAGGAAAGGTAACATCAGACTCAACACAGAGTTTGTTGTGCTTGATGATGCCCACATTCAAGGGCTGTTGCTGGGAACAGATTACAAGAGGATGTATGGCATTGATATTTACAATAGTAAAAAAAGGCATATTACCATTGGTATCAACAAGGAAAAGAAATTTTCACTTGATATATACCAAATATCTGCCCAAGATCCTCTTGAGGAACTACTGAATGAATTCAGAGAGGGACAGTTTAGCACTACCCTCACCAGTAAACAGAAACTAAGCTTACTGAAAATACTGAGAAAAAATAGACCAGCATTTGCCATTAGTGAAGAACCATTAGGCAAGATTAGAGGCCATAATATAGAACTATATCTGGATGTGGAAAGACCTTATCCACCCATGCTCAGGAGACCTCCATACCCAGCAAGTCTGGAAACCAGGAAGGAAATTGAAAAACATATCAAGAACTCCTGAGCATGGATTTAATCAGAAAGATTGGAAACAATGAAATAGTGGAAATTACCACACCTTTCCTGATCACCTGGCATGATGGAAAGTCTAGGCTGTGTAGAGATCTTAGATCTCTGAATAACTACACCAAAGCTGACAGGTACCCTATACCCAGGATACCTCATGCATTAGAAAAACTGGGAAAAGCCAAATACATAACCAAAATTGATTGTATGAAAGGCTTCCCCCAGAATGGAGTTAAACCAAACTTCATGTAATTACTCATAATCATATGTTATATGGGCATATATGAGTACACAGGATGCCATTTGGAATCAAGAATGCAACAGCCCACTTCCAAAGGATGATGGACACCATATTTAAAGAAGAAATATTGGAAGGCTGGATGGTATTATATATTGATGACATCGTTATATACTCAGAGACATTGTCAGCCTGTGACTCAAAACCAGAGCACAAGCATGACAGCCAAAATACCATAAACCAATGGTATAGCCAAGATACCACCAAAACATGGAGCTGAGCCAAATCAGCTCAAAAAAGTATCAAATCAAAGAGGAAACTCACCCCTTTCTGAAAATATAAGTCCCATCACCATAGGACAAAGAATAACAAAGTTATTCCTGCTCAAAGTTATTGCTGAGCATAAACCTTAATTTTCACCTCTCATCTAAAATCTAGAAGGAGAGGCTTAACCCCATTAAATGGGTACTAAAAATGAAGCTCTAAGCCAGGGCTATCCAATGGTACCAGCCAAACTGACCTAGCACCAATATTACTGGAGTTATGGTCAATTTCAGGCCAAATAAGGGTGAACAAAACATTCACCTCTCATCTAACTTCTACAGTTTTAGTGTGAGATACTTGAAGTGGGGGCTTATTGGAAAGAGCACAATCAGGGCTATTTGATGGTGCTATCCACTTACCCATATCTCAACTACAGCAGAAGGTATGGTGCAAACAACCTCAATACAGCGTTTTTGCCTAAATCACACATATGTACAAAAACTCTTGTACATGGCATACCTTTGCCATATTTAATGATAGCCATATTGAATAAGGTACCATTGTGTAACACACACACAGGGCTACACACTGCTTCAGCTTTGAGGTTGATATCTCAAGAACTGACAAAGCTATAGCTGTTTTAAGGTCAAAATCCCACATTCTGACTAATATAGCCTTACCATGGGATAATATCCCATAACCATGGATATGAGGTTTCAAATAGACAAAGAAACTTGTTTTTAATTCAATACCTCATATCTCAGTAAATACTGGGGTCCCATACAGCTTCTATACAGCAATTTATGCGTCATACACATCAGAATCAGGCTGTGAGGTCCCCAGATGAAGATCTTCATCCTGTATTGGTAAACACTGCCCAGATGTGGTTGCAAAACCACATCTGAGCCCAGTACAGGTTGTACAGGCTGTTTTAAAACCACAAGCCAGTACTAGAGAGTGAAAAATCTTCACTTCCTCTACGTGGAAAGGTCTAGCACCCTTTCCACCCCATTTCAGGATAAAAAGGAGGCTTTTCACAGCCAGAATTGTCTCCTCATCCTGCTCTTGAATGACCTACATAGTAAACTGTCAAAAACAGTTTTACTCTTGGTTAATAATCAGGTATAATTATAAATCTTAATTACTGTAGTCTTTTATTATTGTAACCCAACAGATAAAGCTGCACCCAGGGCTTTCAACAGTGCTCACCACCACTATATCATATATAGTAAAGCCCTTTTAATCTTAAATAAAATCATCTTCAACTCTTATAAATCTTTTTTAACCATTTTTACCATGTCACAAACATAGTTAAAGCTGTAACTAGCCTATTTACACCTTTATCATAGTTTCATCCTGACATTTTGGGGGCCTGGCCATGTTTTAAACTTTTTTTTTGGACCTTATAAGTAAGTTTTCTCTCTTATTCTTTATTTATGACAATTGTTTTATCTCTTTAGGCATATTTTCTTTTAAAAAAATATATGTTTTATATATTTTTTTTTTAATACTCATATTATAAGAGTACTTACCACATGGTTAATACCCACAAAAACCTTTATTTTTGGCATGTTTACATATAAAAACACATAAGCCATCAATAAGTCCTGTATTCTTGATTGAATAAGGACACCTCTGACTGAAAAACCATCAGTTGAGGCGTGGTTAAGTGTATTGTTAACTCAATTACACTTATACAGAGCCATTTCTTCAGATTACACTTGAAAGCCACATGTTGACCTTCTTTTTATATGATTGTCATGTTCCCTCTATACTCTTGGATGGCTATTTGCCACCTCGACATGTGTCTATTGGTAATCTTTGTGTTTAGTAAAGACTTCAAGGCTTTGCAGTCTGTGTAGACTCCAAAGACTGAACCCTCCAAATAGCAATAGAGTTTCCCTAGATCCCAGACTAAGCATAGACATTCAGTCTGGGTGGCCCCATACCTGGCTTCTGAATCTTTCAGTTGCCTAGAGATGTAACATATTACTCCCTCTCTTGGTTCACCATCCACAATTTGTCTCTGGTGAAGGGCTTCTCCTAATCCTTGGCTACATGCTGCATCTATGTATAACTTGGATGGTGGTTTGAAGTCAGGAAATATGAGCACAGGTGCATTTGTGAGTTCATATTTAATCTGCCCATATGCATCCCTTTTTTCCTTGATAATTTCAAAAACTACATCTTTTGAACATAACTTGTATAAAATGCTAGTTATGTGGGAAAAATGTTTGATGTGGTTTCTATAGTAGCTAGCAAACCCAAGAAAAGATTGCATATCTTTGATGTTTCTTGGTACTGGCTTTTGCAGTACTACTCCTACTTTGTTCTGGTCAATTGCCAGACTAAGACCTGAGACTTTATGTCCTAGAGCTGGTACCTGTTGTTGGCCAAAATTGCACTTTTTAAGTGGAATTTTCAGATTTATGGGTGTGCATTTACTTAGCACTCTTTCTATGTATTGCGCATAGTCTTCCCATGTCTGTCAGGATGAAACTATGATAAAGGTGTAAATAGGCTAGTTACAACTTTAACTATGCTTGTGACACGGTAAAAATGGTTAAAAAAGATTTATAAGAGTTGAAGATGATTTTATTTAAGATTAAAAGGGCTTTACTATATATGATATAGTGATGGTGAGCGCTGTTGAAAGCCCTGGGTGCAGCTTTATCTGTTGGGTTACAATGATAAAAGACTACAATAATTAAGATTTATAATTATACCTGATTATTAACCAAGAGTAAAACTGTTTTTGAAAGTTTACTACGTAGTTTATTCAAGAGCAGGATGAGGAAACAATTCTGGCTGTGAAAAGCCTCCTTTTTATCCTGAAATGGGGTGGAAAGGGTGCTAGACCTTTCCACATAGAGGAAGTGAAGATTTTTTCACTCTCTAGTACTGGCTTGTGGTTTGCAAACAGCCTGTATAACCTGTATTGGGCTTATATGTGGCCTTGAAGCCACATCTGGGCAGTTTTTACCAATACCGGGTGAAAAGTTTCAGCTGGGGACCTCACAGCCTGATTCTGACGTGTATGACGCGTAGAATGCTGTACAGAACCTGTATGGGACCCCAGTATTGACTGAAATATGAGGTATTGAATTAAAAACAGGTTTCTTTGTCTATTTGACACCTCATATTCATGGTTATGGGATATTATCCCATGGTAAGGCTGTATATGACAGCAGGTGGGAATCTTACCTTAAAACAGCCATACCTTTGTCAATTCTTGAGATATCAACCTCAAAATTGGTTTATTGTGTAGCCCTGTATGTCCTCTACACAATGGTACCTCATTTGATATGGGTCTTATTCAATATGGCAAAGGTATCCCATGTACAAGATTTTTGTACACTTGGGTGGTATAGGCAAAAAGCTGTATTGAGCTTATTTGCCCCATACCTTTTGTTCTAGTTGAGCTATGAGGAAATAGATGACACCATCAGATAGCCCTGATTGTGCTCTTTCCAAAAATACCCCACTTCAAGTATCTCACACTAAAACTGTAGAAGTTAGATGGGAGGTAAATGTTTTGTTCACCCTTATTTGGCCTGAAATTGATCATAACTCCAGTAATATTGGTGCTAGCTCAGTTTGGCTTGTACCATTTGATAGCCCTGGCTTAGAGCTTCATTTTGAGTACCCATCTGATGGGGTTAAGCCTCTCTTTCTAGATTTTAGATGAGAGGTGAAAATTAAGGTTTATGCTCAGCAGTAACTTTGAGCAGGAATAACTTTGTTATTTATTGCCCTATGGTGATGGGACTTATGTTTTCCGAAAGAGGTGAGTTTCCTCTTTTGTTTGATACCCTTTGAGCTGATCTGGATCAGCTCTATGTTTTGGTTGTATCTTGGCTATACCATTGGTCTATGGTATTTTGGCTGTCATGCTTGTGCTCTGGTTTTGAGTCACGGGCTGACATACCCTCCCTTTAAAAAAGTCTCATCATTGATGAGACTGTTCAGTCCTCTTAGAGGCCCTGAATCTCCTTAGATGAAGGTTCCCATCTGGTATGGCAACTTCTGCCAACCATTTGTCCTTATCAGCTGTTTTGTGCTTGAATCTGACTAAGTATTGCCTTTGATCCTTTCCATTAAGTCTGATCTTCCTGGCCCTGATGATCTTACTCACAGGTCCTGGGGAGTCCTACACTTCCACTATGTCAGGTGGTGTGGGGTTCTTCTTCCTGGAGGGGAATTTATCCTCCTCTGTTTGGAAGTATGGTTTGACCAAACTTACTGGGAAGACTGGGTGCTTCCTGGAAAATTCCTTTGTAAGTTTGACTTCCAATTCATTCTTTCCTATCAACCTAATGATAGTGAAAGGCCCTACAAATGAGTCCCTCATCTTCGTGGGTCCTTTAAGATTATTAAAGTTCAGTGTAGACACTAGCACCTGGTCCCCTTCCTCAAAGTCAGGTTCCATGTATGTCTTGTCCCACATCTGCTTATTATATTCTTTTGCCTCAGCTATGCATTTGACAGCTGTGTCACAAGCCCTCTTCCACATATCATGGGAGTCTTTGGCTGTGAGGTGGATGGTCAGAAGATTCTTCTTTAAGTGATCCACAGGCAACAGGGGATTCCACCCTTTCTCTACCACTGCAGGTGTTTTTCCTGTGGTAGAGTGCTGACTTGTATTATAAGCCAGTTGGACAGCTGGTAGAAGGGTAACCCAGTCATGGGTGTATCCTTCATGGTCCTTGTATTCCATGCCATAGGCACAGAACCTTCTAAGGATGTCTTCCATAGTCTGGATCATCCTCTAAGCTAGGCAATTTGTTTGGGGATGGTAGGCTGTGGAAAACGCAAGCTTAGTTCCAAGCATGTCATACAAGTTGGTCCAAAATTCAGATGTGAATTTTGGGTACCTATCACTAATAATGATTTTAGGGACTCCACAGGTAGATATGATGTTATTCCAAAATAACAGAGCAGTATCCATGGCTGTGTCCTCTTTGTGACATGGTAGACACCTCATGCTCTTGCTGAACCTATCAACTATGATCAAGCAGGCATTGTAGTTTTATTTGCCTCCTGGGACAAGTCCTGTAACCCAGTCCATGTTGATGGTTTCCCATGGGTGTTTGGGTTCTTCTATATGTTGAAGTAACCCATACTTCCTCCCATGTTTCCTATTTGCCTTTTAGCATCTTTCACAAGTGCTGATGTATTCTCCCAACTCTTGTTCCCACTTGGGCCACCAAGCTGTGCTTGCTACCCTCTCCTTAGTACTGTCCTCACCCATGTGTCCCATATAGGGGCAGTAATGGCATTCTTGCAGGATCAAGGAGATGTGGTCTCTGTCTACCACTTTGAGTGCACTTGTGTGTTTCTCTCTGTGGTAGAGAAGGCCATCTATAAGGAAGAACTTGTTATCCTTATAGGCCCTTAACCAGGGTTCTTCCAGCTGGGATTCCAGTTCTGGACTCCTGTACTTTTGCTGAAGGAGCTGTAGCAGTATGCCACACTGTTTGTGTTTGGCATAAGACTTCAGTACTGCACTAAAAAATTCATTTTGCAGTTCAGAGGAACTTATTCCCAATATGGGAGTTTCTGTCCCCTCTGAATCAGTGTATGCACTGTCAACGGTACCATTTTCTGGTTCCCATTCAGAAAATCTGAAGTTCTTCCTCCTATCTACTTCCATGAAATGGATAGGGATTTTGGCTGCAACTTCAGGGTCATAAGCTGGATTGCTTTTAACATTGTCCAGTGACCATCTGCTAAGGCCATCTGCATTGGTATGGATTTTGCCTTCCTTGTATATGATAGTCATGTTCCCTCTATACTCCTGGATAGCTATTTGCCATCTCAGCATGTGTCTATTTGTAGTCTTCATGTTTAGTAAAGACTTCAAGGCTGTGCAGTCTGTGTAGACTTCAAAGACTGCAACCTCCAAATAATAATGGAGTTTCTCTAGAGCCCAGACTAGACATAGACATTCAGTCTGGGTGGCCCCATACCTGGCTTCTGAATATTTCAGTTGCCTAGAGATGTAACATATTACACCCTCTCTTGGTTCACCATCCACAATTTGTCTTTGGTGAAGGGCTTCTCCTAGGCCTTGACTGAATGCTGAATCTATATATAGCTTGAATGGTAATTCAAAGTCAGGTAAGATGAGCACAGATGCATTTATTTGTTCATATTTGATCCTCTCATATGCATCCCTCCTTTCCTTGGTTATTTCAAAAACTACATCTTTTGAACATAACTTGTATAAACTACTAGTTATGTGTGCAAAGTTTTTGATGTGGTTTCTATAGTAGCTAGCAAACCCACAAAAAAATTGCATCTCTTTGATGCTTTTTGGTACTGGCTTTTGCAGTACTGCTGCTACTTTATTCTGGTCAATTTCCAGACTAAGACATGAGACTTTATGTCCTAGAGCCAGTAACTCTTGTTGGCCAAAATTGCACTTTTTAAGTGAAATTTTGAGATTTATGGGTGTGCATTTACTTAGTACTCTGTCTATGTATTGCACATGGTCCTCCCATGTCTCTGAGTATATAATGATATCATCAATATATACCACCATCCAGCCTTCCAGTATGTCTTCTTGAAATACTGTGTCCATCATCCTTTGGAAATGGGCTGGTGCATTTTTGATGCAAAATGGCATCCTGGTGTACTCATATATGCCCATATGGGATATTATTCTGAGTAATTTCATGGAGTTTGGTTTAACTCCATTTTGGTGGAAGCCTTTCATACAATCCATTTTGGTTATATATTTGGCTTTTGCCAGTTTATCCAAGGCATGAGGTATCCTGCGTATAGGGTACCTATCTGCTTTTGTGTAGTTATTCAGAGCTCTGAAATCTCCACACAGTCTAGACTTTCCATCATGCCAGGTGATCAGGACAGGGGTGGTGATTTCCACTATTTCATTATGTCCAATCTTCCTGATGACATCCATATCCAGGAGCTCCTTGATATGTTTCTCAATTTCCTTCCTGGTTTCCAGGCTTTCTGGATAAGGAGGTCTCCTAAGCATGGGTGGATAAGACCTTTCCACATCCAGATATAGTTCTATATCATGGCCTTTGATCTTGCCTAATGGTTCTTCACCTATGGCAAATGCTGGTCTGTTATTTTTCAGCATCTTCAGTAAACTTAGTTTTTGTTTACTGGTGAGGGTAGTGCTAAACTTTCCCTCTCTGAATTCCTTCAGAAGTTCTTCTCGTGGATCTTGAGAAGATATCTGGTATATATCAAGTGAAAATTTCTTTTCCTTGTTAGTACCAATAGTGATGTGCCTATTTTTACTGTTGTAAATGTCTATGCCATACATCCTCTGGTAATCTGTTCCCAGTAAAAACCCTTGGATGTGAGCATCATCAAGCACTACAAACTCTGGGTGGAGTCTGATATTACCCTTCCTGTGGGGTATAATTATCTCTTTAATAATTTTCCCAATGGAAGTCATCTTTCCTGATGCACTTTTGAAGTTCTTTGCCTTAGTGGGCAAGAGCTGTTTTTCACAGTTTGGGAAGTGGGTATCCAGATAGTTTCTGGCCACTATGCAGCAGTGTGCTCCACTATCAATGATCAGTGGATGCTGAGCATTGTCAATGCAAACAGTCATTTTTGTGGCTGTTCCATGGATATATGCCATTCCTTTGGTTGGTGTAACCAGGAATGTTTGTGCATCTTGTGTGTGTTTGCACAAGTTCTTGTTAGTAGTGTCCCGTGGCATGCCTGCTTCCAACTGTATGTACTGGATTTATAGTGGGGTTTCCTCTTGGTATTCCACTAGAAATTCCTCTCTTGGGTCTTGATCATCATCAGATGGTTCTCTGATGGCATCACCCATGGAGTCTGATCCAGAATCCTCTGTTGGAGATTCTTCCTCTGGGACTTTCTCAATGGCATAGACTTTTTTCTTTGCCTTTGGAAAGTTGTTGGCATAGTGGTCTGTTGAACCACAATTGTGACAAGAATTTCTCTTCTTTGCCACTTCTGCCACTCTTTCTTTGGGTTTGTCTTTAAACTCTACCCTGAAAGGCTGTTTCTCTTTGAAACTACTGCTCTTATATGGGGTGAATTTCCCTATATTAGTCCTTTTCCTTATGTCTTGTAAGGTGTTGGCAATGTCAGCTAGAGTGCAATTTTGGTTGCATCTGCATTTTACTGCATGCTCTAGTTCTCCTGGAAGTTGTGCCAGAAGCTTGTGATTCCTCATTTGAATGCTCATCTGAGGATAAATGGCTTTAAGCCTTTTAGACTGTCTAAGACACTACTCATATGGATCTTTGTCCACTGAGTATTTGTCATTTTAAAATGACATTGTCTTCTGCCACATCCAAGTTCCATTACTGTACTTTTGGATGATTTGACTCTTCCACCATGGCCAGTTTCTTCTGCCATGGATTTCTTTCATTTCTGTGTACCATATACTAGAATGGCCTTTAAATGAAGTATTCAATCTAGCAGTAATCCAGTAGTCTGGTATGCTTGGTACATCAATGAAGAGTCCATAAATATAATCTATGAGTTCCATATGATCATATTCTCCTGATCCAGAGAATGCGGGCCAGCTGGAGGCCTCAGGAAGGTGTTTCAGGGCTTCCTTCTCTGAATAAGACATTCCATCTCCATCTTGGTATTGTGATGGAGATCTTGCCTTATTCGTCAACATGGCATCTGGTTGATATGGATTCTCCATAACTTGGCCTTGTGGTTGGGGCTTCAAGTTATGGTAGACATTAAACAATTTGTTTATGTCTTGGTCCAGACAATCCCTGTCCCTTCTGCTGGTGTGTTGTTCTTCAAAGACTATATTCAGTCTTTTGTTGGTTTCTTCAGAGGCTTTGCTCAGTTGTGCATATCCTTCTTGAAGATTCTTAACTATCTGTTCCAAGGAGGCTTGAGTTTTTCTCATCCTCTCTTGGCCAGCTTTAATTTCTGCAAACTGCTTTGCAGATTGTTCAGCATATTGGGAAATTTGTAACCACAGTGTATCACTGTTGATGTTACTCTCAGGTGTGACAATGTGGTGTTCAATCTGAGTGGGGGTAATGTTTCTATTACTAGGACTACTGATTCTAGAGTGGTTTACAACTACTTCTGGTTCTTGTGTACTTCTTTCACCAAATCTAACAGCTTCTGAATCATGGGGTCTGACTCTTTCCTCCTCTGGTTGAAGGAGGCTTTGTTCTTGCCCTTGTTTCCTTGTCTTCTCCTGGAAACTTCCTGGAATTGTGAAGAATGGTGACTCTTGGCCACTGATATTCTGGTTTCTGAATGGTGTGAAGCCACTGGAGAGCTGATTTGGCCTGCTCCTTGTGAGCCTGAAGGAATCTGACTAGGCCCTGTCTGGGTTAACTGTTCTTCTATAGCTTGGATAGTGGCTTGGTTCTCCCTTATCCTCTGTGCCCTTGCCTCCAGGAGTCTGAACTGCCTGGTAGGATTCCAACCTTTGGTGATTACCATAAGGTCCTTGAAGTCTATCTCTTTGAGACAGATCTTCTGGAAACTTGCTCCAAGTTCTGCGCAGTGACTTGCCAGGTTGAACCTCTTGTTGTCCATGCTCCATTGAAATAAATCTTTGAGGAGTTGGTGGAGCTGAAGAACTTGATCCATATCCTTCCAGTCCTCTGGTTTGAGGTTCCTGTTGAATTGGAGTGTGAATGGCAGGGTTGATATTATCTCCCTCATTGTTTTGCCATCCACCACTGTGTCCAAGGTGTCCTCTTCCAGGTATTCTGGTTCTGGAAAAGCCTTCTCTGTCCTCTGGCAGGTTCCTTTGGAAGCCAAGGTCTCTGAGGTATACAGGGGACATATCAGTGTTTGCAAGCAGTCAAAAAATTTATGTTCTTAGGGTATTTACCTTTGACTGTGCCTTGTACAAATTTTTTATCTGCTGATTTGGTCAGTTTGCCTTTGGAGGTTACAACTGGGTTAATAATTGTAATTTGTCCTGTACAAGTGGTTAAGGTTGGTTTACCTTGTATTGATGAAGAGTTTTGTGGTTTTCTACTCCTCTGAGTGGCTATTGGAGTCCACTTATTGGCTGTGATGATATCTTCACTGTGCCTCTTTCCTTTGCCCTTGCTGCCCTCTGGTTCTGAGGGTGTCACTGGTGTGTTGGCCTATGACTTGGTCTCAAGTGGGATGTAATTTTCTTCCACTGAATCAAGGCAGTAAAAAGAGGGCTTATGTCAGTTAAGACTTCTCAAAAAATGCTGGTTTTGCACGTCTAAGATTGGCTTCTGGGCTTGTATGTTACTACAATATGCCCTGTATAATGACAGTGTAATTGAATCAACAATTCCACGTCATAATTACAGCTTTTGGTACCCTTTCACACTGTTTGTGTGCCAGTATCCCACAGATACACTTGTGGTTTTCAAGTGTAATCTGAATAAGTGGCTCTGTATAAGTGTAATTGAGTTAACAATACACTCAACCACGCCTCAACTGATGGTTTTTCAGTCAGAGGTGTCCTTATTCAATCAAGAATACAGGACTTATTGATGGCTTATGTGTTTTTATATGTAAACACGCCAAAAATAAAGGTTCCAGTGGGTATTAACCATGTGGTAAGTACTCTTATAATATGATTAATAAAGTAAAAAATATATATATAATATATTTTACTAAAGAAAATACGCCTAAAAATATAAAACAATTGTCAGAAAACAAAAAATAAAAGAAAAAACTTACTTATAAGGCCCAAAAAGGTTTAAAGCACGGCCAGGCCCCCGAAATGTGAGGATGAAACTATGATAAAGGTGTAAATAGGCTAATTACAACTTTAACTATGTTTGTGACACGGTAAAAATGGTTCAAAAAGATTTATAAGGGTTGAAAGATAATTTAATTTAAGATTAAAAGGGCTTTACTATATATGATATAGTGGTGGTGAGCGCTGTTGAAAGCCCTGGGTGCAGCTTTATCTGTTGGGTTACAATAATAAAAGACTGCAATAATTAAGATTTATAGTTATACCTAATTATTAACCAAGAGTAAAACTGTTTTTGACAGTTTACTATGTAGGTTATTCAAGAGCGGGATGAGGAAACAATTCTGGCTGTGAAAAGCCTCCTTTTTATCCTGAAATGGGGTGGAAAGGGTGCCAGACCTTTCCACGTAGAGTAAGTGAAGATTTTTTCACTCTCTAGTACTGGCTTGTGGTTTGCAAAAAGCCTGTATAACCTGTATTGGGCTCAGATGTGGTTTTGAAACCACATCTGGGCAGTTTTTACCAATACAGGGTGAAAATTTTCATCTGGGGACCTCACAGCCTGATTCTGACATGTATGACCCGTAGAATGCTGTACAGAACCTATATGGGACCCCAGTATTGACTGACATATGAGGTATTGAAGTAAAAACAAGCTTCTTTGTCTATTTGAAACCTCATATTCATGGTTATGGGATATTATCCCATGGTAAGGCTGTATATGACAGCAGGTGGGAATCTGACCTTAAAACAGCCATAAATTTGTCAATTCTTGAGATATCAGCCTCAAAATTGGTTCAGTGTGTAGCCCTGTCTGTGCTATACACAATGGTACCTCATTTGATATGGGTATCATTCAATATGGCAAAGTTATCCCATGTACAAGACTTTTGTACATTTGTGTGGTATAGGCAAAAAGCTGTGTTGAGCTTATTTGCCCCATAACTTTTGTTCTAGTTGAGCTATGGGGAAATAGATGACACCATCAGATAGCCCTGATTTTGCTCTTTCCAAAAAGACCTCACTTCAAGTATCTCACACTAAAACTGTAGAAGTTAGATGGGAGGTGAATGTTTTGTTCACCCTTATTTGGCCTGAAATTGACCATAACTCCAGTAATATTGGTGCTAGGTCAGTTTGGCTGGTACCATTGGATAGCCCTTGCTTAGAGCTTCATTTGGAGTACCCATTTAATGGGGTTAAGCCTCTCTTTCTAGATTTTAGATGAGACGTGAAAATTAAGGTTTATGCTCAGCAGTAACTTTGAGCAGGCATAACTTTGTTATTTCTTGTCCTATGGTGATGGGACTTATGTTTTTGGAAAGAGGTGAGTTTCCTCTTTCATTTGATACCTTTTGAGCTGATTTGGCTCAGCTCCATGTTTTGGTGGTATCTTGGCTATACCATTGGTTTATGGTATTTTGGCTGTCATGCTTGTGCTCTGGTTTTGAGTCACAGGCTGACAGTGGTGACCTGAGGCGTAATGCACCATGTACATTTCTGCATGGTGCATTTGTTGATTGCAGCCCCATGCACATTCAACAATGCCCTCATGAAATAACTACTGGGAAATTGTATGCATTTTTAATTGGAAAAAAGGGATACTGAATATAGCAATTGATCCAATTGTTATACTCAGTGCATTTCCCTTCTCATCTGCAGTATTGGCTGTGGATGAGTTTTATTTCCCTGACTGGCCTTTAAGCTGAGACCTTGGCAGGTGCTGCAACTGGCTCAGCTTCTTTCTGGTATAAAAGACCATCTTCACCCAACACACACTTCTCTTTTTCCCACTTCACCTGCTCTTCTCATTCCTTTATGTATTACACTTGGTCTTCCTTCCTTTGCACTCTTTTCTATTGGACTAAACTAACCACTCCCCTTTCCTTTTGCTTTATTTTTTCGCAATTAAAAATCCAGAACCCTGCTTCTATGTAAATTGTGCCTAATCTTCTTCATTTAACACTTTTGTACATGCTTTGTTCCACTCTTGATACTCAATCTTCACTATTACCTTCTTTAAGACTTTTAAAAATTAACTACCAGCATTTTAATAATTGTTTACATTTTAAATTTATAAATCATTGCATGTATTCATTTTTATTCACAGCTTACTTTCCCTTCTGTTAGTAACGTAAATTTTCTTCATTTTAGATGTTGCTCACTTTGTGGGCTAAGCGGGGTATCCCCTGCATTTGCTCCTTTGAAACAACCAATTCCTATGAGAATTTCTGACAATCACACAAATAATGTTTGTTTGTTGCACACCCCTTTGCACCACACAGGCAGAGGAGCTCATGAACAAGAAACCCTGTGAAGACTCCTTTGTAGTCAGCAATGATGACAGAACTCCTGAGTGCAAAGGGACCCCAGGACCACAAACAGGAATACAGGAACACTTCCACATGATTAGCCTGGTTGCCTCCAGTATCAATTTGTCCACCCACTATCCTTGACTGGAGCAAAGTGATTATCCAGCCAACAAAGGATGGCAATGGCAAGAGGACATTAAAGCTTGGGCTGATTGTCACCATGTCTTGTCACCCATGGGATTCATACCGCAAAGTAAGTTTTCTTTCTCCTCCTTGACTCATTTTTCTTCACACAATCATACTGAATCTTTTTCTTCACCCATAGAACAAAACACACCAAATCCCCCTTAACAAGACTCTCCTGTTCCCCATATGCCTTGCAAGCAATCTCTGCAGCAACCCACTCTAGGCCCAAGTGGCACCCAACGGTCAGAGGACTTATTCTGCGGTAAGCAGCAAGCTATTCCATTTCTCAGTTTGACTTTTGAATCAAGTGAAATGACTCTGCCTCCGTTTATAGAACTATCCCAACAAGATGAGCATCCATTTGAAGCCCCACCCCACCTATTCAAGGCCAGAGTTAAGCCTCAGATTCTCAATTACCATCAGATGAGAACAATTTGACTCCTGAGCATGGGCCTGAGGTGTCTCTGATGCAATCAATGGAGGATCCTTTTGGTAAGTACTAATTTGTACTTTTTTCCTGTGACCAAACTTTCACCATCTCCAGCTTGTCCCACGACACCCCACTCAATCATCATCTTTGATGATATGCCCATTGTGGCATTCCATACCAACTATACCAGCTTCAAGCTTGCCAAATATGATAATAGAAAATGCAGAACAATTCAGGGCCAAGAAAATGAAAATGTGGAATAAATCTGGAGACAGGAATAAAATTGGGAATTAAATTGTGGAATTTCAGAGAAGGAATTGGAATAACATTGAGGAACTTGGGAGAAATTATGGAATAAGATTGTGGAATTATAGAGAAATTCCTGAATAGCTCTGAGGAATAAAAAGAAAATTGCGGAATTATTCCAGAGATCAAAATACAACTGTCGAATGAAACTATTGGATTTTCAAATGTAAAATAGGAATTCCGGAATTACTCTGGAGTGAAAATAGGAAAATGTGGAATAACTCTGCAAATATAAGTACTGTGGAATGAAAATAGGAATTAGGGAGTAACTCTGGAAATGAAATCAGGAATTAGGGAATAACTTTGGAGATTAACATAGGAATTATGGAGAAACTCCTGAGATGGAAGTAGGAATTATGGAATAACTCTGGAAATAAACATAGGAATTGCAGAATTACTCTTGAGTGAAAATAGGAATTACGGAATAACTTTGGAGATGAAAATAGGAATTACGGAATAACTTTGGAGATGAAAACAGGAATTAGGAAATAGCTCCCAAGAAGGAAACCAAATTTCAGAACTTTGGAACTAGAAAATACAAATTGACCCACCTTTTTCAAATCTAATGGCAGTGCACTCAATAACAAAAACTTTATTTTCCTCACTTTCTCCGCTTTGAAAAACTCTCACCAGCCAAATTATCTCAATGACATCACATGATTTTAATAAAAAAACTCTTGCCAGCCAAATTATCTCAATTACATCACATGAGTTTGATAAGAAAAACATCACCAGCAGAATTATCTCAGCAAACACATAACAAAGTCAGAAAAAAGAAGATTTTCAACAGCTAAATTCTTTCAAAGATATCATATGACTAGAAGAAATTTCAATTGTCAGAACCTGAATTTTCTCCACCTTTTTGGCAAAAAAAATCTCACCAGCTAAATTATCTCAATGACATCACATGATTTTGATAAGAAAAAACACCACCAGAAAAATTCTCAGCAAAAATATAACAAAAACACCAAAGCTACATGTCTCACCAGCTAAAACAGCTTGACTGTGATTTTCTAAGTCCCCTGTTTTGTGAAGCTCTATATAGGCCCTAAAGGTATAAATAGAGGTATTATCTCCCCCATTTTCCAAGAAAATGGAAAATCTCCCATGATTGAGGATCACAAACATCCCTGAACTAGGAGGATATCTAGAGTAGTAGTAGCTTAACCATAGTGAAAAACTCAGTAGCCTTGCTCAGAAACATTTTAGTAGTGATATTGACATATTATAAAAAAGATTTATTGAAGAATATTTATTAGTATTATATTCCATAGTATTATTATTAGTATTCATATCAAAAAAGAATCCTCATAATCAAAAAAAATCATTCTTAGTCTTATTAAAATAAAATAAAGTAGGAGTCTTTATTTTATTATAGTGTTACATCAAATTTTGGCCTATAAATTATTAATGGGTCAGAGTTAGAGACTACTGATAAGCTTTCTCTATCTGTTAAAACCACAAATTTTATTTTATTTTTGTCATTCTCCATAGGCTGACTATTGAATATTATTTAGAGGGGCAGTGGAAGATGTGTCTATGAAACTGTTGATAATATTACTATTAATCAGCAGTACTATTACTGTTCTTATGCAATATAATAATGAAAAATTATTATAACCACAATTAAACAATTAAAGAATTATTTCTTTTATGTGTTATACACTATTAGTAATTATAACAGTAAGCAGTAATTGTCTACAAGAATCAATTACAAGAAGAATTTAATAATAAAAACTTGTTTTATTAAAATTATAAAATTATTTCAATATATAATTATCTTTTACAAGAATAATTAGAAAGATAAATCTTGAAGAAAACTATTACCAGAGAAGAACTTTAAGAGTTAAGATAAATCACTCACCATTAATCCAATGAAACCTTTAGAAGATAATAGCAGAGAGATTTGACATAGAATTGTGGATTTCATGGATCAAAATTGATTTATAACAATATTAAAGCAATATATAGTTGATTTATATCATTTCCTGTCTTTTTTATTGATTTCTAAAAGAATTAAATATTTAAGAAAAGATTTAACTAATACCTACTTGTTGGTACTAAAGGTATAATTGAATAATGTGATTATTTGGAAAAAACAGCTGGAGGAAGCCTCTTTTAAGTCTAAGACAGCTCACAGAGGCGTGCCATGGAGCAAACTGAAAAACCAGTGAGTGAAAAAATAATAAACATTTTTTGGTTATTGACTGCATCATCTGTTGTCACATAAGATTATCATGATTCCTTAATTGAGGATTTTACTTGACTACCAACCCATTTATGGTTAAGAATAAAAGTAGTAACAGCTGTAAATCTGCCTTTATTCCAAAGGAATCATTGGTTTCTCAAAGTTATAAAAGTTATTGCAAATTTAATCACAGAATGTATTTTCTGTAAATTTTTAAAGATTCTGTGTTTCATGTGGAATCATCAAAAATGGACTGTAGGTAAAACTTTCAATTTTACATATAAAAGTATGATTCTTGTTTGTTTTTATATGAAGTATACAGTTCTAAATTGGTATTGAAAGTTTCAGAAAGATTAATTAAGAATTGTATTTTTAATGAATTTTTGAAGTCTTTACCTCATTTCTACGTAGAACTGCAAATAGAGGTATATGGCTGGTTGCTATGAGGTAAATTAACGGATACTAGTACAAAAAGGGCTTTAATTACTCTTTTGGGGTTTATCTATGGAATTTCATTAAGAATTGAAATGGTTACAGGAGTCTGAGTTTCTCTTTACCTCCTTGGCATGTCAAAATAGCAGGTTATTTGCTATTTTCTTATGATTTACTGAAGTTGTGACATGGTAACCAAGTTCCCAAAAGGTTTAAGTTTACTAATTGGGCCAAGTTCAGCCATGGATCCAAGAGTTGGAGCTGTCCATGCCTCAGAGGCCTCAGAAGTTGGGTACCCTGGCTTGCTTTGATGTGTTTTGTCCCCCTTGACTATTTTCCATGTCAAAATAGAAATTCAAGCTGTGAGATATCCACTATGGGTGTACCAAAAGTGCATGTAATAATACCATAGTATTAAGTGACCAAAACATGCACAACACTATTCTTAGTGTATATGCAACATGGGATTTCTCACATTCCCATTATTTTGGTGTGAAATTGAGAAAAACAAAAGGTTTCACAGATCCTTTATGTGGTATTGATTATGTGGTAATAAATTGTTTTCCATATTACCACCTCAAAGAGTTGATTTGAGCTTATTTATGCTACCCTAGGTGAAAATTTGTGTAGAATCCAAATCTGGCCTTGAATCCACGGATTTCATTACTCAATAAAACATTATTCACCTTTTCTGAAATCAAAAATGATGAAATTTGAATATATGCATGAGTTATGAGTTATTCATAGTTCAGAATTTATTTTTAAGATAATTTTGGCCTATTTGGGTATGTAAAATATACCTTGAGGCTCACAGGCAGCTAATACACCTTAGCACCAATGGTTATTGGACAACTCCGAAATTAAAAACAATTTACCAATAATTTCCCCCTCAAGGTACTGCCTCATTTCATCCCACATGTCAGACTGTGACTCAAAACCAGAGCACAAGCATGACAGCCAAATACCATAAACCAATGGTAAAGCTAAGATACCACCAAAGGATGGAGCTGAGCCAAATTAACTCAAAATTTATCAAAAGAAAGAGGAAGCCCAAAATTTTCCAAGTAAACAAGTCCCATAATCATAGGAAAAGGAAGAAAAAAGTTATTCCTGCTCAAAGATATTGCTGAGCATAAACCTTATTTTTCACCTCCCATCTGAAATCCAGAGGAAAAGGCTTAACCCCATCAAATGGGTATTTGAGTTGAAGCTCTAGATCAGGGCTATCAAATGGTACCAGCCAAATTCAGCTAGCATCAAAATTACAGGAGTTATGGCCAAAATAAGGTCAAATAAGGGTGAATAAAATATTCACCTCTCATCTAACTTCTACAGTTTTAGTGTGAGATACCTAAAGTTGGGTCTTTTTTGGAAAGAGAACAATCAGGGATATCTGATGGTTCCTTCCATTTCTGCATATCCCATCTAGAACAAAAGGTATGGGGCAAACAAGTTCCATACAGATTTTGAGATAATCATATATCTGGACATCTAAAATTGAACATGACATAGCTTTGCCATATTTGATGTTAGCCATGTAAAATGTGATACCATTGTGTACATCCCATCCAGGGCCACACAAGGAACCAACTTTGAGCTCAATATCTTAAAAACTGACAAAGGTATAGCAGTTTTAAGGTCAAAGTCCCACATTTAGACCAATACAGCTTTACTGTGGGATAATATCCCATAAGTATGATTATGAGATGTCAAATAGACAAACAAGTCAGTTTATACTTCAATACCTCATAGTTCAGTCAAATACAGGGGTCCATACAGGTTCTGTATAGCTTCTGACGCGTCAGAAGAACCAGAACACACCTGTAAACTCCATTGGTGAAATTATTCACCCTGTATAGGGTAAAAATGACAACTTGTGGTTCTGAAACCACATTTACACCCAATAACAGTCTTTATTGAGTGTGTAGAGCCACAAACCAGCCAAAAGTAGTGAAAGGTTTGACTCTGTGGTCATGTGCAGAGGTAAAAAACCTTCCAATACCCCAGAACAAGATAAAAAGAGGCCTTTTCTCACCAGAAGGCTAATCCAGCATCCTGTTATTGATATTCTTACATGGTATAACTTGTTGAAAGAAGTGGTAAACTTAGAATTTGGAAGGTTATAATTATAAGCTGTAATTATTGTAGGGTTTGTTATTGTAAACCAACAGGCAAACACTGCACCCAGGGCTATCAGCAGCACTCACCATCGCTAAGTTATTTTAGTATAGCCCTTTTACTCATCTTCTCACATTAATATCATCATTATTTTCGTGTCACACTCAGAGTTATAGCTTTTATTATCATTTTGAAGCTACATCATAGAGTCACCCTGACACCACACCATCAGAACCCCCACTGTCCCACCTTCCCCTCCTGTTCCCCGTTCCACCACTCCACCCATGCCTTACCCAGAGATGCTTTCCATTGCCTCCCCCTGGCACAAAGCTCACCTCATTCCCACGACAAGGCTCTGCAGGAATTCACTGACTTGTGACCAACTCTCATGATTCCTCGAGCAATTGTCCATGAATCAATCAACCAAATCTTGTTGGAGCATTGCCAAATTTATCCACATGATTACCTTCATGGATGCAGCTCATCAAAATGAGATGCACCAGGAATTCCAGGAGGAACTAAACTCCCTCCTTGGACACACATTGGAGGCTTATCCAAAGGAGGTCATCACTGGGATAGTTTCAAAGCTTCTAGAAAAATAAAAATTCAAGAAAAAAGGTTTTTTGAAATTTTTTCACTTATTTCCCTTTGTAATACACTCATTTAAGTAATTTAGCTGTAATCAATGAAAAAATTGTTCATTTTATGTTACATTCTTTGTTTCTGTTACATCTTCTTGTTTCCTCAATGGTGCAGATCACCTCTTTTTTGAGAAGAACTTTTGTGAGGGCCCCGCCTAATTTTTGCATAAGTATTTCTTTGTATGAAACTCTTTTGAAGAAAATTCCGAAATAGTGAACATTAACCCCTTCTAAATTTTCTGCATCCATGGGTGTATACTGTTTGAGATCTTAACCATAAAAGACCTGGGGTTCCCGGCATGTGAGCAATCCACCTGAGATGCATGAGTCATTGCCTGTCCTAAGGTCACACGCAATTAATATTATATGCATAAGGATTTGCATGTGAAGGGGCAAGAGCCTGGACAAGCCTTAGAAATTGTGTGAAGCATCCAGAGCCTGGACAAGGGTAAGGAGCTGCCTGTGAAGCGTTAAGATCCTGGAAAAGCATAAGGATTTGTGTGTGAAGTGTTGGGAAACTGGACCAGTGTAAGGATTTGAATGTGAAGGGACAGAAATCTGGACAAGCAAAAGGAATCATGTGAGAAGCTTGGGGAACCTGAGAATGCATAAGGATTTGTGTGTGAAGGTTTGGGATCCTGGACAAGCATAAGTAATTGTGTGTGAATCCTAGGTATACTAGACATGTGTAAGGATTTGCGTGTGGAGGGCCAGGAACCTGGGAAAGCAAATGACCACAGGCCCCTGCAGGACCTCTATTCCCTGTTGTGTGAAAATGAGGCATACAAAAATCATGGGAGCTAATCCCCCTTTTTCCAGATGACCAACTGGTCTCAGTATTTACAACACATGAGAATAGGGTTTATAACCTCAGTATATGACCATTTATGGTGGAATGCCACCATGACTGAGCCAGCTCAACCCCTTTTCATTTGAGCCACCATATATACCCAATTCTAAACCATCCAACCCTGGTGCATATTGTACTCCCCAGTACCACACCAATATTGTCCAATAACCCTCCAATTCCCACACTCATACAAATTTGCTTATTCTCCTAATTGGGATAGGATTGTATTACTATCCCTAATGTGATAGCCTGCTCCCTTTCCAATCTCATTATAGCCATGACTTTCTGCCCCATTGTTTTTGCTAACTTCTTTGAGAACTGAGCAGAAATCCCCACTAGGGTAAAGCTTTTGTTGTCCTGTGCTGGATCAGTATAATTCAAGAACTTACTACTTTCCCACACTACCTGAATGAGCCCATGACATTCCAATGGATCAATCCAAAAATTCTCATTTGGGAAAATGGATTTCCCCCAGTACAATGCTTTGACACATCTTTTTGAATTATACTGGTCTAATTATCAGCTTGAAACCACCATCCCAAAGCATACAACAATGCATCCTTGTCAACATGAGGAAGGTTTTTGAATCTGTTCATGGTGAAATTGAGAGCAGAAGCAAATGCCCAATGAGCTTTCTTTGGCACACATCCATGACTTCCCTGTTTGAGCCCACATGGAAGTGGCTTGATCTAAACCAACTAAAGCCAATGTTCCTCCATGGGACCCAATGAGGGGCCACATGATTGCCAGCCCATGGATCTATCTATATATACCTTGAAAATAACTGAGAAACTCACACTTTCCTTCCTCCCCAAATTTTTCCCGCAAGTTCCCTTTTACGCTTGTTTCCTTTGTTTGTGAATGGCATGCTTGCACAGGAAAATGAAATGAAACAAAAAGATTAGTGACTGTTGTGTGGATTATGAATTTTACCTAAATTTGTTTTTGGTAAATGAATGGTTGTCATTGCCGACTAATAAATGAAAGATTACATCAGACTTTTGCAGATTGGCAATCTCAAGTACCTGAACCAAAAATAATGCAGTGGCTACTGCATTATTCAATTTGATATATTCATGTTCCCATTCAATGAGATTCAAATCCGACAATCTGGAATATTTCAAGCAAGTGGAAGTGGAACATGCACTCCGCTGTGTATGCTTGATCCTGTCAATACTTTTGAAAGAAGCAGTGCAATTTGGCCTATTATGAGCTGGAGGTGAAAATATCCACTTCCCACAATGCAAGTGCATTTGGTAATTGCAAGAACAACTGCCCCTGCATAAGGTCAATTCAGGAACAACTGGCTGACTGAGTTTATGTCATGTTGGAGTATTTTCAATGGTGTATGGCAGCATGCCTCCATACAAAGTGTTTTATTATTGACATTGATACTCAGGCATCTGGGGAATAGGATAGGTAGTAAAAATTATTAAATTAATAAGTCACTTTCTAAAATTAAATTACAATCTATTTGATACAAAGCTCATTTATGAGCGGTTGAATCCTGGTTGTAAGTTGAGCTGACCTGGGTACATTCAATGTGACCTCTTCCTTTGAGCCAAACACACAATTCTCCACCAAGGAATCCCCAAACTCTAATCAAAAGCATTGTGCAAAGTCAAATCTAGGAGGTACAGTGGGGTTGAAAGACTCTGATGAGAAGAAACTCTTCTTAAGTAGGTTAAATATATACTTATTAGTACATAGCCACACTGGCTCTACTGCAATTTTTCCCTCTGAAAGTTTTTTTTGGAAATGTCAATGAGTGAGAAAAGTCCCTTTCACTGAGATTTTTCTCCTGTCATCTGAGAATACCATTAAACAACAAACACCGACTTCACAGAATGCAGCTAATATACCATAGAAAATTTGATTTATTCCAACATTCTTGTGACACACCAAAAGATCTTTGATAGCCTCATTTTTCTTCCAACTTGTGAGTTTGCCTTTCATGCCATAGACTTTGAACTTGGTATGTGCACATACCATGTTGTAAACAATCATCAAGTGGATAACTGTATCCATTAGATCCTCCAAGTTCTTGTGCAGCTTTGTTGATACCTCATCGTCAGCCCCGACACCTTCAATGATAAGTTGTATCTCACATTTATTTTATTTACTCAAGCAGGAGGCAAGGTATTCAACTGCTCCCCATTCAAGTCCAAGATGATTGGAGGGATTTGTTGCTGGTGCCACATATTGGTTTGGTGCAATCACATTGTATGAGACTAAGCTAATAGATTCAAAGATAACATTCACCCAAAAATGTTTAATTGGATTGAAGGGGTAAAAAAGGCTCTGAACCATTTTGACAAAGGAGTATTCAGATTTTGATAGATTTTCTAGAGGTTTCTCTCATTCCTTCATCAATCAGAGATTCCAAATCTTATTATTGAAAAATGCTTTGGTTTCTGTTGCCTTAAAGAAATGTAAGCCTATATATTGCAATGTATATCACTTGAGTCACCAGACAAATCATGATGTATCATTCGAAAAGATAAGAATTTCCTGCAATATCAAGCTCCTCAAGGAAGGCCAACATTTTAAGCTCTTCTTTACTGATCATCTTAACACCAACAGGCAGGAATTCATAAGCATGATTTTTTGGTAAATTGTCCCATTGATTCTTCTAAATACTATTGATATTATCAAGCCTTCTTTTCCATTATTTTTGAGTAATATTGGAATGATAATTTTAAATGTCTCAAACTCTTCAATGTGGGATTAAAAGATTCCTTGATTATTAACGGAGGATGACACTTTGCACTCAGGGTGAGGCATTATATCAGTCATATATCAACCCATTGTATCATGTTTAATTTTCTCCCTTTCTTTATTGCTTGGATAATTTGAGGAGAGGTGAGAGGGGTTTCATAATGGATTGTTTCATTGAGTATGGGGGGATTTCAGTATGTGGAGGTTCATTACCATTATGATCAACTTCAACATTGATCATGTCATCACCTTGATCCCAGGAATATTTTTCAGCTTCAAAGGTATGACATTTTTTTTGGTTTTTTTGGTGGAATTTATATTTGGTATTTTTCCTAAGCCTTTCCCTGGAAATCCCATGACTACTTGAGATCCTTCAGGTAGATTTTCTCCCACCTCCACACCTATCCATATATTGTAAGCAGCTATTTTTTTTTAATTTTTTATTGAATTAGTAATGGACTTACAGTTTAAGTCCATATTGAGGAGGCTCATTGCTTCAGAAATCTTTTTAAATAAATAATCATGAGTTTTACTATCTTTTTGAATTTTTCAACCTTGAGATTGTTTGAGTGATGTTTGGGAAATTCTTTTATTTGGATATAATTTCAACCTGGCCACTGAAAGTTATGTCATCTTGCCCAGAATCTTCTGTTGGTGCAAAAGCTTCAACAGTCTTTTCCTTATCATAGCTTTTAAAATTTGGTTTTCAGAGCTTGGAGGCTGAGCTTATATAAAGGCTATGAAAAAACTATCAGGATTTGAGAGATTAAAAATATTCAAGATGAATCTATGCTCACATTCTGGAAGAACTGGTGGATGTGGATTAATTTCATGTGACAGGCTCTCTACTTCAATTCCAAATTCATGATTACTGACAATATCAGAGATTTCACTTCTACTGTCTGAGGCTGAAGTTTGTAGTTCATTGAATTCAGTTGAATTTCCCAGGGTTTGGGGCATAGCGGAGGTAGTTTATTGAGTAAATAGATGGTGAATACTTGATCAATAACTTGATTGAAAATTGTAAAATGAAAAGATTAAAATTTACAAAATAAGGTGGGAGTTCTGAAAGTGGTGGAAGTAAAATAAGTTCAAGATATCAAGGATTGATTCTTTTTTAGGTGATATCAATATTGGAGAGTTTTGAAAATTTAAATAAAGGTTAAATATCAATTTAAATCAGTTCAATGGTTAGTAAAACTTCTAGAAAAAAGACATTTTAGAACCACAAGCTTACCAAAAGAAACCTGCTCATCAATAGCCTTAGAACCTTCCATCCATATCTATTGAACTTGTATTTAATTTGAAAAATATGATTTTTTGGGAAATTCAAGGAGGTGATGTTTTGAAAATTCTTTCATATCATTAAAATGAAATAATTTCCCTGTGAGAAATTGAATAAAGTTGACTAGTGAGAAACCTACTAAGGCCAATTTCTGAATTATTCAATGCTCATGAGATAAGTACTAAGCAAAGTTTTCCATTTCAATGATATGAAATAAAATGGTTTTGTTGGGGAAACAAAAGACACAATTCCGGTCTTAAATAGTCCACTTATTAGGCTTTAATTTGTGAGTCTCATGATATAAAAACTAACCACAACATTGAGAATATCCCCACCAAGTTCCCCCAGAAGATGTTGGCAGAAAAGGATTATAAGCATATTTCTGTTATTGGGATTGTCATGTTCACCAACAAGCCACTGTACCCTATAGATCTAATGCAGGACCATAAGCATGGTAAGCTGCGGAGAATATGAGGCAGGGTGGCAGTGTCATAGGCATATCTTGAGGGTGTGCTGGGGGTGCAGAAGCATAAGAGTGGGTGAGGGCGGCATTGGAGGCATATCTTGAGGGCTCTGCGGAAGTGTGAGCATGGTAAGTGGAGGGGGTATGGAAGCCAATTCATTTGTGAGAGTAGGCATGGTAAAGGGCTGAGATGATCAGATGGTGGGGTGGAAGTCATCTCATGCACAAATATGAGAATGCCAAAATTCTGCTTTGAACCATGAGGTGTAATTACCCAAACCTTGAAGATGGGGTTGATATGGGCTTTTGCTTCCAGTGACATATGCACACAACACATTTGACAATTGAAATTGTCTTGATGCAGATGCTACATGACCCACTAAATCCAGTGACTGTCATGTGACACTAATGAAACTGAAGCAAGATTTTATACTGACAGCAGTGCAATGTGAAGTCAATCACTGGCAATTGACAAAAAATTTTCCCTGGTGATTAATAAACAGTACTATGAATGATATTATAGAATATAATAAATAAACGTATGATAACCACAATGAAATAATGAATTGATTAATTAATTCTCTTACTTTTTATACATCACTAGTGACTATAACAGTAAGCAGTAATTTTCTACAAGAAGTACTTAATAATAAAGCTTCTTTATTAAAATAATATAAATTATTTTTGTGTATAATTATCTTTTGAAAGAAAAATTATAGAGATATTTCTTGTAAAAAACTATTAGTAGAGAAAGATGTTAATAATTAAATTAAAACACTCACTAATACTCCAATAATACCATGTAAAGAATTAGTAAAGTTATTTTGACAGATTAATGGTGGATTTAAGAGACAAAAATGGTATTATAGAAGTAATAAAACAATATAACAGTTAGATGAAATTTTAAATAGTATATGTCTATCATTTAAAAGCGTTCTTATTCATTATGAAAGTAAAACACTCAATAAAAGATCTAACTAATACTTAATTGTTGGTACTAAAGATATAATTGGATAATAAAATGATTTGGCAAAAACAGAAGGAGAAGGCCTATTTTAAGTCATTAAGAGCTCACAGAGGCATTCCATAAGGAAAAATGAAAAATCAGGAAGTGAGAAGCCGATTATCTTCTTTTCATTATTGATTGAATCATCTGTTTTCATGTGAGATTATCATAGTTACTTAATTAAGTCCTTTTACATGAATACCAACCCATTTATGGTTCAGAATGAAAGTATTAAAAACTGTAAATATTTAGTTTAAGAATAAAAATTGATTTTTCAAAGTTATCAATTTTACTGGAGTTTTAATAACATGATTTCATTTCTGTGAATTTTTGAAGATTCAGTGTTTCACATGGAATCATCAAAGATGGACTGTAAGTAAACCTTTCAATTTTAATTATGAAGTCATAATTTCTTTTGGTTTTCATAGGAATTGTATCTTTCTACATTGGTCAAGAGAGCTTCTCAAAGATTCATTAATTATTTTATTTTTAATCAATTCTTGAAGTTTTTACCTTATTTTTGTGTAGAATTGCAAATAACACAGTAATGGCTGGTTTCCATGAGGTACTTGAATAGATACTAGTCCCAAAAGGGTTTTAAATACTCTTTTAAGTTTATACATGGAAAATAATTAAGAATTGATATGGTTAAAGGAGTCAGAGTTGCTCTTTACCTCCTTGTCATGTCAAAATAGCAGCTTGTTTGTTATTTTATTGCGATTTAATGAGACTATGACTTGGTAACCAAGTTCCCAAAAGGTTTTAGTATACCTATTGGATCATGATGAGAAATTGATACAACATTTAGAGCTATCCAAACCTCAGAGGCCTCAGAATTTGGGTACCCTGGCTCTGTTTGATGTCTTTTGTCCCCATTAGCTATTCTCATGTCAAAAATAGTAATTCAGGCTTAAAGACTGATATCTACTACAGGTGTACCAAACCTGTATGTACAAGTACTGTAATTATAGCTGACAGATACATTCATAACACTAATATTAGTGTAAATGTAACATGGTATTTCTCACATTCCCATTATTTTGGCATGAAATTTGGAAAAACGAAAATTTTCACAATTCTTTTATGTGGTACTTCTGTTTGGTGTTGAATTATTTTCCATATTACCACCTCATAAGCTTAATTTGAGCTTATCGGCTCTATGGAGCTACCCTAGGTTAATCTTTGTGTATAGTCCAAATTTGGCCTTCAATCCATGGATTTACTTACTAAAAAACATTTATTCATCTTTTCTTTAAAAAAATGATTAATTTTGGATATATGCATGACTCATGGGTTATGTATAGCTTAAGAGTTGATTAATAATTTATTGTAGCCTATTTGGGTATTTAAAATATACCTTGAGGCTCACATTCCCTCCCACCAAAAAATAAAGTTGTCTTAAAATTTTATTAATGATATTAAGAAGAAAAAAGCCCCAAAGGGGGGTTAATGTTGACCGTCCAACCTCTTTTTATTACCAGATCAAGTAAGTTGAGGCACATTTGTAGGCATACTCAGTCTTGTTTCATTCCTAAATGTTCTCAAAACCTTATCTGAGTCAGGTATATCTGATGCTGCCAGCAACTTCTATATCTGAGAAGATATTTTCTTTGATAATTACCCCTGAGTCTCCTTTCTTTGATTGCTTTAGTTATATTTTTGTCTTCATTCTTTTCCACTGGTGGTAAAGCTAAAGGCATTTGATTCCTTGAAGGGAACATTTTTTAGTCAGCTGGTTGATAAGGCTTTATCAAGATGACTGGAAAGGTGGGATGTTTGCTGCATTTATTCCACGTAAGGAAACAATAAAAAAATCCTAAATAGGAATCTTTGAGTTTCTTTGGGGCTTTGATATTATTAGGATTCAAGGTTGAAACTAGAAATAAGTCACCTACTTTGAATTCTAGTAACTTATGACTCTTCTCCCACTTCTGTTTTTCATAGTCAAAAGAATCACTCTTGCTTTGTTTTTCATAGTGTTTTGCTTTATCAAGAATAAAATTGAAGCTGGAAGCTGTAGGATGGATGCCAATTAAGTCTTTTCTCCGTGTGTCTTCTGGGAGTCTTGTATTCCATCCTTTTTTAACATAGCAGGAGTCTGTCCTGTGGAAGAATGAACTGATGTGTTATATTCCAGTTTTAATGCAGGTATTAGAGTGCACCAGTCATAGGTAAAGCCATCTTAGTATTTGAATTCTAATTTATGGGCACAGAATCTCTTTAGAATGTCCTCCAAAGATTAAATCATTCTCTCTGCTAGCCCATCAGTTGGATGGTAATATGCTGTGGAAAATGATAACTTGGTCCAAAAAAATCTATGAAGATTGGTCCAAAGTGCAAATGTAGACTTGGAGTCTCTGTCACTCATGATATTCTTAAATAACCCTGTATGAGAAATAACTATATTCAATGAAAGAAGAGCTGTATCCATAACAGTGTCATCTTTATGACATGGTAATAATATGGGAGCTGTGCTATATTTGCCTACAATTACTAAAAAAGAATTATGAAATCTGTCATCACTTGGAGTAAGCTCTGTGACCTGATATATGTGAAAAACTTCCCAAGGGGTTTTTGGTTCTTGAATAGGAATCATAAGTGCATATTTCTTGCCTGCACTTCTGTTCTCTTTCTTACAGCTGTGACAAGTATGGCAATATTAAATGGTTTCTTTCCTCCAAGATTTCCACCATGCACAGTTTTTGAATTTTTCAAGGGTTTTTTCATCTGATAAGTGTCAAGAATAGATGCCATCATGACATTTATGAAGAATGGTATTGATAAGCAATCTACTGCATTATTTCATTACACAAGAATGATTAGTTCTGTGGTAAATAATGTTGTTAAAAAAGTAAAATATTCCTTCAGAATGGTAAGTTTTCCATATTTGAGATATTGAACTGGCCAAAGCTGTGTCTTTGTAGTATTTGCCCAGTAAGGATGTCAAGATATGGGAAGTCTTGTCTTGCCTATATGATTCTCTGACTTCTTAAAAGAATTCAGTCTCAATATTAGTAATGTTAATACCTTTAATTGAAATCTGTGGTTCTGATTATAAAAACACATAAATTGGGTTATCATCCGTATTGGCTAATGACAACCTGCTAAGTCCATCAGCCTTCTTATGTATATCCCCTCCTTTACTAACTATATTCATGTTACCTCTATATTATTTAATTTATATTTTCGATCTCAACATGTTTCTGTCTGATGTTCTCATGTTCAGAAGTGATTTTATGGAATCACAGTCAGTTATCACCTGAAAGACACTTCCATCAAGATAATAGTGTGATTTTTCATGTGCCCATAAAAAACATAAGCATTACATCTTGATTGCACCATATCTGTCTTCTGTTGGTTTGAGATTTTTTGAAATATAACATACTGGTCCTTGTGTTGGTTTATCATCAATAATTTGGACTTGATGTAGGGCTGCTCCTAATCCATCTCCACATGCATCAATGTATGATTTGAAAGGTATATTCCAGTTTGGCAAAAGGAGTAAAGATGCTTCTGAAAGAGAATTCCTTATATTCTCATAGGCTTTAATTTTTTCCTGTGTCATATCAAATATTCTCTGTTAATCACAGATTCTATAGAGTGACTTGGCTATAATTGCAAAATTCTTTCAAGTGTTACCTGTAATCACTGGTAAATCAAAGAAAACACATAATTTATTTTTCATTATGGGGTATTGGCTTAAGTAACACTCCTGCTACTTCATTTTTGACAATGCCCAAGCTTAAACCAGAAACAATATGTCCCAATTTGCTAAGTTCTTCAAAGTAAAAATTGCACTTTTTGAGAGAAATCTTGCTATTCACTCCTCAAAATTTTCTAAGTACTCTTGTAAGTCTTTCAAGGTGCAAAGATCATGAGTCTGAACATATAATTATATCATGAATATGAATAATGAGCCATCATTCAGATAATTTTGTGGGGAAGATTGTATTCATCATTATTTGATAATGGGATAGAGAATTTTTAATCCCAAAGGGAATTCTCAGATACCCATAAATACCACAATGAGTGATAATTTGAAGTAATTTCTTGGCTTTAGGCATCAAAATATTCTGATTAAAGCCTTTAAATACATCCATTGAGGTTATGTACTTGGCTTTAAATAATTGTGAAAAGCTTTCTTCAATTCTAGGGATTGGATACCTATCCGGAACTGTGTAGGTATTCAGATCTCTGAAATATCCAACCATCCTTGATTCATCATTATTCCAGGAAACAATGAAAGAAGTTGTCACTTCAACTTCTTCATTATGGCCTCCTGTTTTTAGTAAGTCAAATTTGATTAACTCTTGGATATGTTTTTCCAAGGCTTCTCTAGCTCTGGGGCTTGCTGTGTAAGCAGGTCTTCT
The DNA here is from genome assembly GCA_023105745.1 of Austropuccinia psidii. Classification (NCBI taxonomy): domain Eukaryota; kingdom Fungi; phylum Basidiomycota; class Pucciniomycetes; order Pucciniales; family Sphaerophragmiaceae; genus Austropuccinia; species Austropuccinia psidii. The sequence goes on along the minus strand of JALGQZ010000009.1, from coordinate 20,640,849 downwards.
AAGTACTGGAGGGTATGGTCTATCAATATTAAGAGTAATATCAACTTCATTACCTCTAATAGTGCCTAATGGTTCATTATCTGAAGCAAATACATTATTATATATTTATAACACATCAATAAGATCTTGCCTCATTTTGGAGGATAATTTTGGATCAATTTATGATTCACAGAGTTCATTTTTCACACATTCCTCCTTATATGAATTTTTATTTGAAGATACTACTGATATTTTCTTTGGAATATTGGATCAAGAAATTTTTTCTTTTGTTTTCTCCAATTGTAAAGTATCTGTCTTTATGGTTATTGATGTCAATACCATCAATATTCAAGGAATCATTTCCAATAATGATGTCTTGAGATTTAAAATTGTCCATGACTAGTATCTCTATTCTCATTCTCACAATTTCTGCAGGGTGTGGAAATACAAGATTAGTTTCCAATATGCCCAAAAGGTACATATTATTACTGGCACTACTAAATTGCACATATTCTTTAAGTAAAAGATGGTTCTTCAATCAAGGAAGTACGGCTTGAAGGTAGTATTTACCTACACAAGTGCAAAATTCTCCTGTGTCCCAATTCAATTTGTATTCAACATCATTCATCAGGATTGATGTAATACAACATGCTCCAGAAATGTTTAACAAGGTTCTACACATCTGCACTTGATAGCATGTTCTAGTTCTCCTCCACATTTTCTCAATATTCTCATATTAATCATTGAGTAAGAAATATCTGGGTGTAAAGCCAATAATCTGTCTTTCTGTGTGAGGAACCAGGTCAGTGGTTTATCCTTTTCTGAGTTAAAAATGGCACTTCCAAAACTATCTCCCATTTTGAATCTCCAGAATTGTTGTACCATTTTGTGATTATCTCAGATTTTGACCAAAGACAGTAATGTTTTCTATTTTCTTGTCTCATGTTGAGATACCATTTCTATGCAGTTCTGGTAAGCAAGGAGTTCAATTTTCCCACTATCATTCCATCAGGTATATGAAAATCTTCCTGAAACATATCAAGCTTTCTAATAAACTAAATATGGTCATATTCACAATCACCAGAGAATGTTGGCCACTCTTCTAGTTTGGGAAAATCTCATGCAGAGAGTACAATTTCTCCTGGAAAAGGGGTTAAGCTTTTTCTTCAGTTAAAAGTGTAGAGTTTCATGAAATATGTGAATTTGGTTAATAATTCTTATGAATTTTATCTACATGGGAAATTATCTCATTCTTTAATTTCTGCCTTTCACTGTCACTTCTTTCCAAATGTTTGGCAAACCAATTGGTAGTATAAGCTATTTCTAAGACATGATTTTGCAGAGTTGTAGGTTGGTCATTAATGTGAGTCATGGAAAGATCCTCCATATTATCATTTTTTAATTGAGATTTCTTCCCAATTCTGTCACATGTGTTGGAAATTGACTCAAGTCTGGAATTTGTTACTTTGAACCATTGTGTGAAAGTTCCATCATGGTTTTTTAAGTCTTTGATATTTGATGTAAATTTCTTTAATTCTGGGTCAATTTTATTAAATTTTACATCCATAATAAGCTGGCTATATCTAATAGGTGGTTTGGAGCTGGTTTATGTTACTGGTTCCTCTTTCTCCAAAGATGGGGTCATTTCCAACTCTTTCTCCTGGTGTATGGATAAAAGACTTTGGTTCTTCAACCAATTCTTTATATTTTTGAGCTTGTACTTGCAAGATAAGGGACTTCATTCTCCTAAGAGCTCTATGGTATTCTCCTTCCCCAGAAAGATCTTAATTTCTAAGTAGGAGTTCATGGCCACCTACCAATTGCTTGGATAAATTTCCCACTCCCCTTCCTTGGCTTCTCTATACCAGTTTTTGTACTGGGACTGATATATCTCTATGGCTCCCACTTGTAAGTAGTTCAAACCTTAAAACACTACCTTGAATCAGTGCATTATCAAAGTTAATATTGTAGGTTGTTGGTACAGACCTTGGGGAATGGGGGGACCTCTTGTATCCTCCAAATGTGCCTTTCATGAGGAAGGCCTTCCAGATCTGGTCTTTCCTCTTCCTTGTCCAGATCCATCTGATTGGACTGAATAGTTGGTTCCATATTGGGCATGCACCATTTTCACATCAGTTCAACAAAAATAAAGAGCAAAGACAAAGAACACACACCTTTTGGTGGTTGTTTGGATAAATCTGCTTTAAATAGAGTGCCTCTTTTAGTAATTTTAAGTTCAATGCTTTTGTCATATTCTTGTTCTGAAAATTCTGGACTGGTAATATGTCTCTTACTGGGCTTATTACCAGATGCAATGCACTTGATTAAAGACACTAGAGAAATATTTGTAACAGAAAAATTATCTTTCATACTTTTAAAAGATTATTTAAGATTTTTTCTCATTTTATATGTTAAAAGAATTATTCTTTTTGAAGAAAATAAAATAAAATTCAAGATTTTGAATCAAAATTTAATTCAGAGTAGCTCAAATAGGAATGTTATAAGTTTCTGGATGTGAATAACAATGTGTAAAAAAATATAAAAATAATCCAAATTACTCAATGAAAAAGGATTTATAAGAAAACTTCAAATAGAAAATTATTTTAAATTTAAATTGAAAGAAAAATATCATTTAGTTGATATATTTTGGAGGTTAAAAATATATTAATTGAGGGTACAAGATTCACAAAACACAGCCAGGCCCTTAAATGGGAGATGTGTCTACAAAGCTGCTGATAAAATCACTATTAATCAGAATGACTTTGACTGTTCTTGTGAAATATGATAGGTAAATTTATTATCACCACAGTTAAATAAGTAATTAATTAATTATTTCTTTGAATTGATATGAAATCCTATCTATTATAACAGTAAGAAGTAATTGTCTACAAGAATCAATTACAAGTTTACAATAAAAACTTCTTTATTAAAATAATATTAATTATTTTAATGTAGGATTATCTTTTGCAAGAATAATTATAGAGATAATTCTGGAAGAAAGCTATTACTAGAGAAAAACTATAAGAATTAAATAGAAACACTCACTAATACTCCAATAATATCTTATAAAGAATTGGTAGAGTGATTTTGATGGATTAATTATGGATTTAAAAGATCAAAATGGTACTATAGCAGTAATACAACAATATAATAGTTAAATAATATTGTAAATAGTATACTTATATGATTTAAAATCTTTCTGATTTATTATGAAAGACTAAAAGCACTAAAGAAAAGCTTTAACTCATACTTACAAGTTGGTACTAAAGATATCATTGGATAATAATATGATTTGAAAAAAACAGCAAGAGGAGGCATCTTTTAAGCAAATGAAAGCTCACAGAGGCGCTCCATGGAGAAAAATGGAAAAAAGCAGGTTAGAAACCAATAATTTGTGTTGGAATATTGATTTCATCATCTGTTGTCATGTTGAGTTTCATAATTACTTAATTAAGTCCTTTTGCAGGACTACCAACCCATTTATGGTTAAGAATAAAAGGAGTAACTATTAATATTCTTATATTTAAAAAAAATGAATTCAATTTTTCAAAGCTATTAATTTCATTGGAAATTTGAGCCCAGTTTGCATTTTCTGTGAATTTTTGAAGATTCAGTGTTTTATGTTGAATCATCAAAAACGGACTGTAAGTGAAATTTTTAGTTTCAATTATGAAGTCATGCTTATTTCTTGGTTCTTCTATGGATGAGAGCTTTTCCCTTGATCAAGAAGTTTCAGAAAGATCAATTAGCAATTGTATTTGTAATGAATTTTTGAAGTTTCGAACTTATTTCTATGTAGAATTGCAAATAGCATAGTAATGACTGGTTTCCATGGGAGTAATGGATTGATGCTAGTCCAAAAAGGGCTTGAAGTACTCTTTTAAGGCTTATTCATGGAAAATAATTAATAATTGACATGTTTACAGGAGTCATAGTTGCTCTTTACCTCCTTTTTATGTAAAAATAGCATCTTATTTGTCATTTTCTTATGATTTGATGGGACTTTAACTTGGTAGCAAATCTCACAAAAGGTTTTTGTATCCCAATTTGGCCATCATCAGCAATGTATCCAAGCTTCAGAGTCATTCAGGCCTCAGAGGCCCTAAGAAGCTGGGTATCCTGGCTCTCTTTGATTTCTTTTGTCCCCCTTAGCTATTTTCACATCCAAACTAGTAATTCAGGCTTAAAGACTGATATCCAATCTGGTTGTACCAAACATTTATTTGCCAAAATCATACATTAAACAAATCTTAGTGTATATGTAGAATGGGATTGCTCATATTCCCATCATTTTGGTGTGAAACTGAGAAAAAAAACTTGCACAATTCTTTGATGTGGTATTGATGATATGGTGTTGGATTATTTTCCATATTACCACCTCATAGAATCAATTTATGCTTACTCACTCTATTGAGCTATCTTAGGTGTAATTTTGTGTATAATCCAAATCCGGCCTTAAATCCATGGATTTATCTACTCACAAAAGAGTTATTCATATTTTCTCAAACAAATAATGATGAGCTTTGGGTTATGTATAGTTTAAAAATTGATTCAATATTGATTCTGGCCTATTTGGGTATGTAAAATATACATCAAGGCTCACACAGTGTGATTACCTATCTGTTGAAAAAATTCAACAACTTATACAAGGGCCTTCCCTGATCTTTTTGATAAATGGTTGAGTGTCTGGAGGAGATCTTCCATCAGGAAGGGTGCATTAATGATTCTGGCATCAGCAAGGGCAGCTTTCAAGCGAGTCCAGGCTCCCTTTACTGGCCTCTTGGTGTAGGAGATAAGTCCTTCCATTGTGTGAACTGGGGTATTTTCATTGCTGCAGCTGAAGAAAAATGATTCTTGATGCACTATCTCCCTTCCTGTGAGAAAATCAGTATCATTACTCAATAAGATCCCATCTAGATGTATATATGTTCAAAATATGAGTCAGTATAATCTATTTCTGCTTAATGAATTCAAGAAAATAACAATTACATTCTTCCCATCTGAAAAAACATGCAAACAGCCTTTTTATGTATGATAATGTATTTATGAAATTGGTAGAAACCTTTTGACCAAGAAGAGTGTTGATATTCCTGATGATAAAGTGACAAGTTTTCAAAACAAGGTGATGATTGGAAAAACTATTTGTTTTATCTTTTTTTATTTCCCAATATCAAATTTTGTTGATTTCTCCTTGGGTAAATCCTTCAAAAAAATCTGAAATTAAAGAGTCAGTTTCATTATCATGTCCAAATACAATTGTGATAACTCACTTTCCAAAGGGTCTAAGCTGTATTTTGAGGTTCTGATTCCACAGTACCTGAGGTAGGAGGAACAGCTGGTGGTACCTGTGGGCAAGTTGAGCTTGGTGGAGCCTGAATGGGTACTTTTCTGACAGTGATATTGATTGGGGAGCATTTGAGGTGGCCGTTTGATTCAAGCCTCACCAGAAGCGATTGTTATAATCATGAGAAGGTGGCTGATTCTTTTTTATGGAGGTCAAACTGTAAGGATATCTTCTTGTTGGTGAAGGATGGATAGGGGGTTCTTATCTAAAAAACCATCTTGAGAACCTGTCAGGGCTGACTTTGGTATGGGAGACATCATCATATTCCTTAGATCTTCTTTTTTCAGAAGTGGATTTTGATGAAGGGAAGGCTGTGGAATAACAAATTTTGGTGGTGGTGGGATTGTGTGATTGTTCTTTTTATGATGGCATTGGGAAGACACAGCTTGAGGAAAAATTTGAGGTGTAGGGTTAGTTTGCTCATCAGAGATTTCTGAATTGTTGGAGGTTTGAGAGGAGGTCCTGGTTGAAACAATTTGGCTTCTTCAAGCTGCAAAAAGGAATGTTCTGGAAAATCGTTGTGGTATTTCATACCTTATTGGCCCAGTTTCAAGTGGAATTCCATTTATAGGACTATAATTTGAAGACTGAAGAAAGAAAAATCAGTAATTAATCAATTAAAATAGAGGAATTCAGCAATATAATGGATTTAACTTCATCAATATGCATAATCCCATAAGCAAATACTGGAAGAATGGTCCATTTGATTACAAGAATAACAATAAAATAAGGACAAGAAAAAGACAAGCTAGCAAAGAAATGTTAAAGTTACCAGTGAAAGGGGTAGTGTAACACTCAAGTTACCCAAGCTCTGCTCAACCATTGGATTACTCAGCAATTCAGTTATTAAACTGAGGACAGTTAAATAAGGAATAAATTACAACTGTATTAATCAACAGTCACAAGACAGAAAGAAAGAGAAAGCAATAAATTTATGCAAGGAAAATCCATAAAAAACCTTAAATTACCCAGCAAATCTGTGGAAATACAAGCACAGCCACCTGATAAGCCAGTAAATATAAATTAAAAGCAGAATTAAGTTAGATAAAGAAAAGAAGAAACTCATACAGGACAAATAGAATCCCCACAATACACAGCATTCTCCACCTACAGTTCAAACAATGCACAGAACTATGGTGCAATAACTGTACAAAATCATCTCATACCACCAAAAATTGTGCAACAAACCAAACAAATGGTGCAATACCTTGAAGAAATGACACCATCTCAAAATTACTCACCAGCTAAATTTCCTCAAGGCTGTGCAAAATAGTATTAAAGTTTAATCAAAATATAAATAAAGCTTCAGAAAAGGTGCAATATACCAAACATATGGTGCAATATCTTGATCAAATGACACCAGCTCAAAATTCCTCACCAGCTAAAACATCTCAGATTACATAATCATACATAAATTGGTGCAAAAAACCAAACAAATGCTATCTCACCACTATAAAGAAATTATCCCAGCCAAAAGAAGTGGAAAAAATTCTAAGTGCCTTGTTCTTGAGTGCCTCTATGGAGAGCCCAAAGAATATAAATAAAGGTCCTCTCTCCCTCATTTCTTTCCTCTTTTCCCCATGAATCTAATTAGTTATATACCAAGAAGGAGAATAACTATTCATCCCTTACTAGTAGGTTAATCTAGTTATTTTATTAAAGTATTATAGACTTATAAGTTTAATTCATAGTGATTTCTAATTAATAGTAGTTAACAGAAGGTCTACTTAATATTATTAATCCACCCTATGTTTAAATTATTAGTCTTATAATTATAATACTATCAATAATACTCATAATATTGAGTTTATCCCCATACCCTTTACATTATAAAGGGAAAATAGTCTTATTATATCTTCATAAAAAAAACCAACCTTACAACTATATATTATTATATATATAAAAAACCTACCCTTATATTATATTATATCTTTTATATATTTAACAAACATCCTCTATATATTGAACAATATCTTACCAATAAATTATTAAAGGTCTTATTATTATATTATATTAACAATTACCCTCTCAAACCATTGAGTATTATAACATGTATAACATCAAATTGAACTTACCCCTTAAAATATATATTATTACTATTATATTAAATCAACCTTTTATACTATTAAGGTCTTACCCTTAAAATCATCTTATATTATTATTTGAAAACTATATTTTATATTTTTTTAACTTATAAGTTACTTATCTGGTTATTGAATAGGTCTGATAGAGACTGCTGAAAAGTCTTCTCTAGTTGTAAAGCCACAATCTTAAATATTGATTTGTGAGCTCTGTAGAAAGATTGTTTAGTATATTCAGAGGGGCAGCTAAAACACCATTAGCACCCTTGGTTACAGGATTATTTCAGCAATTCAAAACTGTTTACCTGTGATTTCCCCCTCAAGGACTGCCTTATCCAATCCCACACTAAAAGGAGTTCCACATCTGGTGTCCCAACAGTGGCAATTTCAACTTCAACATTCAACAATCAGTCAATCATCAATAAAAGAAGATAATCAAATCAACATAACTCACAAAATAATTATCATTATCAAGAATTAACAATCAACACTCTCATACAATCTGGAATCTGGAAACAAATCCCATTCCAAATCATCATCACCATCACAATCCTCAAATCAATCATACCATTTTTATTATCCAGTAAAAGAAGGAACACCAGAAAATCAAACACCTCAGAACATTGATTTACTCATTGCAACACCAAGAACAGAACAGAAGGAAAAGGAAGAATTAAGGAGATTTTTCTTCAAGTTAATTCAAGAAGCAAAGAAAAACAAGAAAAGTACAAAAGAATTTAAAGGATCAGTTTATCAAGTAGAAATGAATCAACAATCAACATCTGACTTACCACCATTACCTGAAGATACTGTAGAAGGACAGTATGCAGAAGAAAGTGAAGAGGAAGAACAAACAGTACAGATCCAAAGTCTTATGAAGCAAATGCAAGATTTATTATTAACACAAAGTAAAAAGAAAGGAAAAAGAAGGGAACAAACATCTTACACACCTGGAGCCAGTCCAAGTGAACAAACATTACCAAGGCATGTTAGAGCTGAAGACTCACCAATATCACCTACACCTGGACCAAGAGCAACCTCTACTCCAGCAACAGAACCAAGAGCTCAAAATATTCCAAGAAGAGTTTTTGTCACTACACCTAATAATCCAAGTCCATTACAGCAGAAAGTTCCAAGACAAGAAAGACCTGTAGTTAAAATTAAAGCAAAAGATTACAATCTAAATTTTGATGGAGAAGAAGTAGAGAAATTTATCAAGAAAGTGGAAAGAATAGCTCAAATTGAAGGGGCAACAGATGAAGACCTAGCAATGCAAATGGCATTTTGGACAACAAACCAAAAGGTGAGTGATGCAATTGAAGCTATGCCAGGTTATGAAGAAGGAAATTGGACACAGCTCAAGAAAGATCTCATAACAAAATGGGGAAGAGTTGAACCTGAAAGAAGATACAGAAAAGACTCACTGATGAAGCTTTTTTCTGAAACTCAAGAAGATGGAGGAATTGGTAGTCTATCACAATATAAAAGGTTTATGGGAGAATATGAAACTATTGTTACTTACTTATTAAGATACAGGTATATTCCTCAAGATAACATGTTCCATGAAGATTTATTTGACTGTCTTTCAGCTGATATTAAAGGAGCCATAAGCAAGGAAATGATCAAAGATAATGTCATGGTTAGAGCTGAAGATGGAGGATACCTTATACCACCTATGAAGATTCTCAAGAAGTACATTGAACAAGAATTGGAAGCCAGAATATTAGTAACCAAAAGATTCTCATCATCAAGAGATACAGGAAGGAATGTTACTGAAAATAAAAAGAAAGTTCACTTTAAGGAAGAGGCTTTTCCAGGAATGAATGAAGCTTTTAATAAAATGAAGGAAATCACTGAATCCCTCAAAGAACCAAAAATGGAAACTAGAAAGCAGGCACAAGGGGAAAATGAAGATGTCAAGAAATTTATTACTCAACTGGAGGAATTGAAAATTCTATCCAAACCTCAAATTGGTGGGGTTACCAATAATCAATCCAATAATCAACAGTTCAAGCCAAGAAATGATTTACCACCCTTTTCACAAAGGCATGTTCCCTATGCACCAGCACAAAACATCCCAAAACCATATACCAAATGCTATTATTGTTTGGAGGAAGGACATTCAGTGAATAGATGCAGCTACCTCTTTGAACATCAAAATAAGAAATGGGTCAGCAGACAAGGAGGTGGATTTTTATTTCCCAATTGGCAAAGAGTTCCAACTGATGGGAAAATATCACCAAAGACGTTAGTTGAAGACTTTGCAAAAGACCTAGAAGAACTCAAAAAGAAAATGAAAGAAGATGAAGCTAAAGAAGCACTACCCAAACCTAATCCAATGAACATAATACAATTAAAGAAAGATGATAGTGCAACTGCTATAGCCAAAGTTGAAAACTGGGGAAGCTGGCAACCACCAACTATTTCATCAGCCAATGAGCCACTTTTAAATAATTATGGATTAAGAAATACTAAAGAAAGAAACTCAAGAGTAGAAAATACCAATCAAGATGCCTTAAGATCACATTCAAAAGTGAAAACACCATTAAACCAAAGACCAAATATACCTGGAGCTTATATTGAAGATGAGCAAAAGGAAGAAGAGAAAACAATTATTCCAACTAAATATAAGAAGCCTCAAATGGTGCAAAATAAAAAAGAAATACTTCCACAGGAACCTAAAATTGATCAAACTGAAAATACTCAAGAATTAATCAAGAAAGTTAATGAAAAGAAAATCATAAAAGAGGAGAAACTAGATATTCAAGAAATTATGGAACAAATTATCAAAAAGGTATTGGATCAGAAAATAAATCTTACCTTGGAACAAATTTTAGTCATGTCACCAAAGTTTTTTAATCAATTAAAGAATCTGTCAGAGGAATAGAAGAAGTCTATTAATTCAATTGATACAAAGGAAATTCAAACCAAACTCATAAATCATCACTTGGGTAATTATGAACAGCCAAAGTTACATTATGCCTGTCCATTGGGATTTATGCAAGTATATTTGGGTGAAGAAGGACATGAAATAATGGCATTAGTTGATACAGGATCAGAATTAAATATAATACCAGAAGATTCAGCAATCAAAGCAGGACTTACCACAAGGTGCCTCCACATGAATTTAAGGGGAATTGGTGGGCATTGTACCTCAATAGTTGGATTAGCAGAATTTACTCCAATCACTTTAGTCACTGGGGAAGAAAGAAATATACATCTTTTTGTAGCAAGAGGAGCAGTTCACACAGTATTGGGAAGGCCTTTCCTTGCAGATAATAACATAAGATTAGACTTTTCTCAACAGAAAGGGGAAATATTCAGTTACATAGAGCCAGATGGAAGAAGACTTTGCTTACCAATTTGTTCACCACAGAAAGTAGGATGGAGAGAAGACCCACCAGCAGGAATGGAAACATGTGCAGTTTCTAAATTGGAAGATTGGAAAGAAATACCAATAGAGAAAGAGTCAAGATTCAAAAATCAAGCACGTTCAGAGAAAATTTCTCATCAAGTACTTGATAGTGAAGAAGTGAAGGATTCTAAAGGCAAAGTGAAAATTCATGAGGAATTAGCTTCAATTAATACAGAAGAATTCAATTCAAAGCTTAAAGAAGGAAACTCTTCAGGAATTATAGCTTCAAGAAAAGAAAATGGAAATACTTGTAGCCAAATTGCTCAAGCCATCAAAAGTCATAACTTCAAGAATCCTGAAGACATAAAGAGAAGAACATTAACAAAGCTTATCTCACCCATTAAAGCTTTGAAGTCCCTTTCAAAGGGAATATTTAAGAATAATTGGAAGTCAAGTATCAAACCAGTTGTAACAATAGTTAGTGTCAGCTCAGAACCTAAAGGTTTAAATTCTCAAATTGATAAATCAGCACTCAACTTATTAAAAGAAGTTTCCCTCAAATATAACATTTCCAAAAAGAAGGACATTACTACTCAAAACCACCTCAAAATTCAGGAGGAAAATGTTGATGTAATTCCAAACCCTGAAGAATATGCAAGTCTAAATGAAATTTTGAAGGATACTATTGAAAATTCACACCATAATAAAAAGACTTATCCTCAAGAAATTTCAGCATCTAATGAAGGAGCAAGTAAGACAATTAATAAACATGATTTTCATCAAAGTGAATCAGTTCTTCCACAAGAGTTAATTGATCCATCACTCTGATTCAATCAAGTACCTATGACAGGAGCTACTCACAAAAAGCAATTTAATAATTTTGAGAAGTCACAACCTTCTTTTCCCCCAAATTTTGAAAATATTGATCCTATAATTCTGACAGAAGGAATCAGTGGTGAAAATAAATTATACCCTAATATGGAAAATATTGATCCAAGACTTATTAGAGAAGAATTAGACTTAACAAGAGTAATTGAAAGCCCTATAAGGGGAAATGAACAAAAGCAAGTAAAAAATATGCCTTTATGTCCAGAAGAACAACCTTCAAAAATAGATGAACATGGTTACACCTTGAGAAAAGAAGATATGGAATGCAGTATAGAAAAAAATATGCAACTCAAAACATTCAAGAATGAATTTAAAGAAGGAATAAACTTATTTGGACAAATTGACATACAACAGGAATTAAATAAACCAAAGAACTTACCCCCTGAAGAAAAATCCTCTGGGGAAGCTTATAATAACTGTAATATTGAAAACAAAATTAATTCAAGATTCAAAAAACTTCAGTCTATCAGGAACCATGCCAGAAATGAGCTCATAAAAAATACAATAAACTCACCAAATATTTTAGAGAAACATCATTCTGGACCAGAATATGAGAATGAAGCAGGATTATTTTGTCAAATGGACATACAAGAAGAAGTTAAAGATGAACAGAAATTTATACTTACTGAAGAAGAATCCCCTTGGGAAGGTTATACAAATTGGCAACCTCTTAGAAATGCCAACCTTGTTGAACAACATAAAAATAATTCTAGGGACAGCTTTGAATGTGCAAACCAACATGTCAAGTGGTTGGAAGATATTAGTGCCCCAAGGATGAAGGAATCAAATAAAATCAAAGAGAAGAGTAGCAAAAAGAAGAAGAAGACTAAGGAAGAAAAGGAATATTTTTGGATTACTCAGAATAAAAAGATATGCCCAAGTTTGCAAGCCCATTTGGCAAGGCAATATAAGACCTCAACACAAAAAGGGGATTGGACAGAAAATAATGATAGAAATGGAAAACTTATGCAAGATTACAGTGATAATAATGAAGATTTTCAAGATCAATATCTCAATGAAGGAAGAAGAAATGAGCTTACAGCTAAGAAGGCCAAATTCAAGAATGGGTTTGACAACAAATCTTCACATTACCAATGATTTTTTTATATAATAATAAAGTTTCTTTTTATATATCATGAATTTTAGTTTTATTTTAGTATAAAAAACAAAAAAAAAGATATAAAAAAAATATCAAACATCAAAATAAAAAAAAAAAAAAAAAAAAAAGTGTTTCAAGTGTATTAGTATCATCATTCTATGTTATCTTATGTATTAGTATAAAAAACAATAACTCAACTAAAAAATTAGGGTGGGTGTCTATTTCTTAAATCCATCCTTTATGATTTAAGTTTTTGGGATGAAATTCTGGGGAATTTCAATTTTTTTTTTTTTTTTTTTTATAAATAACTCTCATCAATATTAATTATCATAGTCAATAATATCACCACATTCAAGAATTTAACTCAAAGTGAAGAATCACATAAACAAGTCAAGAATATATATGTGAAGATCTTAATGCAGTCAAATAATCAATACATAATCAAGGGTATAACTGGTCAGGTTAAACCCAGATGAAAATATTTTTTTTTAAAATTATTTTTCTTTTAATTAATTTACTTTGAATATTCAAGATATTCTATAAAAGAAACACAAATTATTTTAATTTTTTTCTGGGGATAAGGGAGAAAAACACCTCCTTTTATATTGAATATGGAGCAAATTTCTTCCACCCACAGATTAGCCCTCAAATTTTTTATATATTGGAGGCTATGCAAAACTTAAAAGATATATCTTATCAGCTCTTTAATTCCTTTTGAAAATTAGGGCATAAAAGATCAATGCATAAAATTAAATCCACCTTATATTGATTGAATTACATGATTAAATTAAAACTTCAATTTTAATTTTAACAAAAAAAAAAAAAAAAAAAAAAAAAAAAAAAATAATATATTGTTTTAATTAATTAATTTAATCTCATATTGTTTGGTTAAATTAATTAATAACTTCACTCAACTAAAACAAAAACTCAATTCAAATTAATTGAACTTTAATTTAATTTAAAAACAAAAAAAAAAATTAATAAACAAAAACCTTAC